>JAEIFT010000002.1:0-1200000 GCA_018904225.1 Lordiphosa mommai | reverse complement strand
TTTATTTTATTTATATGTGCTATGGGTGTTGTGGAGTAAGAGAATCAAAGAACCTCCCCACAGGCTGTTTCTGCTAGCCGCAGTCGAAAATCCCACTCGATTCTCCCCTCTTCAATATTCAGCCCATATCTAAAGGATAGGAAAAGGAGCTATGCTTTGTGTGATCATTGTAGACTAACACATTTACAAAATGTGTGGGCAAAATTTGCCCAAAAAATAAGAATATAAACTTTGTATAACTTTTTTTGTTGGGGTCAAACAGACACTTTAACAATGTTAACTTTCTTTTAAATGGGTAGAGAATGGTAAGAAAAATAAAGTCACCAAGTTTTATTTTTTTAAAAATGCGTGAGATATTTAATGCTGTACATGCGTTTGGGCAAAATTTGCCCAAAATACAGGATGAGGATTAAAACTTCGGCACAGTCGAAGTTAGCTTTGCCTTCTTGTTTTTTTTTAAATGGTTGTGGTAATTGTTGTAAGTATATATGTTATTGCATTGCCTGCCCTCTTGTTAGAATTTGTTGCCCACCGCTGTTCTAGACATAAAACACAGGCCAACAAACTGATCACTTTTCTAAGGCCCAGCCTTCTATGCATTAAATTCCAGCTAACAGTTTTATGCACTGATTCCAAAACTGGTCTCGGTTTTTCTCTACCAGCTCTTGTTTTCAAGATATCACAGAAAATCCATTTTGCTGTATTTTTAGCTTGTGTAATATTATGGAGGTTACACTAAGCGAATAGTAACTATTTCACCGACGAGCACTCAGTGGAGCAAATTCGCACGATTTTCATGGCCAGAGGTGAAATGTTTAACTTAACTTCATCCCCAATATAACAAGCACAACACAGCGTGTTCTCTTTGCAATTGGAACGTGCAAGAAAACATAGTCCATTTTATTGGAGGCTGTCCAATCCTAAAAGAAATAAGAATCGTACATTTTGGCAAGACAAGGTTGAATCTGCATGAAGTCCATCATATACTTAATGGATCAAACTGGTTGGCACTGTTCAATTTTATCAGCGAGGTATTTAAATACCGGAAACGAGTCATCGAGGGAGATTTTTAAAAACTGATAACACGGCTAACCGAATCTCGCGCTATGCTGTTGAACGATCTGGTATCTGGGGAAGACCCGGGCAGCCAGGTGTAGTAAACGGAGTAGCCAAGAATTTGAAAGGCGGTGGTCGACTGACGGTTTATACCGAGTCGATATATATTTTATAGTATACAAATAGACGAAACAATCTTCTTGTTTAGATTTAACTTAAAAACACAAAGTATCAGATATCTTAATTTTAAATTTACATTCGGCCCCCAATCCTATCCATATTTCAAGTATGCAGTTTTGAAGTACATCAACGTTAACCAAACACCATGTTTGAAGAGCATTTAAGTCACACTGTAGAAGGAGAGGAGACACGGGATCATTATAAGTCGAACAAAGTTTTAGGTCATCCGCATACATCAACGCATGCGAGTGATGCAAAATATATGGGATGTCATTGATAAAAAGATAAAAAAGTACAGGTCCCAAGTGACTGCCCTGCGGAACCCCTGAAGATACATTAATGGATTTGGAAAGTGCCGAATTGAAACGGACTCGTTGGACACGATTATTCAAATAAGCCTTAATCCAATTAAGAAGGTTCGGA
The DNA here is from genome assembly GCA_018904225.1 of Lordiphosa mommai. Lineage (NCBI taxonomy): Eukaryota > Metazoa > Arthropoda > Insecta > Diptera > Drosophilidae > Lordiphosa > Lordiphosa mommai. The sequence continues at coordinate 1,198,341 of JAEIFT010000002.1, read as the reverse complement.
GGAAACCCCCGCAAGAACAGTTTGTGCAAGAGGAGCTTGTGATTCACGGAGTCAAAAGCCTTGCTGAAGTCTGTATAAATTACATCCGTTTGGTGTTTCTGAATAAAGCCCTTATACACAACCGAGGTAAACTCTAGCAAATTTGTCGAAACTGATCGTTTTTTCATAAAGCCATGTTGTGCCTGGGTAATAATAGATCGGCAGAAGTGTTGAATTTGAGAAGTAATAAGCATCTCAAAGAGTTAAGGAATATCAGAAAGTTTGGAGATACCCCTATAATTTGATATTGTTGATTTGGATCCCTTTTTGTGGATAGGAATGACGAACGATTCCTTCCAGTAGCTGGGAAACTCTCCAAGTTGAAGAGATAAATTGAACAGTTTTAAAAGAGCGTCGCATAAGGAACTAGCACAATTCTTCAATACGCAGCTGGGGACATTATCTGGTCCGGGGTTATATGATGTGGTAAGAGATCGTAAGCCAATAAGCAGACTCTCCAAGTCTAAGACCGGTGGAAAAATGCTATTGGATTGGGTAAAAGGATAAGGATACGGATTCAAGTTGCTGAAATTCGAATCTGATACCGAATTGCAACGTTGAAAAAAAGATGCAAATAAATCGGCGATGTCAACATGATTATTAGCAGTAATATTGTCCAACGAAAGTGAAGGTGGAAACTGAGAAGATTTGGTTTTGGAGTTTACAAAGTTATAGAATGTTTTAGGGTCACGCTGAAAATTTAATTTACAGTTTAGCAAGTATTTGGAGTAATCCATCTGTATATGTAGAGTAATCCATCTGGGAGCCAGATTTTTTAAACTTCTTATACAGACGCTTATACAAAAAGTAATTTATCGATTTTTTTTATATTTCTGGTACCAACCCTGAATTTTAAATAAAGATTTTTACCATTTTCAACACAATCGCTTATCGAGCCAACTAACCGTTCTGAAAATTCCCAAATTTTTATGGCCATAGCTGGCATGTCAACACTCCCCCAGAATAATTTTTCTGATTTTTAAAATGCAATCCGCGACTTATAAAAATTTCGCGAAATTTTTAACTCCAATTACACTAGCTTAAAAAAATAAAAAAAAATAAATACCCATTGAAGCTGTTATTTTTTTATGATGTACTTTGGAATGCTGAGCTCAAAAATGAAATTCAAAAATTTTTATATGGATACGTTTTTGAGTTAGAATTTTTTTTAGTTTTTTCGGTAGGTACCCTTACATTTTATAACATATCTCGAGATAAAAACTTTTGATGTCGTCAAGCAAGGTATTAATCTAAAGGGTATGCAATTTTCAATAATCTAGTTGAAGATCATTTTCCAATCGGTTTAGTAGTTAAAATGCTACAAACAAAAATATTTCGAAAAAATTTATTTTTTTCTCAAAAATACCCTTGCAGTTTTTGAAAGGCGCTACCATTGATAACAAAAAAGTTTTTCTCACTAGAATAAGTTTTTAGACCGATCGTTCCTATGGCAGCTATATGCTATAGTCATCCGATTTCGATCATTTTTTCCAGAATTGTGTGGAAGTATATGAAACTAATATATACCACGATTGGTGATGCTACGATGTAAAACAAAAAAGTTTTTCTCACTAAAACTAGTTTTTGAACCGACCGTTTATATGGCAACTATATCGATCGTTCCTATGGCAGCTATATGATATAGACATCCGATCCGGCCGGTTCCGACAAATGTGCAGCGTATTTGTATTTAAAGACTTTTTGCAAAGTTTGGTCAAGATTGCTTTAAAACTGAGGGAGGAGATAGCATAGAAACAGACGGACAGACGGACGGACGAACAGACGGACAGACGGACATAAGGAAATGAACTCAGCTCGTCATGCTGATCAAGAATATATATACTTTATGTGGTCGGAAATGCTTCCTTCACTGCGTTACAAACATCGTGACAATTTTAATATACCCTCTGCAAGGGTATACAAATAATGGCATCAATGGGTCTTTTTCGCTGTAAACTAGTGTTATCTTAGACTTTTAGTTGGGGTACCACTTTTATATTAAACATGGTAAATTGCCATAGCAAGATATAATTTGTATAATTTTTGCAGAATTTTTAAAGGTGTGAAAGTTGGTTAAAATGAATTAAAACGAGAAGGCAAAGCTAACTTCGACTGTGCCGAAGTTGTAATATACTTGAAAAACTTTACTCCAACTGATTTAACCGGTAAAATATATATAGGATATAGATATCAGATACTTAAAATTTTTAAAGCCCAAAATATTATGGTGGAAAAGTTTGAATTTTTCTATTAAAGGGAGATTGCCTCCTTTAAAGTAAGTGTTCCGGATTCAATCTTTAGCACAATTTGTTCTAAAGATTTTTGGCTGGATTATTTGTAGTAGTAGTAGTAGCTTTTATTCACTTGTATAGTTTTTCAAATATATTAAATTAAATCTAGGATTATATAAAAGCTTAAGTTTAGATTATAAAATATATGGCATGGCATTGCAGCCGTTCGCCAATTCTTCAGACATATTTCATTTTTGAAGAGAAAGGTGATAAAATTATTATTGGAAGAGACTATTTAGATAGGTTTTCGCCTTTTCACAATTAGCACATCACTTAATCGGATGATCAAGGAAGGCCCGGGGGATACTTGTCTCCGTTTGGAGCCAAAGTTTATGAGCTGCTTGAGCCTCTAGTTAAAGAATTACCCCTGGCCACTCCCAAGTGAATGGCAGTCAGGAGCTTTCCCCACTTGCATGGACTTCAACTAATAGGCCCCATCCCCCCTTGCAGGATTTGTCCCTAGAACTCTTCGTTCTGGATTCTTTGCCGGTAAGCCATGGCTTCTTTCAGAAATGAAGACAGTTTGCACCTGTAAGCGTAGATTTCGATCAGTATTTTTGCCTGTGCTCTTTCAGTATCGGGCATTGTCCCATAAAATGTGTGGTATCCTCTCGTACCTGCATGTTGCACATGGTGCAAAGGTCTTGGACCTCCCCTCTATGCGGTTGATATTTCAAAGGTAGTATCTCCACTCTGGCTTTGAAAATAAGAGCTATGCTGTATAAATCTAGGCCGTCAACGAAGTAGTTTCGTTCGCAAAGCGCGTGGCTTAGTTTTTTATATGATTCTCTGGTGATACTTTCTACTGCTTTTGCTTTGAAATCGTTCATGGCAATCGTATCTGTGGCTCGGATAATTCTGTCCTGTATCTGTACCCATGTGTTCATATTTTCAGTAACCCAGTTAATATTGTTATTCCAATGGATATTATGTTCCTCTGCTAAAGCCAGCCATTTGCTGCAGAGCTGTGACTTTGTCTCAAAAAGGTATTTCGCTACGGTTTTGGTCAGACGTCCTTCAGGCATTTGTTTCACTTTGTTAATGTAGTTGAACTGTTTTTGTAACGTGTATAGATACATGACTGGCAGACCTGTCTCCAGGTGGATGGCATATGTTGGGGCATTTCGCGGGAGCCTAAATATCTTTTTGATAAAGAAACGAAGCAGTTGTTCAACTCCATCGAACTACTCGTCTCCCCATACTTCTGCGGCGTAGCATAAGATTGACCTGGCTGTCGCGAGGAATATCGTGAACTTTGTAGAGTGTGCTACTTGGGGTTTGCTTAGCAGCTGGTTCCACGTGCTGTGCAAGGCAACTTTTGCATCTGCAAGCTTGTTTTTGATGTGTTTCGCGAAACTTAAGTTTTGTGTAAGTGTCACTCCAAAGTACTTAAAATCTTTGACCACCTCAAGTGCCTCTCCATTTAACGTCCACTCCTGGTCAGCCATTCGACCCCTGCCGTCTCTGATTACCATTACCTTCGTTTTTTGAGTATTAACATGAAGGCCCCAGATATTGCAATATTCGTGAGTAGCGTCTATCATCATTTGCAGGGAGCTTGCGCTTTCCGCCATCAGGACCATATCGTCTGCGTACATCAGCACTTTTAGTTTTTCGTTTCCAAGGTGTACTCCTCCTGGCAGAGCTGTCGTTATGTCATCTATATATAGGGCAAATAAAAGAGGACTCAATAGGCAGCCTTGCTTTACACCCTGGTTGCACTCGAACCATTCTGATATCAATTTTCCGTCCCATACTGCCGCTTGGTTTTCGTGGTACAGACTTTGTAGTACTCTAAGTAGTTTGGTAGATATTCCGATGTTGCTGAGCTTGTAAAAGGATTATTTGTACATTAAAGAGTTTAAAACCAAAAAGAAAAATCGGCCTTCTATCTCAATTCCTTCTATACCTTCTGGCGCCTCTATTTCTGCTGTTGCGTCAAAAAACTAATTTCCTCCCTTCAACTCGCATATCAAAATGTTCGAGGACTTAATTCTAAACTTTCTAAACTTTTTGTAGACAGTGTAGCTTTTGATTTTCAAATTAATGTTCTTACTGAGACGTGGTTAAAACCAGAGACTTATGACTCGACAGTCTTTCCCACAAAATACTCCACTTATAGATGTGATCGTCTCTCTCGTGTGGGTGGTGGGGTTTTAATTGCTGTGGATTCCGGCCTCTCATCGGAACTAACACAATCTTCAATTTCACATGAAATCGAATTTTTAAGTGCAAAAGTTACTTTTCCTAATTTTTCTGTTTTTATTACTTGCTTCTATATTCCTCCATAATCCGATACTATCATTTACGATTATCACCTATCCGCCATTCAGTCAGTCTCTTCACTGCTATTTAACAGTGATCTTTTGATTGTTCTTGGCGACTTAAATTTGCCTGAAGTCGGGTGGTCCTCAAATGATAAATCAACCGCGCTCCTACCTTCGAAATCCCATGATTTTATCGATGGCTTTCATGAGTTGTCCCTAGTACAGGTTAATCCCATTCGCAACTCGATAAACAGATCACATGATTTGATTTTTTTTGGTTGGATCCCTCCAGCAATGTTGCATCTAGAATTGACCCATTAGTACTTCCAGAAAACCCTTTTCATCCTACATTGGACCTTACCATTGATTTGCCTTCCCGTGTATGCTCTGCTTCTACGATTTCAACAGCTAGAACCCGTTGTTTTTGAAAAACTGATTTTATAAAGCTTAACAATCTTATTCTGCATACCGATTGGTCCCAATTGTACAAATATTGATTTGCCATTAAACTTTTTTATGATTCCTTAAATTCACTTTTTGATGTTTGTGTTCCCTTGAGCAACCTCGTTGTCCTGATAGGCCTCCGTGGTTCTCGAAGGAATTATCAAACTTCAAGAACATGAAGTCGAGGTATTTTAAAAAAATATAAAAAATCGGGAGTCGTCGGATTTCTCCCGGTATGTGGTTGCCCGTTCAAATTTCAATGTGCTTAATGCACAATGTTATAAAGATTATCTTAGCCGTTGCAGGCTTCAATTCTGGCAAGATCCTAAGCAATTTAATTCCTTTGTTAATTCTAAGCGCAAGTCTTCCACCTTACCCTCTTCTGTGCTTTATGGTAATGAGAATGCAAATACTGATCAGGCCATAGCCGATTTGTTTGCGGAGTTTTTTAAATCTACCTTCTCGTCTTCTAGGTACAGTGAGAATTAATCTTATCCTTACCAGATAAATGAATCAAATTGCATTTTTAGCCCCGTTGTTGTAGCGAACGCCCGTTCAGGATTGTAAATAACGACTCCTTCAGCTCTTCTATAACTGTGGTGTGAGGTTTTATTACCTATATGTAGGTTACAAAATTATACTTAAATATTAATACCAGAATTCAGCACTCACGCTCTTTTTTCTTCACGGGTTCTTTTCCCTCTAAAATCAAGCGAGTAGTTATCGAAAATACTTATCGACTAAAGGTTAGGGCTGGCAACTTATTCAAATTCAAGGGTTGCCAACATGTTTAACTTATTGAATATTTAAATGGATATCGATAGTTAAAATAATAAATTCAAATTTAAACTCCTTTACTTCATCCCCGCCACCGTGAATCTAGTCCCTCTCAGATTTACTAAAAACAAGACTGGCCAGCATGCATGACGGGCGAGGAAGGACTCCAGTGCTAGTCTTCACGCTTGCCGAGCGTACTTGTCCGTCTCGGCCGATGACCACTCCGATTACCTTTCCCTTCTACCAGTTGGAACGAAGAACTGCTGCATCACATATAAGCACGAGATGGTCCACTGCTATGGGCTTCACTGGTTGAAACCACTTGGTGCGGCGACATAAGTCTGGCAAATATTCATTTATCCATTTGCTCCAGAAGGAATGTTGCAACTGCTGCACAATGCGCCAGTGTTTTCTCGATGGTTGGAATAGTTCGTTCTGAGGATGTGATGTTTGGCTAGAATTTGAGATGCCTAAAATAAAATGGTTAGGGGTAAGTGGATCGTCTGTCGGACTATCAAGAGCTATGTGTGTCAGCGGGCGTGCATTAATAATATTCGCAGCTTCTCACATCAGGCTATAAAATACATTTTCTTTCAAATTTGAATTAAGCAAGACATGTCCCAAGGCACTTTTTTCACTTCGAACGAGGCGTTCCCAACATCCCCCTGCATGCGGGTTCAGAGGGCAGTTAAATAACCACTCAATCCTTTTGCTTGCTAGTGCATCTGCTATCTTCCCGTGGTCGAAATCATCCGTCTGTTGTTTAAGCACCCGATGAGCTCCAACAAAATTGGTAACATTTTCTGATCGTATACGAATGGCGACTTCCAGGTGAATCGCCCTGATAGTTAAACATGTAACGAGAAGGCAAAGCTAACTTCGACTGTGCCGAAGTTTTAATACACTTGAAAAACTTTACTCCAACTGATTTAACTAGAAAAATATATATACAATATAGATATCAGATACTTAAAATTTTTAAATCATTGATAATAAAAATTTGATACCATAAAAAAAACTTTTCTTAGTAAAACACATTTTCCGTCCTATGGCAGCTATATTCTATAGTCATCCGATTTTGATAAATTTTTCAAAATTATGTGAAAGCATATAAAACTAATATATACCAAGATTGGGGACGCTACGATACGAAACAAAAAAGTTTTTCTCACTAGAAGTAGTTTTTTGACCGACCGTTTATATGGCAACTATATGCTATAGACATCCGATTTTGATAAATTTTTTCGGAGTTGTGTGGAAACATATAATAGCCTATTTCCACTGCCACATATATGTACATCAACAAATTTTGCTGTTCCACTACAAAAAATTCCATCAATGTTAACTTTACATGTTAACTCTAATGTCATGTTAAAATTTGGATGACATTCAAACATTTGCATAAGCTTTGTATACCTGTTTTACTCTACAAGAAAAGGTAATTTTAAGTAGAATCATAAACATAAAAATAAAGCATAAAAAAAAACAATAAAGGAAAAAAAGAGACCAACCATTACCCGGATTCGAACCAGCATATCAAAAAAACAAGGCGTCAAGCCTATCCACTCAGCCAATGCCTTTTCCGTAAATCAGGTAGCTTAATTTCTACATATAGTTAATCGATACCTAATGTTAAAATGGAGTACTTTATGTTAAATTTCTCGGATGTACTCAGTTTGTTTGGGGCGAGTACCAACATCATGAATTGATGTACATCCATTTAACATTAATTTTCATATAGAAGGCCCTGTCAAAAAAATTCCATCCTCATCAACATCAGCTCGGATGTACATATATGTAGCAGTGGAAATAGGCTATAAAACAAATATATACTACGATTCGAGACGCTACGATGGAAATCAAAAAAGTTTTTCTCACAAAGACTTATTTTTCGAACGATCGTTCCTATGGCAGCTATATGCTATAGTGATCCGATTTTGATACATTTTTCCAGAATTATGTGGAAGCATATAAAACTAACATGTAGCAAGATTAGTGACGCTACAATGGAAAACAAAAAAGTTTTTCTAACTAGAACTAGTTCTTAGACCGATCGTTCCTATGGCAGCTATATGATATAGTCATCCGATCCGGCCGGTTCCGACATATTAGTTGCGTGCAGTAAAAAGAAGACTCTGTGCAAAATTTCAGATCGATAGCTTTAAAACTGAGGGACTAGTTCGCGTAGAAACAGACAGACAGACGGACAGACAGACGGACAGACGGACGGACGGACAGACGGAAATGAACTCGGCTCGTCGTCCTGATCAAGAATATATATAGTTTATGTGGTCGGAAATGAATATTTCTATGCGTTACAAACTTCTGGGCAAAATTAATATACACTTTTCAAGTGTATAAAAAAACAAATCCAGCGCTTCTCTGTGCTTCTGCCTTTTACCACCGAAAAGGGTCCCATATAGTCCATTCCCACATACGAGAACGGCCGTACATACGGAGTCAGTCTGTCCTTGGGCAACTGCCCTATCATTGGTAAAGTGGGTCGTGCTCTCCCTATTTTACACACAGGGCAGGATCTTGATACTCGACGTACCTCTTCACGCAGGTGTGGAATCCAAAATCGGCGACGAATCTCTGCCACAATTGTATTCTCATTCTGGTGTTTCCATTTCGAATGGTAGTGAGTGATCACAAGTCTTGATAGGTAGTTTTTCTGAGGCAAGATAATTGGTCGCCTAGTACCCAAACCAACAGCGTTAGCATCATCAATTCGTCCATACATTCTTATCAATCCGTTCTCGTCCAGGTCCGGAGAAAGTTTCCACAATTTGCTGCTCCTTTCGATGCAACTGCCTCTGGACAACTCCTCCAATTCTTCGCCATACTCTCTGGATTGTACTACACGACACACTACTATTTCAGCATTTTCAATCTCGTTGACTTCCACATAGCTCTTGCGCTTGGTTCTTTGTTTTAAAACTCGCAACATCCAAGCGACCACCCTAACGAGTCTTTCAAACGACGAGAATCGTTGAAATATTTCATCCGTCGCTACCGTTACCATACCAGTAAATTTTGCTCGCAGTTCCAAGTCTGTTGACTGAGCTTCCTTTTCATCTGGCGACCAATTCTCAGTGTCCTGTACCAAAAATTGAGGACCACTTATCCAGAATGACTGACGCGATTCCTTCTTCAACTTTGTCCCAAAGTCTGCCGGATTCTCCATTCCAGGAACCCAGTTCCAGTCCTCAATATTTGATCCCTCAAGAATTTTATTGATCCGGTGGGCTACGTACGGTTTATATTTCCTGTGGTCTGAGTTGATCCATGCTATTACTGTTCTAGAATCAGACCACATGCATACACGATGCGGGCGCACATCATGTCCATCTAGTATAGCTTTTCGTAGCCGGGTCGCCATTACGGCTGATTGCAATTCCAATCTGTGCACGGTAGACAGTTTCATGGGTGCACATTTGGTCTTGCTCATGATGAATATAACTTCCCAATGCGTTCCCACTTTTATTCTCCAATAGCCCACCGCTGCATATGCCGATTCACTGGCATCTGAGAATAAATGTAGTTCGACCTGACCATTGCAAAAATTAGTGCCATAACATCTGGGTATTCGAATATGTTCCACGCTATTCAACTGTCGCAGCCAATACTTCCATTTAACGGCATCCTCTTCATCTACTTGCTGATCCCAACTTGTTTTCTTTCTCCAAATTGATTGCAACAACAATTTGGCCATCAGTGAGTATTCAGCTGCTAAACCAAATGGGTCAAATATAGACATCGCAATACGAAGAACCACTCTCTTCGTGGGAACTCTGCTTTCATGAAATACTGCTTTGTCGATCTTGTTAAATGTCAATAAAAACACAAATTCGTCGCTTTGTGTGTACCAATGCATTCCCAGGACCTTTTGATATTGAGAAGCATCGCTTTTATCCAGGTTCACAATTCCGTTTGTCAAATCGTCAGCGAACAAATCGCTGCATGCTTTTGAATTAGATACGAATTTCTTTAGTTCGAAGCCGCCTGGCCGATGAACTGATATGACCTCTTTTGTAATTCGTATGGATTCATCCGTGTCCAAGTAGCAATGCACAAAGTCGTCAACATTGTGGTTTTTAACGATGGCTTCTGCAGCGTCAGAAAACTGCTCCTTGTGTTCCATAGCATTCCTATTCTTGACATATTGTGCCGACGCAGGTGAACATTTTGCACCAAATGTCATCACCATCATTTCGTGAACTTTCATCTCATCATTCGTATTTTCTCTCCATAGAAATCTTTGTGCACACCTGTCTTCTTTACGAATGCAAACTTGATGGAACATTTCAACGATGTCGGCACATATTCCAATGGGTTTCTGTCTAAATCTCATCAAAACATTACATAAATTACATCCGGCCCTCTCATGAGTTTTAAATTTAAAGAAACCCCATTTACCTCAGCTGCGGCGTCAAAAACTATGCGCAGTTTTCCGGGCTTATTTGGGTTGGTCACCCCAAAGTGCGGCAAATACCAATCTTTCTTTGTTTCAGTATTAATCTCGTTCTCAGTTAGTTGTCTCATATATTCTTTCTCTTGATATGCCCTCATAAGACCTATGTACTGTTTTTGGTGTTCCGGAGCCTGCTTGAACTTACGTTCCAAAGACAACTGTCTCTTCTGTGACTTCGTTTTACTCTCTGGCATTATAATTTCATCCTCAACCCAAAGCAGACCCGTCTCATAACGATTGCCGATGCGTTTTGTTGTTGCCTGTAGTATCTCTTTTGATTTTACTGTTTCTCGCCCCTCTACGTGTTTCTGGACATTGTTCACACCCATTTCCGCGTCTGTGATAAAGTCTCGTTCCAACTGATCGACCTCGTCGTCATGTCTCTCAGTCACTAGGTACGCTCCGTTGACTTCATCTTCGCGTCTGTCTTGGCACTTTCCATATATCACCCATCCAAGTTTGGTTTTGATAACAGCAGGCACACTCAAACCGGGTGATCGCACCTTGTTTGGCATGCCCAAGTGCACGTTGTCGAGACCTATCAACAATTCAGGGACCACATCCCTGTAGTCTTCAAAGAAAATATCTTTAATATGTCGATATTTAATGTGCAGCTCAGCCATTTTAAGTGTTCGTTTTGGCAAACGCAGATTTTTCACAGTTCTGACCCCTTTCAAATCATATATCAAATGACCCTTGATGCCCGATATTCCGAGATCGAAACGACTTGTCAACTCAGTTGTTCTTTTGTTGCCAAACCATTGCAACGTGAGATTCTCTTTCGGTCCCTTTAGGCCCAATGCCTCTGACAGACTCTCATTCATTAGGGACATGGCAGACCCTTCATCGAGAAAGGCATAACATTCGACTGATTTTCCGTTTGCATGCAGCCTTACTCTTATTATTTGAAAAAGTACACAGAAAAAAAGGATATTTTTTGATGATCCATTGGATATTTTTCATATCCATTTGGACTGGATATGTCCATATCCATTTTTATCATCCATTTGAGTTTAAATAATGTTAAATCGATCTTAGTTATTCATCCAATGGAGCTGAAAAATATCAAAAGGATGTGAAAAATTTGAAAAGGATATGCATTTCAATATCCAAAAAAAGGATATGTCCATATCCATTCCAAATGGATCTTTTTTTTTCTGTGTAGTGTTGATCCAGTATAATGAGAAGCTGTATCAGAGAAGGCACTCGATACCTTAGACTCGTTATTGTTTGATACCTTGGGAGTAGGTATTTGTTCATTGTGCAATAATTTGTGGACTTTCCTTTTACAATCCTCATCTTCGCATTTGTGCTGTACATTGCACTTGAAGCTTCGGTGTCCTCTGCCCAAGCAGTTAAAACAAAACCCTCCTTTGCGCACAACAGTCCACATCTGTTCGCCTTCCAATTTTGCGAACTTGTCACAATTACCCAAGTAATGTTTTCCACCGCAATTGTAACATGTGACTTCATCCGTTTTCTTGGCCTCATCTGCATGGAAAAATCTGTTTTTTTCTCGTTTGGGCCCCGCCACCGTTTGAGAGTCAATCAAACACGATTGTTGGACCATATTAGCTCGCTTCCGCAGCCACATATTGAAATGCTTTACAGTTATACATTCCTTCACAGACTCTGCGTATTCTGCCCAATTTATACGCTGGCTGATTGCCAGTTTCAGGACTAACTCTTCTAGCAACATCGGATTCGCCAAATGTTGTTTAGCATCGGCTGCCTCCAGGAAAGATGTCAAACTGCCTACTTTAGTTGTGAATTCTATAAACTGCTCTAATTTATCTTCAGAGATATTTGGACTTGCTCTTACACGGCATAATTTACTCTTTACAAGTATCTCCGGTCTTCCAAATCTCATTTTAAGCGTTTCCATAGCATCGGTCACGCTTTGGCTATGACACTCTATTGTTTCCCTAGCCTTGCCTGTAACTGCTTTCTGTAGACGTAACAGATTCTGCAGGTCTGTATACCCATACTCTTCTGTGGTCATGTAAAATGCTTCCTTGAACTTTGGCCATGCCTCAGGAGTTCCGTCGAATGGGGTAGATCATACAACTTCTTTGTTGCTTCCATTCGAGGTGCCCTATACTCAACTCTTTCATGGCGAATCTCAGCCTCAGAGGCTGTTGAAGCATGCTCAGGGTAACCATCTGGCTCAGTTACAGTATGAATTATCTCTTCAGTAGCAGGAACAGACCCAATATTCTCGTTACCTTCAGTTTTCATCCTGGAATTCACTACGGCATCAACCAACTTTGAAAGTTTTTCTTCAAACCTATTCATTTGATCCGCATGATTCCTAGCTGCCTCCAACTGAAATCTCTGCATTTGGTGTAGAAAACTCTCCATTTCTTGTTTCATTGAGTTTTCTTCCATCTGTCCCCTACGCTTTATTATTTTCAGTGTTTTTGGAGTTTCGTCTTCGCTGATCTCTGTTGCAGCGTGGGATTCTTTTAGTGTATTCATTTCTAATACCTCAATCAGTTTTGCACTAGCTCTTGTAAGTACCATCGAACAAAAAACCCACCCCAAAACCTTAATCAATTGTCTCTCACCTTTAACCAATTTCGTCTCGCTCGAGTCTAAGAAATCGTCTTCTTCTTGTCTCGCAAACGTCTGCTTGCCGAGGGCCCAATGTCACACGATTTCACAATTTCCTCAGCCCAATGCTGATCCAGAGTCGCACAACTTCTTAGCTCAATCTGCGCACCCACAACTTTACCCCACAGCAGCCAGCTGTGCCAGAGTAACCTTGTTGCTGTCACTTGCAAGATTCTGGCCGACTGTACTCGCGTCAGCCAAAGAGCGTAATAAACGAGAGCTTAAGTTGAAGTCGGCCCTGCTCGACTTCGATATACCCGTTACTCAGGATAAGGTTTATTTAAGAATATGTTATTAGATCACAGAACGCCCAAATTGTGGGAGATATGAGGTTTTTTTTCCAAACTGCGGGGGTGGCAACTCTACTATAGCTCATCTGATCGGGAAATGATGCATGGCGAATCGATAAGTAATGATGATTAAAATATATGTCTAGAAGGTTCGAACAATCTATTTTCAAAATTGTGGGAGATTTGAGGTATTCTCCAAATTGCGTGGGTGGCAACTCTTCTATCGTTTATCTGATCAAGAAATGATGTATGGCGGATCGGAAGGTAATGATGATTAAAATATATGTCTAGAAGGTTTGAACAGTCTATTTTCAACATTGTGGGAGATATGAGTTTTTTTTTTCAAATTGCGGGGGCGGCAACTTTTCTATCGTTCATCTGATCAGGAAATGATGTATGGCTGATCGATAGGTAATAATTATTAAAATATATGTCTAGAGGGTTCAAACAATCTATTTTCAAAATTGTGGGAGATATGAGGTATTTTCCAAATTGCGTGGGTGGCAACTCTTCTATCGTTCATCTGATCGAAAAATGATGTATGGCGGATCGATAGGTAATGATGATTAAGATATATGTCTAGAAGGTTTGAACAGTCTATTTTCAAAATTGTGAGAGATATGAGGTTTTTTTCAAATTTCGGTGGCGGGAGGGGGCGTGGCAAAAATTTGAAACAAACTTGATCTGCGTGCAGAAGATACAAGTCTACACTGAAAATATGGTAGTTCTAGCTCTTATAGTCTCTGAGATCTAGGTGTTCATACAGACAGACGGACAGACGGACGGACGGACAGACGGACATGTCTATATCGACTCGGCTATTGATGCTGATCAAGAATATATATACTTTATGGGGTCGGAAATGCTTCCTTCTGCCTGTTACATACATTTGCACGAACTTAGTATACCCTTTTTACTCTATGAGTAACGGGTATAAAAATGTTGTAGCGAACGCCCGTTCAGGATTGTAAATAACGACTACTTCAGCTCTTCTATAACTGTGGTGTAAGGTTTTATTACCTATATGTAGGATACAAAATTAAACTTAAATATTAATACCAGAATTCAGCACTCACGCTCTTTTTCCTTCACGGGTTCTTTTTACTCTAAAATCAAGCGAGTAGTTATCAAAAATACTTATCGACTAAAGGTTAGGGCTGGCAACTTATTCAAATTCAAGGGTTGCCAACATGTTTAACTTATTGAATATTTAAATGGATATCGATAGTTAAAATAATCAATTCAAATTTAAACTCCTTTACTTCACCCGTTATAACTGAAAGTTCGCTCCTTTGCGATCTTAGCTCAGTCAAACCTGTGTACGCACCTGGTCCAGATGGAGTACCTGGTTGTGTCCTTAGGTACTGTGCTGAATCACTGTGTAAGCCTATACATAGATTATTTAAATTGTCTGTTCAGTCATCTTCCTTCCCAATGTTATGGAAGGAATCTTTTATCATTCCTCTTCATAAAAAGGGCAATAAGTCCGATGTTGAAAACTATTAGGGTATTTCCAAGTTGTCGGCAATTCCTAAAACTTTTGAGAAAATTATAACATCTCAACTGGAACATTTGTGTAGTTCCATTATTTCACCTTTCCAACATGGATTTGTGAGACATGGATCTACCGCCACTAACCTCTTAGAGTTTACATCCTTAGTGATAAAAGGGTTCTTAAGTAAAATGCAAACTGACGTCATTTATACTGATTTTGGTAAGGCATATGATTCTGTAAGCCACTCCTTGCTGCTTCACAAACTGAGCCTAATTGGATTTCCAACTAATCTTCTCAGTTGGATTTCTCAGTACCTAAGTGCTAGAACCCAAAAGGTTTTATTTAGAAATACATATTCTAAGTGTATCCAAGTTACTTCTGGAGTACCTCAGGGTAGTCACTTGGGTCCATTGCTTTTTACTCTATTCATCAATGATCTACCTTCAGTCCTGACTCATTCACGAGTCCTTATGTATGCTGATGATGTTAAGCTTTGTTTAACATATAAAGATTTGGTATCTCGATATCATTTGCAAACTGACTTGGATGCATTTCAATAATGGTGTGAATTCAATCTCCTAAACCTTAATAGTTCGAAGTGTACGGTTATGACATTTTATAGAAGCTTACCACAACTGGTCACATACACGCTTGATAATGTGGCATTAGAGCGCCTAAACGATGGTGCCAAAGAAGTAAATGATCTGGGGGTAATTCTTGATCATAATCTTAAATTTGACTCTCATGTAATTGCTACTGATAGTAAGGCCAGAAGTGTTCTTGGGCTTATTAAGCGTTGGTCTAAGGTATTTGATGATCCTTATACGACCAAAATTCTTTGTACTTCTCTTGTCCGTCCAATTCTTGAATATGGTTCATGTGTGTGGTCTCCACAGTATTCGATCCATCAAGATAGAGTTGAATCTGTGCAAAAACAATTCCTATTGTTTGCTCTTTGTGGTTTGACTTGGAATCCTGAGGTCCGGTTACCATCGTATTCTAGTAGACTTCTTTTAATAAACCTTCCCTCCTTAATTAACCGAAGAGTTATGCTTGGTGTAATCTTTGTACATAGACTAATAAATGGTGAAATCGACTCTTCAGAGTTGCTTAGTCAAATTAATCTTAGTGTTCCTGTTAGACAGACACGTAACTTTATCCCCTTATCTTTAAAACGTTGTACTTCTAACTATGCTTTGCATGAGCCGTTTCGTGTCCTTTGTGCTGACTACAATAAACTCTTTCGAGTAATTAGTTTAGAAGATTCTATTTTTGCTATAAAAACCTCTATATTAACGTATTTAGCCCGTAGTTTGCTTTAATTTCGTGTTTTTCTACGCGTTTTCGTGTCACTCGTTTGTGGTAGCGTTCCCGGTCGGTTGGGTGGGAGGTGGGCTGCTATTTTGCCTGGGGTTCGCGCGTAACAAGCTTCGGCTTGGTGTCGCTTGGGCCACTTGAACGTACTGCGCATTGTACATCAACGTCCAAACAAATCATTGATAATAAAAATTTGATACCATCAAAAAAAACTTTTCTTAGTATAACACATTTTCCGACCGATCAGACCTATGGCAGCTATATGCTATAGTCATCAGATTTTGATTAATTTTTTCAAAATTATGTGAAAGCATATAAAACTAATATATACCAAGATTGGAGACGATAGAAAACAAAAAAATTTTTCTCACTAGAAGTAGTTTTTTGACCGACCGTTTCTATGGGAGCTATATAATATAGTCACTCGATTTTGATAAATTTTTTCAAAATTATGTGAAAGCATAAAATACTAATATATACCAAGATTGGGGACGCTACGATAGAAAACAAAAAAGTTTTTCTCACTACAAGTAGTTTTTTAACCGACCGATTCTATGGGAGCTATATAATATAGTCATCCGATTTTGATAAATTTTTCCAGAATTATGTGAAAGCATATAAAACTAACATATACCAAGATTTGTGACGCTACGATGGGAAACAAAAAAGTTTTTTCACTAGAACTAGTTATTAGACCGATCGTTCCTATGGCAGCTTTATGATATAGTCACCCGATCCGGCCGGTTCCGACATATTATTCGCGTGCAGTAAAGACTCTGTGCAAAATTTCAGCTCGATAACTTTAAAACTGAGGGACTAGTTCGCGTAGAAACAGACAGACAGACGGACAGACAGACGAACAGACAGACGGACAGACAGACGGACAGACAGACAGACAGACAGACGGACAGACAGACAGACAGACGAACGGACGGACGGACGGACGGACGAACGGAAGGACAGGCGGAAATGAACTCAGATCATCGTCCTGATCCAGAATATATATAGTTTATGGGGTCGGAAATTAATATTTCTATGCGTTAGAAACTTCTGGGCAAAATTAATATACACTTTTCAAGTGTATAACAATAAAATTATTATTTGACAGAGAATTTTAGGCTTTGTTAGATTGAATTTAGTCGTAGTTGGCCAGGAGGAATGAAAAACACAAAACGGCCTGCTCATTGCAGTGCGGACATTTCAGACAAAATACGAAATGAAGAAACGCATTGCTTAGGGTTAGTAAAGTAAGTAAAGGTGGTTTCTTAGTAAGTACTTATTTCACCAGCTACGATCTAGTTGCCCAGAACTGCAGGGTTGGAATCAAACTGATTGCCTAAAATGTCCCAAAATTATCTAAAATTTTAGGTCATTTTACCTTAAATATCGTCCAAGAAATACTGGACTTGAATTTAGGAGCTCTATTACCTAAAATTATTTTTGTTGTTTTAGGTAATATGTTACCTAAAATGAAGTCTATATATTTAGGAAATATGTAGCCTAAAATGTAGGCTATTATGTTAGGTAATAATTGCCTTAAAAATTGTCCATGATAGCCTTAAAAATAAGGCCATAAAGAACCTAACGAGAAGGCAAAGCTAACTTCGACTGTGCCGAAGTTAAAATACACTTGAAAAACTTCACTCTAACTGAATTAACCGGTAAAATATATATAGGATATAGATATCAGATATTTAAAATTTTTTAAAACATTGGCCGTGTTCAGCAGAATGATGGAGCGCTGAGCATGTATCAGAAAATAATGATAGATCGAAAAGTTTCTGCTGAACGAAGTGCTACATTTTTAGCCAACGCCTTTAGAAGAAAATCAAGGCACGGAACGCAGTATTTTTTTTAATGGCGTCGCAGACACGCTAGCTTTCTGTGCCACCCTGGAAATTGCATAGAAGATAGCAACGTTAGGTTTAATTATATTTTAATGTTTTTATACCCGTTTGTCGTAGAGTAAAAAGGGTATACTAAGTTCGTGCAAATATATGTAACAGGCAGAAGGAAGCATCTCCGACCCCATAAATGATATATATTCTTGATCAGCATCAATAGCCGAGTCGATATAGACATGTCCGTCTGTCTGTCTGACCGTCTGTCCGTCCGTCAGTATGAACACCTAGATCTCAGGGACTGTAAGAGCTAGAGCTACCATTTTTTCAGTGTAGACTTGTATCTTACGCACGCAGATCAAGTTTGTTTAAAATTTTTTCCACGCCCCCTCCCGCCCCCGCAATATGAAAAAAACCTGATATCTCCCACAGTTTTGAAAATAGATTGTTCAAACCTTCTAGACATATTTTTGAATCATCATTACCTACCGATCCGCCATACATCATTTCCTGATCAGATGAACGATAAAAAAAATTTCCGCCCCCGCAATTTGAAAAATACCTCATATCTCCCACAATTTTGAAAAAAAAAAATGGTGGAACCTTCTAGACATATATTTTAATCATCATTACTTATGGATCCGCATTACTGCATTTCCCGATCAGATGAGCTATAGTAGAGTTGCCACCCCCGCAATTTGGAACGAGAGCGTAAGTTGAAGTCGGCCCTGCTCGACTTCGATATACCCGTTACTCAGGGTAAGGTTTTTTTAGAATATTTTATTAGATCACAAAATGCCCAAATTCTGGAAGATATGAGTTTTTTCCAAATTGCGGGGGTGGCAACTCTACTATAGCTCATCTGATCGGGAAATGATATATGGCGGATCGATAAGTAATGATAATTAAAATAAATGTCTAGAAGGTTCGAACAATCTATGATCAAAATTGTGGGAGATATAAGGTATTTTCCAAATTGCGTGGGTGGCAACTCTTCTATCGTTCATCTGATCAGGAAATGATGTACGACGGATAGGTAGGTAATGATGATTAAAATATATGTCTAGAAGGTTTTAACAATGTATTTTCAAAATTGAGGGAGATATGAGGTATTTTTCAAATTGCGGGGGCGGCAACTCTACTATCGTTCATCTGATCGGAAAATGATATATGGCGGATCGATAGGTAATGATGATTAAAATATATGTCTACAATGCTCGAACAATCTATTTTCAAAATTGTGGGAGATATGAGGTTTTTTTCATATTGCGGGGGCGGAAGGGGGCGTGGCAAAAGTTTGAAACAAACTTGATCTGCGTGCAGACAATACAAGTATACACTGAAAAAATGGTAGCTCTAGCTCTTATAGTCTCTGAGATCTAGGTGTTCATACAGACAGACGGACAGACGGACGGTCGGACGGTCGGACGGACGGACGGACGGACGGACAGACGGACATGTCTATATCGACTCGGCTGTTGATGCTGATCAAGAATATATATACTTTATGGGGTCGGAGATGCTTCCTTCTGCCTGTTACATACATTTGCACGAACTTAGTATACCCTTTTTACTCTACGAGTAACGGGTATAAAAATCCTCATATCTCCATCAATTTGGGCATGTTGACACCCTGAGTAACGGGTATACCGAAGTCGACTTTAACTTACGCTCTCGTTTTATAATTATTTAAAGCAGATTGAAAGCTCATATTTGCAAAACAAGCCTAATGTTATCGATACCAAGCCTATCGATATACAATAACAGCTGCTGGTATCAGTATCACTTCAAAGGAGCGTACTATTTCTTTGATACATGCTCCGCTATCATGATACCTCAAATTGGCTATCATGATACCGGATCAGTCGCGGTCAGCAGAAAGATCAACTAAATTTTATGATTGATCAGGGAGCAAGTTCGGTAATTGTCTAGTATAGCGGCCTACTCTCAGAAAATTCCAAAAAATTCCCTTCGATAGATCGCGAATTATGAAGAATTTTCATGCAGAAAAAACGCGGGGGTCATCCGTGGTTTCTTTTTAAACGAATTTTAAAGTTGTAATTTTTGCCCATACAAATACATGCTTGATCACATATGCTTTTCGATTTCTGTTTGTTTTTTTCAAATAAATATTGTTTAGGAATTAGATGACCATTTAATATTTGCTTTACCTATTTTAATGCTAACCATTGTAATTTTAAAGTCTTCTCTTCACCCTCAAATTTGTTTGTGAACGCATCGTTGCTGCCCACTAATTGTAACAGTTACTGCATACCGCATGGCAGAAGTGTGGGTGGCAAAGATCGCGACAACTAGCCTAGCCAGCACGCTGGTTTCTTATCTCAGTTTAGTTGCATTTCTACAGTCCCGCCTGCAGCACGTCTCAAACTTAATATGTACATTCTATTCTAAATAAATTCATTACTTAAACCGCAAAAAGATTAATACAGTCCACTTATTTCGAACCATAATCAAATTTTGGTCCTTCGAGCCGGATCGAGGACAGGATCAGCAAGGATCCCAGCCTAATTAAAGTCTTGATTCAGATTTGTGTAGTTTGTTTGTACATATAAGTTACGCAATGGAGATGAAGCGTGTTCTTCAACAACGTGGGTTTTGTAAGTCGCAAATTACACGCGCTTGCACTAACGCTGCCAAGGCCATCGAGGCCAATGAATCGGAAGAAGCCTTAGAACATCGCCTGGATCGATTGAAAGCAAGTTTTGAGCTTTTGGTGGAGCTCACAGGGGAGCTGTGCCGTTTCCAGGATGAACCCGACTTTGTCGATCCCAGTATCGACTTTGGCGAATATGAAGAGAAGTACTACGAGACATATAGTTTGCTAGCATTGGCTACAAAAGGGTTACGGGCAAAGGGTGACAACCCACCGCCTGCACCGGGACCGCAACTCGACCGTCTAATAGCTGACCATGCTCAGTTATTGGAAAACTTTCGGGAGAAGGATGGCAATTCAGGCTTACATTTTGAGAGAATTAAAATCCCCACATTTACTGGTAACTATGAGGACTGGCTTCCATTTAGAGATTTGTTCTTAGGTTCGGTGCACAATAAATCGACCTTAAGCAAATGCCAGAAGTTTTACTACCTAAAGTCTTATCTGGATGGTGACGCTCTGGGTCTCTTAAAACACATCCCCGTTACCAACGACAATTACGATAATGCATGGGAAAAGCTGGAGCAAAGATACAACAAAAAACCGCTAATCGTTCGTTCTCTCATAACCAACTTTCTTACGCTGCCCAGCGCGAGTGGGTCCAGCGTGGTTACGTTACGTAAGCTCGTGGATGGCGCAGATGAAGCTGTTCGCGGATTGAGTGCGATAAGTTGTGAGCAACGTGATCCATGGCTGATACACATCTTGTTGTCAAAGTTGGACAATGAGACACGTCAAGTATGGGCAGAGAACAGTGTATCCAGTCATGAAGAACCAACCCTAGATGATTTCTTCGCATTTCTCACGGGTCGTTGTGACGCTCTGGAATCATGTCAGACACCTTCGCCACGCAATACGCATAATCGACGCCAAGCTACGGTTCATCACACCACTGTGCAAAACGCTGCTGATGGACAATGTGCATATTGCAAAAATGGTCACACCATCAATGGCTGCACAAAGTTTAGAGGCATTGATATAAATTCTCGCCGAAAGTTCGTAAATGAAAACAAGCTGTGTTTTAATTGCCTTAGTATTTCACACATGGTCAGGAATTGCAACTCAAACCACACTTGTCGCCTCTGCAAGAGGAGGCACCACACATTGGTTCATGTTGAGCAGCCACACGATTCTCATGGAAAGTTAACACAGAGTACGGACGCCAGCCATCTCACCTCAAGTGCTAGGATTGCAGACGCTGCTCCTGCTGTTGTTAATCATCACACTTTTGAAACTGCTTTCGTCACAACAACTCAGACTCTTTTGCCAACTATTCTAGCTACTGTGATCGACGCATGGGGTAATAGGATTACCTGTCGGATGCTACTCGATACAGGTTCAACCGTCACATTGGCAACAGAAGCGTTCATACAAAGAATTGGTGTTCCACGAACACACGCCCGAATCTCAGTTGCAGGTCTTGCCGCTAATAGTGCTGGAGTCACTAGAGGGCGCGCCAAGATTCGACTACTTTCGCGGATCTCAACCGACTCTGTTGAAGTCACTGCGTTAATCATGAGTGTACTAACGTCATCGATTCCAGCGCAAGCGATCAACACGAGCTCACCCCTTTGGACGCAGATTTGTCAGATGGAGCTGGCAGATCCCACCTTTAACCAGCCGAGTGCAATAGATGTCATACTCGGTTCGGATCACCTTTGGAATCTCTACACAGGAGAACAAAAATCATTTGGTAAAGATTGTCCTTTTGCTTTAAATACAAAATTTGGTTGGGTCATTGCAGGTTCCCATATCGCTGCCAATGACGCCACACTACCCGCTATGTCATATCATGCTCAAGAAGATTTAGATGTCTTAGTTCGATCTTTCTTGGAGATGGACAACGTTCAGCCGCCGAAGGCTACCATAGAGGCAAGTGATCCTGTTGAACATCACTTCGCTACAACCCACGCACGTAACAAGGATGGTACGTACATTGTTGAATATCCATTCAAAGATGGATCCCCACCAATCAGCTCAACGTTGCCACAAGCTGTCAAGCGCTTTGGATCGTTGGAGCGTCAATTTAGAAGATCGCCATCACTCAAACAACAATATTGTGATTTCATGAAAGATTACCTACGCAGAGGACATATGGAGCTCCTCAAAGGTGAGCAAATAGATGAAGACCCAGAAACTTGTGTCTATTTGGCCCACCACGCTGTTTTGAAACCCGGCAGCTCGACTACAAGGTGTCGAGTTGTGTTCGACGGGTCTGGGAAAGATGCTCTTGGATATTCCCTCAATGATCGCCTAAACATAGGCCCACCCATTCAACGAGATTTGTTTGGAGTTTGTATTCGATTCCGTCAACATCGCTATGTTCTCTGTGCCGATATAGAGAAAATGTTTAGAGGAATTCTGGTGTCACCCAAGCACACCAATTACCAACGCATTGTTTGGCGCAAAGATGAAAGTGCACCCCTTCAACACTATCGATTGTTAACTGTCACATATGGATTGGGTCCATCGCCTTTCCTAGCCGTGAGAGTGTTGAAGCAGCTCGCAGATGACTATCGCAGCACCTACCCATTGGCTGCCATTGCTCTATCACGGGATGCCTATGTCGACGACATACCCACTGGTTGCGACTCCACAGATGAACTCATCGCCCTCAAGGATGAACTCATTCAATTGCTGGGAGAAGCAAAATTCGTTCTTCGTAAATGGAGCTCAAATTGCTGGTCGCTGTTGAGAACGCTACCCAAAGATATGTGTGAATATCAACCTGTACCCATCGCCAGCGATTCGAATGACATTACTCAGACTGTGAAAATCCTAGGATTGCATTGGAATCCCTGTACGGACGACCTGTGTGTCAATCTCAATGTTTGTGAATCCAAGGAGGTACCAACCAAACGAACACTTTTGTCGGAACTGGCAAAAATATATGACCCCCTTGGACTCTACGCTCCTGCAACAGTAATGCTCAAAATCCTGTTTCAAGAATGTTGGCTCAGCGCTTTAAAGTGGGACGAACCACTCACAGATGCTTTAAATGCTCGCTGGCAACTATTTCTCAATGAGCTCGCAACGCTCACCAATTGTCGTATACCTCGCTACATAGCATCGCCCTACCAAGAGATCGAACTACATGGATTCGCTGACGCGTCATCCCACGCCTATGGCGCCGTCGTTTATAGTAGAGTCAAAATCGGAAATGACTATCGGGTCACAATAATCGCATCCAAAACGCGCGTCGCGCCGTTAAAACCAATATCGATTCCGCGACTAGAATTGAACGCCGCGCATTTGCTATCTAAATTGCTCTTAATTGTCAAACAAGCACTAACGATTTCTATTTCCAGTTCCTATTGTTGGACGGACTCGGAAATAGTTCTCCATTGGCTATCAGCACCACC
Organism: Lordiphosa mommai; assembly: GCA_018904225.1. NCBI lineage: Eukaryota > Metazoa > Arthropoda > Insecta > Diptera > Drosophilidae > Lordiphosa > Lordiphosa mommai. Next base: position 1,174,457 of record JAEIFT010000002.1, on the reverse strand, counting down.
TCGCACCTGGAATACGTTCGTATGCAACCGAGCAGCTGAAATTCTGGAGGTGTGCCCCCGCAGCGGTTGGCAACACGTCCGATCGGAGGACAATCCTGCCGATTGTGCATCTAGAGGCCTGCTACCGTCTAAACTTGAGACGCATCAACTCTGGTGGAATGGTCCACCATGGCTGTCGCAGTCACGCTCGATTTGGCCACCTGTAAAAGCCAAATTTATGCAGCCGACTGACTCGTTTGCTGCCATTGAGGAGAAAGCAAAGCATCAAATTGTTCTTCACACTTCTGAGGAAGAAGAGTTTTTTGAGCACATCATTAACCGATTCTCATCATGGACTCGCCTGCTGAGAGTGCTCAGCTACTGTTGTCGTTATATCCATTGTTTAAAACGCCGAATCAGTTCAGCTACAACTGATCAACGGAATCCCACATTCCTGACCGCATTCGAGATCCAAGATGCTCGAAACAAGCTGCTACGCTACGTCCAAAGGAGTGCTTTCACTAAAGACTACGAATCGCTAAGCCAAGGACGTCAGCTTCGAGTCAAGTCAAGATTGATTCGATACACCCCATTTATAGATGCCCAAGGGTTAATGCGAATTGAAGGACGCATTGACAAATCGGAATTGAACTACAACGCCAAACACCCCATTCTCATCCCTAAGAACTCGCCGATTGCAGTTCTATTGGTTCGGTATCAACATATTGCTACGCTTCATGCTGGTGTGGACGGCACATTCAATAGTGTGCGTCAACAGTATTGGATTCTCGGATCGCGCAATATCGTTCGTAAAATTGTTTTCAGGTGTAAGCCATGTTTCATGCAGAGACGCGCAACCAGTGCGCAAATCATGGCCAACTTGCCTGTACCCAGGGTACAGCCTCTTAGATGTTTTCTTCACACCGGACTGGACTACGCAGGCCCAGTATCGATCAAGTTGTCCACGGGTCGAACACCCAAATTCGGAAAGGCTTGGTTCGCTATTTTTGTATGCCTATCAACCAAGGCCATACATATTGAAATAGTGAGCGATCTGACGACTTCAGCCTTTATAGCAGCCTTGGAACGTTTCTGGTCACGCCGAGGTCCAATCTCGGACTTGTATTCCGACAACGGGACAACATTCCAAGGTGCACATCGAGAGCTTGACGAGATGAGACGATTGGCCATATCCCAATGTCAAGATGAGCATTTGGCAAACTTTATCGCTGGAAGAGGCATCAACTGGCATTTCATTCCCCCATTTGCACCGCACTTTGGCGGCATATGGGAATCTTGCGTAAGATCTATCAAGCTGCACCTTCGCCGAGTCGTTGGTGGCAGTGTTCTAACGTTTGAAGAATATTCCACAGTCCTGGCACAAATAGAGGGGATACTCAATTCTCGACCGCTTTGTTCGTCAGGTGACACAAGCTTGGATCCCCTCACCCCATCGCATTTCTTGAAAGGTGAGGCACATACAGCCTTACCTCAACCGTCTGTTTTGGAAACAGACATCAACAGGCTGCACCGTTGGAGACGGCTGCAGGCTTTGGTGCAAGGCTTTTGGAAGCGGTGGCACACCGAATACTTGACCACCCTTCAACCCCGGAACAAGTGGCAACTGGAGCAAACCAATCTCCAGGTTGGCTCACTTGTTGTACTCAAGGAACCGCATCTACCGCCAACCAAATGGCTGATGGGCCGTATCGCAGAAGTCCACGCTGGCCAAGACGACAAGGTCCGAGTTGTCAGCATCCGGACTGCCAAAGGAATTTACAAGCGCCCAATCACCAAGGTGGCCGTTCTCCCCTTGTTCTGAACACTCGTTCAGGGGGGGCGGTATGTTTAGGAATTAGATGACCATTTAATATTTGCTTTACCTATTTTCATGCTAACCATTGTAATTTTAAAGTCTTCTCTTCACCCTCAAATTTGTTTGTGAACGCATCGTTGCTGCCCACTAATTGTAACAGTTACTGCATACCGCATGGCAGAAGTGTAGGTGGCAAAGATCGCGACAACTAGCCTAGCCAGCACGCTGGTTTCTTATCTCAGTTTAGTTGCATTTCTACAGTCCCGCCTGCAGCACGTCTCAAACTTAATATGTACATTCTATTCTAAATAAATTCATTACTTAAACCGCAAAAAGATTAATACAGTCCACTTATTTCGAACCAAATATATTAAATTATTATTTTCCTATGACTCAGGGGAACATTTGTTTGAATTTTGCGAAAGTAATACAATTTCTTAAACCTATTTGATCTGTTTTGAACTCTTTTCCACGCCACCTACTGAGGTAAAATTCAAGGGGGTTTTTTTTAACGTGGTTTCCCCATGAGCTTACTCCCAACGAAAGCCACAGGAAGGTGTTTTTTTTTAAGTGGTGTCCCCTAAGGAAGGGGCCATTTTATCTTTTTTTTCCTTCCCCACTTCCTTTTCCTCCTAAAAATTAATATTTTTTGTTTATAATTCGCGATCCATCGATGAATATTTTATTGTACACAATAAAGTACAATTTTTTTAAAAAATCGCGCGATTTTTTGAAAAAATTGTAGCCTGCGGCGCACATTTTCCATAACTCACCTCAGTAAAATGAATATCATTAACGATGTTTTCTTTTTCGGGATTATATAACTGACCAATAGCCACGAAGATGTTATGGATCCTATCCGTGTGACTTGGGAATCGTTTATAAAACATAAACTTGGCCAAATATCCTGGATAGTGCATTTTTTTTCGGCTAAAATGAGGCAACTCGGTCTTCACGTCCCGCCACAGCCTTTCTATGTTTTGTGTGTGTGCTTGTGTAGAGGGATCCACAAAATTTTTAGAATGGTTCACCGTTTGGTGTAGAAACCTCTCATCTTCCAGGCAATTGTAAGCTCTCCAGCAATCCGAAATGACCGTGGATCCGTCAGCTATATTTTCCTTAATTATTTTTAAGAGTGTTTCCTTTCCACGGTCTTCAACCGGAATTACAAAAAATTTACCGGACTCTCGTTCCAATCCACCAAAAATCCACTGACCCTCCACAACCCGACCACAATTATATTTCCGCCTTCCGATTTTGGACTCGTCAATTCCCACGATTTTGCCGTGGCCACCAAGTTTTCCACTGCTCTCACGGATAGACCAATCTATATAAACCTCCCTTACAAAGTTTTTCCAGTCTATAATTGTTTGCCTGGCCCATCCCAATTCGTCTTCCAAAATCTGAGTTTCACTTTTTTTAAAAGTAAAAATTGTAAACAAATAGAAGAAAAACAAAGGCTACAATTCAAGAAAGTTAATTTTACCTTTTAAGCGAACTGTATCCCATACGACAAAATTGGCAATCTCCTGTATGGATACTTTTTGAATCAGCAAAAAAGGTATTTTTGCGGATTCTTTCATTAAAATTGCACTGTTTCTTGACTTTTTTTTATTGCCCATGATTATAGCAGTCAACAGTTTACGGCACCGAAAGAATAGTTTGCCGTCATCTTTTACTGCTATCTTACAGTCAGCAGAACAATTTCCACATTTTTTTCTTGTAGAAAACAGTTGTGACGCTTTAAATACTCAATAAGCTCTATATTCGTCAAAGACAAAAATTTCGACACAGTAAAATTGCAATTCGTGCACTCCATTTTGATTAGAATTATTGAATGAACAATAAAAATCAATTAAATTTGAATTAAATTTGACACATTGCTCAAAACACAATATGTTTTATTAGTTAAAAAATCAAATTTTAAAAATTCGTTTAAAAAGAAACCATGGATGACCCCGCGTTTTTTCTGCATGAAAATTCGTGATAATTCGCGGTCCATCGAGGAAATTTTTTTTGAATTTTCTGAGAGTAGGCCGCTATACTAGACAATTACCGCAAGTTCTTCTGCTGAACGCGGTCATTAACAATAAAAATTTGCTACCATAAAAAAAAAATTTTTCTTAGTTAAACACATTTTCCGACCGATCGGTCCTATGGCAGGTATGTGCTATAGTCATCCGATTTTAATAAAATCTTCCAGGCTTTTGTTGACGCATATAAAACTAATATATACCAAGGTTGGTGACGCTACGATGAAAAATAAAAAAGTTTTTCCCACTAGAACTAGTTTTTTGACCAACCGTTTATATGGCAGCTATATGCTATAGTGATCCGATTTTGATAAATTTTTCCAGAATTATGTGGAAGCATATAAAACTAACATATACCAAGATAAGTGACGCTTCAAAGGAAAACAAAAAAGTTTTTCTCGCTAGAACTAGTTTTTTGACCGACCGTTTGTATGGCAGCTATATGCTCCTATGGCAGCTATATGATATAGTCATCCGATCCGAGCGGTTCCGACATATTAGTTGCGTGCAGTAAAAAGAAGACTCTGTGCAAAATTTCAGCTCGATAGCTTTAAAACTGAGGGACTAGTTCGCGTAGAAACAGACAGACGGACAGACGGACAGACGGACGGACGGACGGACGGACAGACGGAATTGAACTCAGCTCGTCGTCCTGATCAAGAATATATATAGTTTATGGGGTGGGAAATTAATATTTCTATGCGTTACAAACTTCTGGGCAAAATTAATATACACTTTTCAAGTGTATAAAAATTTGTTCATAATTACATAAAATTTTAGGTAATCTTATAATTTTTTTTTGGCAAAGTTGAAATTGAACTTTATAGACAACTAGCATATAACCCGGCGCGCTTCGCTTCGCCACCATCAGTAAAGCCGCCAAAATGATAAAAAAAAAAATTTTGGCAATGATCCCACCCCCGCCCCCCATTTTCCGAACTTCAGAACTGAGAACATTATTTTCCACCTATTTGGCCCATTGAGCGTACAAACCCTGAAACCACCCCAGGCACCCATTATCCTACCTTGAGGATGAGTATGCGCAAAGCTAAAAACTTTATCCTATTTAATTGGCTAAAAATCCACCCCCGCACCCATATTCCGACCTTTGCAGTGATCTTCCCGAAATTTAAAAACACGTGTTTTCATTTATTCTGACCCTAGAGCTTACAAAACGAATTTTACTCAGATCGGCTCACAAATAGCCATTGTAACTGTACCGAAATACGCCCACCATTATTCTTGCCTGTGGGCGGAAATTCCACCACCGAGAAATCAAATGTCTAATTGTTTTTTATAATGTGTTCACAAATCGATTTTGAAGCCAATCAGATTAAAAACAGGTTTTACCATATGGAATTTTCCGGGAATTTACCGACTTTTCGGGCGGATTTTTCAACATTGGAAAATCTCATGTCTAATTATTTTGCATACTATCCTTACAAACCGAGTTTGAAGTCAATCGGATGAAAAATAGTGTTTTCCATATAGCATTTTCATGCCATTTTCCTTGTGGGTGGATTTTAAACAATCGAAAAATCACATGTCTAATTATTTTGCATACTATGCTTGCAAACCGAGTTTGAAGTCAGCCGGATGGAAAATAGATTTTTCCATATAGAATTTTCCGGGCATTTTCCCTGTGGGTGGAGTTTCCACCAACAAAAAATCACATGCCTAATTATTTAGCATACTATCCTTACAAACTGAGTTTAAAGCCAATCGGAAAAAAAATGCTTCCCTCCATATAGAATTTTCCGGAATTTCCCGGAAAATCTCATGTCTAATTATTTTGCATACTCTCCTTATAAACAGAGTTTCAAGTCAATCGGATGAAAAAAAGTTTTTTCCATGAAGAATTTTCCGGCCATTTTCCTTGTGGGCGGATTTTTCGACATCTGGGAAACATGTGTCCAATTATTTCGCTTACTTTACTTACAAACCAAATTTCAAGTCAATCGGATGAAAAACAAAATTTTCCCCGTAGTAGCTTTTCCGGGAGTTTTCCACTCTTGGGGGTGGAATTTTCCAAAACCCCGTCTTAGCGCCCACTTTTAACTCATATGGAAACTTCTGTGAAAATTTCAGCTTTCTATCTCTCATGAACGGTACATGCTCTGCGTTGATTTCCAATCAGTCAGTCAGTCAGTTAGTCAGTGAACCAGTGAGGACAAACACTTTTATATGTAGAGAGATATGTATGTTAAAATAACAATTTTATTTATATTTGTACAATTGGCTTTTGTTTATAGAGTAACTCTATCTTATTCTTCACAAATGATTGAAGCTCTAATAAAGTTGAAAAACTGATGAAAAACGAGAGGGCAAAGCTAACTTCGACAGTGCCGAAGTTTTAATACACTTGAAAAACTTTACTCCAACTGATTTAACCGGAAAAATAAATATAGGATATAGATATCAGATATTTAAAATATTTAAATCATTGATAATAAAAATTTGATAACATAAAAAAACTTTTCTTATTAAAACAAGTAAGAAAGTCGGTCAAGCCCGACTGTAATATACTCTGTACCTGTTTGTACGAAACTAATAACTTTAAAGTGTGAGGTTTTTTCAAAATCTGAGGGTGGCAACTCTTTCAATCATCGTTCATCTGGTTGAAAAACGATGTATGGGGGCTAGTACCTAGTACAAACCCGTAAAATTATAAAATTTGTATATAATTTCCTATTAACAAAAACGTATCTATATTAGTCAATTATATCGCTCCACTCATGGCAAGGTCCAATTGGGAAATTACCAGTTAGCTATTGCCTTCTCGCTCTCTCTTTCTCGTAAGTTGTGTGGTGGTGTTGTTGTTGGCGTTGGTTTTTATTTTCTTTTACATATAGCTCTAATATCGTTCATCTGATCGAAAAATGATGTATGGCGGGTCGATTCAAAATAAGTAGTAGAATATATGTCTAGAATGTTCGAACTATCTATCTTGAAAATTGTGGGAGTTATTTCGTTTTTTTAAATTTGCGGGGGAGGCAGGGGGCGTGGCAAAAATCAAAACTAAACTTGATCTGCCTGCAAGTATAAGAAATATATGTTCCATACACTTCAAACCTCTATCTCTTACCATCTCTGAGATCTCTTCGTTCATACGGACAGACGGACAGACAGACGGACAGACGGACAGACGGACAGACGGACAGACGGACATGGCTATATCGACTCGGCTGTTGATGCTGATCAAGAATATATATACTTTATGGGGTCGGAGATGCTTCCTTCTGGCTGTTACATACATTTGCACAAACCCAATATACTCTGTGTACCTTCGGTACAGAGTATAAAAATGGGACCGATTGGTCCCATGGCAGCTATATGCTATAGTCATCGGATTTTGATAAAAAATTTTTTAAATTATGTGAAAGCATATAAAACTAATATATACCAAGATTGGGGAAGCAACGAAAGAAAACAAAAAAGTTTTTCTTACTAGAAGTAGTTTTTTGACCGACCGTTTCTATGGGAGCTATATAATATAGTCATCTGATTTTGATGATTTTTTCCTGTATTATGCGAAAGCATATAAAACTAACATATACCAAGATTAGTGACGCTACGATGGAAAAAAAGTTTTTCTCACTAGAACTAGTTTTTTGACCAACCGTTTATATGGCAGCTATATGCTATAGTGATTCGATTCTGATAAATTTTTTCTGTATTATGTGAAAGTATATAAAACTAACACATATTGCATCCAATACCAAGATTGGGGACGCTACGATAGAAAACAAAAAAGTTTTTCTCACTAGAAGTAGTTTTTTGACCGACCGATTCTATGGGAGCTAAATAATAAAGTCATCTGATTTTGATGAATTTTTCCTGTATCATGTGAAAGCATATAAAACTAACATATACCAAGATTAGTGACGCTACGATGGAAAACAAAAAAGTTTTTTTTACTAGAACTAGTTTTTTGACCGATCGTTTATATGGCAGCTATATGATATTATCATCCGATCCGGCCGGTTCCGACATATTAGTTGCGTGCAGTAAAAAGAAGACTATGTGCAAAATTTCAGCTCGATAGCTTCAAAACTGAGGGACTAGTTCGCGTAAAAACAGACAGACAGACAGACGGACGGATGGACAGACGGAATTGAACTCAGCTCCTGATCAAGAATATATATAGTTTATGTGGTCGGAAATTAATATTTCTATGCGTTACAAACTTCTGGGCAAAATTAATATACACTTTTCAAGTAAATAATAAGAAACGGGAGCCAGCAATAGTTATTTTTGTTATAAATTTTTTTCCAATTCCGCGATTTACGCTACGCCTAGCCGTTGGAGCCAGTTTTCCATAAAGCAATGAAAATATTGCTAGATATACAGCTTCTGGAATAATAATAATAATGAGAAACATAGTTATTTTTATAAAAATAATATATCCTGTAAACAAACAAAATTTACTTTATAAAGCAAACATGCAACACTGTTTTCTCGAAAGTCGAACGCATGTTCGTATGTGATATCAAAATGGCTTTCAAAAAGTCGGTTCTTGCATGCACCAAATTAAATGCTATTTTTGATAGCTAAATCAGCCACACTTTTGTGACGATGACAAAACGATTCATGGGACTTGAAAGAACATGCACGCCGAGTTAAAAAAACACAATTATGAACTATGGCTGCTTCGAGAAAGTTAATACATAAATCAGGCCCGTAGCTAGATTTAGTTTATTTCGGAGGGTGATGAAATTAATTTTTGACAGTAAAATCTAAAAATTTGTATTTGATTAGAGGATATAAAATATTATTTTGCAGCCATATTTGTAAGTACATATTAATTGTGCAGAAGCAGCCATACACACACTCACACACAAATTAGGCAAACTTACCTGTATGTGATTCTTAATTATCCTTTTTATTTTTATACACTTGAAAAGTGTATATTAATTTTGCCCAGAAGTTTGTAACGCATTGAAATATTCATTTCCGACCCCAAAAACTATATATATTCTTGATCAGGACGACAAGCCGAGTTCATTTTCGCTTGTCCGTCCGTCCGTCTGTCTGTCCGTCTGTCCGTCGGTCCGTCTGTCCGTCTGTCTGTTTCTACGCGACCTAGTCTCTCAGTTTTAAAGCTATCGAGCTGAAATTTTGCACAGAGTCTTCTTTTTACTGCACGCAACTAATATGTCGGAACCGGCCGGATCGGATAACTATATCATATAGCTGCCATAGGAACGATCGGTCTAAGAACAAGTTCTAGTTAGAAAAACTTTTTTGTTTTCCATCGTAGCGTCACTAATCTTGGTATATGTTAGTTTTATATGCTTTCACATAATTCTGGAAAAATGTATCAAAATCGGATCACTATAGCATATAGCTGCCATAGGAACGATCGGTCGAAAAATAAGTCTTTGTGAGAAAAACTTTTTTGACTTCCATCGTAGCGTCTCCAATCGTAGTATATATTTGTTTTATGTGTTTCCACACAATTCTGAAAAAAATTATCAAAATCGGATGACTATAGCATATAGCTGCCAAAGGACCGATCGGTCGGAAAATGTGTTTTACTAAGAAAAGTTTTTTTTTATGGTATCAAATTTTTATTATCAATGATTTAAAAATTTTAAATATCTGATATCTATATCGTATATATATTTTTCCAGTTAAATCAGTTGGAGTAAAGTTTTTCAAGTGTATTAAAACTTCGGCACAGTCGAAGTTAGCTTTGCCTTCTCGTTTATTTTTAAATAAAATGTAGTCTTTCATTTTTGTTAGGCACTAAGTCACACGACTTGCAGTTTGATGTTAAATGACAACGTAATTTAAGGCAGTGTGACCAGAGAATGGATAAAAACATTTGACCAAAAAATGTGATCATTTTATAATGTCCAATTGATGACTAATCTTACTATAGTCACACTACTGCTCAACCAAAAGCGAATAATAGAAATAAAATCAAACAAATATTATTTTGTCATATCAGGCCCCCATCATCAGAAAAATCTGGTTTTAAGGTAAGTTTACACACGAGTTGCTTGCATACATGTGTGAATACCTGCCAGAGGCAATGCCAGTCGATTGACTGGCTGAGAGCAAAACACAAATTTTAAATTTTGTAGTCTAGGTTTTGAAGAAAAATTTCACATACATACCACCAACACACTTGTTTTACCGATTTAATTTAGCAACAATATACATTTTGTGGATTTTTGCATAAAAAATTATTTCTAGGCTATAGGCTATTGGACTATTTTTAAGAACATTGATTGCTCAAACGTTTTTACCTAAAATTTTAAATTTAAGTCTAAATATACAATTTTTAAGGTAATTATTGCCTAAAGAGTAAATTTTAGGTAATAAAAACCACATTCCTAAAATTTTTGGAATAATTTTTGTTCTGAGTGTATATGTATTTTAAGACTTTTTGCAAAGGTTGGTCAAAATAGCTTCAAAACTGTGGGAGGAGATGGCATAGAAACAGACAGACGGACCGACGGACAGACGGATAGACGGACGGACAGACGGACAGGGCTAGATCGACTCGGCTATTGATGCTGATTAAGAATATATGTAGTTTATGGGGTCGGAGATGATTCCTTCTATGCGTAACAAACATCAGCAAAATTTTAATATACACTCTGCAAGGGTATAAAAATGTAATAGTGCAATAACGACTGGACAAACATGGAGTGAAAACTTGGAATTGGCAAAGAAAAAAGCCTTGGTAATATTCACATAGACATTAATGATATCAATTGCAAGTTTGCTGAGCCCGGACTTCCTGAAGCTACCTCCAACCAGTACCTTGAAATTATACCAAATAGAGACTGCAATAATAGGCTTAGTTTTATGTGTGTAAATCAGTGTGATTTCCTTGAATCTGTTCTTAAAATAAGGTCAAGTGCAGCGGGATCAGATGATATGCCTCCCAAATTTTTGAAAATTCTTCTCTTACAAATTCTCCCCCATATAACCTATAAAAGCAATTCAGTGTTCACTACATCGACTTTTCCGGACTTATGGAAAATGGCCAAGATAATCCCAATCCCAAAAGCCAAAAATGAATACAGGCCCATTTCAATATTACCACTTTTGTAAAAAGATGTGGAACAATTAATGGCACATCAAATAAGTAAGTTTTTGACAGATAACTCATGATTAAGTGAAAAACAGTTAGGTTATAGGAAAACGGGAAACAGAATAGGTTATAAAAAAAAATAGGAGCTGCACGACGGCAATACTAAACATAAACATAAGACATTAGACGACAAATGGATAACGGGAATGTGACTTTTTTAACACATCTTGATTTTAGCAAAGCATTTGACACGCTTAACCACGAAGTTTTAGTTACAAAGCTAATTATTATTATTATTTAGTTACAAAATTAATTATTTAATTTCACAGACACTGCTATTTAATTAATAAAATCTTACTTAAGCGATAGAAAGCAGGCAGTAGTTTTAAAGTCTGAGACCTCATTTGCTATGTATCTTAAGCGTGGAGTCCCCCAAGTTTTAGTCCTTGGTCCACTTCTTTTTTTCTTTGTACGTAAATGACCTCCCAGATAAGCTAACTAATTATAATGTGCACGTGTATGCAGATGATGTCCAAATGAATTTTAGTCGTCCTTTAAGTAAAATAAATCATTTTGTCGATTTATGTAATAGTGATCTGTAAGGTGTTATTACATTATGCACAAGAGATCTTTCGAGATGAAAAATTGACAACACACCTCTTGACTATATATATCGCAAGCTATTAATTTAGGTATAACATTTAATGACACATTGTCCTGGAATGATCAAGTGACAAAAGCAGCAGGAAAAACCCATGGAATTATAAGGCAACTTTTCGTGACTAAGAATTTTTTTACGACAAATCTCAGACTTCTCATCACAAAAATGTACCTGACACCTACGGGATAGAAATATTTACAAAGAAAAGAATCATTAATAAATGGAAAAAAACTCTTCCAATTCATCTTTTAAATTGATTTTGTGACTGGTGCAATAATTAATAAGTGTAAGCTTGTAGCATCAGAAATTTTGTAAAATAAATAAATAAACGAGAGCGTAAGTTGAAGTCGGCCCTGCTCGACTTCGATATCCCCGTTACTCAGGGTAAGGTTTATTTAAGAATATTTTATTGGATCACAAAATGCCCAAATTGTGGGAGATATGAGGTTTTTTCAAATTTGCAGGGTGGCAACTTTACTATAGCTCATCTGATCGGGAAATGATATATGGCGGATCTATAGGTATTGATGATTAAAATATATGTCTAGAGGGTTCGAATAATCCTGGTTCAAAATTCTAGGAGATATGAGGTAATTTCCAAATTGCGTGGGTGGCAACTCTTCTATCGTTCATCTGATCGGAAAATTATGTATGGCAGATCGATAGTCTCTGAGATCTAGGTGTTCATACAGACAGACGGACAGATGGACATGTCTATATCGACTCGGCTATTGATGCTGATCAAGAATATATATACTTTATGGGATTCGGAGATGCTTCCTTCTGCCTGTTACATACATTTGCACGAACTTAGTATACCCTTCTTTCTTACTCTACGAGTAACGGGTATAAAAACGAGAAGGCAAACATTCCCTCATAAAATAATTAATTCTCAGGAACCGTACTATCTTTTTAACAAATTAAGACCTGCTCTCTCGCAACGAACCAATAACTTTATTTGTCCCCGAACCAAAATGTTATGCTCGGAAAGGCAGTTCTTTGTAAATGCTATTCGTCTGTGGAACGATTTACCTCACCAACTTAAAACTATTAGAAGCACCCCACAGTTTAATACAAAGCTGAAAATACACTATCAAAATCATATTTAAAATTAAATTTAAGCTATAATATAATACAAAAAAAAAAAAAAAAAAAAAAAGCTTCGATGTATTTGGTTAAGTTAGTAATAAGTTTATTTTTCTTTCTAAAATTTGTTTACACCGTAGTGACTAGCACAATCAAAATAAGTAAACTCTGTACTTGTAGTGCTGGGCTAAATTAACAATAAATTACAAATTACAAAGCTAACTTCGACTGTGGCAAAGTTTTAATACACTAAAAAAAGTTTACTTCAACTGATTTATTCGGTAAAATATAAATAGGATATAGATATCAAATATTTAAAAATTTTTAATCATTGATAATAAAAATTTAATACCATAAAAAAAACTCTTCTTTGTAAAACACATTTTCGACCGATCGCAGCTATATGCTAAAGTCATCCGATTTTAATTATTTTTTTTTCAAAATTATGTGAAAGCATATGAAACTAATATATGGGCATTTCCGCAGAAAGTCTACCAAGACTGAAAAATTAAAAGTTCATTAAAAGTTGTTTCTTACTTGATTTAGAAAAAGAAAATATGCAAATTATTTTTAATTAATGAGTTTAAAGCTTCCCTTTGTACAGATATCGATATATCGGGCTAGAGAGTACAAATTTACGTTTTGGCCAGTTTTTCAGTGCATTTTCTCTTTTCGATTTACAGCTCTCAGAGTCATTATGCAATTTCACTCTTTTCGCAAAATTTTAGATACAATTAAAAATGATTTTTTTGTTGGGTTGAATAATTTAAGAAAAAATTTTCTTCACTTAAAATTGCCAAATGAAATTTAAGTACCGTCACGTCAGATATAATAAAAAGAACGAGAAATGAGATTTATATTTGGTAAATTGGAAAATAAACTTAGGCTGAGTTCACACTGTTCGACGCATGAGACATGACAATCCAGTAGGCCCTTATGTTTTCTTGTATTTATTTTGAATAGCTTGCTATTTGACATTCAAAACAGTACAACATGAAGGCTTACTAGATTATCATGTCTCATGCGTCGAACAATGTGAACTCAGCCTTATATTATTCTAAAAACTACTGAAAAAAGTTTCATACAAAAAGAGTTTCTCAATTCGCAGAGTTTAGCAATTTTGTAGTCCGAGTCAAAACCCACTTCCGTTTTAAGTAACGTCACGTCAGGGCATATTTTTACTGATTTCTATGAATCCCCTGGGTCGATTTTTGTAATTTTTTCTTCTAAATAAGTTGCTATTGAATTACTACCAAAATACAAAAAAACGAGAAGGCAAAGCTAACTTCGACTGTGCCGAAGTTTTAATACACTTGAAAAACTTTACTCCAACTGATTTAACCAGTAAAATATATATAGGATATAGATATCAGATATTAAAAAATTTTAAATCATTGATAATAAAAATAGGACACCATAAAAAAAATTTTCTTAGTAAAACACATTTTCCGACCGATCTGTCCTATGGCAGCTATAGACTATAGTCATCCGATTTTTATAAATTGTTTAAAAAATTTTGTAAAAGCATACAAAACTAATATCTACCAAGATTGGTGACGATACGAAGGAAAACAAAAAAGTTTTTTTCATCAGAACTTGTTTTGGTATATACCAAGATTGGTGACGCTACGATGGAAAACAAAAAAGTTTTTCCCAGTAGAACAAGTTTTTTGACCGACCGTTTATATGGCAGCTATATGCTATATTCCTCCGATTTTGATAAATTTTTTCAGAATTGTGTGAAAGTATATGAAACTAATAAATACCACGATTGGTGATGCTACGGTGGGAAACAAAAAAGTTTTTCTCACTAGAACTAGTTTTTTGAACGACCGTTTATATGGCAGCTATATGCTATAGTAATCCGATTTTGATAAATTTTTCCAAAATTGTGTGAAAGTATATAAAACTAATAAATACTACGATTGGTGACGCTACGATGGAAAACAAAAAAGTTTTTCTCACTAGAACTAGTTTTTGGACCGATCGTTCCTATGGCAGCTATATGATATAGTCATCCGATCCGGCCGGTTCCGACAAATGTGCAGCGTATTTGTATTTAAAGACTTTTTGCAAATTTTGGTCAAGATAGCTTTAAAACTGAGGGAGGAGATAGCAAAAACACACACACATACCCTTGCACGATGTTTGTAACGCATAGAAGGAAGCATCTCCGACCCCATAACCTATATATATTCTTGATCAGCATGACGAGCTGAGTCTATATAGCCATGTCCGTCTGTCCGTCCGTCTGTTTCTATGCTATCTCCTCCCTCAGTTTTAAAGCTATCTTGACCAAACTTTGCAAAAAGTCTTTATATACACATAGGCTGCACATTTGTCGGAATCGGCCGGATCGGATGACTATATCATATAGCTGCCATAGGAACGATCGGTCCAAAAACTAGTTTTTGTGAGAAAAACTTTTTTATTTTCCATCTTAGCTGCACCAATCGCGGTATATATTAGTTTTATATGCTTTCACACAATTCTGGAAAAATTTATCAAAATCGGATGACTATAGCATATAGCTGCCATATAAACGGTCGGTGCAAAAACTAGTTCTAGAAAGAAAAACTTTTTTGTTTTCCATCGTAGCATCACCAATCGTGGTATATATTAGTTTCATATACTTCCACACAATTCTGGGAAAATTTATCGAAATCGGATGACTATAGCATATAGCTGCCGTAGGAACGATCGGTCCAAAAACTTGTTCTAATGGGAAAAACTTTTTTGTTTTCCATCGTAGCGTCACCAATCGTGGTATATATTAGTTTTATATGTTCCACACAATTCTGGAAAAATTTATAAAAATCGGATGACTATAGCATATAGCTGCCATATAAATGGTCGGTCCAAAAACTAGTTCTAGTCGGAAAAACTTTTTTGTTTTCCATCGTAGCATCACCAATCGTGGTATATATTAGTTTCATATACTTCCACACAATTCTGGGAAAAATTTTCGAAATCGGATGACTATAGCATATAGCTGCCATAGGAACGATCGGTCTTAAAACTAATTCTAGTGAGAAAGACTTTTTTGTTATCAATGGTAGCGCCTTTCAAAAACTGCAAGGGTATTTAAAACATCGGCGTAGCCGATGTTAGCCTTCTATTTTTTTACGATAAAGTTTATTTATCGAAAAAATATTTAATTAAATCTTCCATAAGAAGGTGAAAACCGCGGTCGACTATGCATATATCGCCAGTTTTTGAAAGCAATAATAGTGTAATGAGATCAAGTTTTTTTTTAACATTTTTGATATAAGTTATTTTTACCACCTCTCACACCTTCAAAAATTCTGCATAAATTATACAAATTGTATCTTACAATGACAATTAACCATGTTAAATATTAAAGTAGTACCCCAACCAAAAGTCTAAAATAATTGAAGTTAAAAATCCCCATTATCAAAATTTTGTTGCGGATTGCATTTTAAAAAATCCGAAAAATTGGGTTAGTGTTAACATGCCAGCTATTGCCATAAAAATTTGGGAATTTTTAGAATGTGTAGTTAACTCGAAAAAAGCTTGTGTTGGAAATGATAAAAATCGTTATTTAAAATTCAGGGTGTTCTGTTGATGTACTTTGAAACTGCATACTTAAAATATGGATAGGATTGAGGGCCGATACGCCCGGCTTTGACCTTTGTCCTGTTTTTTTGTCCTTTTACAAAAATTCTGTCCGTTTTCTATCTTTTTTTCAAGGGTCATCTGTCCTTTATTTTTGAGGAGGCTTTGGCAACACTGGATAGAAAACAAAAAAGTTTTTCTCATTAGAACTAGTTTTTGGACCGATCGTTCCTATGGCAGCTATATGATATAGTCATCCGATCCGGCCGATTCCGACAAATGTGCAGCGTATTTGTATTTAAAGACTTTTTGCTAAGTTTAGTCAAGACAGCTTTAACACTGAGGGAGGAGATATAATAGAAACAGTCGGACGGACGGACAGACGGAAATGAACTCAGCTCGTCATGCTGATCAAGAATATATATACTTTATGTGGTCGGAAATGCTTCCTTCACTGCGTTACAAACATCGTGACAATTTTAATAAACCCTCTGCATGGGTATATAAAAAAAAATTAGCCATGACATCGGATCTTCACCGACGTCTCGAAATAAAATCTATTTATTCTGAAACGCACAATTAAATCGATGGAAAAACAAGTGAGTTTCGGAAGAAAAACGCTTTTGGGCCACCCAACAGGCGAGCGAGCGCCATGTACACATATACAAAGATATACACACACACACACTCTGTCGACGCCGCAGTCCCTCTGTCGCAGTCGTTTATATGTATGTTTGCGTATAAGTTCATTTGCGAAAAATTGCGCTTATATTTATACACAAAATCTAGGGTACATGGTATATTGTTGTCGGGGCACTGGACTGCAGCGCCCTTTCTTGTTTTTTTTTAAATATGGTAAAACTAAAAACAAAAAATCGAGAGCGTTACCTCGCAATTATTGAAAAGAAGGCGTGAGCAAAATTTTATTAGGTTCGGTTCAGTAGATTTTGAGCTACAAAGTACACCAACCTATTACCTATGATTTTCAAATTTCACAGAATATTCTTAAGATGTTGTACAATAATCAAAAAAAACAAGTAAGAAAGTCGGTCAAGCCCGACTGTAATATACTCTGTACCTGTTTGTACGAAACTAATAACTTTAAAGTGTGAGGTTTTTTCAAAATCTGAGGGTGGCAACTCTTTCAACCATCGTTCATCTGGTTGAAAAACGATGTATGGGGGCTAGTACCTAGTACAAACCCGTAAAATTATAAAATTTGTATATAATTTCCTATTAACAAAAACGTATCTATATTAGTCACGCGGGAATCACGCGTGATTTCTGACCGCAGGCCATCTCAATTATATCGCTCCACTCATAGCAAGGTCCAATTGGGAAATTACCAGTTAGCTATTGCCTTCTCGCTCTCTCTTTCTCGTAAGTTCTACCAATGGCAACGGTGTTGTTGTTGGCGTTGGTTTTTATTTTCTTTTACGTATAGCTCTAATATCGTTCATCTGATCGAAAAATGATGTATGGCGGGTCGATTCAAAATAAGTAGTAGAATATATGTCTAGAATGTTCGAACTATCTATCTTGAAAATTGTGGGAGTTATTTCGTTTTTTAAATTTGCGGGGGAGGCAGGGGCGTGGCAAAAATCAAAACTAAACTTGATCTGCCTGCAAGTATAAGAAATATATGTTCCATACACTTCAAACCTCTATCTCTTACCATCTCTGAGATCTCTTCGTTCATACGGACAGACGGACAGACAGACGGACAGACGGACAGACGGACATGGCTATATCGACTCGGCTGTTGATGCTGATCAAGAATATATATACTTTATGGGGTCGGAGATGCTTCCTTCTGGCTGTTACATACATTTGCACAAACCCAATATACTCTGTGTACCTTCGGTACAGAGTATAAACAAGTAAGAAAGTCGGTCAAGCCCGACTGTAATATACTCTGTACCTGTTTGTACGAAACTAATAACTTTAAAGTGTGAGGTTTTTTCAAAATCTGAGGGTGGCAACTCTTTCAATCATCGTTCATCTGGTTGAAAAACGATGTATGGGGGCTAGTACCTAGTACAAACCCGTAAAATTATAAAATTTGTATATAATTTCCTATTAACAAAAACGTATCTATATTAGTCAATTATATCGCTCCACTCATGGCAAGGTCCAATTGGGAAATTACCAGTTAGCTATTGCCTTCTCGCTCTCTCTTTCTCGTAAGTTGTGTGGTGGTGTTGTTGTTGGCGTTGGTTTTTATTTTCTTTTACATATAGCTCTAATATCGTTCATCTGATCGAAAAATGATGTATGGCGGGTCGATTCAAAATAAGTAGTAGAATATATGTCTAGAATGTTCGAACTATCTATCTTGAAAATTGTGGGAGTTATTTCGTTTTTTTAAATTTGCGGGGGAGGCAGGGGGCGTGGCAAAAATCAAAACTAAACTTGATCTGCCTGCAAGTATAAGAAATATATGTTCCATACACTTCAAACCTCTATCTCTTACCATCTCTGAGATCTCTTCGTTCATACGGACAGACGGACAGACAGACGGACAGACGGACAGACGGACAGACGGACAGACGGACAGACGGACATGGCTATATCGACTCGGCTGTTGATGCTGATCAAGAAT
Organism: Lordiphosa mommai; assembly: GCA_018904225.1. Lineage (NCBI taxonomy): Eukaryota > Metazoa > Arthropoda > Insecta > Diptera > Drosophilidae > Lordiphosa > Lordiphosa mommai. The sequence goes on along the minus strand of JAEIFT010000002.1, from coordinate 1,155,656 downwards.
ATATATACTTTATGGGGTCGGAGATGCTTCCTTCTGGCTGTTACATACATTTGCACAAACCCAATATACTCTGTGTACCTTCGGTACAGAGTATAAAAATGAGAAGAAAGTTCCCAAGATAAATCAGTTATTAACAAATTTTAAGATTCAGTACCCATATCCGTATTAATCGTCTTTATTAGACCGTAATTGAGGATAAATGATTCAAAAATTACAGAAGCAACTGTTTAAGCGCTTTTATTTGGCACTGGAATTGTTACTAAGTATTTCGTACAGACGCAAATGATAGTTATAGCATACTCACTGCCATTCTCAGTTCTTGGAAGTGGACCAATGGTATCAGATAGCACTGTGTCAAACGCTGTCGCTGGCGTAGGCAAGACAGTATGTGTCTGTCTATGTGTTGTTGTCTTTGCCTTTTGGCATTTTCGACATGATTTTACATACTATTTTTATTGTTTTAGTCATTTGTGGCCAATAGCACTGGTCGACACCAAAATGCCCATTGCAAATAACCCAAATTCTGTAGTGTATTTTGGGCCGCAGAGTTCAAAAGTGTACACTACAAAATTTTCAATCGTGACGTTCTCCAGATATCGGCGGATAGCAAGCAAAGAGTGCAAAATTCTGCTTCACCATGGTTGTATTGGATTCCGGTATTTACCTACTTGCTTTGCAGCGTTAGGATTGATGCAACATCATCAAACCTTATGCCGGGGAACCACAAGTTCCGTATTGAACGCTACCAAAGCTTACAATCTGATATCAGACATCACACACACAATTTAAAAATAATAGAGTCCCTAAAAACGATCTTCATTATTAATACCCAGTTGTACAGGGTTGCCCATATTCGACGGACCCATCTGGCAACGCCATAACTTTTGACAGAGATGTCAGATCGCTTAATGACATACCGCGTTTGAAGCGTCAGTCCAAGCAGATTTTTACCATGGAACAATACACGCCACGCGAGCGCTCTGAGATAGTTGAAATTTACATTCAACAGAACAAGTCAATTGTGAAAACTCAAAATTATCAAAATTATCATGTCCGATGAAGCCCATTTCACATTGAATGGGACCGTAAATAAGCAAAATTGCCGTATTTACGCCACTGAAAATCCTCAGGAGATTCAAGAAGTGCCTCTTCATGACGAAAAAATCACAGTTTGGTGCGGCGTTAGTGCGAAAACGGTCATTGGGCCGTTTTTCTTCCAAAATGAAAATGGCCATGCTGTTACCATCAACCAGGAGCGTTATCGCGACATGATGACCAATTTTGTGATGCCAATTATTCGTCGAAAGCGTATGAGGCAGTTCTGGTTTCAACAAGACGGCGCTCCACCGCACACAAGTCGCATAACAATCGATTTTCTGAAGAAATTGTTTCCGGGCCGTTTGATGTCGAAAAGTGGTGATTTGGACTGGCCTATATGGCAGCTACATGCTATAGTCATCCGATTTTGATAAATTTTTTCAGAACTGTGTGGAAACATATAAAACAAATATATACTACGATTGGAGACGCTACGATGAAAAACAAAAAAGTTTTTCTAACTAGAACTAGTTCTTAGACCGATCGTTCCTATGGCAGCTATAAGATATAGTCATCCGATCCGGCCAGTTTCGACATATTAGTTGCGTGCAGCAAAAAGAAGACTCTGTACAAAATTTCAGCTCGATAGCTTTAAAACTGAGAGACTAGTTCGCGTAGAAACAGACAGACAGACAGACGGACAGACAGACAGACAGACGAACAGACAGACGGACAGACAGACGGACGGACGGACAAGCGGAAATGAACTCGGCTCGTCGTCCTGATCAAGAATATATATAGTTTATGGGGTCGGAAATGAATATTTCTATGCGTTACAAACTTCTGGGCAAAATTAATATACACTTTTCAAGTGTATAAAAACGTAATAACTCCCACAATTTTCAAGATAGATAGTTCGAACATTCTAGACATATATTCTACTACCATACATCGTTTTTCGATCAGATGAACGATATTAGAGCTATACGTAAAAGAAAATAAAAACCAACGACAACAACAACACCACCACACAACTTACGAGAAAGAGAGAGCGAGAAGGCAATAGCTAACTGGTAATTTCCCAATTGGACCTTGCTATGAGAGGAGCGATGTATTTGAGATGGCCTGCGATCAGAAATCACGCGTGATTCCCGCGTAACTAATATAGATACATTTATGTTAATAGGAAATTATATACAAATGTTATAATTTTACGAGTTATGTACTAGGGTAAGGCTGAGTTCACACTGTTCGACGCATGAGACATGATAATCTAGTAGGCCCTTATGTTGTCTTGTTTTCATTGAGAATAATTTGTTATTTGACAATTAAAACAATACAACATGAAGGCTAACTAGATTATCATGTCTCATGCGTCGAACAATGTGAACTCAGCCTTATTCTACTCATCATTACTTATCGAGCTCCCATACATCGTTTTACAACCAGATGAACGATAGTCGAAAGAGTTGCCACCCCCAGATTTTGATACATACAAAAAGGTACAGAGTATATTACAGTCGGGCTTGACCGACTTTCTTACTTGTTTAATTTGGATTTTTGTTTATGTCTGCATGCAACGGTTTATCCCACGCTTTACGCTACAGTGGGTCAATATGCTTCAATAAGTAAGTGAATTTACAGTGGTAAGAAAATATGTTGGATGCGGGATATATATATAATCTAACGTAAATTTCTAAAAGTTTATTATGCAATCAAATGCGATTTGGTTCCTTCAGAAAAATATACAAATTCAAAACAGTTGTCAAACTCTAGAAAGAGGACACTAAAGACAAAGAACAATGAGAGAATATTTGGCTATCACCTTAGTCATTCAAGATTTTTTTTATAATTCTCTTATAGCCAAGATTTCTTTCATTGTCTCTTCTCTTTTTATCTGCTATTTATCTATTACATCAGAGTAACAACAACACAAATATTTTTAGGAAAACTTACCCGCTCATGTGATGAAAGGCCTTTCGCCGATGATGAGAGAGAAATATGGGATATATCGTCTACTTGTTGCGAGTTTAAGAAGGTTAAATACAATTACTGGAACATTTCTTTGATGGCTATACTTCGCTCGCAATTCGCAGAATACACTCTCTTAACTCCAACTCTTGCAGAAGCCGTAGTACTACACATCGATGAATTCAGCAGCCTCCATTTGAAAATTTAAGCTTCTGAGAACATTTCTCAATTTTCCGTCACCAGGTTAGGAACATCCAAACAAATTTGTCTTCCATAAAATCTCGGGTCACTAACGCAGCTTTGGACGCCTGAGATTGCTGTGTATTGCGCAGAGTACAGCGATCCTCGCTAAGCTACTTCCATATGTCGAAAAAACACACAATATCGGGAACAGCCTTGCTTGGGCCGACCCAAAGGGGACAGTGGTGATCACTGAATGACTGCAAATCCCATGACAACGTGTCCTAGGAGATAATGGCAATTCTGAACAATATCGACTGGGTGAACAATATCGACTTCGCTACTGCCAAACTTTTACAGTTCGAACTGGTCCAAACCAGAATGGGCGCAAGCTCTTTAGGAAAAAAAAACCAATAAGAATACTCTAACCGACACAGTTGACTGAGACTCCGCTAGACGATGAACGCTAGTTAATTAGACGTGATTGGAGCCAATCAGACACATGAAAGTTTAGTGAAATTCTTACCAAGCAAAATGAGCTTCAAACGAGCTTTAAATTCTGGCTGTACAGGTTATTCCAATCAAGATTTAAGTTTAACTTTCACTTTATGTCAAAGGATGGCACAATTATCGCCAGATTAAACTTTGCTGGACGAAGAAAATGCGTCTAATCTGTTAGCCGACCTAAGAGAAAGAGAGATCGAAGCAAAATGGAAGCATATAATGGCCACTTTAGCGAGCTGCAGGGTTGCTAATCAATTCATTTCTAAGACTTAGCACTGCATTTGATTTATGAACCAGTTCCTTTGCACTGGCTCGTATCATGCAAAATGCGTAATTCAATTAATTTACAAAATTTCAAATTTAAACAAAACTCTACTATTACAACACCTGATAACTTGCAATTTTTCATATCAAATTAGCAAGTTAGACGGAAAAGGGCGAGCTATGCACTAATGTCCTTAGCTTCAAACGTACTAACAAGATTTCCTGACAGATCTTCTAATACATAGAAACTGTTGCCTGGTCCTTGTCGTATTCGGGATTTTACAAATAAAGGGCCTAATTTTGCGTTGAAGTTTTTAGCGATGTTGCTTCGTGAGATATTCCGTCTTAAAACTTTTCGACCAACTTTAAAGTTGACAGGCCTCGAACGTAAGTTATATTGCCGTTGATTTGTTTTATAAGCCTTTCTAATATTGGCTTTTAACTCAGTTCGCAGGATAGTAAAACGGTCATCAAGATTGATGTGGATTTCAGGCTCATCCAAACACTTTAAATTTCTTATCAACTTGTACATACTTCCATACGTTCTCATATCTAGCCCGTATAAGGCATGATAAGAAGAGTACTTCAACGAATTATGCAAGATGTCAATGCGCAACTAACACTACTTATATTTTCATCCCACTTGGTCTGATCTTCTTTTAAGAACGCACGAATACCTGCTAAGATTGAACGGTTAACTCTCGCACTCGCATTGGATTGCGGTGAGTACAAAGCAGTGTACATATGCCTAATACCAAAGGTGGTTAGAAAAGCATTCAACTCGTTACTGCGAAATTGTAATCCATTGCCATTACGATTACTTCAGGGACTCCGTATGAGTGAAAAATCTTGTCCTTTAAATAGTCCTGTATAACTATGGAAGTGAATTTTCGAAATGGACAAAGCCAATGAAAATGATCAAGGACGATCAACAACCCGATGTGTCCGCGCCTACTACGTGGATAAGGACCTAACAAGTTTACGTAGAGTCGTTGAAATGGACGAAACGTTTCAACTTGTTGTCCCATAGGTGGACGTAGCGCAACATTTGGGGCTTTTATTGTCTTGCACGTTTCACACTTTCGAACATATTCACGTACATCTTTATCAAGTCCTGGCCAAGAAAAATGCCTACGAATTAGATTAAGGATTTTACTGATTACTCCAGGTGCGATTATGAGAGAATCCTGAGCTATCTATGATCCTAAGATCTGGAAATTTGTTTTCTTCCTGTTTAATTTTCGCTTACAGATCTTCATAATCCTCATCAAAGAAATGTTGAGATGACAAGTCTACTTCAGGGCTTATCTCGGTTAAAGACGCAATGTCATCTGAGGGGATACGCGATTAGGCATCAGGGACAATGTGATCACGACCTTTTCGATGCGTTACCGTAAACTTATTGGACTTAAGTTTCATTGCCCACCGAGCAAGTCTTCCTGTTAAGTTCGGTTGCCGCATCAGCCAATCAAGGCTGGAGTGATCTGTTACAACTTCAAATTGTTGCAACTCCACATAACATCGGAATGTTTCTAAGGCAACAATAACAGCTAAGCATTCTCTTTCAGTGACACTGTAATTTCTTTGTGCCGCAGTCAACTTTTTTGATATAAACGCAATCGGCTTCTCGTGACCATTACACAGGGCAACAGCCATTTTGCTCTGGCCTTCTCGATGCAAAATTCTGTTCCTGTTCTGTGCCCTGATTCCAAAACTGCTCTCGGTATTTCTCCATCAGCTCTTGTTTTCAAGAAGTCGCGGAAAATCCATTTTGCAGTTTTTTTTAGCTTATGGAAAATTATGGCGGTCACACCAAGCACAAATTTGTAGGTTTATAAGTTTTATGCGATACTTCATACATCAATGCAGCCATAAATAAAAATAAACTTGATCTGCCTGCAGGTATAAGAATTATATGTTCCATACACTTCAAACCTCTAGCTCTTACCGTCTCTGAGATCTGTTTGTTCATACGGACAGACAGACAGACGGACAGACGGACATGGCTATATCGACTTGGCTGTTGATGCTGATCAATAATATATATAGTTTATAGGGTCGGAGATGCTTCCTTCAGGCTGTTACATACGTTTGCACAAAATCAATATACTCTTTGTACCTTCGGTACAGAGTATAAAAATCAAGCGAGCCTCATCAGCAAACCCGAAAGTGACTAAATTGGACCTTGAAAAAAATTTTTTCTCAATGTATAGCAAATTTTTCAAAATAAACCGTCGTCTACAAACTAGTTAGCATATAGTCTAACATATCCGCTATCTTTATGAATTTTGTTGCACTTTTATCAGATTGTTGGACTAAGCTACAGCCGTTTTTTCAAGAAAAAGTGAATTCAAATTTATGGCAGGACTACTACATGAAAACTACTATGAAAAGGCTACTTGATTTAACATAGCTCTTACATTAATAGTCAAACAAATAAATAATAATATTTCAGTAGTACTAGATTAAAGAAATGTTCCCCAAATTCATATTTTCTTAATTTAATCAACCTCGCGATAAAATTTACCATTCTTTTTCCAAAAATTTCTGCCGTATACGTAATATTACATTTATTTACTTATGTTACTTAATTAGTGCTTAGTGCTTGGTGATTTCTTTCAAATCAGTGAAAATCGTTTCGGTTAGCATGTTTTAGCAAAGAAATAATGGTTGTTTAAAGTGTCGTTCCGTTGTTTCACTAAAGGAAAGTCGTTCTCGAAATCAACAAACATTTTCATTATTTTAACCTATTTTCAAGTAACCTACAAAATTGTTAATTAAAAAGAATAGAAGAGGGAGATTATTCTAACTATTCTATCGTTTGATAACATTTTTCTTACTTGCCTTACTCATGGTACATAAGTTACCTTTCAAAAAAAGTCTTTAAATACATTTTTACATTTTGTCACAATAATTTATATAAATATAATAATTTTTGAACAGCTCTTGAGTATCAAAGCAATGACAAAGTTTTTCTATTTGTATGAAGTATTGTGACAAAATAAATTTTGTTATCGATCTGAGCACTAGGCTTTTAGGGTTACATGGGTTTTGAGATATAATACAACAATACATATGTTTAAAATATTTTCCCTAAGTTTCAAGTCAATTGGAATAAAACTCTGAAAGATAGCTGTTTTTTTTTTAAGTGGCCCATAAGCGACAGTTCGGGCTTTTCTCAAAAAATGCTTATTGAGGACTTTGGACACGTATTCGTTAAAAAATGTCAACCGATTTTTTTCGTAAAATTTGATCCCTCCTTCAATATAGGATATGCTAATGATTAAACGAAGCATTATTTTTCTCAAAGTAACTTCTGGTAATTTGTATTCCTATTTATATTCACATTTATCCCATGTGTTCTGCAAATCGCTTTCAATCCAAAAACGACCCAAATAGTATGGAAATTGGATCGAACGCGATTTGTGCATAGAACACATGGGTTTTATTTTGCTTACAACTCTGACAAAAATTTTAATTTCTTTTGTTTTTAATCTCTACGTTTTATCACGAGCTATACTCACCTACTAACAGAATTAAATTGTGTTATTGATTTCAGATTAATCTATTAACGGTTATCGTGTCCACCGTGTGGAGACTTTTTAGGTGTCTTCGGAAACCAGATCTCATTGGTTGAGTTTTCAATATTCTTAAATGAAACTTATGTCCAAATATATTTTGAATATTGCTCTTTCTTTTGCAAAAAAGAGTGAATAAATTAATTCGTTGATTAAAATTAAAAAAGAAAATTAAAGAAAATAGGCTTTTTCAGACCCTGAAAACAAATGTAACCCTTTAAAAACCATAAAATTTGTTAATTTAAAAGTTGGTGCGTGCACCTTAACTTAGTGTAAAGCTGTTTATGGCCTTCTGAAATCGTTTTTATTATCAACAAATTTTTATTGAATTAATATGAACATTATAGCTGATTTTGGTACTGAGGATGGTCGAAGATGGTACATATGGGCATTTCCACAGGGCATTTCCACAGAATAATATATAAGAAATATATTAAAACTTTATGTTTTTAAAGAATTTACACCTTATTCATTACTTTTCTTACAGGAACAATTAACTAAAAAATGTTAAGAAGAGCAACCAAGGATCAGTTAACGTTTATTTTTCAATTTATTTTACTCAAAATCAGCATTTGTTATTACAAATTTTGCGTAATCGAATGTGAGAGATTGAAAATTTAAATGTGAATGTGTTTATTTAATGCGTGAAAAAATTGTAAGCTGAAGAAAATGAAAATCTAAGTTTGTCACGTCACGCCCTTTGCAAGAACAAATGTTGATAGTTTAATTTTTGCGTTTTGTGTCCTTTAGCTGTTGAGAAACTCGCTTGAAATATGTTTTATTTGCCGTATATGCGTTTTTCCAGTTCAGCTTGTTTTCAAAGTCAACGCGTCTACGCGCAGTAATAATTCGGTAATTTTCGTTCGAACGTAATTTATTTAAATTTAAGTCTTGAACTCAAATGAAATAAAAATTTAGTTCGGCACTATACTTCATATAAATAAGGAAGCTTTACAAAAGCATTCAACTTTCAGGTCTTTTTATACACTTGAAAAGTGTATATTAATTTTGCCCAGAAGTTTGTAACGCATAGAAATATTCATTTCCGACCATATAAACTATATATATTCTTGATCAGGACGACGAGCTGAGTTCAATTCCGTCTGTCTGTTTCTACGCGAACTAGTCCCTCAGTTTTGAAGCTATCGAGCTGAAATTTTGCACATAGTCTTCTTTTTACTAGCTGAGTTCATTTCCGTTTGTCCGTCTGTCCGTCGGTCCGTCTGTCCGTCCGTCCGTCCGTCCGTCTGTTTCTATGCTATCTCCTCCCTCAGTTTTGAAGCTATCTTGACGAAACTTTGCCAAAAGTCTTTAAATACAAATACGCTGCACATTTGTCGGAATCGGCCGGATCTGATGACTATATCATATAGCTGTTATAGGAACGATCGGTCCAAAAACTAGTTCTAATGAGAAAAACTTTTTTGTTTTCCATCGTAGCGTCACCAATCGTGGTATATATAAGTTTTATATGCTTCCACACAATTCTAGAAAAATTTATAAAAATCGGATGACTATAGCATATAGCTGCCATATAAAAGGTCGGTCCAAAAACTAGTTCTAGTGGGAAAAACTTTTTTGTTTTCCATCGAAGCGTCACCAATCGTAGTATATATATTAATTCTATATGATTGATTCTACACAATTTTGGAAAAATTTATCAAAATCGGATGACTATAGCATATAGCTGCCATAGGAACGATCGGTCTAAAAACTATGGTAGCGCCTTTCGAAAACTGCAAGGGTATTTAAAACATCGGCATAGCCGATGTTAGCCTTCTATTTTTATACCCTTGCAGAGGGTATATTAAAATTGTCACGATGTTTGTAACGCAGTGAAGGAAGCATTTCCGACCACATAAAGTATATATATACTTGATCAGCATGACGAGCTGAGTTTATTTCCGTTTGTCCGTCTGTCCGTCTGTCCGTCTGTTTCTATGCTATCTCCTCCCTCAGTTTTAAAGCTATCTTGACCAAACTTTGCAAAATGCCTTTAAATACAAATACGCTGCACATTTGTCGGAATCGGCCGGATCGGATGACTATATCGTATAGCTGCCATAGGAACGATCGGTCTAAAAACTAGTTCTAATGAGAAAAACTTTTTTGTTTTCCATCCTAGCGTCACCAATCGTGGTAAATATAAGCTTTATATGCTTCCACACAATATTGAAAAAATTTATCAAAATCGGATGACTATAGCATATAGCTGCCATATAAACGGTCGGTCCAAGAACTAGTTCTAGTGAGAAAAACTTTTTTGTTTTTCATCGTAGCGTCACCAATCGTGGTATATATTAGTTTTATATGCTTTCACACAATTCTGAAAAAATTTATCAAAATCGAATAACTATAGCATATAGCTGCCATATAAACGGTCGGTCCAAAAACTAGTTCTAGTGAGAAAAACTTTTTTGTTTTCCGTCGTAGCGTTACAAATCGTGGTATATATCAGTTTTATATGCTTCCACACAATTCTGGAAAAATTTATAAAAATCGGATGACTATAGCATATAGCTGCCATATAAACGGTCGGTCCAAAAACTAGTTCTAGTGAGAAAACCTTTTTTGTTTTCCATCGAAGCGTCACTAATCGTGGTATATATTATTTGTATATGCTTCCACACAATTCTGGAAAAATTTATCAAAATCGGATGACTATAGCATATAGCTGCCATATAAACGGTCGGTCCAAGAACTAGTTCTAGTGAGAAAAACTTTTTTGTTTTTCATCGTAGCGTCACCAATCGTGGTATATATTAGTTTTATATGTTTCCACACAATTCTGAAAAAATTAATCAAAATCGGATAACTATAGCATATAGCTGCCATATAAACTGTCGGTCCAAAAACTAGTTCTAGTGAGAAAAACTTTTTTGTTTTCCGTCGTAGCGTCACAAATCGTGGTATATATCAGTTTTATATGCTTCCACACAATTCTGGAAAAATTTATCAAAATCGGATGACAATAGCGTATAGCTGTCATAGGAACGATCGGTCTAAAAACTAATTCTAGTGAGAAAAACTTTTTTGTTATCAATGGTAGCGCCTTTCGAAGACTGCAAGGGTATTTAAAACATCGGCGTAGCCGATGTTAGCCTTCTATTTTTTAGTTTTAATTTGATTTAAGTGGTGACATACACGATTATTGAGAATTTTTCGTAAGAAGACCTTTCAATTGAATTATGTAAAAAAACAAAAAAAAAACATATCCATTTTTGTAAAAATTATATTTATAAAAGCTTCTACAGTGACCACGATATCTCTTGACTTGGTCATCCAAAATTCAAAAATCCGATTCGGATTCCGTTAAAGTATTGTAAAATATGTTAAATATATATAAAACGAAGAAATAAGAAAATACATTTTTATTTTGAAAAATGACAGCTTTTTTTAAAATAAGTATTTTGTACCAAAATGTTGGCTTTAAAACGTTTATAAAAACGAGAAGGCAAAGCTAACTTCGACTGTGCCGAAGTTTTAATACACTTGAAAAACTATTCTCCAACTGATTTAACCGGTAAAATATATATAGTATATAGATATCGAATATTTAAAATTGTTTAATCATTGATAATAAAAATTTGATACCATAAAAAAAATTTTCTTAGTAAAACACATTTTCCGACCGATCGGTCCTATATCAGCTATATGCTATAGTCATCCGATTTTGATCAATTTTTTCTGTATTATGTAAAAGCATATAAAACTAATATATACCAAGATTGGTGACGATACGATGGAAAACAAAAAAGTTTCCCTCACTAGAACTTGTTTTTTGACCGAGCGTTTATATGGCAGCTATATGCTATAGTCATCCGATTTTGATAAATTTTTTCAAAATTATGTGAAAGCATATAAAACTAATATATACCAAGATTGGGGACGCTACGATGAAAATCAAAAAAGTTTTTCTCACAAAGACTTATTTTTCGACCGATCGTTCCTATGGCAGCTATAAGATATAGTCACCCGATCCGGCCGGTTCCGACATATTAGTTGCGTGCAGTAAAAAGAAGAATCTGTGCAAGATTTCAGCTCGATAGCTTTAAAACTGAGAGACTAGTTCGCGTAGAAACAGACAGACAGACAGACAGACGGACAGACAGACGGACAGACAGACGGACGGACGGACAAGCGGAAATGAACTCAGCTCGTCGTCCTGATCAAGAATATATATAGTTTATGGGGTCGGAAATGAATATTTCTATGCGTTACAAACTTCTGGGCAAAATTAATATACACTTTTCAAGTGTATAACAACATATTAATCAATTTATCTAAATACTCCCACTGAATTTAAAGCTGATCTGGCAATTTTTATACACTTGAAAAGTGTATATTAATTTTGCCCAGAAGTTTGTAACGCATAGAAATATTCATTTCCGACCCCATAAACTATATATATTCTTGATCAGAACGACGAGCTGAGTTCATTTCCGCTTGTCCGTCTGTCCGTCTGTCTGTCTGTCCGTCTGTCTGTCTGTTTCTACGCAAACTAGTCCCTCAGTTTTAAAGCTATCGAGCTGAAATTTTGCACAGAGTCTTCTTTTTACTGCACGCAACTAATATGTCGGAACCGGCCGGATCGGATGACTATATCATATATCTGTCATAGGAACGATCGGTCGAAAAATAAGTCTTTGTGAGAAAAACTTTTTTGATTTCCATCCTAGCGTCACCAATCGTAGTAAATATTAGTTTTATATGTTTCCACACAATTTGGAAAAAATTTATCAAAATCGGATGACTATAGCATAATGCTGCCATATAAACGGTCGGTCAAAAAACTACTTCTAGTGAGAAAAACTTTTTTGTTTTCCATCGTAGCGTCTCCAATCTTGGTATATATTAGTTTTATATGCTTTCACATAATTTCGAAAAAATTTATCAAAATCGGATGACTATAGCATATAGCTGCCATACGAACGGTCGGTCAAAAAACAAGTTCTAGTGAGGAAAATTTGTTTGTTATACACTTGAAAAGTGTATATTAATTTTGCCCAGAAGTTTGTAACGCATAGAAATATTCATTTCCGACCACATAAACTATATATATTCTTGATCAGGACGACGAGCCGAGTTTAATTCCGTCTGTCCGTCCGTCCGTCTGTCCGTCTGTCTGTCCGTCTGACTGTTTCTACGCGAACTAGTCTCTCAGTTTTAAAGCTATTGAGCTGAAATTTTGCACAGAGTCTTCTTTTTACTGTACGCAACTAATATGTCGGAACCGGCCGGATCGGATGACTATATCATATAGCTGCCATAGGAACGATCGGTCTAAGAACTAGTTCTAGTTAGAAAAACTTTTTTGTTTTCCATCGTAGCGTCACTAATCTTGGTATATGTTAGTTTTATATGCTTTCACATAATTCTGGAAAAATGTATCAAAATCGGATCACTATAGCATATAGCTGCCATAGGAACGATCGGTCGAAAAATAAGTCTTTGTGAGAAAAACTTTTTTGATTTCCATCGTTACGTCTCCAATCGTAATATATATTTGTTTGATATGTTTCCACACAATTCTGAAAAAATTTATCAAAATCGGATGACTATAGCATATAGCTGCCATAGAAACGGATGGTCAAAAAACTACTTCTAGTGAGAAAAACTTTTTTGTTTTCTATCGTAGCGTCCCCAATCTTGGTATATGTTAGTTTTATATGCTTTCACATAATTTTGAAAAAAATTATCAAAATCGGATGACTATAGCATATAGCTGCCATAGGACCGATCGGTCGGAAAATGTGTTTTACTAAGAAAAGTTTTTTTTTATGGAATCAAATTTTTATTATCAATGATTTAAAATTTTTAAATATCTGATATCTATACCCTATATATATTTTACAGGTTAAATCAGTGGGAGTAAAGTTTTTCAAGTGTATTAAAACTTCGGCACAGTCGAAGTTAGCTTTGCCTTCTCGTTTTCCATCGTATAGTCACCAATCTTGGTAGTTGTTAGTTTTATATGATTTTACAAATTTTTGAAAAAATTTATCAAAATCGGATGACTATAGAATATAGCTGCCATTGGACCGATCGGTCGGAAAATGTGTTTTACTAAGAAAAGTTTTTTTTATAGAATCAAATAATTATTAACAATGATTTAAAAATTTTAATTATCTGATATCTATATCCTATATATATTTTACCGATTAAATCAGTTGGAGTAAACTTTTTCAAGTGTATTAAAACTTCGGCGCAGTCGAAGTTAGCTTTGCCTTCTCGTTTTTTGTTTAATAAACTGAATATAGCCCCTTACTTTAATTGATGCTATAATTATACCCTTGCAGAGGGTATCTTAAAATGGTCACGATGTTTGTAACGCATAGAAGGAAGCATTTCCGACCACATAAAGAATATATATTCTTGATCAGCATGACGAGCTGAGTTCATTTCCGTCCATCCTTCCGTCCATCCTTCCGTCCATCCGTCCGTCCGTCTGTTTCTGTGCTATCGCCTCCCTCAGTTTTAAAGCTATCTTGACCAAACTTTGCAAAAAGTGTTTAAATACAAATACACTGCACATTTGTCGGAATCGGCCGGATCGGATGACTATATCATATAGCTGCCATATGAACGATCGGTCCAAAAACTAGTTCTAATGAGAAAAACTTTTTTGTTTCCATCGCAATGAGAAAAACTTTTTTGTTATCAATGGTAGCGCCTTTCAAAAACTGCAAGGGTTTTTAAAACATCGGCATAGCCAATGTTTGCCTTGTATTTTTATACACTTGAAAAGTGTATATTAATTTTGCCAAGAAGTTTGTAAAGCATAGAAATATTCATTTTCGACCACAAAAACTATATATATTCTTGATCAGGACGACGAGCTGAGTTCAATTCCGTCTGTCCGTCCGTCCGTCTGTTCGTCTGTCTGTCTGTCTGTTTCTTCGCTAACTAGTCCCTCAGTTTTAAAGCTATTGAGCTGAAATTTTGCGCAGAGTCTTCTTTTTGCTGCACGCAACTAATATGTCGGAACCGGCCGGATCGGATGACTATATCATATAGCTGCCATAGGAACGATCGGTCTAAGAACTAGTTCTAGTTAGAAAAACTTTTTTGTTTTCCATCGTAGCGTCACTAATCTTGGTATATGATAGTTTTATATGATTTCACATAATTCTAGAAAAATGTATCAAAATCGGATCACTATAGCTTATAGCTGCCATAGAAACGGTCGGTCAAAAAACTACTTCTAGTGAGAAAAACTTTTTTGTTTTCTATTGTAGCGTCCCCAATCTTGGTATATATTAGTTTTATATGCTTTCACATAATTTTGAAAAAATTGATCAATATCGGATGACTATAGCATATAGCTGCGATAGGACCGATCGGTCGGAAAGTTACTTAGAAAAATTTTTTTTTTGGTATCAAATTTTTATTATCAATAATTTAAATATTTTAAATATCTGATATCTATATTCTATATATATTTTACCGGTTAAATCAGTTGGAGTAAAGTTTTTCAAGTATATTAAAACTTCGGCACGGTCGAAGTTAGCTTTGCCTTCTCGTTTTAATTCATTTCGATTACAGCAGCACACATTTATAAGGGATCATCTCCGACCACATTAAGCAAATATATTTTTATACCATTGCAAATGGTATATTAAAATTGTCACGATGTTTGTAACGCAGTGAAGAAAGCATTTCCGACCACATAAAGTACATAAAGTAACTGAGTTCATTTCCGTCTGTCTGACCGTCCGTCTGCCCGTCTGTTTCTATGCTATCTCCTCCCTCAGTTTTGAAGCTATCTTGACTAAACTTTGCAAAAAGTCTATAGATACAAATACGCTGCACATTTGTCGGAATCGGCCGGATCGGATGACTATATCATATAGCTGCCATAGGAACGATCGGTCATAAAATTAGTTCTAGTGGAAAAACCTTTTTTGTTTTTCAAAGTAGCGTCACCAATCATGAAATATATAAGTTTTATATGATTCCACACAATTCTGGAAAAATTTATCAAAATCGGATGACTATAGCATATAGCTGCCATATAAACGGTCGGTCCAAAAACTAGTTCAAGTAGAAAAAATTTTTTTTGTTTTCCATCGTAGCGTCATTAATCGTAGAATATATTATTTTTATATGCTTGTACACAATTCTGGAAGAATTTATCAAAATCGGATGACTATAACATATAGCTGCCATATAAACGGTCAGTCAAAAAACTAGTTCTAGTGGAAAAAACTTTTTGTTTTCCATCGTAGCATCACCAATCGTAGTAAATATTAGTTTTATATACTTCCACACAATTCTTAAAAAATTTATCGAAATCGGGTGACTATAGCATAAAGCTGCCATATGAACTATCGGTCTAAAAACTAATTCTAGTAAGAAAAACTTGTTTGTTATGAATGGTAGCGCCTTGTAAAAACTGCAAGATGCATGTTAGCCATCTATTTTTATACTCTGTACTGAAGGTACAAAGAGTATATTGAGTTTGTGCAAATGTATGTAACAGCCAGAAGGAAGCATCTCCGACCCTATTAAGTATATATATTCTTGATCAGCATCAACAGCCGAGTCGACATAGACATGTCCGTCTGTCCGTATGAACGCTGAGATCTCAGAGATGGTAAGAGATAGAGATTTCAGGTGTATGGAACATATATTTGTTATACTTGCAGGCAGATCAAGTTTATTTTTTTTTTAGCCACGCCCCTGCCTCCCCCGCAAATTGAAGAAAACTTAATATCTTCCACAATTTTGGAGATAAGTTGTTTGAACCTTCTAGGCATATACTCTACTCAACATTACCTATGGAGCCCCCATACATCGTTTTCCGATCAGATGAACGATAGTAGAGTTGCCACCCCCGCAATTTGGAAAACACCTCAAATTTCCCGCAATTTTGGAGTAGGTTGTTTGAAGATTCTAGACATATATTCTACTCAGCATTACCTATGGAGCCGCCATACATCGTGTAGTAGCATGTAAACACCCTGTATATACGACTCTAGACTTAAGCAATTGTAAATAACTCTAACTCTAATATGTATATTTATAAGTGAGAGCGAATGCGCTCTCTCGCATTCGGCTCTCTCATACTCAGCTTGTGCAATGTGCACCAACCCTTTTGCGAGCGTTAATAAAGTGATCGGCGATTGGTGCGGACGTATTCTGTGTTCTTACTGAGGTTACCACAATTCAGAAGTGGGATCGCCCAAGCCACAAAATCCAAATTTTTAACTGACCACTCGCGGCGGTTAAAAAAGTTAAAAACTATAAGAACTAAAAACTACAAAAAAAAAAAACTAAAATGAGTGACGAAATTAATATTGAAGTGTACAGCGCGTCTGCGTTGCGAAATTGGGCTCGTGAGTTAAATCTGTCCACAAGCGGCACAAAGGCGCAAATTGCCATGCGTTTAAATAGCGTGCCCCCCAGGAAAGGGGATCATGTCCAGGTTTGACACCTCATACCCAGCTGGAGACTATTCCAGAAGAAATCGCAGACAAAAATGGCGGCAACACCAACGAAAGCGGAGCGTCGGCTGACAATTTTCAGCACGCCGACAAAGCGGCGCCATCTATAAAGAAGAAGCAAGCAGCAACAAGCAACGGAAATTCAAACGAGCGACGAAACTTGCCAATCGCAGAAAACAACGACGAGAGTGTTGGCAGCGAGAACAATACCGATAGAAGTGAGTGCGATAACAATGTCGATAACAATATCGATAACAATAACGATAACGAAGGAGACGGACAAAATATCGACGGAGTTGCCACCTTACAAATAAAGATTGTGCAGCTTGAAAATGAAAACAAAAAAATTAAAACAACAACAAACACAGCAAAATAATGAGTGTTCAATTGGCAACAAGTATTTTATCAACGCAGTATCAGAAGCCACGGTTGAATATGATGGAAGCAAACCACCGGATGACTGGATTAGAGAGCTGAAAAACGTTTCAACTGTTTTTGGTTTCGAAGAAAATTTGATGCGAGTTCTACTGGTATGCAAACTAAAAGGAAGAGCTCATCTGTGGATTCATGCCAACCCGGAGCGGTTGACATTGTCTGTGGATCAGCTGCTTCAACAACTGCAAGCGGAAAAGAAGAAGCAAGCAGCAACAAGCAACGGAAATTCAAACGAGCGACGAAACTTGCCAATCGCAGAAAACAACGACGAGAGTGTTGGCAGCGAGAACAATACCGATAGAAGTGAGTGCGATAACAATGTCGATAACAATATCGATAACAATAACGATAACGAAGGAGACGGACAAAATATCGACGGAGTTGCCACCTTACAAATAAAGATTGTGCAGCTTGAAAATGAAAACAAAAAAATTAAAACAACAACAAACACAGCAAAATAATGAGTGTTCAATTGGCAACAAGTATTTTATCAACGCAGTATCAGAAGCCACGGTTGAATATGATGGAAGCAAACCACCGGATGACTGGATTAGAGAGCTGAAAAACGTTTCAACTGTTTTTGGTTTCGAAGAAAATTTGATGCGAGTTCTACTGGTATGCAAACTAAAAGGAAGAGCTCATCTGTGGATTCATGCCAACCCGGAGCGGTTGACATTGTCTGTGGATCAGCTGGAACATCGAGCGGGTACCCGCATGAAGCACGCCGATGCATTGAGCAGGTGTACAAATGTGTTAACGATCGATACCAATACGTTCGAAGAAAATTTAATCATTTGCCAAGGACAGGATAAAAGATTGAAATCGATTAAAGCACAGCTTGAAAATTCAGAACAGAAACACTACGAGATGCGAAACGGAGTAGTTTACAGAAAAAAGAATGATAAGTCTATCGTGTTTTGCGTACCAGAAGATATGGAAGAACATGTTCTGTATAAATACCACAATGAGATGGGGCATATAGGGATCGACAAAATGACAGAAATAATTTCAAAAAGCTATTGGTTTGCGAACATAAAGGCAAAAGCGGCAGTACATATAAGAAATTGTTTAAAGTGTTGTAAGGAAGTTTTTCAGCTGAGGTACGACTCAGTCCTGTCCAAGGTCACTCACAAAAAAATTTATAAAGTGCCGGGACCTGGGATATGGGGAAAAATTCTTGGTTATATACAAATATTACTACGTCTAGGCGTTTTTCTTTGAAATCCACTACGTTGACGGCAACCCAGCTCAACGTAGCAGATTCGAAAAAGAAATGCGCCTCCTATGGACGACGGAGGTTCGAATTCGGCCACTTGTCGGCAACCCAGCACAAGTGAGCCAAATTCGACCCTCACGCCTATCCCAAGGTTAAACCCTGACGCTTAGGGTACCCCGCGTGCACACTACGTCAAATTGCCGGCGACCCAGCGCAAAATGACGCCTTGTCCACTGACCTGACCAGAGCCGATCACGCCACCGTGCCTCCGGCGACCCAGCAAGGCACAATAGACTAATCGGCTAGAGTCAGTTGGGTTTCCTAAGGACACAATACAAAAAAACCGCGTGGAAAAATACCTATGTGACCCACTGTGCGCAACGCGCCACGTTGCCGGCAGCCCAGCGCAAAGTGACGCCTTGCCCACTCGCCCTGACCAAGGTGATCAAAACGCCACACCTCCGGCAACCCAGCAAGGTGTGAGGAATTGGCCCACTTTGGTCAGTTGAGTCTTGAACAAAAAAAACTTTGTACCCCTTTCCCTTTCGCACTCTCGTAGTTTTCTTTGTTAATTTTTTTTAAATTTCTTTTAATTAAATATCTTTTCGCACTCTCGTTACAACATGTTTTAGGACAAGGGGGGTCACATAAATGATTGGAAAAAAAAACTGCCCTAACCGCACCAGTTCTTCGATCCCTACTGTTTTCTCTATTGGCTAAGGCCAAGCCTGGCTTACCCGCTGGAGACTTTCTCGGCTTCTTTGATTTCCTGGGTTTCCTTGTGCTCCTTAAGGTGTTACGAATCTCGGAGGTCCTGGGCACACGGGTTTTTGGTTATCTACGGCGGAGGCGTGGCACTAAACTTTGCGAATATTTTCCGAATTCCGTAGGCACGTCCGATCATAATTAATCTCCAAAGTCAACTCCTCGCCGGTGGCTTGCCAAAATTTTCAAGAGCCCTCCTCTGCCCAGAATTCTATTCTGCCGATCCTCCTTCTCGCTCTCACACACACTTTTGGCGCGTGCCAAACTTGGGGTGGGTTTTGCGAATGCTGCTTGTTGTTGTTGTTGTTGGTTGCGCGCGACACTTTTCTTTGGTTGTGTGTGTGTGCGAGCCGGCTGGAATGCGCGTTTGTCTTTGCTCTGCTGGTTGTTGTTGTTTTTGCTGGCTTGCATGTGGCTCTGCTTAGGTCTTCGCTCTGCTGTTTGTTGTTGTTGTTGGCTTGCGCGCCACTTGTCTATGCTTGTGCGTGTGTGTGCGAACCGGCTGGAATGTGCGTATGTCTTTGCTCTGCTGCTGTACATGTGTGTGTTTGTCTCTCCGGCTGCAATCAGTGCTGGACGATCGCGCTAGAGATGACTAAAAATGAGCTAGTTCCGCTCCATTGCGGGTTTAAACTAACAATCCTATGCTAAATACTTAAATGCTACAAAACAACTTACAAACTATTAAAAATGTCCCTAACCATGTTTCCTTAATTCCTACAAAACAACTTAAAACTACAAATATTTCCCTAACTCCTTAAATCCTACAAAACAACTTAAAATTACAAATATTTTCCCTATATCTTAATTCCTACAAAAATGTGATTCTTCACACCCCCCTCTTATTTCGGGGTATGAAAAGAAACAAAAATACTTCTCGTTCGACTTATTTGGAAACGGAAATTCTGGTGGTCGAACCGGCGGAGAAAACGTACCCCTCCTCTATTGCCTTCGGTAATTTCTTGTTCGAGGAAACGGATCGCTTCTGGCGGTAAACGTCGCCCAGGGGTTTCCACTCGCCATTCCTGCGGTGCCTCTGACCAGTTGTTCTCTTCCGGGTGGTTGTCGGTGCTATCGTGGTGTGAAGTGGACGATGACGAGGCTGGCTGTAGCAACATATTCCCCAATATGACCGGAATATCTGGCAAATGTTCCGTACCTGAAGGTTCTTCGTCCTCGCTGACGTCAGAGTATTCGGAAGACCGCGTTGTGGGGATTGTCCAGACGGCTTGTACCGCGGCTTGAGGCGACAAATTACCCCCGGGTGCTCTTCTTCAACACCTTGTGCTCCCGGGGCCAAGTCCAGTGACAACACATTGGACGTCTCGCCAGTTTCTTGGTCCTGCGACGTTTCTTCCGGCCGCCTTCCGACTGTCGAAAGGTCCACAGGGATGGAATCCTCCGGGTTGTCCAAACGAGCAAAGTCTCCTGGGTTTGCGCTCCACCAGGACCCATAAAATGGAGGCAGACTCGAGCGAGCCTCTTCGCTTCCAGCAGGCGTGTATGGCGGCGGTTGTAACTCACCCCCGGGTGCCTTCATCAACACCATGTGCTCCCGGGGTCAAACCAACCGTCTCTGCTTCCGGTGGTAGTATGGCCTCGCCGTCGGATCTCGACCGCTCCCAGTCGTCCATTCCGGGGAATCCTCCATCGTTGACGTCCCACCATGAGCCATACATAGGGGTGGGGTTGGCAAACTCGGGGCCACCAGTCGTCGTCCTCGAGAGTGGCTACCTCGTCCGCATCGAACGGCAAATCAAATACCAGAGGGCTCGTCAGGGGACTACGATTTGGCACGGTCGACCGGTCATCCTCGATGTCCTGGGCACTCCGTTGTGGAGCTCGCTCGCCGTTCGTGAAGAACCGTCCATCGGGGGAACTTCGGAGTCGTCGGAGTCTGTATCCGGATCTCGTGGGCGACGATAGATTCCCGTCGGGGATACGCAGCACCCGTCATCTAAGGCCTCGAAGTCGGGGAACCCAATGAGATTTCCGACAAAACCTGGGCTGTTGTCATAATCATCGAAGATCTGCCGCAAAAACTCTTCCTCTTCTGGGGAACCAACGTCTGGCGCCGGATCTTCTCGTGGCGGCCGGGCTTCTCCTCGAGGCGGGGTAGCCATGGCGAATATCTATGGACTTGAAAATTAGTACCTGACAATGAAACCCTAATACCCTATGCTGAGCCTACCTATGGTGCGGTTAACAATATTTCTTAAAATTAGGTCTTACTAAGTTCTTCGAGTCTCGATAGCCAGGCCGGGAGTTTCCCCTTACGGGGCGGGGACGTTGTTGTGGCGCACCACTCTCAAGTGGCCCCCGCTGACTCAGTGGCTATGCTACTCGACTCTGGTTACTCCTGTTGATCTTCCTTCTCGCCGGGGGTGGCGCAACGTAGCTCAGGTTCGTTTGTCTCTCTGGATGGGTCATCTTGTGTTGTTGATGCTATGGCCGGGGCTGGGTAAGCTTCTTCTTGGTCCTCGCAAGCTTCTTTCTGTTGGAAAGCCTTTAGGTCGGCCAAGTTGGCAGTACGTCGTTGGCGACTTCCCACTAACTGGATACGAGCTATATTAGGGGAAAGAAATTTGATTAGTTTATACGGCCCGTCGTATTTGGGCGCCAGTTTGGCCGCAAAAGCATCCGTTGCTTTGGACAGGTGGTGTTGCTTCAGCAGAACTAATGATCCAAGCTCTGGTCTCCACTCTCGACGTCTGAGATTGTAATGGCGACTTTGGTCCTGTGCTGCTCTATGGGAGTTATCTCGTACCACAGTGAAAACGTCTCGCAACTGTTGTGCTTTGCATCTGGGCTCTGGGGTGTCCTTGTTTGATCCCGGGGTTACTTCTTCATATAGTGCTCCTGGAAGGCGAGGTTCTCTTCCTTGGACGAGGAAAGCCGGGCTGAATCCTGTCGTATCTGAGACACTAGTATTAATCGCCAGGGTAAACTCAGGTAAAAGCTCGTCCCATGTTTTGTGATCATCCTGTAGATACTGGGCTATCATCGTCTTAATCGTCCTATTGGCACGTTCCGTCGGGTTTTGTTGAGGGCTATACGGCGCAGTGTACTGTAGTTCCATTCCTGTTTGTTTACAGAACTCCTTGAATGCCCGGCTTGTAAATTGTGTACCGTTGTCACAAATAAAAACGCGGGGGACTCCAAATCGGCTCAGTATTCGTTCTCGAAATGCTCGTTCTAAGTGCGCTGTCGTAGCCTTCCGCAATGGGATTAGTTCCACCCATTTTGAGAACAGATCCAAGAAAACTAGTAGGACAGTGTTCCCGTGTTTGGAACGCGGCAAAGGTCCAATGAAGTCCGCGCAAAGGGTCGAAAAGGGCTCTTGTGTCTTGTGTCTTGTGTCTAGGAACGCACAACTTCCAGGGGATGTATTCTTCTTCGGTCGGACGATGTCCCAAGTGCCTGTATAGTTGTCCGTTCTCGTATGTGAAATCAGGAAATTTGTCTGGTTGCTCTTGGATTTGTGACAGCTTCTTCCGTATCCAGGGGCACTGTACTGGTTCCTCTGTTGCCTGCTGTAGAGTCTCTCTGGGCTGCCGTGATAGTGCGTCCGCGACAATGTTTTGCTTGCCTTTCCTGTAGTGGATATCAAATTGATATTGCTGAAGCTCAAGAGCCCAGCGTGCAATTCGCCCCGTTGGATTATCGATTGAGTTAAGCCACTTTAGGGCCAGGTGATCAGTGATGATGTCGAAGCGGTAGCCCTCCACATAGCAACGTAGCTTCCGAATGGCCCACACTATGGCCAGGCATTCCTTCTCGGTGGCTGAGTAGTTTTCCTCTGCTTTGAGGAGTCTCCGGCTGGCATATGCTATGACTCTTTCCTCACCTTCAATCCGTTGGGTTAGCACTGCTCCCAACCCATAGTCGCTTGCATCCGTCTGCAGCTGGAACTTTTCGTTGAAATCTGGGCACGCCAACACTGGGGCTTCCGTCAGCTTTGTCTTCAGTTCTTCAAACGCCAACTGTTGTTCATCGCTCCACACCCACTTTTTACCTTTTCGAAGTAGGGCGGTCATCGGCTGGACGATGGTGGCAAAGTTTGGGACAAAGCGTCGGTACCAGGATGCAATCCCGAGGCAACGACGTAGCTCTCTGCAAGATGTAGGTGGGGTAAGTTCTCTTACCGCTGCGATTTTGTCTGGGTCCGTGTGTATTCCAGCTTCGCTTATCACGTGTCCAAGGTAGGTTTGGCTGCTTCTGAAGAAACTACACTTTTTTCTGGTTAAGCTTCAAATTGGCGGCTCTCAGACGTCGGAACACTTCTCGCAAGTTCTCCACATGTTCTTCCAGGGTGGCACCAATGACTATGATGTCGTCTAGGTACGCGAATGCGTGTGGCTCCATATCGGGACCTATTACACTGTCTAAGGCTCTCTGGAAAGTGGCTGGGGCCGAGTGTAACCCAAAGGGCATCACTTTCCAGTGAAACAGGCCACGACCCGGAACGGTGAATGCGGTACATTCTCTGCTATCTTTTGCAACAGGGATCTGCCAGTATCCATTCTTCAAATCCAGGGTGGATATGTATCGGGCATTTCGCAGGCGCTCCAGGATATGAATGATCCTCGGCAACGGGTAGGCATCAGGAACTGAACGCGCGTTTAGGTCCCTGAAATCGACACACATTCTCGTATCGCCAGTTTTCTTACCCACTAGGACAATGGGCGCGCTATGAGGACTCTTCGAAGGCTCAATCCGGTCGTCTCGCAGAAGCTCGTCCACCTGTTCGTTGATTATCTTCTGCATGGCCGGGTTCTTTGGGTAATATCGTTGCTTAACTGGTTTGTTGTCTCGCATGATGATAGTGTGCTCAGCAATAGTTGAGACTCCTGTGAGCCCTTCAAACTTTTCCAATTCTTTCTCCAGAAATTCACTCACCCATGGCTCCAGTGTCTCTTCCGAGGAAATGGATTCGAGTGCGGCTTGCGGTGAGTGCTCGTCGGGAATATCTGGGTCACTGTTCACTGTTGCCAGTACGACTGCTGTGGAATCCATTGTTTTACCGGTTTCCGTTTCCGAATTCTCCCGCTTTTCGAGAACGGGTGTCATCTGTAAGCTGGGATTATCTAATCCATTGATAATGTGGGCTCTCTGTGATCTCCGGAATGGGTTTCTTTGCCGAGCAATGGCCGAGTCGGCTAATGGTTTCAATGTTGGGCGTGTATAAGGCTTTGTGGATGTCTTGTCCCTGGGCTGGGCTAGGGATACCTGACTACTCTCTGGATAAGATCTTTGTGCCTTCGGCGATGTCTTCTCAGGGTTCCTCGGCTCTGTTGGTGCCCTTTTCTTTGTTGTCTCTCTGTTCTCTGTCGATTCCTTGTGCTCTGTTGATTCTCTGTACTCTGTTGATTCCTTTTGTTCTGTTGGTTCTCTGTTCTCTGTTGATTCCTTGTGCTCTGTTGGTTCTCTTGTCTCTGTCGTTGGTTCTATGTTCTCGGTCGATGATTCTAAGGTGGTGGGTGCTGAAGAAGGTAGCGTTGCTTTCTTATCATCTGTCTTTTGGATTCCAGTGCTGATCTGTAGGATTTGTCCCTCTGGAACTTTCTTCTTAGGGTTCTCTTCTGGGCTTGATGGTTCTAATGGCCAGACTTGGGTGGGAGAACTGGCTAGCTGCAAGCGGGCCCGTCCACACTGGATTATGGCTTGTATCCCGCAAAGGAAATCCAAACCCAGGATGACATCCTCCAAAATGCTTGGCAAAACCAACAAAGACATTTGTGTTTGGCGTTGGTCCAGGCCTACCTGGACAACCAAAGCTTGTGTCACCTCCCTCTTTGATCCTTCTGCCAGGGTGATCCTTGTTCTTACCTCTCGTCTGTTGCTTGGATTAGTCAGCCGCCTTGCCACCAGTTCGTTAACAAAGCTCCGAGACGCACCCGTGTCCAAAGTTGCCGTGAAAAACTGTCCTTCGATCGATACCAACGCTGCTATCCTCCTTCCTTCGAGCCACAAGGGATGTTCTACCATTGGGACTCGGGACTGCTCGTCTCCGCCCTGTTCCCGGTGGGATGGAGACGTGATCCGTTTCCCGACTTCTGCTGCTTACAACAATCTATAGTGCGAACATTGCGTAGTCCACACTCCCAGCAGAATAGCATCCGGGTTTTACTACAATCCTTGGCAAAGTGTCCTATAGTTCCACAATTGCGGCAAGCCCGACGTACGTCAATCCGTTGGTCCTGGACCATCTTGTTGGTGGCCTCAGCTGGGGCCAATGGCAACGTATTCTCTGCAGGCGTCTTTGTTGGGCTCACTCCCAACGGATTTGGGTTAGGAACTGCAAATCCCACTTGCGGGACTGGGGTCATCGCTCGGGGTGGAGCTGAGTCAAAACTGGATATTGGAACAAAGAGATTTGGTCGCACAATGTCTTGCTCCTTTTTGGACTCGTAGCTAATGATCAGCTGCATCAGTTCCTCCAGTGTGGTAAACTCGTGTCTCCGGGTGAACAATTGGTACTCGGGCAACAAGTTTTCGTACAGTCTTTCTAGTTCCTGCTCTGGGCTATAGCGTGCTCGCTGCATCATCAGTCTAAGTTCCACCAGATATTGTTTAAAATTCTCCCCGGGAAACTGTCGACGAACCCTGATGGCATCTTCCAGACGTTGGAAATATCTCGGTGGTAAGAAAAAATCCAAAAACTGCTTCTTAAAATCCGGCCAGAGAGTGTTCTGCATCTTGAAAGTGCGAAACCAGCTTTCAGCTCTTCCGGATAGCAATCCCACGATGGCCCGGGGCATTTGACTCGTGTCCACTCGGTAGGCAGCTGCCCGTTCTTCCATGCGCTCGATGAAATTCAAAGGATCAGAATTCCCATCGAACAGCACTCCCCAATTGCGAAGTTTTTCAGCCAAGGCTGCATATGAAATTTCGTCCTGGGGTACTCGTCTGGGGACTGGTAATACTTGTTCGCCCTCCATAGGCGAAGGTCCTAGGAGTGAGACTCCTTTTGGGCTGCACCCAAGGGGTGCCTTCAGATGGGTACCAGTCGAAGGACCTGGTTTCTCCTCGATGAACACTACCGGAGAGCTGGATCGGGATTTTCTATCTGCCTCTGGAGTTGGTGCTTCTCCAAATGTGGCCTCCAGTTCCTCCAATCGGGTCTTTATGTCCCCGGAATATTTCCCATTGGTGATACATGTTGAAATCCGGCTGCGCAATTCGTCTACGGTGCCGGTCGGGTCGAGCTGAAGCAACTTGGCTATGCCTTCCAACTCGCTTTTGCGACGAAAGGATATCCAGCGTACACCCATTTTATTCGATCAAGGATACGGCTATCACAAACGAGAACTTAACCGCTGGCCGTATTAGGATTAGATCTGAGAGGATACTTTCAAGTAGCAAGGACCACGAAAAAGGATACGATTGGTTACTAGAACTTTGTACGACTTGATATGATTTGAAAATTTTTTTCACGATGGTTTTGATTACTGCGTTTGATGTGCTCTTGTCAAGACTCCGCGTAAGACTGTCTGTTCGATGTTTACTTGTCAAGATTCCTCGTAAGACTGTCTATCCAGACTTAGTACTCCTTTTATATACCCGTCCCTGCTGACGCGCTGGTGCTGCTTTTATTTTCTATTTCCTCATTCGCTGCTTTTTTTTTTCCAAATTCCCGTTCCTCTGCTTGCGTTTCTTTCCCTCCTTTTTTTCCTATGTCTCCGCTACCTCTGCTACCGCTGCCTCTGCTTCTGTTGAACCGCTGTCTCTGCCTCTGTTGATTCTCTGCCTCTGCTTCTGTTGATCCTCTGCCTCTGTCGATTCTCTGCCTCTGCTTCTGTCGTCTCTGGTTCTCTGCTCCTCTCGTACCTCTGTCTCTCTTCAACACGTGTAGAAAAATGTATACGAGAGACACGCTCCCAACAAGAAGATTAGCGGTAACTTAGCCTAGGCTTGCCTTGGAGTGATAAATGGAAACCAAAATCGTGGTGCGGGGGGGAAGAAAAACGCAAGATAAGATATTCGGCGTGGCGCCGCTTGAAATTTTGCTAGATCTTGGGGTGTAGACTGTACCAAATAAAATTTTTCAATTTTATTATTCCCACGTCGTTTGTTTTCGGAATAGTTTCTTGCGTTGACTGTACTGGAATTCGAATTTCTGACTCATCCCACGTCGAACTTCTGCATAACGGACTGGACACGAGGTATTCTTATGCGAAAAATTTTTTTTTTTTCTTAGCTACCCTTGTGAGCAAATGATTTTCTTGGACAATGCTGCTGGGCAGAAACACTATACCAAATTTTTTTTCTGTGGGTGCAAACGATACTCTGACACGTGTTGTTTTTGAGATGATTTTACTTTTATTTTTCCCCAAAAATAATATGAAACGCCCGAAAATTCACGTACAAATTTGCATTTTAAACCAGAATTTTCTAATGGGTCTTTAAGCCATGGAAGATGTTACTATCCCCTTTTGTTCAAAAAAAAAAAAAAAAAAAAAACTATATCCCAGAGTCCCTGCTCGGGCGCCATCTGTAAGGAAGTTTTTCAGCTGAGGTACGACTCAGTCCTGTCCAAGGTCACTCACAAAAAAATTTATAAAGTGCCGGGACCTGGGATATGGGGAAAAATTCTTGGTTATATACAAATATTACTACGTCTAGGCGTTTCTCTTTGAAATCCACTACGTTGACGGCAACCCAGCTCAACGTAGCAGATTCGAAAAAGAAATGCGCCTCCTATGGACGACGGAGGTTCGAATTCGGCCACTTGTCGGCAACCCAGCACAAGTGAGCCAAATTCGACCCTCACGCCTATCCCAAGGTTAAACCCTGACGCTTAGGGTACCCCGCGTGCACACTACGTCAAATTGCCGGCGACCCAGCGCAAAATGACGCCTTGTCCACTGACCCTGACCAGAGCCGATCACGCCACCGTGCCTCCGGCGACCCAGCAAGGCACAATAGACTAATCGGCTAGAGTCAGTTGGGTTTCCTAAGGACACAATACAAAAAAAAACCGCGTGGAAAAATACCTATGTGACCCACTGTGCGCAACGCGCCACGTTGCCGGCAGCCCAGCGCAAAGTGACGCCTTGCCCACTCGCCCTGACCAAGGTGATCAAAACGCCACACCTCCGGCAACCCAGCAAGGTGTGAGGAATTGGCCCACTTTGGTCAGTTGAGTCTTGAACAAAAAAAACTTTGTACCCCTTTCCCTTTCGCACTCTCGTAGTTTTCTTTGTTAATTTTTTTTAAATTTCTTTTTAATTAAATATCTTTTCGCACTCTCGTTACAACATGTTTTAGGACAAGGGGGGGGTCATATAAATGATTGGAAAAAAAACTGCCCTAACCGCACCAGTTCTTCGATCCCTACTGTTTTCTCTATTGGCTAAGGCCAAGCCTGGCTTACCCGCTGGAGACTTTCTCGGCTTCTTTGATTTCCTGGGTTTCCTTGTGCTCCTTAAGGTGTTACGAATCTCGGAGGTCCTGGGCACACGGGTTTTTTGGTTATCTACGGCGGAGGCGTGGCACTAAACTTTGCGAATATTTTCCGAATTCCGTAGGCACGTCCGATCATAATTAATCTCCAAAGTCAACTCCTCGCCGGTGGCTTGCCAAAATTTTCAAGAGCCCTCCTCTGCCCAGAATTCTATTCTGCCGATCCTCCTTCTCGCTCTCACACACACTTTTGGCGCGTGCCAAACTTGGGGTGGGTTTTGCGTATGCTGCTTGTTGTTGTTGTTGTTGGTTGCGCGCGACACTTTTCTTTGGTTGTGTGTGTGTGCGAGCCGGCTGGAATGCGCGTTTGTCTTTGCTCTGCTGGTTGTTGTTGTTTTTGCTGGCTTGCATGTTGCTCTGCTTAGGTCTTCGCTCTGCTGTTTGTTGTTGTTGTTGGCTTGCGCGCCACTTGTCTATGCTTGTGCGTGTGTGTGCGAACCGGCTGGAATGTGCGTATGTCTTTGCTCTGCTGCTGTACATGTGTGTGTTTGTCTCTCCGGCTGCAATCAGTGCTGGACGATCGCGCTAGAGATGACTAAAAATGAGCTAGTTCCGCTCCATTGCGGGTTTAAACTAACAATCCTATGCTAAATACTTAAATGCTACAAAACAACTTACAAACTATTAAAAATGTCCCTAACCATGTTTCCTTAATTCCTACAAAACAACTTAAAACTACAAATATTTCCCTAACTCCTTAAATCCTACAAAACAACTTAAAATTACAAATATTTTCCCTATATCTTAATTCCTACAAAAATGTGATTCTTCACAGTGTATTGCATACTCGGACAAAAACGGAAAAGAGGAAGGCTTTCTACACAATATACCGAAGGGAAGCTTACCATTTGAAATCGTTCACATTGACCATTATGGTCCAGTGGATACAGGAAGATCGAAAAAACACATATTAGTGGTCATAGATGCCTTCACTAAGATTGTGCGCCTTTACGCAACTAAGACCACTAATACAAAAGAAGTAATCGTTTGTCTAAAAGACTACTTCAGGGCTTATAGCCGACCTAAAACGATTGTATCCGACCGAGGCAGTTGCTTTACATCAAATGACTTCAAGGAATTCCTAAAGGCAAATGATGTTAAGCACATAAAAATCGCAACAGCGTCGCCTCAAGCTAATGGTCAGGTCGAAAGGGTGAACAGAAGCCTTGGCCCAATGATTGCCAAGTTGGTGGAACCGGAAAGAGGATTGCATTGGGATGTGGTTATTGAAACCGTCGAATATGCTCTTAATAATACACGACAAAGAAGCATACAGCAGCATGCTAGTAAAATGCTCTTCGGCGTTCAGCAAAATGGCAAGGTAATAGACGAACTGAAAGAAAATTTAATAGAATTGAGAGATAAAGCAAAAGATAGAAACCTTCCAAAGATCAGAAAAATAGCGGAAAAGAACCAAGAAAAAGTTCAGTCTTATAACAAGAAATATACAGATAGTAAACGAAGGGTGGCACGTGAGTACAAGGTAGGGGAATATGTTGTGATTAAGAATTTCGACTCAACAGCGGGGGTATCAAGAAAGTTAGTTCCGAAATTCAAAGGACCTTACCAAATAACAAAAGTTTTGAATAATGATCGGTATGAATTGGAAGATGTTGAAAATTTTCAACAGTCAAGAGTGCCTTATAAGGGCGTTTGGGCTGTGGGAAATATAAAACCTTGGATGGAAAAAGATAGTAAAAGTAGATTAAAAATAATAATACGAATGTAAAGAAGAATCCTTTTAAAGATACGACTGAAATTCTTCATGTAAATAACCAACTTAAAAATAAACTAAGATATCACAAGGATGTAAGAATACAAAAGATCGGGAGCTCTTTGCGGGTCAGGATGGCCGATTGTAGTAGCATGTAAACACCCTGTATATACGACTCTAGACTTAAGCAATTGTAAATAACTCTAACTCTAATATGTATATTTATAAGTGAGAGCGAATGCGCTCTCTCGCATTCGGCTCTCTCATACTCAGCTTGTGCAATGTGCACCAACCCTTTTGCGAGCGTTAATAAAGTGATCGGCGATTGGTGCGGACGTATTCTGTGTTCTTACTGAGGTTACCACAATCGTTTTCCGATCAGATGAACGATAGTAGAGTTGCCACCCCCGCAATTTGAAAAACTCCTTAAATATGCCGCAATTTTGGAGTTAGGTTGTTTGAACCTTCTAGACATAAATTCTACTCATCATTACCTATGGAGCCCTTATACATCGTTTTCCGATGAGATGAGCGATAGTAGAGTTGCCTCCCCCGCAATTTTAAAAACACCTTAAATATCCCGCAATTTTGGAGTTAGGTTGTTTGAACCTTCTAGACATATATTCTACTTATCATTACTTATCGAGCCCTCAAACTTTGTTTTCCGATCAGATAAACGATGGAAGAGTTGCCACCCCTGCAATTTGGAAAACACCTCAAATATCCCGCAATTTTGGAGTAGGTTGTTTGAATATTCTAGACATATATTCTACCCATCATTACCTATGGAGCCCCCATACATCGTTTTCCGATCAGATGAACGATAGTAGAGTTGCCACCCCCGCAATTTGAAAACCACCTTAAATATCCCGCAATTTTGGAGTTAGGTTGTTTGAACCTTCTAGACATATATTCTACTCATCATTACCTATGGAGCCCTTATACATCGTTTTCCGATCACATGAACGATAGTAGAGTTGCCACCCCCGCAATTTGAAAAACACCTTAAATATCCCGCAATTTTGGAGTTAGGTTGTTTGAACCTTCTAGACAAATATTCTACTTATTATTACTTATTATTATTATTATTATATTATTATTACATTGTTTTCCGATCAGATGAACGATGACAGAGTTGCCACCCCCATAATTTGAACAAAATCGAATATCTTCCACAATTTTAAAGACAGATTGTTTGAACCTTTTAGGGATATAATTAAATCGTCATTACTTATCGATCCACCTTACACCGTTTCCAGATCAGATGAACGATATTCGAATTTGAAGCAAATCAAATAATTACGCTGGGCAGCACTGCCCTTAATCGTGATGGGCAGCACTTGCACGGATTGTGTGACACCACACTTTAAAGTTATTAGTTATATACAAACAGGTACAGAGTATATTACAGTCGGGCTTGACCGACTTTCTCACTTGTTTTCAAATTGCGGGGGTGGCAACTCTACTATCGTTCGTCTGATCGGAAAAAGATGTATGGCGGATCGATAGATAATGATGATTAAAATATATGTCTAGAAGGTCCGAATAAATTGCGGGGGCGGGAGGGGGCGTGGCAAAATTTTTAAACAAACTTGATCTGCGTGCAGACAATACAAGTATACACTGAAAAAATGGTAGCTCTAGCTCTTATAGTCTCTGAGATCTAGGTGTTCATACGGACTGACGGACAGACGGACATGTCTATATCGACTTGACTATTGATGCTGATCAAGAATATATATACTTTATGGGGTCAGAAATGCTTTCTTCTGCCTGTTACATACATTTGCACGAACTTAGTATACCCTTTTTACTCTACGAGTAACGGGTATACAAATTATTTATTTATTATTGAAGTAAGGGCCAGAATTACATCAATTATGTGTCGATTGCAACATGGCTGATCAAAACCGGTTCCGTAGAACTGGCGCAATCATGGCTACCAGGAAAAAAACGTGTTTTCGAGAAAAACGCACTTAAAGTTTCGAGCAACGTATAAAATAATCCCTTTAGCAAAAGCATTCCTCTACTAAAATGGCTATATCTGCTTAACTATTTTGAATTTTTAAAATTAGTTTAAAGGGGATGAAAGAGGAATGTTCAAGCAATTATAATACAAAACAAAAATATCGAAAAATTTTTACAAAGCTAGAAGACCCCTTTAACAGTCAAATTGGACTATTTTATGTGTTTAATACACACTAGATGCGCTAGATGCCGGTATACATAATATTTGTCTTGCTAACTTCTCAAGCAGGGGAAATTCTTTTCCATGTATCTTAAAGCCCGAACCGTTTACGGTCTCAAAGGGGCGAATGTCTTGTGCGACAAATTTAACGCAGCATTTAGTAACGTCCTCCCGAATTTGATCATTGACGACCACTTTTGCCTTTTTGGATTGCAGCATTATTGTTTTACTACCTACGCGCTTGAAACATACATGCTTCTTTAAGTTCGATGGACTAGATCCTTTGGGAAATTTTAATAGTTTTAGGCATCTTTTGCACTGAACATGCCCCACAAATTCTAGCGTATTGGCATCCGCTATTTTGCCAAAAAATTTCCAGACCTCGCTGGATCCATTTGCTTCAACTATCTTATATTGTCCTGATTCCAGCTTTTTAGTAATATCCATTTTTTTTTTGTTTTAACTGACTAAAACTAAAACGAGTAAAATGATTAAGACGGTGCGGTTCCTACGATGCTACGGTGCCACGGTGCCAATTTGACAGTTAGGTAATCATACTCGTCTGTAATCATACTCGGCGAGTATAACTTGATTACTATTTTACTTACTCGTGCAGGTCTCTACTCTGTACCTGTTTGTATGTAACTGATAACTTTAAAGTGTGAGGGTTTTTCAAAATCTGGGTGTGGCAACTCTTTCGACTATCGTTCATCTGGTTGAAAAACGATGTATGGGGGCTCGATAAGTAATGATGAGTAGAATTACCCTAGTACATAACTCGTAAAATTAAAAAATTTGTATATAATTTTCTATTAACATAAACGTATCTATATTAGTCACGCGGGAATCACGCGTGATTTCTAACCGCAAGCTCAATTGCATCGCTCACCTCATACTTGGTCTTTGCCTCCTTACACAAATATCTATTGGAAAGAATGGAGGGGGGAAACTGAAAGCGGCGCAGTCCAGTTAGCTAATGCCGTCAAGCCAATTCCAATTGGGAAATTACCAGTAAGCTATTTCCCTCTCGCTTTATCTATCTCGTAAGTTCTACCAATGGATGCGGTGTTGTTGTTGTCGTTGCATTAAATTTTCTTTTACATATAGCGCCACTATTGTTCATCTGATCGGAAAACAATGAATGGGGGCTTGATAAGAAATGATGAGTAGAATATATGTCTAAAAGGTTCGAACAACCTAACTCCAAAATTGTGGGAAGATATTAAGTTTTTTTTCAATTTGCGGGGAGGCAGGGGGCGTGGCAAAAATCAAAACTAAACTTGATCTGCCTGCAAGTATAAGAAATATAAGTTCCATACACCTCAAACCTCTATCTCTTACTATCTCTGAGATCTCTTCGTTCATACGGACAGACAGACGGACAGACAGACGGACAGACAGACGGACAGACAGACGGACAGACAGACGGACAGACGGACATGTCTATATCGACTCGGCTGTTGATGCTGATCAAGAATATATATACTTTATAGGGTCGGAGATGCTTCCTTCTGGCTGTTACATACATTTGCACAAACCCAATATACTCTTTGTATACTGTACCGAAGGGTACAGATTATATTTACTCGTCAAATAGACCAATTTGACTGTTAATGCATTTACTTCATTGCTCAGTTTTTGAAAAAATAATATTTTATATTCCAATTTACCAATTTTTAAAACTTTTCTTGTTTGATATTATTAGTTTTATTATCAATTTTTAATTAATCAATTACATAATAAATTTTAGAACTGTAAGTCAAAAAATTGGACAAGTGTGAGTTTTTTCAGTCAATCGTTAAATACACAGTTCTACAAATTGAGACCTTTTGTGAGTATCCCGAAGACTTTAAACTAATTACTGTTCGTCTACCCATGCTGAACACGAGTTGATAGGCCAAAGTCATATCTTAGTTTCCGTTTCCAAGAAATTGCGGAAAACGCATATTTTCGATTTTTTGACCTATTCGAATTTTTAGAGACCACACTAACCATAAGTTGATGGGTTTATGAAGCCTATTTGATAGTAAACATGTCAATGCAACTGAGAAAAAATCAAACACGATGTAAAAGTAAAGCCAAAAGAGTGGAAAATGGCCTGTGAAGTCAAGTTTTTCTATATTTATAGCGTTTTTGTCAAACTTAATGGGCTGCTACAAGCTAGTGGATTGGTCTGATATTTTTTTCAACCACATAATCCTGTAGTTTAACATATGCACTAATTATGGCAATTTTGCTGAATTTATGGCAGGTAAATTGGCAACGTTAGAGCCTTTTTTAACCGAAAATCAACATTTATTTTTATGGGAGGACAACTAGATTCCAACCCCAAATTTTTATAGGAATTTTGAAAAGGCTACTTGATATAACATATAACATAACATATAACATTGCTAGGTTAAGTTTTGCTGATGGTGATAGTAAGATTGAGAAATTGGTTGAGTGGCAAAAAAACATCATTTCGTTTCGCTACACCAATGCACTGGCGCGAATCGACCAACCACGAAACTGATTGTTATTTCTGTTTAACAACTCATATATTTGGAAAAGGCAAGGGAGTTTCGAAAAAGAAAAAGGCTGCTATCGTGTATCCAAATATTCCGTCGGCGATTCGTCCTCTGCCTCATAGCAATCTGAACCCGATCCCAAATCGTCCTAGTATAAATAACACTAAATTCACCGTCAGTTTCCTCGACGTCAGAATACGACTTGCCTGTCACATCATCACAGCCACATAAGATAACGCAAGCAGAGTTGCATGATCTGGTAAGAGACTTAGAATTGCCAAGAAACATAGCGGAACTGCTAGGCTCGAGATTACAAGAATGGAACTGCTTAGAAAGTGGTGTGACTATAACATCTTTCCGGAAAAGACAAAAAGAGTTGACGCATTATTTTGATATGGCCGAAAGCTTAGTTTTTATACCCGTTACTCGTAGAGTAAAAAGGGTATACTAAGTTCGTGCAAATGTATGTAACAGGCAGAAGGAAGCATCTCCGACCCCATAAAGTATATATATTCTTGATCAGCAAAACACTTTTTGGGAAATAAGAGGAGTTGCAACTACTCTCAGCTCATCGATAATATGTTATCATCATATCAAAGTCTGGGTTGCAATATGTCCTTAAAGAAACACTTTTTGCATTCCCATTTGGACTTCTTTCCGGACAATTGCGGAGATTTTAGTGATGAGCATGGGGAGCGCTTCCATCAGGAACTCGCACTCATGGAAAAACGTTATCAGGGAAAATGTAACATTTCAATTTTGTCGGACTACTGCTGGAATGTTTTTCGAGAAGAAACAGAAGCAAAACACAAGAGGGCAGCAAAAAAAAAAACGAAAGTATTAATAAGAAAAACAAAAGATGCGGTAAATATAAGGTATATCAAAATTTCGAATTTCTTTAAGTAATCTATTAATTTGCAGAATTTCCGAGAGCTTGTCTATAAGTCAATGAAGAGTTTTGCCTCCACAGTGATAGTATGGGCCTAAAAGAAAGTTTGTCTCACATAGCGGCTGGTGGACGAACACATTACATAATTCACACAGACACGAGCTAAATGCATCCCGAGCCCGACAAGACAAGAGACTAAAAAATCCGCAAAATTTAACAGTAGCCAATATACTCTCACTTTTTCGCCTTGCTCTTCTTGACAAATGCTGGCCTCAAGCAGAACCCCAAGAGTCAGCAGAGGGTTTTTGAACAAAACAGCAGTGGCAGTTCAAGTTTGCAGTGAGCGTAAAAACGCAGTTTATATTCAAAGTCAACTACCTTTGACCTCAATAAATAAATTTAACTGATGCGTAAACTTAATTAACATTATATCATTTTTTGGCATCATAAAACAAACAGTACCGTCTTACTATCATCATCAGCAAAACTTAACCTAGCAATCCATGAATGTAATAAGTGTACATTTGAATAAATATTCACTTAGGCCTATGTTATATCAAGTAGCCTTTTCAAAATTCCTATAAAAATTTGGGGTTGGAATCTAGTTGTCCTCCCATAAAAATAAATGTTGATTTTCGGTTAAAAAAGGCTCTAACGTTGCCAATTTACCTGCCATAAATTCAGCAAAATTGCCATAATTAGTGCATATGTTAAACTATAGGATTATGTGGTTGAAAAAAATATCAGACCAATCCACTAGCTTGTAGCAGCCGATTAAGTTTGACAAAAACGCTATAAATATAGAAAAACTTGACTTCACAGGCCATTTTCCACTCTTTTGGCTTTACTTTTACATCGTGTTTGATTTTTCTCAGTTGCATTGACATGTTTACTATCAAATAGGCTTCATAAACCCATCAACTTATGGTTAGTGTGGTCTCTAAAAATTCGAATAGGTCAAAAAATCGAAAATATGCGTTTTCCGCAATTTCTTGGAAACGGAAACTAAGATATGACTTTGGCCTATCAACTCGTGTTCAGCATTGGTAGACGAACAGTAATTATTTTAAAATCTTCGGGATACTTTCGGCTGTTGAACTGTGATATCTGGGATACATAATAAGTGGTGAGGGTATACGGGCAGATGACAAAGGATTGCAAGGAGTCAAAGATTTTCCCATACCACAAAAAGTTCATGAAGTCGAAAGCTTTCTGGGATTATGCTCTTATTTCAGAAGGTTTGTTAAAGATTTCTCGACAATAGCAAAACCTTTATACGATTTGACAAAAAGAGACAGGAAATTTGAGTTCGGTGAAGAGCAATTAAAGAGCTTTGAAACTTTAAAGAGTAAGTTACTGGCGGATCCAGTTCTTGCCTTGTATAGTCAAAACGATCCTACAGAATTGCACTGTGATGCAAGTTCTCTAGGACTCGGAGCTATTTTGATGCAGAAAAAGAAAGACGGAAAATTGCATCCTGTCTTCTATTTTTCCAAGACAACAACCGATACTGAATCAAGGTATCACAGCTTCGAACTGGAAACATTGGCGATTATTTATGCGCTTCAAAGGTTCCGAATATACCTTTTTGGGAAGCCGTTCAAGATAGTCACGGATTGCAACTCACTTACCTTGACTTTAAACAAAAAAGATATGAATCCCAGAATTTCAAGATGGGCACTTGAGTTGCAAAACTACGACTATACATTGGAACATCGAGCGGGTACCCGCATGAAGCACGCCGATGCATTGAGCAGGTGTACAAATGTGTTAACGATCGATACCAATACGTTCGAAGAAAATTTAATCATTTGCCAAGGACAGGATAAAAGATTGAAATCGATTAAAGCACAGCTTGAAAATTCAGAACAGAAACACTACGAGATGCGAAACGGAGTAGTTTACAGAAAAAAGAATGATAAGTCTATCGTGTTTTGCGTACCAGAAGATATGGAAGAACATGTTCTGTATAAATACCACAATGAGATGGGGCATATAGGGATCGACAAAATGACAGAAATAATTTCAAAAAGCTATTGGTTTGCGAACATAAAGGCAAAAGCGGCAGTACATATAAGAAATTGTTTAAAGTGTATTGCATACTCGGACAAAAACGGAAAAGAGGAAGGCTTTCTACACAATATACCGAAGGGAAGCTTACCATTTGAAATCGTTCACATTGACCATTATGGTCCAGTGGATACAGGAAGATCGAAAAAACACATATTAGTGGTCATAGATGCCTTCACTAAGTTTGTGCGCCTTTACGCAACTAAGACCACTAATACAAAAGAAGTAATCGTTTGTCTAAAAGACTACTTCAGGGCTTATAGCCGACCTAAAACGATTGTATCCGACCGAGGCAGTTGCTTTACATCAAATGACTTCAAGGAATTCCTAGAGGCAAATGATGTTAAGCACATAAAAATCGCAACAGCGTCGCCTCAAGCTAATGGTCAGGTCGAAAGGGTGAACAGAAGCCTTGGCCCAATGATTGCCAAGTTGGTGGAACCGGAAAGAGGATTGCATTGGGATGTGGTTATTGAAACCGTCGAATATGCTCTTAATAATACACGACAAAGAAGCATACAGCAGCATGCTAGTAAAATGCTCTTCGGCGTTCAGCAAAATGGCAAGGTAATAGACGAACTGAAAGAAAATTTAATAGAATTGAGAGATAAAGCAAAAGATAGAAACCTTCCAAAGATCAGAAAAATAGCGGAAAAGAACCAAGAAAAAGTTCAGTCTTATAACAAGAAATATACAGATAGTAAACGAAGGGTGGCACGTGAGTACAAGGTAGGGGAATATGTTGTGATTAAGAATTTCGACTCAACAGCGGGGGTATCAAGAAAGTTAGTTCCGAAATTCAAAGGACCTTACCAAATAACAAAAGTTTTGAATAATGATCGGTATGAATTGGAAGATGTTGAAAATTTTCAACAGTCAAGAGTGCCTTATAAGGGCGTTTGGGCTGTGGGAAATATAAAACCTTGGATGGAAAAAGATAGTAAAAGTAGATTAAAAAATAATAATACGAATGTAAAGAAGAATCCTTTTAAAGATACGACTGAAATTCTTCATGTAAATAACCAACTTAAAAATAAACTAAGATATCACAAGGATGTAAGAATACAAAAGATCGGGAGCTCTTTGCGGGTCAGGATGGCCGATTGTAGTAGCATGTAAACACCCTGTATATACGACTCTAGACTTAAGCAATTGTAAATAACTCTAACTCTAATATGTATATTTATGAGAGCGAATGCGCTCTCTCGCATACGGCTCTCTCATACTCAGCTTGTGCAATGTGCACCAACCCTTTTGCGAGCGTTAATAAAGTGATCGGCGATTGGTGCGGACGTATTCTGTGTTCTTACTGAGGTTACCACAATCGTTTTCCGATCAGATGAACGATAGTAGAGTTGCCACCCCCGCAATTTGAAAAACTCCTTAAATATCCCGCAATTTTGGAGTTAGGTTGTTTGAACCTTCTAGACATAAATTCTACTCATCATTACCTATGGAGCCCTTATACATCGTTTTCCGATGAGATGAGCGATAGTAGAGTTGCCTCCCCCGCAATTTTAAAAACACCTTAAATATCCCGCAATTTTGGAGTTAGGTTGTTTGAACCTTCTAGACATATATTCTACTTATCATTACTTATCGAGCCCACAAACTTTGTTTTTCGATCAGATAAACGATGGAAGAGTTGCCACCCCTGCAATTTGGAAAACACCTCAAATATCCCGCAATTTTGGAGTAGGTTGTTTGAATATTCTAGACATATATTCTACCCATCATTACCTATGGAGCCCCCATACATCGTTTTCCGATCAGATGAACGATAGTAGAGTTGCCACCCCCGCAATTTGAAAACCACCTTAAATATCCCGCAATTTTGGAGTTAGGTTGTTTGAACCTTCTAGACATAAATTCTACTCATCATTACCTATGGAGCCCTTATACATCGTTTTCCGATCACATGAACGATAGTAGAGTTGCCACCCCCGCAATTTGAAAAACACCTTAAATATCCCGCAATTTTGGAGTTAGGTTGTTTGAACCTTCTAGACAAATATTCTACTTATTATTACTTATTATTATTATTATTATATTATTATTACATTGTTTTCCGATCAGATGAACGATGACAGAGTTGCCACCCCCATAATTTGAACAAAATCGAATATCTTCCACAATTTTAAAGACAGATTGTTTGAACCTTTTAGGGATATAATTAAATCGTCATTACTTATCGATCCACCTTACACCGTTTCCAGATCAGATGAACGATATTCGAATTTGAAGCAAATCAAATAATTACGCTGGGCAGCACTGCCCTTAATCGTGATGGGCAGCACTTGCACGGATTGTGTGACACCACACTTTAAAGTTATTAGTTATATACAAACAGGTACAGAGTATATTACAGTCGGGCTTGACCGACTTTCTCACTTGTTTTCAAATTGCGGGGGTGGCAACTCTACTATCGTTCGTCTGATCGGAAAAAGATGTATGGCGGATCGATAGATAATGATGATTAAAATATATGTCTAGAAGGTCCGAATAAATTGCGGGGGCGGGAGGGGGCGTGGCAAAATTTTTAAACAAACTTGATCTGCGTGCAGACAATACAAGTATACACTGAAAAAATGGTAGCTCTAGCTCTTATAGTCTCTGAGATCTAGGTGTTCATACGGACTGACGGACAGACGGACATGTCTATATCGACTTGACTATTGATGCTGATCAAGAATATATATACTTTATGGGGTCAGAAATGCTTTCTTCTGCCTGTTACATACATTTGCACGAACTTAGTATACCCTTTTTACTCTACGAGTAACGGGTATACAAATTATTTATTTATTATTGAAGTAAGGGCCAGAATTACATCAATTATGTGTCGATTGCAACATGGCTGATCAAAACCGGTTCCGTAGAACTGGCGCAATCATGGCTACCAGGAAAAAAACGTGTTTTCGAGAAAAACGCACTTAAAGTTTCGAGCAACGTATAAAATAATCCCTTTAGCAAAAGCATTCCTCTACTAAAATGGCTATATCTGCTTAACTATTTTGAATTTTTAAAATTAGTTTAAAGGGGATGAAAGAGGAATGTTCAAGCAATTATAATACAAAACAAAAATATCGAAAATTTTTTACAAAGCTAGAAGACCCCTTTAACAGTCAAATTGGACTATTTTATGTGTTTAATACACAATATTTTGAATTTTCTTTGTCTTTGACGATGTTCTTGAAATTTTGATCTGGCTTTTATCTGAACTCTTACATTAAGCAAAAAACGAAGCAAAGGATACCAATTTTTCGGAAAAAAAAACAAGTAAGAAAGTCGGTCAAGCCCAACTGTAATATACTCTGTACTAGAGAACTGCACGAGTGATTACACGATGCCGGAATCATGAGTAAAAATACTCATTTTTACGATTACAGTTACTTTTTTTTGTAACAGGTAATCATTTTCATGATTACGAGTAGTAATCGGCATCGTGGCACCGTACGATTATAATCG
This sequence comes from Lordiphosa mommai, assembly GCA_018904225.1. Lineage (NCBI taxonomy): Eukaryota > Metazoa > Arthropoda > Insecta > Diptera > Drosophilidae > Lordiphosa > Lordiphosa mommai. The sequence goes on along the minus strand of JAEIFT010000002.1, from coordinate 1,113,958 downwards.
TGAAATCGTCAGAGAATAATCTAACAAAAAAACAATAATAATTAATATCGTTCAGTGGGTAACAGTACATAAATTTCCCGGTTTTATTTACGAATGACATGTTCGACAAGATTATCTGAAGAAGTCGCTATTTATTGCTTGTTTTTTTTTTGACTAAATATTGATTAAAATCGACAGTTGGCCAAGTGTAAACTAATTTCATCATTTTTATCTGAAGAACTCGTGGAATGGCTTTAAAAAAACAGTATTTTCTATTGCTATATTTTGGTGTGTCACAATCGTGTATATTCATTAAGTTCCTTTCTTGGGATGGTCCATCATGACCTTGCAAATCGCGTTTTTAATCAAAAATTAATATAATGCAGTCGTGAATTCTTCAGATCAAGGTGAACGAAAATGGTCTTCGCTGCGCATTCTTAAGCTAATCATATTCTAATACTTTGGGCTGAATTTGGATCCATGCTATTATCTAAGCCGGACCCGATTTAAGCTGAACGCATCTACAAAACGGTTAATTTTTCGGAGTTATTAGATTTCCATACATAAACAATTTAGTAAGAGAATATACATTGGAATATTTTTTTATTTAGGTTTATGTGCATTTGTAAAAAAATGTTTTAATTAATTCTGTTCTTTACGTTGTGAGTGTAAGAATAGAGCAGCATCCAAGTTTTCGGCCTTCAGATTTGTTCGCCGGTCATCCAAGACTCGATTAGCCGAACTAAAGCATCTCTCACTAGATGCGCTAGATGCCGGTATACATAATATTTGTCTTGCTAACTTCTCAAGCAGGGGAAATTCTTTTCCATGTATCTTAAAGCCCGAACCGTTTACGGTCTCAAAGGGGCGAATGTCTTGTGCGACAAATTTAACGCAGCAATTAGTAACGTCCTCCCGAATTTGATCATTGACGACCACTTTTGCCTTTTTGGATTGCAGCATTATTGTTTCACTACCTACGCGCTTGAAACATACATGCTTCTTTAAGTTCGATGGACTAGATCCTTTGGGGAATTTTAATAGTTTTAGGCATCTTTTGCACTGAACATGCCCCACAAATTCTAGCGTATTAGCATCCGCTATTTTGCCAAAAAATTTCCAGACCTCGCTGGATCCATTTGCTTCAACTATCTTATATTGTCCTGATTCCAGCTTTTTAGTAATATCAATTTTTTTTTTTTTAGTTTTAACCGAACAGTACGTTTCAGAAATAATTCAGAATAAAAACTGACTAAAACTAAAACGAGTAAAATGATTAAAACGGTGCGGTTCCTACGATGCTACGGTGCCACGGTGCCAATTTGACAGTTAGGTAATCATACTCGTCTGTAATCATACTCGGCGAGTATAACTTGATTACTATTTTACTTACTCGTGCAGGTCTCTACTCTGTACCTGTTTGTATGTAACTGATAACTTTAAAGTGTGAGGGTTTTTCAAAATCTGGGTGTGGCAACTCTTTCGACTATCGTTCATCTGGTTGAAAAACGATGTATGGGGGCTCGATAAGTAATGATGAGTAGAATTACCCTAGTACATAACTCGTAAAATTAAAAAATTTGTATATAATTTTCTATTAACATAAACGTATCTATATTAGTCACGCGGGAATCACGCGTGATTTCTAACCGCAAGCTCAATTGCATCGCTCACCTCATACTTGGTCTTTGCCTCCTTACACAAATATCTATTGGAAAGAATGGAGGGGGGAAACTGAAAGCGGCGCAGTCCAGTTAGCTAATGCCGTCAAGCCAATTCCAATTGGGAAATTACCAGTAAGCTATTTCCCTCTCGCTTTATCTATCTCGTAAGTTCTACCAATGGATGCGGTGTTGTTGTTGTCGTTGCATTAAATTTTCTTTTACATATAGCGCCACTATTGTTAATCTGATCGGAAAACAATGAATGGGGGCTTGATAAGAAATGTTGAGTAGAATATATGTCTAAAAGGTTCGAACAACCTAACTCCAAAATTGTGGAAGATATTAAGTTTTTTTCAATTTGCGGGGGAGGCAGGGGGCGTGGCAAAAATCAAAACTAAACTTGATCTGCCTGCAAGTATAAGAAATATAAGTTCCATACACCTCAAACCTCTATCTCTTACTATCTCTGAGATCTCTTCGTTCATACGGACAGACAGACGGACAGACAGACGGACAGACAGACGGACAGACAGACAGACGGACAGACGGACATGTCTATATCGACTCGGCTGTTGATGCCGATCAAGAATATATATACTTTATAGGGTCGGAGATGCTTCCTTCTGGCTGTTACATACATTTGCACAAACCCAATATACTCTTTGTATACTGTACCGAAGGGTACAGATTATAATTACTCGTCAAATAGACCAATTTGACTGTTAATGCATTTACTTCATTGCTCAGTTTTTGAAAAAATAATATTTTATATTCCAATTTACCAATTTTTAAAACTTTTCTTGTTTGATATTATTAGTTTTATTATCAATTTTTAATTAATCAATTACATAATAAATTTTAGAACTGTAAGTCAAAAAAGAAAAACTGATTTGAAAAACTGGTCAAAACTTGAATTTGAACTTTGTATTTAAGCCCTGCTTTTATATTTTGTTATATACTTTTCTAATTAATTTTTCCATATTTGTTTTATAATAAGTTTTTTCATTACATATTTCATTATTTATTTTTCTTTGTAATTTTCTCCAGAATACACTCAAATGCAGCCGTGCCCATTTTCCGACCTTTGGGTGGATTGTCAAATATTTGATAATTAATCTTACAAACCAAATTTCATACAGATCGGCTAAATAAAACCATTTGATAATGTACCCACCCTCGCAACCCCATTTGCCGATCTTGTAAGTGGGTTTCTTAAATTTAATTATTTTTGTACGACACGAATTTCATTGAGATCTGCTGGAAAATAACGATTGACCTTGAACCCACCCCCAAACCCCATTGAGATATTCTTATTAAAAATGTTTACTTTTCTCTTAATAATTTTTGCCCTTTATTATTTATATATTATTATACTCTGTACCGAAGGTACACAGAGTATATTGGGTTTGTGCAAATGTATGTAACAGCCAGAAGGAAGCATCACCGACCCTATAAAGTATATATATTCTTGATCAGCATCAACAGCCGAGTCGATATAGCCATGTCCGTCTGTCCGTCTGTCTGTCCGTCTGTCCGTATGAACGAAGAGATCTCAGAGATGGTAAGAGATAGAGGTTTGAGGTGTATGGAACATATATTTCTTATACTTGCAGGCAGATCAAGTTTAGTTTTGATTTTTGCCACGCCCCCTGCCTCCCCCGCAAATTGAAAAAACTTAATATCTTCCACAATTTTGGAGTTAGGTTGTTCAAACCTTCTAGACATATATTCGACTCATCATTTCTTATCAAGCCCCCATACATCGTTTTTCGATCAGATGAACAATAGTGGCGCTATATGTAAAAGAAAATTTAATGCAACGACAACAACAACACGCAGCCACTTACGAGAAAGAGAGAGCGAGAGGGCAATAGCTTACTGGTAATTTCCCAATTGGAATTGGCTTGACGGCATTAGCGCCGCTTTCAGTTTCCCCCTCCCTTCTTTCCAATAGATATTTGTGTAAGGAGGCAAAGACCAAGTATGATAGGAGCGATGCAATTGAGATGGCCTGCGGTCAGAAATCTCGCGTCATTCCCGCGTGACTAATATAAATATGTTTATGTTAATAGGAAATTATATACAAATTTTATAATTTTACGAGTTATGTACTAGGGTAATTCTACTCATCAATACTTATCGAGCCCGTGCATCCTTTTTTCAACCAGATGAACGATAGTCGAAAGAGTTGCCACCCCTAGATTTTGAAAAACCCTTACACTTTAAAGTTATCAGTTACATATAAACAGGTACAGAGTATATTACAGTCGGGCTTGACCGACTTTCTTACTTGTTTTTTTTTGTTCTTTCAAATTTTTGAATTCGATCAAGCAACCAAAAATTACAATGCCATAGCAAAAAGCTATGACGCCTGGTAGCAAAGAGGCCTGACAGTAGGTCGACACATGCGACGTATGTGTAGACACAACAAGCAAACCAAAACAAAACAAGAAATTTGGCAACTACGCATTTTGCCAAGCCGCCATTACTATTTTCGTACTTTGTTGTGCTTCTTTGCTTCCATTCTGCTGATTGTCTTTGCTGACTCCTAAAACTGAAAAAGCCCCGGTTAATTGCATGGCTTTTTTTCTCTTAAGTTAACAGTGAGAGCGATTTCATCTCTATGTATTTTCTACTCTCTGATTACTATAACGGGTCTCTTTAAGAATAGCTGCAAAAGGCAGAGAACGAAACTGATTTGTGCGCAGCTGCGTGAGTAACTTGAAATTGAAGGTCTAACGTAAGTTAAAATACTCTTTAAAAACAAAGTGCTTGGACAATGGAAAGTTAAATATTATAAAGAAAGGTATTTAGTACTAATTATGCTAATTCGCGAGATCTTAGCATGTTGTGTTTATTATACACTTGAAAAGTGTATATTAATTTTGCCCAGAAGTTTGTAACGCATAGAAATATTCATTTCCGACCCCATAAACTATATATATTCTTGATCAGGACGACGAGCTGAGTTCAATTCCGTCTGTCCGTCTGTCTGTCTGTCCGTCTGTCTGTCTGTCTGTTTCTAAGCGAACTAGTCCCTCAGTTTTAAAGCTATCGAGCTGAAATTTTGCACAGAGTCTTCTTTTTACTGCACGCAACTAATATGTCGGAACCGGCCGGATCGGATTACTATATCATATAGCTGCCATAGGAACGATAGGTCTAAGAACTAGTTCTAGTGGGAAAACCCTTTTTTGTTTTCCATTCTAGCGTCACTAATCTTGGTATATGTTAGTTTTATATGCTTCCACATAATTTTGGAAAAATTTATCAAAATCGGATCACTATAGCATATAGCTGCCATACAAACGGTCGGTCAAAAAACTAGTTCTAGTAAGAAAAACTTTTTTGTTTTCCATCGTAGCGTCACTAATCTTGGTATATGTTAGTTTTATATGCTTTCACATCATTTTGAAAAAATTTATCAAAATCGGATGACTATAGCATATAGCTGCCATAGGATCGATCGGTCGGAAAATTTGTTTTACTAAGAAAAGTTTTTTTTTATGGTATCAAATTTTTATTAACAATGATTTAAAAATTTTAAATATCTGATATCTATATCCTATATATATTTTACCGGTTAAATTAGTTGGAGTAAAGTTTTTCAAGTGTATTAAAACTTCGGCACAGTCGAAGTTAGCGTTGCCTTCTCGTTTTATTTTATTGATGTAACATTTGTTCCTTTTTTACCGATTAAGGAGCTATCCAAGGAAGCTGCTGAGTCAAAAAATAAAGACACAAAAATTTCGTCTTTGCATACACGGATAACTTTTCGGGTGGCAACAAATACAGATTCGTAAACCGATTACAGATAACATTTGACCCGTTTATAACGGGCCAAAGAAAATTGCCACCTAAGCATAAATCTGTTTTAAATAAATCTGTTTTTGATATGCTTGAATAATATACAAAATTATAATATGCTTAATACCGAAACAAATTCCATACGCCATTTTTACTTATTAATTCGACTTATTTACTTGGGGTCGGAGGGTCGTTGGTGCTGGAGCGGGGTTTTGAAGATGCTCAAGTACGACCACTATATATTTTATTACTATTTTTATTTTTATAGAACTTAAGAAAAAAATATAAAACGATATCTTCAGTAGAAGTATTTATGGCCGCTCGCTCCATACAAGCTCAACCACTGTGGAGTGGGCGTGGACATATCCAACCACGCCCATTTCTACATATATTAGTTTTTACTTTACAAAGACTACACAGTAAAAATTTCAGATCGATAAGTTCACCAGAAGTATTTTTGGTCGCTCTCCCCATACAAATGCATCCACTGTGCGTTGGAGTTATTTTCATAGGTGTTTTGGTATGTGTTGTAGTTTTAGCTTGTTGGCATTTTGAACAAGTTTTAACATTTTGTTTAATTTTAATTTTTGGTCATAAGTGGCCAATAAAAATATTTTCTTATTTTTGACAGGGTTCGCGAAATCCCTGAATGGTCTTCTTCAATAGGATCATCATGGTATTTCGACAGTATTGCTTTTATTTGAGCTTTATCTTTTTTGTCAATAATAATAACCTTTTGGAGTATGCATACTCGTACTTTCTTTGAAGTACTATTGCCCATTTCTTAAAAAAAATTTAGTGAAACATATTCGAAAATCTGTTCACTTGGTGACATTTGAAAATGAGTTATCCTTGCATTCCGGCTTCCGAATCAATCCTTTGGAAGAAGAATTGAACTAAGTCGAATTTTCCATTAGAGAACAAGTCAACAACTGCAAATCGTGAAACAACTCGTTTTCCCAGTTTAAACAAACTTTTACATTTGTCGAGTTTTAGTTTCGCGTGTTTTTTGGCATCGTTATTATTAATAACGTCATAGATATTGGGCTTTACATAATCGTTACTTGTAGCTGTACTGCTGTATTGTTTGAGGATCTCGTTGAGACCTTCAATATTTGTCGATTCATGTTTTTAAGCTTCCCTATTATTATTCGGGATAGAGCGTCTGCGATGTGATTATCTTTCCCCTTGAGGTACTCAACTGTGAAATCATATTCTACCAAGTCTAGCCTCATTCAAGTCAGTTTAGAACTTGGACTTTTTATCGAAAACAGGTATGTTAAAGGCCTGTGATCTGTCTTTACTAAGAAATGTTTTCCATAGACATAAGGTCTGAAATGTTTTATCGCCCAGTGAATAGCAGCTAATTCCTGCTCTGTTGTGGATTTATTACTTTCACCTTGTGTAAAAGTTCTAGAAGCGTATGCGACTGGTAATTGCATACCATTGCGATTTTGCGTAAGTACGGCTCCACAAGCGTGCTTACTGGCATCTGTGATGATGCAAAATTCTTTAGAAAAATCAGGATATTGCAGTAATGTTGGATTCATTAAGGCTTGTTTTAAGTATTCGAATGCGTCGTTGCATTCAGAAGTCCATTGAAATTGAACATTCTTTTTACAAAGACTTGTGAAGTGGTGAGAATGTTCTGCGAAATTGTTTATAAATCTTCGATAATAATTACAGAAGTCTACGAATCGTCGTGCACAACTGCATCTGTTGGGACTGGATAATTTTTAATTACGTCAAATTTTTTTGTCATCCGGGAGGTTGCCTTTGTCGGTACTTTTGTGACCTAGATATGTAACCTCACGCATAAAGAATGAACATTTTTCTGTATGTAATAGCCTAATTCCACTAGCACATATATGTACATATGAAAATATTTAAATTCCATAGCAAATATACATTCTAAGACGATAAGTGAAAGTCGGCCAATCTTTGGGTAAGTTTAGCAACTATGTCCGCTTTGACTTCGCACTTGTTAAAAAAACGCGAAATTAATGGTTTAAAAACGAAAATGTTAAAATTACAAATGTACAAATATGTGTCAATGGAATCAGGCTATAACTTTAGATTGAATTTACGACACAGTTTGAAAACATTTGTCAAATTCTATAACATATGCTGTTCGGAACATCCGATGACTTCAGGGTCATCCATATAGAGGAATGCTTGCGATGGGTTTAGACCAGCAAATGCTGGTGTCATCATTACACTAGTCCAAATTTAAGTAATTCTTGAAAAGTAAAAATGTCCGGACGGATTCTAAAAGGTTGACACACAAAAACATTTTCCAAATTCTTTTCGGAATTTCGTTGTGGAAAACCCCATGGCAAGAGGCTAGTGAAGTTCGTAAAAATGATTTAATTCTTTCGGCCAAGGCATAATTGATATAAGATTGAAATTTTGCATAGGCGTCTTTTTTCTGATACTCCATAGTACATATTTTTATTTTCCGCGTATTATGCATTTATCAAGTGTCTCCCATAGACGCGATTGCCCCTAAAAAAAGTATTGTGCGAAAACTTTGCAGTTAGTTAAGATATTTGAATGAAATTTTTAACGTATGTCGTTTTAATTGTCCTCCAAAACATGTGTAAATTTCAGAAGAAACACATAACTATTTGACATCAGCAACCAGTTGGATGCGAATTTCTTTTAAGAATATCTCCTCCGTTTATCAAGATAACATCACCAAAATTCATATTTATCATTTCTATAAGTCTTCCACAATATATTTCAATCTAAGTACAATTGCTACATTTTAACGGGTAGCTGCCCAATAGCCTGCTGCTCTTGCAATAGAATCTAGTGAGAAAAACTTTTTTGTTTTAAACGGTACCTATACGAAACTGCTTATTTACTGATTTTATATTCTAGCTTGGTACTGAGGGCAGTGTAATTTTCCTTGAGCTGTCAAATCACATATAAAAACGAGAAGGCAAAGCTAACTTCGACTGTGTCGAAGTTTTAATACACTTGAAAAACTTTACTACAACTGATTTAACCGGTAAAATATATATAGATATCAGATATTTAAAATTTTTAAATCATTGCTAATAAAAATTTGATACCATAAAAAAAAACTTTTCTTAGTAAAACACATTTTCCGACCGATCGGTCCTATGGCAGCTATATGCTATAGTCATCCGATTTTGATATTTTTTTTTCAAAATTATGTGAAAGCATATAAAACTAATATATACTACGATTGGAGACGCTACGATGGAAATCAAAAAAGTTTTTCTCACAAAGACTTATTTTTCGACCGATCGTTCCTATGGCAGCTATATGCTATAGTGGTCCGATTTAGATACATTTTTCCAGAATTATGTGTAAGCATATAAAACTAACATATACCGAGATTAGTGACGCTACGATGGAAAACAAAAAAGTTTTTCTAACTAGAAATAGTTCTTAGACCGATCGTTCCTATGGTAGCTATATGATATAGTTATCCGATCCGGCCGGTTCCGACATATTAGTTGCGTGCAGTAAAAAGAAGACTCTGTGCAAAATTTCAGCTCGATAGCTTTAAAACTGAGAGACTAGTTCGCGTAGAAACAGACAGACAGACAGACGGACAGACAGACGGACAGACAGACGGACAGACGGACAGACGGACGGACGGACAGACGGAAATGAACTCGGCTCGTCGTCCTGATCAAGAATATATATAGTTTATGGGGTCGGAAATGAATATTTCTATGCGTTACAAACTTCTGGGCAAAATTAATATACACTTTTCAAGTGTATAAAAATTGCTTGAGGAATTATTCCTTGCCTCATTCCTATGTTGGGTACTGAGAAGGCCAAGTAATACACACAAGCAATTTCCAGAGTTGCCATAACAATAGATTGTGTGGATTGTATTGAACAGCTGATATTTCTTGAGAAATTATTGTGCAGCAATTAAATACTTGTGTCAGTTGTCAACTTCAAATTTAGCGCCAAACCAAAATTGACTGCAAAATGTAAATTAAATGGGAAAAGTGGCTGTGATTCATGGAGATTAGACAAAAAAAGGTTAATGGGACATCACAAATGATCAGCGGGTTTGAATTGCTTACTAAAATTGGCAAACACAAGAAATTAAGTGTTTTTTTGTAATTTAAGTTGTGTTTTATTGTATGTAAATTTAATAGTCGCCATTGCATTTGCTATTGTGGTAAGCATATCAAAATCATTTCCAATATTGTTTGGAAGCAAAGTGATAGCATTTTTGCTAAGTTGTTGTTGGCCAGGCTTCGCGAGAAGCTGCCAAAACAAAAACAGGTGTTCGAGCAGTGTGAACAGCCCCAAATCGCTGAAAAATACCAAAATAATTTAATTTTCGGTGTAATTTTCCGTTCGATCTGGTCACACTGTGAGTTGCTATCCACTTAAGGAATATATGGCAAATTCCTTCAAGGAAAATTCGAACGCCCTCAGTACCTAGCTTCTCCCTCATATTTTATTCAAATTTAAGGATAATTGCAGCTATAAACAAAAAAAATAAACAAAAGCAATTTATTTTTTTACAGACATGAATTTCTGATACTTCAATTAGTTTTCCCGTGCTCAGCTACAACTGGCATTAAGTTTCAATGTTGCAGAACGGCCATTAAATGCCAAAGAAAGCTTATTTTAAAGACATCTTGTTTGTACCGACTCTAGATGGAATCGGGTTTTCCGCTTATCAATCCGTAAGGACTATTAGAGCTGTAGCGGGATCCTTGGGTCATAATATAAAGGAGTTGGTATCGAGTATTGACGAGCCCGAACTTAAAATCAAGCCAAAGCGCTTAATAGTTGTTTGTGACAAAATTTGTTATAGGCCTTAAGTTCATTGAAGTTTAACCCACCGTATGGTGTGATGAAGACTAAACAAAAATCATAATATGCTTTGCAGCTTGCAAGTCGTCAACGTATACGCCGGGAGGGCTGTTAAACTTTTTAAAGACTGTAACAAAGTAAAAAAAAAAACCATACATTCCGATACTTCGGACTTTTATAAGCTTTATCTCATACCAAGTTCTCAAATACAGCCAAGGATCGCGTTGTGTAATTTCTTTTGTATTGTTGCTTGTACAATAACAACAACAATTTCAACTTGTTTGTAAATTGTTTAGGTAAGATTCTACGAAATTTCGGAAAAACGGACAGGGTCATTGGGAACACAATAGCAAAATTGCTCTTTAATCGACAAATTAGTTGTGAACCGCCTTAAGACCTTAAACCTTAATTCTTGAACATATTTTCAGGTCCACGGTAAATTTTGATAATAATCGAAATTTGTAATGGTGTAAGTGGCTATAACAATTCGAAGGAACCATCTCCACACGACAACCAAAAATCAGAGAAATAAAGTATTATTATTACAATAAGTCAATTACGCTTGATGATAAGAGTAAGCAGTACCTCATGGAAGTTGTCGCTGAGAATAGGAAAACTAATTGAAGTATCCGAAATTCACGCCTGTAAACAAATAAATTGTTTTTGTATATTGTTCAAAATAAGAAATTAAAAGAAACTATGATAAATAGCTGCAATTATCCTAAAATTTGAATATAATATGAGGGGAAATAAATTCAATAAATATGCTGTTTCGTATAGGTACATATGTTTTGGAGGACAATTAAAACGACATACGTTAAAAATTTCATTCAGATATCTTAACAAACAACAAAGTTTTCGCGCAGTACTTTTTTTAGGGGCATGCGTAATACGCGGAAAATAAAAATATGTACTATGGAGTATTAGAAAAAAGACGCCTATGATTGAATTTTGTTCAATCTTTTATCAATTAAGCCTTGGCCAACGGAATTAAGTCATTTTTACGAACTTCACTAGACTCTTGCCATTGGTTTTTCCACAACAAAAATTTCGAAAAAAAATTTGGAAAATATTTTTGTGTGTCAACCTTTTAGAATCCGTCCGGACATTTTTACTTTTAAAGAATTGTTTAAATGTAGACTGGTCTAGTCATCATGCGCAAAAAAGAATTTGGGGCTACTTTAAGTCCGTAAGGTAATCGCGTATAACGATAGGAGCCTGAGCTCGTTAAGAATGAAGTGAAGTTTCTTGATTTCTCTTCTAGTTCGATCTGGTGGAATCTAGTCCTAAGGTAAAGACATGAAAAATATTTTGCACGACCTAGTTGATCCAAAATATCTTCTATTGTTGGAAGAGGACACTTTTCAGCTAATAGTTTTCTATTTATTTGGCGATAATTCACTATTAAACGCTATATTTTTTCCGTTGAGTTTGGAAGTGATTTCTTGGGTACCAAGAGAAGTGGGCTTTTGTATTCAGATACGGATGGTTCCACTATGCAATCTTTTATCAATTTTTGGACAAAATTTCACGTTTTTCGGAATGTGCATTACTGTAATTTTTTATATATACCGGTGTTTTATCGTTTAATCTGAGTTTTTGTTTAAAGAAATTATTTGCTGATTTTGGCTCTGACTCGAGACCGAAGATATCAACAAATTCTGTACAGAGTGCCGTAAGTTTATTTTTAAATTGTGGTGGGAACTTAAGTTTTGTTAATATCTCTTTAGTTTTTGTATTGTCTGGAAAAGAGAGTGACTGAATTTCATAGTCACCTAATGATTCGAATTTAATATCTTCGCTTTTTAAATGTGCTTCTTTAGCCGTTGTGTTTATTACACGAATAATTGCACAGTCGCTGTCAACAATTGTGCTGGCTATTATTATGTGGTTCCTGATTTGGTACCCAAACCGTTTTTTTTACGGATGATAATTGGATCTATCTGATTACTTCCGATCTAGAGGGTAAAAGTAACGTATTATCGTTAAGAGAGTTGCTTATTGGTGTCCTTTTATGTGTATGAAAATTTTTCGGCCTAATAACCAACTCTTCGTGGTTATTTAAATAGGACAATTATATTTGGAAAAGAAATCACGGCCTATAATACCATCATTTGGTATAGGAAAATTTTCTGGTACAACATGAAAGTCATGTGGTACTATGTAGTTGTCGATGTGCAGATCTACTTAAACTAGACAAACAAGTACGATGCCGCCGCTCAAAATGCAGACTCCAAGACCCCAACCGAAGGGCAACGCAGAATCTGCGCTGCAGGAAGCCTCGTCCTTTATCTCCTTGATGAAATTTAGGTTTTCTTCGCTTAGTAGATGGAGATAGGGCAAACTCAGCAAATTCAGTGTTGTGGCCGCTAATATTTAGCGATTTACATTTATTCAAGCAAAGGTGTCAAACGTGATGAGAAATGTTTCAAACACTGTTCAGTACAGTTGTTATAGCTCACAGTGACAGGTCGGTCGTTGACAATGATAATTCCCTTATCCACCTCAGTGATGGGGGCGAGGTGGGAAGGTTGGGTCTGGCACTGAGCTAGCCCTCCAGAATGTAAAACCCCCGAGCGCAGTTGTTGTCTGACGTGCGTTTGCAGAATGTAGCTGTGGCTGTTGAAGTGCAATTTGTTACCGCCACAACTTGGCTTAAGCACTCCGCCACAATGATCTCATTTAGCTGCAGGCTTGTGCAATTGTGCGCGATTGTGTAAAGAGTTAGCTTCTAACTGGATTGATAATCTTTAATTTAGCAAGTGTAACGGTAAGCATTAATTCTCCAAGCTCAGTGATAAGCATTCTGTTCTTAGTCAATAATGTCTTATACAAATGGGCAGTATTAACTTGCTTGTCTTTGGATAATCTCAGTATTTGATTCACTGTTTCTGTAAATTGGATTATCTGTTCTTGAGTCCTGGAATTTATTACAATTTGTCTGCTATTTGATTCTACTAACTGACCCTCTGTCACTATTTTTCCGACCAAATCGTCTGCGTCTGGCAAGTACACAATCACCTTTAAGGCAGTACCCAGGAAATCTATTCTCCTCGCCGTCCAATGATGCACGCTGAGGGCGGACTTCATATCCCGAAAGTGTTCGGTGTCCACCTCCAGTAATTTTCGCATATGCGACATAGGAAACTTATCTGTTAATCCCATTGTCTCTTCTATCATCCGAACAAAGTCTGTTAAATTAGTTGTATGCCTTATGTAGTTATTCCCATCGCATACCAGAACGTGGCCGTCCACAATCGGAAGTTAGTCCGAGTGCGAATAATCCGTTATCCTAGCAGTCGCCAAGGCCATCAACAACAGTATTGTCACAGTCAACCTAATGTAATCGAAATCATAAGCTTATGGCTTTTTACTCTACAAACCTAAACTAAATGAAACGAGAAGGCAAAGCTAACTTCGACTGTGCCGAAGTTTTAATACACTTGAAAAACTTTACTCCAACTGATTTAACCGGTAAAATATATATGGGATATATATATCAGATATTTAAAATTTTAAAATCATTGATAATAAAAATTGTATACCATAAAAAACGAGAAGGCAAAGCTAACTTCGACTGTGCCGAAGTTTTAATACACTTGAAAAACTTTACTTCAACTGATTTAACCGGTAAAATATATATAGGATATAGATATCAGATACTTAAAATTATGAAATCATTGATAATAAAAATTTAATACCATAAAAAAAAACTTTTCTTAGTAAAACACATTTTCCGACCGATCGGTCCTATGGCAGCTATATGCTATAGTCATCCGATTTTGATAATTTTTTTCAAAATTATGTGAAAGCATATAAAACTAATATATACCAAGATTGGGAACGCTACGATAAAAAACAAAAAAAAATTTTCTCACTAAAAGTGGTTTTTTGACCGACCGTTTATATGGCAGCTATATGCTATAGTCATCCGATTTTGATCAATTTTTTCAGAATTGTGTGGAAACATATAAAACGAATATATACTACGATTGGAGCCGCTACGATGAAAATCAAAAAAGTTTTTCTCACAACGACTTATTTTTCGACCGATCGTTCCTATGGCAGCTATATGCTATAGTGATCCGATTTTGATACACTTTTCCAGAATTATGTGGAAGCATATAAAACTAACATATACCAAGATTGGGGACGCTACGATTTAAAACAAAAAGTTTTAACTAGAACTAACTAGAACTTGTTCTTAGACCGATCGTTCCTATGGCAGCTATATGATATAGTCATCCGATCTGGCCGGTTCCGACATATTAGTTGCGTGCAGTAAAAAGAAGACTCTGTGCAAAATTTCAGCTCGATAGCTTTAAAACTGAGAGACTAGTTCGCGTAGAAACAGACAGACAGACGGACAGACGGACAGACAGACAGACAGACAGACAGACAGACGGACAGACAGACGGACGGACGGACAAGCGGAAATGAACTCAGCTCGTCGTCCTGATCTAGAATATATATAGTTTATGGGGTCGGAAATGAATATTTCTATGCGTTACAAACTTCTGGGCAAAATTAATATACACTTTTCAAGTGTATAAAAAGATATAATTGATAAATCACCACTTAAATTTTAAGCAATATTATTTATTCATATATAGAAAAACTAAAAATTAATCTACATATAAATACATTAAAATTAAATAATATTTTAATAATTTTAATTAACATTTCAAATAACTACATATATTATGTTATTTCTCTAAAAAGGGAGGTGTAGTGAGTATATATATGCGATACAATAAATGAATTATTAATTACAAGTATGAATACAAAACATTCAAACGTTTTGCGGCATTAACATTGTTGCCGGCTAAACATATAAACTCAAGTGGTCATACGTAATATGATCCCTTTCGCATGCAGTGCCGTCAAAACTGATGTGTTAGCATATTTACATTTTCTCTAAGTCACATAGCAGCGGCATATGATCAACATATATGCACTCTCACATTGTCACACATATATATAAGTAAATGATAAGTACATAAGCTATGTGCTGTTGGTTTGACCGAAAGACGGCAAGCTCAAAGAGAGAGAATATACTGAACTTGAATTGAGTAGACGTCTGGCCTGTTGTCAACGTGAAGTTAAATATTAAACTAATAAATATATATAAAAACATAGTTCGGAGTTATCACTTGGGCGGACCAGGGAATAGTATTGGAGCTAATGGAGGCACAACTGGAGAGGGAGTCAACATAACACAATTGCTCCATAGCCCAATGCACTTGCATCGGTTTGAAGTTCTGTTTCATCCCCTTGGGTCATAAATGGCTAGAAACGGTGACTCCATTAATTTACTTTTAAGGATATTGAATGCTTCCAATTCTTCTTCTCCGAATTTGAACTTTCTTTCCTTTCTTGTAAGATCATGCAGTAATAAAGCAATAAACGAAAAATCTTTGATGAACCTCCTGAAGTAAGAACAGAGTCCTATAAAAATTTGGACTTCGTGAACTTTCGTGGGCACAGGAAATGAACAAACGGCTTCTAGACCTCTGTCTTCCGCTTTAATACCCTCACCATCGATTATGTACCCTAGATACTTGACTGTTGGTTGCAGGAATTCACACTTATCCAATCGCAATTCTAGTCTATTTTCTACTATCCGCTTAAAAACTTCTTTAAGAATGGTGGAGTGACTTTCAAAATCTTCTGTTGCGATCATAATATCGTCTAAATAGACCACAACATCTCCTGCCTTAATCATGACCGCATATATCTTGTTTATATAACTTTGAAATGTTAATGGGGCATTACGAAGGCCAAAAGGCATTCTTAAGATCTCGAATAAACCAAGAGGTGTTACAAAAGAAGTAAGCTTAACCGAATCTTCGTGCATGTACACATGGTGAAATCCGTTCTTGAGATCTAACTTTGAAAATATCCTTTTGTTTACTAATCTTTCTAGTAGATCGTCAATAAGCGGAATCGGATTATTGTCTCTTGGTGTTCTCTTGTTTAACGGGCGGAAATCTACACACATTCTGCGCTCATCACTTTTTTTCTTTACCAGTACCACAGCAGAAGCGAACTCGGACTCGCTAGGCCGTATAAATCCTTGCTTTAAATTTTCTTCAAGTATTTTTTCTAGTAGCTTTTACTCAGCGTATGTTAGTTTTCTGGGCCTACAATAAAATGGCTTATCGTCTCCGATTATAATTTTTATCTCACATTTTATTTTTAGCTTATCTGGTCTAACAGGCCTTGTATAGTGTTCTTCGAAAAGTGCCGTAAACTTTTTTCTGATTTCATATTTTACTGTTTCTCCCAATTTGTAAGAAGTTTTGCCTTCCTCCACAACATTGATTGCTAACATTTGCATTTCGAAATCATCGGTTTCGCTGACCTTGTCAAATTCTTAATTTTCATTATTCTTACATTTCATAATCTTTAACTTTAACATCTTTGTATTTTTTAACAATTTGCTCTTCACACATTTTTTCTGTGGAATGGGTGTTGGAGTTGTTCTCTTTAATATTTTCTACCTCGTTCCCTACGATATTTTCTACCCTGTTCTCTACATTGTTAATAACGTTCGATACATTTTCTTCATTTTGCTCTACCTTGTCCAATACCACAATTTTCAGTTTACTTGTCTTAAAGAAACCTCTACCTAGTAGCATTGGGTGCCTCGTAAACTCGTCGCCACCTACAAATGCTTTATTTTCAACTTTTTTATTAAACATTTCAACAAAACAAACTACTTTTCCAATTATTAATTCCAAAATAAGAATCAGCCATTATGCAGCTTTGTAACTTCACTTTATGTGGTATCGTTGACACTCTCAAAGATGTGATTGAGCTACCCGAGCCTAATAGGCACTCTATGGGAACAGATTAATTACTTTTTTGTACAAAGTTTATATTAAAATAGCTTACATAATTGTTGGAGTTCTTATCGACTTCCTTCTTGTCATCAGCCCTGTTGTTATTGGGCTTACGATAGTTTTTGCAAGCTTTGGCCAGATGCCCTAGCTCGCCGCAGGCGTAACAAGCCCCATCCGCACGGACAGGTGGCCAAATGTCCGAAGCTATGACAGTTATAGCATTTCCTGGCCCGCTGGTCCGGGGCCAGTACTTGAGATGCCTGCCCTCCTTTTGCCGAATATGATGATCGTTGTATGTACTGGAACGAGCGCAATACTGCTGCTGGTGAAGTGAAGCACTGCAACTTTGCCAGGTTAGTCAATTATCGCTACGGTATACCATCAATGAGATAGTGCACAAGTTCCTCATCACCCATGCCAATATTACTTGCCAGCAAATTTTTGTCAGTGTAGTATGTGACAAACTTTTCGCCCATCATCCATTTGCGCCGCTCAAATTTGCGCCGTATCTCAAGAACACTTTCCTTAACTCCATATACCAGCTGGATCTCATCTAAAATGCAGTCAATACTGCCTGCCAGCAGCAATGGGTTTGACAAAATCCACGAATTTGCGTTGCCCTTAAAATGTGTGCACAATAGTGCGCGCACATCATTGTCGCTCACTGTGAAGGCAGTACGCACACTGGCCAAACGCTGAAACCATTCGCCAACGTCGTTCTCTCCGTTGAATTCTGGCAACAATTCCTTTAGTGTGTTGAAGGAACTGCTGATATGCTGCTGAACTGCTGATTTGTTGCGTAACTCTTCATTTTCCAACTGCAATTTGCAAATCAATCGTTCCAAATTTTCCGTCTCGCTTACACTTACTCATGGACTATTGAGTGTACTGGTGTGAGCGTCGTTCTCTTCGGAATAGCGAATTTTGTGAACGGCGCCATTACCACGAGCACCCTCCAAATCTTGACGCAGCTCATCCTCTCCTGAACGCAGATCCACCATTTGTGGGTCGACTTCGTTAAGTCGTCCAATGAGCATTGCTTTGGTGCCGGTTGTTGGCAGCCTAAGACGATCACACCAGGCCTTTAGCTCAGCCACGCTGAGCGCCGACGTAAAAATGTTTTGTTTCATTTATCAGATTAAGTATTTTAATAAATCTAGTTTGGATAGATACGAACAGAAACAGAATTGTATTTGTATTTTTTTCGTTACGGCGTAAGCCGTATCCCACTTCTGAATTGTAGCGTCTTTCGTTTTAACCGATCACTTACAGACTGACTGCCATCTTTATAGTCTCCGCCGGTATACACACTTCCAGTGTTGCTTATTGCAAAAGTTAACAGTGTTGCTGAGCGTGCCAAATCTAGGAGTATTCTAATTAGCTAGACATATTACTACACAAGGAAAGGCAGAAAAGGGTCTTTGAGGTAGGAGAAAAAGTTTTTGTAAAGACAAACAGGGGATGAGGCAATAGGCAAGGAAGTACCTTGTGCAACGAGGAGTTGGTGGAAGCGGATTTGGGGACAATGGTCCTAATTAAATGGAGGGTGGTCCACAAGGACAACCTTCGGTAGGTAGCTCTATTTTTATACACTTGAAAAGTGTATATTAATTTTGCCCAGAAGTTTGTAACGCATAGAAATATTCATTTCCGACCCCATAAACTATATATATTCTAGATCAGGACGACGAGCTGAGTTCATTTCCGCTTGTCTGTCTGTCCGTCTGTCTGTCTGTCTGTCCGTCTGCCCGTCTGTCCGTCTGTCCGTCTGTCTGTCTGTTTCTACGCGAACTAGTCTCTCAGTTTTAAAGCTATCGAGCTGAAATTTTGCACAGAGTCTTCTTTTTACTGCACGCAACTAATATGTCGGAACCGGCCGGATCGGATGACTATATCTTATAGCTGCCATAGGAACGATCGGTCGGAAAACTAGTTCTAGTGGGGAAAACTTTTTTATTTTCCATCGTAGTGACACCCATCTTGGTATATATTAGTTTTATATGCGTTAACACAATTCTGGAAGATTTTATTACAATCGGATGACTATAGCATATAGCTGCCATAGGAACGATCGGTCCAAAAACTAGTTCTAGTAAGAAAAACGTTTTTGTTTTTTATTGTAGCGTCACCAATCGTGGTATTTATTAGTTTTATATACTTTCACGAAATTCTGGAAAAATTGATCAAAATCGGATGACTATAGCATATAGCTGCCATATAAACGGTCGTTCAAAAAATTACTTCTAGTGAGAAAAACTTCTTTGTTTTCCATTGTAGCATCACCAATCGTGGTATTTATTAGTATTATATGCTTTCACATAATTCCGAAAAAATTTATCAAAATCAGATGACTGAAGCATATAGCTGCCATATAAATGGTAGGTAAAATAACTAGTTCTAGTCAGAAAAACTTTTTTTTTTCTTTCGTAGCGTCTCCAATCTTGGTATATTTTAGTTTTATATGTTTTCACATAATTTTGAAAAAATGTATCAAAATCGGATCACTATAGCATATAGCTGCCATAGGAACGATCGGTCGAAAAATAAGTCTTTGTGAGAAAAACTTTTTTGATTTCCATCATAGCGTCTCCAATCGTAGTATATATTTGTTTTATATGTTTCCACACAATTCTGAGAAAATTGATCAAAATCGGATGACTATAGCATATAGCTGCCATATAAACTGTCGCTCAAAAAACTACTTCTAGTGAGAGAAACGTTTTTGTTTTTTATCGTAGCTTCCCCAATCTTGGTATATATTAGTTTTATATGCTTTCACATAATTTTGAAAAAAATTATCAAAATCGCATGACTATAGCATATAGCTGCCATAGGACTGATCTGTCGGAAAATGTGTTTAACTAAGAAAAGTTTTTTTTTATGGTATCAAATTTTTATTATCAATGATTTTAAAATTTTAAATATCTGATATATATATCCCATATATATTTTACCGGTTAAATCAGTTGGAGTAAAGTTTTTCAAGTGTATTAAAACTTCGGCACAGTCGAAGTTAGCTTTGCCTTCTCGTTTTTTAATTGAATTGAATTATTGTTTTTTTATTTTTTTTTTAAATTATCAATGTTTTATTTGGATATTGAGAAAAAAAGGTATTTGAGAAATGTGAATATAATTTAATAAATTTAGTATGAATGTTTAAGGAATTTGAATGGTTGTACATTTTTGAGGTATTAATAAATGTGAATGGTTGATCAGGCCATCATATTTACTTTGGTTTTGATTTCAGTTTCATAGTGCCATTGTCGTACTTATTTGTGATAAGTCTTTAATCTGTCTTTATGGACTTTTTCATTTTTGTTTTTGATATCTTTTATTAAAATGTTATCCCTATCTCCTATTCCTGTTACTAAATAAGGACCTAAATAACTGGTTCCAGTTTATGGCCAGTTTCGTTTCTTAATAAAACCTTATCTCCTATTTTCAATTTAAGGTTACTTATTTTCTTATCGTAATATTCTTTATTCTTAGCCTTATGCTGTTCTAGCATTATTCTAGCTCTTTTGTAGGCTATTTCTAATCTAAACTTAACTTCCTTAGCATAATCTTCTGCATTGTATAGTGGGTCAATCCTGTTTATACTATTAAAATCTTTTGATAAGTTATTTGATTTACCAAAAATAAGTTCGTATGGATAATAATCATAAGTTACGGATGGTGTAGTATTAAAACAATACACGAAATATTGTAACTATGTATCCCAATCAGTTTTATCTACTGATATGTATGAACGTATGAACTCATTGAAGGTTCTATGACTTCTTTCAATGGTACCTAATGTCTGGTGATGGTGTGCAGTTGACGTTATGTTGTCTATTTTTAGATATTTGCACAGGTCATTTATAATAGAATTCTTGTATTCTGTTCCCATGTCCGAAATGAACGTTTTCATTGGACCGTACTTTAGAATAAAGGATTCGAATATTGCTTTAGCGACAGTATTTGCGCTTTTATTTGCAACTGGAATAGCAACTAAATATTTGGTTAAATCACATATTAAAGTGACTGCATATTCGTTTCCATTCTCTAATTTTGGTAGTGGGCCAATAGTGTCCACTATCACTCGGTCAAAAGCCTATATTGGAGTTTCTATTGTTGTCATTGGTGCTTTTGAATGTTTAGTTGTTTTAGAAGTCAGTCATTTATGACATCTATTTATGTACTCTCTGATATGACGATATGATATGTATTGGATCGTCATGGAATGTAAACAGTATCGCTTCTTGATATTTTTCATTATTTTTTAGGGTCGCCGGGTTGAGTAGCGCTACTCTTAGAGTCTTTAATATTTTATTTCCCATTTGTTTAAAGGTATCTATTGAAATTAATTCAAAGATCTTTTCGCACGGTGCCACTGATATTTGGCTGATATTAAGTATACCGGCTTGTCTTTCAAGCCTTTGGAAAAACTGACCTAAATCTAGAATTCCATTGGTGTACAAATCGCTAATATCGATTCTTGCTATAACTTTTCTTCCATATTTTAACAAACATTTAAGTGGGGTTATTCGCAATGTCACTATTTTCCGTAAGCCGTCATTTGTGATAACGTCATATTCGTTGGGCTGAGAAGCGTTTGCAAGAGATTGCCTAGGCCTATCTACTTGTTCATTTGAAATCTTGTAGTGACCTTTAATATAGTTGAGTTTATTAATTGTATTATCTGAAAGTAGTTTTTTATTTATTTACTAATCGCCATTTTTTTGTTTCTGAGCCTGGAAGGGCTTTCTTCGGTACATGTAGAAGTGGACTAATGTACTCAGACACAGCTGATTCGACAATGTTGTCGGAAAACAGTTTCTCAACTTGTTTTTGTATCTCATCTGTTTGGTTATGAGGGCTTCGACAGTTTTTGATATAAACTTGCTCATTGTTTTTTAGCCTTAGCTGTTGTTTATAAAAGTTGTTTGTTGTAATTGATTCGGTTTCAAGTCCGAATACATCGAAATATTCTGCGAATAGTTCAGTTAACGTTTCTTTGAAACGAGGGGGAAAGTTTTTTGACAATGCTTTCAGAACTTTTTCTTTTCTGTCTTTTGAATTTAATTGGAATATTTCGTACTCGTGCAATGATTCAATTTGTACCTTGATAAGGTTGACCATTACTGCTTTATTGGTTGTTTTTAAAATTCGGACATATGCATTTTTAGAGTTGGTTATCGTATTTGCGATAAAAATTCCATTTTGAATTTCTTGATTTGGTATTAGAATGTGATCATCGTTTGTGTTCACTTTAATTTCTCGGACAATTTCGGATCTTGCTGGTAAGATAATGGCATTTGTATCATTTGAATGTGATAATGGAATCGAAATTTCATGATCCAAATTATTTGGTCGGAGTACGAACCGATCTTGGACTGAATTTATGTCAAGAATACCATTATATTTTCTGAAGAAATCCATACCAAGAATGCCATCACCTGGTATAGGAAAATTGGGTGATACTTAATGAAAATTGAGTGGTATAATGTATTGGTCTAACTGATTTTTTACGAAGGCCAATTCTTTGGAATTGGTTACACCTTCGCCTATTCCTGATATTTTTGAAATAGCTTTATTACCTATTGTAGTAGGGTTAAGTCTGCAATAATAGTGTTAAGCTAATGTAATCGATAGTTTTAGTTATAATATAATCGTTAGTTTAAGTTATCATGTAATCGGTAGTTGTTAGGCTGAGTTCACACTGTTCGACGCATGAGACATGACAATCTAGTCAGCCTTCATATTGTATTGTTTTAATTGTCAAATAACAAATTATTCTCAATGAAAACAAGACAACATAGGGGCCTACTAGATTATCATGTCTCATGCATCGAACAGTGTGAACTCAGCCTAAGTATACATAAGTTGATCGATAAGTCAAGCTAAGCATTCTTGGTTGACGCTGCACGGATGAAGTTGAGTTGCGGACGAAGAGTAAAATTAAAAAGTAATAAAGAAAACACTTTAAATAATTAACCAAGTGCTGTCTATAATAATCAGAAGTGGTCTCGATCGCGTCGAAAAGTCGGAAAAAAACTATTAAAGTGTGACACATGTCAACAATTAGCCTAAAAAATCAATTGGTGAAAGACTTAAAGTCATTGTGCTAATTAAATAATTTGCAAACGAGTGGCACAAAGAACGTCTTAATTTTGAGGCTTCAAATTATAGACTATCAACAAAAATTAAAAACTTTGAAAAAAATTTAACAACGCCATGGAAGACAACAAGAAAAATCCAGACAGAGGCGCTGTGGAACATTCGAGAAAGATGGCGCCACTATTTCATCAGAAAACGTAAAGAATAGCGGCAACAACAAAGAGCCGCAGGCAGAGGGCTACAACAACAATGAGCCGCAGGCAGAGTGCTACAACAACGGTGAGCTGCAGGCAGAGGGCTACAACAACGGTCAGCTGCAGGCAGAGGGCTACAACAACAGTGAGCAGCAGGCAGAGGGCTACAACAGCAATAAGCCGCAGGCAGAGGGCTACAACAACGGTGAGCTGCAGACAGAGGGCTGCAACCCCAAGAAACAGCAAAAAGGCGGCAACGATAAAAACAACGTAAAGGTTGCAGAAGGTTACGACAAATTTTACGTAAACCAGGGCGGAGAAGACAATAGTTTGGACACAGTCCTACATAAATTTGCAATTACCTTGGATGAAGACGAATTTATCGAGTACGTAATCGCAGGGATCCCGGATGTAAATTTACGGAATATGGACAAGCTGCAGAATTTTGGGTCCAGGGCAGATTTGTTGAGGACGTTTAACGAAGTGGAGCTGCGGAAGCCTACACTGGGTCAAGGGCAGACAAAACAGGAGACGAAAAATAATCAACACCCAATTGCGCCATTTAAGACTCCGAAACGCAGTTTGGGGCATATGGCAAACGATTGTCGCAAACCAAAACGAGAGGAAGGTACATGCTTCGCGTGCGGAAAACTTGGTCATTTGGCGAAGGAGTGCAGCTTGTACAAGAAGTCGTCTGAGAACAAGGAGCATGATATATTAACAAGTATATTTTGAGACAAATAGTAATTGTAAAATGTTGTATTTAGAAACGCTCCTAGATTCCGGCAGCCCCATCAGTTTGATTAAGCGGTCTGTTTTGAGGAAATATAACGACAAATGTTTTGAGGAAATATAACGATATATACACCTTAATTAGAATTAATCAACGACACGGGTTGGATCAATGCTTAAATGTTTATTTGCAGATCTCTGGAGTTGCAGTGCTTGGTAAAATGCAATTGCCGGCGGCCGATGGCCAGCTGCAGCAGAAAGCTCAGCTCAGATAAGTGGTAAAGCTCCCAAGATAAAAGCTTTGAGCGTAAGATCTCACTGCGGAGGCATTTATCATTTACAAAAATTCAGAACAAAACAAACAATAGCCAAAGGGCATTTACATTTAAAATATATCTCTTATTCTAATATAAGGCTTCTACTCCGAACATGCTCCCCCCGTTGAATAGTCATTCTTCAAGCAGTTTTGGATTCGTCGGGCAGAACGGCAATTTTGGCAACGGTTCGCTTGATAAGACCCGTCGCTGTGCGGATCATAGCGACTCTGATGATGCCATCTTCGCCTGAGATGACTTCCTCGATGCGACCAAGCTGCCATTTGAGAGGTGGAAGGTTGTCATCTTTTAGCAGCACGATGCTGCCGACCTGTAGATTTGTGGAATCAGCTCGCCATTTGCCTCTCTCTTGCAACAAGGACAAATACTCGGTGCTCCACTTCCTCCAGAAATTTTGTTGCATCTGGGTCACCAGCTGCCAACGACTAAGACGGTTAGCGTTGAGATGGGTGACATCTGGTTCAGGAAACTTCGTGAAGCTCGAGCCTTTGAGAAAGTGCGCAGGCGTCAGCACATCAAGATTTTCTGGACCTTCTGTAATTGGACAAAGTGGGCGAGAATTAAGAATTGCAGATATCTCGTATGCAAGGGTGCGAAGTTCATCAAAGGTCAAAATGGATGGGCCGACGACTCGATAGAAATGATATTTTGCTGCTTTAACAGCAGCTTCCCACAAACCCCCGAAATGGGGCGCACGAGGAGGGATAAATTTCCATTGGATGCCATCAGAAAGGCAGGATTGGGTTACCGCAGATGTGTGAGGCTCGCTTAAGAATAATTCTTTAAGCTCTGCCAACTCATTTTTTGCACCAACAAAATTTGTGCCGTTGTCGGTCCATATGGTATGAGGTTTGCCTCTCAAGCTGATAAAACGTCTCAAAGCTGCGATGAACGACGAAGTTGACAAATCCTGAACGACCTCCAGGTGGGTAGCCTTTGTTGAAAAACAGACGAACATCGAAATGTAGCACTTGTGAGGTGGTTTATTACGAGTCTCTGCTTTGTGATGAAATGGTCCACAAAAATCAATGCCAGTAGTGTGAAATGCTGGGTTCGGCTGAACGCGATCTGCTGGTAGACTTCCCATCACATGCTCAAGGATCGTTGGTTTCATCCGAAAACATCTGACACACTTGTTGATCACGCTTGCAACAAATTTACGTCCTCCGACTGGCCAATATTTTTGACGCATCGAAGCGAGAAGAACCTGCGAACCAGCATGCAAAAATTTATGATGGTACCAGTTGATTATAGCCTTGGTGACTGGATGATTCTTAGGAAGCAATATGGGATGCTTTGCATCATAATCCAAATTAGAGTTTTGGAGTCTCCCACCAACTCGAAGCAGTCCATCGGAGCCAAGCTCTGGCCTAAGAGAAAGCAACTTGCTCTTTGGAGGAAGTGGCTTGTTGGCGATGCATGTATCAAATTCCTCGGCAAAGTGAACTTGCTGAATGCTCCTAAGAAGAATCCGTGTGCCCATGTTGATATCCTGTAGAGTGAGCGATCCTCCTGCTCGAGGACAGCTTTTGCTTCGAAGGGATATAAAACGATGTACATAAGCGAATACACGCTGAAGCTTAGAAAATGCGTTTTGATACTTGCTGTCGATTGAAATATCCTGCCGAACTGATACAAGTAACACCGCATGACGTCGCTCTGGAAGCTCCTTCAGTGATTGCACCTGACCAGGCCATTCAGAAGAGCTCAAAAGTAGGAATGGAGGTCCTTTTTGCCACAGACTCAGATCCAAAAGCTCCCTCGGAGTACAGCCACGAGACACCACATCTGCAGGATTCAAGCTGGTTGGAACATAATGCCAAATCATGTCTTTTGTCATCTCCTGGATTTGCGCAATTCTGTTGGATACAAAAATGTTAAAATTGGACGGTGGTTCACGTATCCAGGACAACACAATAGTCGAATCCGACCAACAGTGAAAATCACAGGGAAATGATAGGCTTTGCTTCACGCTAGAAACCAGCTCTGCCAGCAATAATGCTGCAGACAGCTCCAATTTGGGAATGGTCAACGTTTTTAGGGGCGCAACCTTTGACTTTGAGCAAAGTAGTTGCGATGAAACCAATCCTTCGGCTTCCGATCTCAAATAGAGGCATGCTCCATACGCTGACATACTGGCATCACAAAAGGCATGCAACTGGAAAGACGCCTTTGGCAGCATAACAAATCGAGGGAATTTGAAATTTTGGACCACGGATAATTGAGATGTTAGCTCACACCACACCGACGACAATGGCTCTGGCATAGTTTCATCCCATTTTAGACCTTCTTTCCATAAATTTTGCATAAATATCTTGGCTTTAGAGAGAATGGGCGCTATTAAACCAAGTGCCAAGCCATCGGGTATAATTTGAGAAAAGTTAAATAATGGGGTATCCGAACTAGGATCCCATACCAGCCCCAAAGCTTTTGCGATGTCAGTTCCATCGTGGAACTTGATAAGCTTCTCCTTGTCACATTCCGGCTCTCCATCGAGTACGCTTGGCTCGTTGGAGCACCACTTGCGTATAGGAAAGTGACCTGAGCAGAAATTCCTTAACTTCGCCAGACATGAGATCGTCCACATAAAAATCTCTTCGCACTATATTGGCACCAATCGGAAAAGATTCCTCCTCGTCATAGGACAGTTGGTGCATGTCACGAATTGCCAAAAACGCTGCAGGCTTCGTTTCATAAGTTACCGTATCCAGCTTGTAAACCTTGATTTCGTCAGTGAGATTCTCACGCCAGAGGATGCACTGCAAATATTCGTCAGGGTGAGACACAAGTACGCATCGGTACATTTTGCAAATGTCTCCACAAA
This sequence comes from Lordiphosa mommai, assembly GCA_018904225.1. Taxonomy (NCBI): domain Eukaryota; kingdom Metazoa; phylum Arthropoda; class Insecta; order Diptera; family Drosophilidae; genus Lordiphosa; species Lordiphosa mommai. Next base: position 1,086,661 of record JAEIFT010000002.1, on the reverse strand, counting down.
GTGCAACCCTGAAAAATCGAAATCGAAGTAGTGTGTTGAATATTTTTGGCTGAATGGTTGGCCCTGCTAGCAACAAATCGTTAAGAGAACGCCCAGATGTGGTTTTAGCCGATCCGTCATAAACAACACGAAGTTTCGTGCTGGTGCTCTCTAGCTTTTGCACGCAATGATGCGGAAGAAAATATTGGGGCGTGTCGACCTGACTGGAAGCTAAAGACATGTGTTTTAAATCGATATATTCTTGCAGGAATGCGACATATTGAGCCTTGAGTCCAGGATTTTTTGCAAATTTTGCCTCCAAACTCTTTAAGCGACGAAGAGCGATACAATAAGAGTCCCCAAGAGCCTCAAATCCAGTAATGGCTGGTAGCCGAACGGAATATTGACCGTTTTCTAAGCGCGAGTAGTTCTTCTGAAACAAGTGTTCGCAGAGCATATCCTCGTTCGATACTGCAGGCTGGGCAGAGTAGCAATCCTCGATCTCCCAAAAACGCTTCACAGTATCAGCCAGTGAGTCCTCATCAATGTTCGCGTGAGGCGACCTTGTAATGGCAGCCAACGCTGAGTGTTTGACTGGCGCGTTTGCAAACCCTCCAGAGACGATCCAACCAAGTTTGGTGTTCTGAAGTGTTGGCAAACTGTCAGCCAAATGGATTTGCCCAATGCAAATCAGATCAAAAAAGAGACCAGCGCCAATTAAAAGATCGATGCGCTGAGATCTGTAGAAAAGCGGGTCTGCTAACGCTATGTTTTGCGGTATATTCCACCCTGTAGCATTAATATCGAAGTGTGTCTGATAGTCGGTAATGGTCTGGGTCACAACAGCAGCGAATGAAGCACGATAGCTTGCATCCTGTGATTGAGCCACAACATCAACCGCTTTGTCGGAATCCAAAGTCGATTTTCCAATGCCACACCCAGAGAAATCTAGCACGATTCGGCAAGACTGAAATCGGCTTCAATTTAGTTTTTTTTCGTCTTGAATTTTCAAGAAGAAATCTGCTTGAAATCGAGAAAACTTTGTGTGTTTGGTGGCAAGGGAGGTGAGGCAAAAAAATCGGGCTTGAAAATTCATGCTTGATTTCAGTATTTTCTTCTTGAATCCAAGAAAATTCTGTCTTGCCGAACTTCTGACACGAAATCTGCTTGATATCAAGCACGATCTGCTCGATTTTTTCTCTGAGTGCAGATATCGATATATGAGATTGTCGGGTTTTAAGGTGGAGCTGGCTAGCAAGACGCGAGGTTATAAAGTTCAGTTGTGATGCTGAATCTAATATAGCGCGGCATGGAATGAGCGAGCCAGCGCGATTTTTTAACATAATGTTGGCAGTGGCAAGCAACACGTAACTATTAGGGATAATATTTTGGATAGGTGGAGGAATTGGTAATGAAGATGAGCATGAAACTAATGAAGATGATGGTGGATTTTGTGAATTTGATGATGAGGATGATTGTGATGGTGTGGGTGCAGTCGAAGTCATGTGAAGTAAAAAACAAATGTTATGTTGGCATTAACAAAGGCAAATTGATAATTTATGGATACGTACAATGTTTAATTTGGTTTTCTAATAAAAATATAAAAATTAAGCTGATGGTGGTTTGTGACGAATCTATAGGGTATCCTGTCATTTTGGGCAGAGATTTTTTGAAACAAAGTAAAGTAAAATTTGTTGTTCAGAACGACACTGTTAAAGAATGCAAGAAAACAAAAACCGAAGAAAAATATGTCAAGAAAGAAACGAAAGATACAAGGAAATTTTCCCAGCAAACGAAAGAAATGAAAATTTTAAAAGTTCCGGAAGAAATTGTGGAAGTTCAAGAGAAGGCCTGTTGTAACATATATGTTGAACAAGATGAAGACAATTTTTGTAAGCAATTAATGGCAATTGAACATGGAACGGGTGACGTAGGGGCACAATATGACGGAGGGAATACGGTAAGTGCAAATTTAAAGGTTGAGCTGGTAGAATTGATTAAAAATTGTTATGAAAAACCTGTCCGACCTGCAGAACCAGATATTAAATGTGAAATGCATTTAGAAGTAGAAGATGGCAAATCTTTTAGTTGTACGCCGAGGAGGCTATCATATGCAGAGAAGGCAATAGTTCAGAAAATTGTTGATGAAGCGTTGGCCAATAAGGTTATTCGGCCAAGTGAATCCGAATATTCGTCTCGTGTTGTGTTGGTCAAAAATAAAAACTAATGATTCGAGGATGTGTGTGGATTACAGGGAGTTGAATAAAAGAACAAGAAAGACAAAGTATCCAATTCCATTAATAGATGATTTGTTAGATGGATTGGTAAATAAAAAGATTTTCACGAAGTTGGATTTAAAGAACAGTTATAATCATGTATACATGCATCCAGATTCTATAAAGTACACAGCGTTTACGATGCCGATTGGCCATTTGTAATATTTAAGGATGCCGTTTGGATTAACAAACGCGCCATTTGTATTTCAAAGGTTTATTAACAAAGTTTTTGGCGACATGATTAAGGAAGGCAAGGTTATAGTGTACCTTGATGATATCATGATTGCAACAAGAGGATATAAAGAGCACATGAGCATTTTACAGGAAGTGTTTGAACGGTCAGTGAGAAAAATACTTGATTTGAGAATGGATAAGTGTAGTTTTCTCCAAAGTGAAGTGAAATATTTGGGGTATGTGATTTCTGAAAAAGGTATTCATGCTAATGAGGAAGGGATTAAAGCAATAAATGATTTCCCAGTTCCTAATAAAGTTCGTGATGTTCAGAGTTTTCTGGGAATGTGCTCCTATTTTCGGAGATTCATTAAGAATTTCTCGATTATTGCTAAGCCACTTCACGACCCCACAAGAAAGGATAAAAAGTTCAGTTTTGGTCCGGAACAGTTGGATGCTTTTAATATATTAAAAAGCAAGCTATTGGAAACCCCAATATTAGCATTATATGATCCAAACTACGAAACTGAATTACACTGCGATGCGAGTGCTGTAGGTTTCGGAGCAATACTATTACAAAGAAAATGCGATGTCAAATTTCATCCCATCTCTATATATATAAAAGAGTTTGTCCTGACTGACTGACTGACTGATTGGCAATCAACGTGGAGCCTGAACGGTAAGAGATAGAAAGCTGAAATTTTCACAGAAGTTTCCTTATGAGTTGAAAGTGAGCACTAAGGCGGAGTTTTGGAAAATTCCATTCCTAAGGGGTGGAAAACTCCCGGAAAAGCTACTATGGGGAAAATTTTGGTTTTCATCCGATTGACTTCAAATTTGGTTTGTAAGTAAAGTAAGCGAAATAATTGGACATCTGTTTCCCAGATTTCGGAAAATCCGCCCACAAGGAAAATGGCCGGAAAATTCTTCATAGAAAAAACTATTTTTCATCCGAATGACTTTAAACTCGGTTTGTGAGGATGGTAAGCAGAATAATTAAACTTGAGATTTTCCGATGATGGAAAATCCGCCCGAAAAAGTCGGGAAATTCCCGGAAAATTCCATATGGAAAAAACTATTTTTCATCCGATTGGCTTCAACCCGGTTTGTAAGGAGAGGTATGCTAAGTAATTGGACATGAGATTTTCAAATGTTAGAAAATCCGCCCACAAAGAAAATACCTGGAAAATTCTATATGAAAAACTATTTTTGATCCGATTGACTTCAAACTCGGTTTGTAAGGATAGTATGCAAAATAATTAGACATAAGATTTTCATATTTTGGAAAATCCGCCCAAAAAGTCGGGAAATTCCCGGAAAATTCTATATGGAATAAACTACTTTTCATCCGATTGGCTTCAAACTCGGTTTGTAAGGATACTATGCAAAATAATTGGACATGAGATTTTCAAATAATGGAAAATTCGCCCGAAAAGTCGGGAAATTCCCGGAAAATTCTATATGGAAAGATCTATTTTTCATCTGATTTACTTCAAATTCGGTTAGCAAGCTTAGTATGCAAAATAATTAGACATGTGATTTTTCGATTGTGGGTGGCCACAAAGAAAATGTCCGGAAAATTCTATATAGAAAACAGTATTTTTCATCCGATTGACTTCAAACTCGGTTTGTAGCGATAGTATACAAAATAAGTTGACATGAGATTTTCCCATTTTGAAAAATTCGCCCCAAGAGTGGGGAAATGCCAGGAAAATTCTGTATGGTAAAACCTATAACAATTAGACATTTGATTTCTCGGTGGTGGAATTTCCGCTCACAGGCAAGAATAATGGTGGGGGTATTTCGGTTCAGTGACAATGGCTATATGTGAGCCGATCTGAATAAAATTCGTTTTGTAAGCTCTAGGGTCAGAATAAATGGAAACACGTATTTTTTAATTTCGGGAAGTTCACTGCAAAGGTCGAAATATGGGTGCGGTGGTGGATTTTTAGCAGATATGTGTTAAATTTGGTTTGAAAGCTCTAAGGGCCAATTAATTAGGATAAAGTTTTTAGCTTTGCGCATACTCACCCTCAAGGTCGGATAATGGGTGCCGGGGGTGGTTTCAGGGTTTGTACGCTCAATGGGCCAGAAAAGTAGGAAAATAATTTTCTCATTTCTAAAGGTCGGAAAATGGGGGGCGTGGGTGGTATCATTGCCAAACGTTTTTTTTTTTTCATCATTTTGGCCGCTATACTGATGGTGGCGAAGCGAAGCACGCCGGGTTAACTGCTAGTCTCTCTATATATAAAAGAGTTTGTCCTGACTGATTCACTGACTCACTGATTGGCAATCAACGTAGAGCCTAAACGGTAAGACATAGAAAGCTGAAATTTTCACAGAAGTTTCCTTATGAGTTGAAAGTGAGCACTAAGGCGGGGTTTTGGAAAATTCCACCCCTAAGGGGTGGAAAACTCCCGGAAAAGCTACTATGGGGAAAATTTTGTTTTTCATCCGATTAACTTGAAATTTGGATTGTATGTAAAGTAAGCGAAATAATTGGACACCTGTTTCCCAGATTTCGGAAAATCCGCCCACAAGGAAAATGGCCGGAAAATTCTTCATGGAAACAACTATTTTTCATCCCATTGACTTCAAACTCGGTTTGTGAGGATGGTAAGCAGAATAATTAGACTTGAGATTTTCCGATGATGGAAAATCTGCCCGAAAAGTCGGGAAATTCCCGGAAAATTCCATATGGAAAAAACTATTTTTCATCCGTTTGGCTTCAAACTCGGTTTGTAAGGGTAGTATGCTAAGTAATTGGACATGAGATTTTCAAATGTTGGAAAATCCACCCACAAGGAAAATAGCCGGAAAATTCTTCATGGAAAAAACTATTTTTCATCCGATTGACTTCAAACTCGGTTTGTGGGGATGGTAAGCAAAATAATTAGATATAAGATTTTCCGATGTTGGAAAATGCGCCCGAAAAGTCGGAAAATTCCCGGAAAATTCCATATGGAAAAAACTATTTTTCATCCGTTTGGCTTCAAACTCGGTTTGTAAGGGTAGTTTGCTAAATAATTAGGCATGTGATTTTTTGTTGGTGGAAAATCCACCCACAAGGAAAATGGCCGGAAAATTTAATATGGAAACACACAATTTTTCATCCGATTGACTTCAAACTCGGTTTGTAAGGATAGTATGCAAAATAATTAGACTTGAGATTTTCCAATGTTGGAAAATCCGCACGAAAAGTCGGAAAATTCTATATGGTAAAACCTATTTTTAATCCGATTGGCTACAAAATCGGTTTGTGAACACATTATAGAAAATAATTATTCATTTGATTTCTCGGTGGTAGAATTTCTGCCCACAGGCAAGAATAATGGTGGGCGTATTTCGGTTCAGTGACAATGGCTATTTGTGAGCCGATCTGAATAAAATTCGTTTTGTAAGATCTAGGGTCAGAATAAATGGAAACACGTGTTTTTTTATTTCGGGAAGTTCACTGCAAAGGTCGGATTATGGGTGCGGGGGTGGGTTTTTAGCCGACATGTATTAAATTTGGTTTGAAAGCTCTATGGGCAAATTAAATAGGATAAAGTTTTTAGCTTTGCGGTTCCTCACCCTCAAGGTCGGATAATGGGTGACGGGGTGGTTTTAGCGTTTGTACGCTTAACGGGCCAAGTAGGTGGAAAATAATTTTCTCATTTCTGATGGTCGGAAAATGGGGGCGGGGGTTGTGTCATTGCCAAAGTTTTTTTCATTATTTTGGCGGCTATACTGATGGTGGCGAAGCGAAGCGCGCCGGGTTATATGCTAGTCTCTATATATATAAAAGAGTTTGTCCTGACTGACTGACTGACTGATTGGCAATCAACGTGGAGCCTGAACGGTAAGAGATAGAAAGCTGAAATTTTCACAGAAGTTTCCTTATGAGTTGAAAGTGAGCACTAAGGCGGAGTTTTGGAAAATTCCATTCCTAAGGGGTGGAAAACTTCCGGAAAAGCTACTATGGGGAAAATTTTGGTTTTCATCCGATTGACTTCAAATTTGGTTTGTGAGGATGGTAAGCAGAATAATTAAACTTGAGATTTTCCGATGATGGAAAATCCGCCCGAAAAGTCGGGAAATTCCCGGAAAATTCCATATGGAAAAAACTATTTTTCATCCGATTGGCTTCAACCCGGTTTGTAAGGAGAGGTATGCTAAGTAATTGGACATGAGATTTTCAAATGTTAGAAAATCCGCCCACAAAGAAAATACCTGGAAAATTCTATATGAAAAACTATTTTTGATCCGATTGACTTCAAACTCGGTTTGTAAGGATAGTATGCAAAATAATTAGACATAAGATTTTCATATTTTGGAAAATCCGCCCAAAAAGTCGGGAAATTCCCGGAAAATTCTATATGGAATAAACTACTTTTCATCCGATTGGCTTTAAACTCGGTTTGTAAGGATACTATGCAAAATAATTGGACATGAGATTTTCAAATAATGGAAAATTCGCCCGAAAAGTCGGGAAATTCCCGGAAAATTCTATATGGAAAGATCTATTTTTCATCTGATTTACTTCAAATTCGGTTAGCAAGCTTAGTATGCAAAATAATTAGACATGTGATTTTTCGATTGTGGGTGGCCACAAAGAAAATGTCCGGAAAATTCTATATAGAAAACACTATTTTTCATCCGATTGACTTCAAACTCGGTTTGTAGCGATAGTATACAAAATAAGTTGACATGAGATTTTCCCATTTTGAAAAATTCGCCCCAAGAGTGGGGAAATGCCAGGAAAATTCTGTATGGTAAAACCTATAATAATTAGACATTTGATTTCTCGGTGGTGGAATTTCCGCTCACAGGCAAGAATAATGGTGGGGGTATTTCGGTTCAGTGACAATGGCTATATGTGAGCCGATCTGAATAAAATTCGTTTTGTAAGCTCTAGGGTCAGAATAAATGGAAACACGTATTTTTTAATTTCGGGAAGTTCACTGCAAAGGTCGAAATATGGGTGCGGTGGTGGATTTTTAGCAGATATGTGTTAAATTTGGTTTGAAAGCTCTAAGGGCCAATTAATTAGGATAAAGTTTTTAGCTTTGCGCATACTCACCCTCAAGGTCGGATAATGGGTGCCGGGGGTGGTTTCAGGGTTTGTACGCTCAATGGGCCAGAAAAGTAGGAAAATAATTTTCTCATTTCTAAAGGTCGGAAAATGGGGGGCGTGGGTGGTATCATTGCCAAACGTTTTTTTTTTTTTCATCATTTTGGCCGCTATACTGATGGTGGCGAAGCGAAGCACGCCGGGTTAACTGCTAGTCTCTATATATATAAAAGAGTTTGTCCTGACTGACTGACTGACTGACTGATTCACTGATTGGCAATCAATGTAGAGCCTGAACGGTTAGAGATAGAAAGCTGAAATTTTCACAGAAGTTTCCTTATGAGTTGAAAGTGAGCACTAAGGCGGGGTTTTGGAAAATTCCACCCCTAAGGGGTGGAAAACTCATGGAAAAGCTACTATGGGGAAAATTTGGTTTTTCATCCGATTGACTTGAAATTTGGTTTGTAAGTAAAGTAAGCGAAATAATTGAACACCTGTTTCTCAGATTTCGGAAAATCCGCCCACAAAGAAAATGGCCGGAAAATTCTTTATGGAAAAAACTATTTTTCATTCGATTGACTTTAAACTTGGTTTGTGAGGATGGTAAGCAAAATAATTAGACTTGAGATTTTCCGATGATGAAAAATCCGCCCGAAAAGTCGGGAAATTCCCGGAAAATTCCATAAGGAAATAACTAATTTTCATCCGATTGGCTTCAAACTCGGTTTGTAAGGATAGTATGCTAAGTAATTGGACATGAGATTTTCAAATAATGGAAAATCCGCCCACAAAGAAAATACCCGGAAAATTATATATGAAAAACTATTTTTGATCCGATTGACTTCAAACTCGGTTTCCAAAGATAGTATGCAAAATAATTAGACATAAGATTTTCTGATTTTGGAAAATCCGCACGAAAAGTCGGGAAATTCCCGGAAAATTCTGTATGGAAATAACTATTTTTCATCCAATTGGCTTCAAACTCGGATTGTAAAGATACTATAAAAAATAATTGGACATGAAATTTTCAAATAATGGAAAATCTGCCCGAAAAGTCGGGAAATTCCCGGAAAATTCTATATGGAAAAACCTATTTTTCATCCGATTGACTTCAAATTCGGTTTGCATGCGTAGTATGCAAAATAATTAGACATGTGATTTTTTGATTGTGGAAAATCCACCCACAAGGAAAATGGAAAACACTATTTTTCATCCGATTGACTTCAAACTCGGTTTGTAGCGATAGTATACAAAATAAGTTGACATGAGATTTTCAGATGTTGGGAAATTCGCCCCAAGAGTGGAGAAATGCCTGGACAATTCTATATATTTCAGAGTTTGTACGCTCAATGGACCAAATAGGTGGAAAATAATTTTATCATTTCTGAAGGTCGGAAAATGGGGGGCGGGGGTGGGATTATTGCCAAACGGTTTTTTTCATCATTTTGGCGGCTATACTGATGGTGGCGAAGCGAAGCGCGCCGGGTTATATGCTAGTATTTTATATGTCAAAAAGAACAACAGAAACGGAATCAAGATATCACAGCTTTGAGTTAGAAACGTTGGCTAAAGAGATTTAGAATCTATCTTCAGGGGATTTCTTTCAAGGTTGTAACGGACTGTAATTCATTAAAACTGACGTTGAACAAAAAAGAACTTAACCCAAGAATAGCCAGGTGGGCACTTGAATTGGAAAACTATGATTGTAAGTGGGAACATCGGAAAAAGGATGCAGCACGTTGACGCTTTAAGTAGGTGCAACACGATAATGGTAATTGAGGATAATACGTTTGAAGACAACTTACTTATTTGCCAGAATAAGGACGAGAAGATTTGTAAGATTCAAGAAATTTTGAATGAAGGAGAGCACGGGCTATATGAAATGAGAAATGGGGTGGTGTATAGAAAAAGCAGGGAGAAATTGTTGTTTTACGTACCAGAATCAATGGAAGGACATGTTGTTTTTAAATACCACGATGAGTTGGGACATTTAGGATCGGAAAAAGTAACTGAGGTAATAAGTAAGAGTTACTGGTTTCCAAATATGAGAAGGAAAACGAATGAGCACATAAGGAATTGTCTAAAATGTGTCGCGTTTTCGGCTAAGAATAACAAGCAGGAGGGTTTTCTTCATACGATTCCAAAGGTTACTGTCCCTTTTCAAGTTGTACACATAGACCATCATGGTCCAATAAATAGCAAAGATTCGGTAAAAAACACATTTTGGTTGTTGTGGAGGCGTGTACAAAGTTTGTGAGATTATACCCTACGAAAACAACGAAATCGAAAGAAGCAATAGAGGCCTTACAAGATTACTTCAGGGCATACAGCAGACCGGCGGTAATAATCTCTGATAGAGGAACGTGTTTTACATCAGAAGAGTTTGAAAACTTTGTTTCAGAAAACAACATCTGCCATGTAAAGATCGCAACGGGCTCCCCACAAGCAAACGGTCAGGTGGAGAGAATCAATAGGGATTTAGGCCCAATGATAAGTAAGCTGATTGATGCTGAAAATAATGAGAAATGGTACAAAGTGCTAGATGATGTGGAATTTGCAATGAATAATATGATTCATAGGAGCATTAATGAACATCCCAGTGTCATGTTGTTCGGTATAAGACAAAAGGGGAAAATGATAGACAGCTTGAGGGAAAACATAATAGAAAAAGAACAAGGGGATACGGATACGAATAAGGAGGAAATACGTAGAAGGGCAGAGACAGCACAAAAGAAAATACAGGAATATAATAAGAAATATGTGGATGCCAAACGACAAAAACCTACTGTATATCATGTGGGAGACTACGTAATAGTAAAAAATGTCGATTCTACAAGTGGGGCATCCAGTAAACTGATACCCAGGTTTAAGGGTTCTTATATGGTTTCAAAAGTTGTGGGCAATGATAGATATTTGATTACGGACGTTGAAGGATTTCAGAGAACACAGAAACCATATGAAGGTATATGGGCAGTTCATAAATTACAACCGTGGTTAAAGGCAAAGGACGGACAGGAAAGTAATGTTCAACAAGAAGGCTTAAGTAATGATGACTTAAATGAAGAAGATAATGCCATAGAGGATAAAACAAGAATAAGAGATGAAAAAGAAATAAAAAGGTTGGATAATAAACCAAATGTTATGACTCGAAGTATGACCAAAAGTAAAAAATGTAATGTTGAAACAAACGGCAAGGATCGGGGGATCCTAAAAGTCAGGAAGACCGAATTGTAGTAGGGTTAAGTGTGCAATAATAGTGTTAAGCTAATGTAATCGACAGTTTTAGTTATAATATAATCGTTAGTTTAAGTTATCATGTAATCGATAGTTGTAAGTATACATAAGTTGATCGATAAGTCAAGCTAAGCATTCTTGGTTGACGCTGCACGGATGAAGTTGAGTAATAAAGTAATAAGAAGTTAAGTAATAAAGAAAACACTTTAAATAATTAACAAAGTGCTGTCTATACTATAAAGATAAATTAATCTGAGTTCTCTTTGAGAACTGAAATATCTGCACCTGAGTCGATGAGTAATGTGAGCATTTTTCCTGTATTTTCATTTTTTACATTTATAAACACGCTAACTTCCTTCCTTTTATTGTTATATCAATGCAGGACTGAAGTTAAATTAACTGTCACGATAAACAACAATATCAAGGTTATTCTGTTGATAGACGAATGCGTTCGTAGTTTTTGAAGCTGTTCCGTATTATTTAAATGCAGTTCGTCTAGTGCTTTTAAAGAGAGGCTTTTGAGTCGTTCGATCTCCATCATCATTTATTCAATAAAAACTAACAAATTTTATTAGAGGCCTTGAGACCTTGCTTTATTGTAGAATATTTTGTGACTAAATTAACTTATGACAATTGGGCCCTACCTAAGCTGTGGGTTGTGGCGGCGACTTCGGCTGTAGCGGCGATGACGGCGATGTTGGGCAAGAGTCGCAGCTGCACTTGGCTTGTGCAGGAAATTGGCCAGACGCTAAGTCAGCATTTCTTTAAGCTTGTGTCGCAAAGCGGAATTAATTTGAATTTATATTTTGGTTTTGGGCAGATGACCGGGATTGACATCTGTGGCATTAACTCTTCCCCTCTGATTAACGCTTGTCCTCAAGTGGTCATTAAAAGAATGGAATGTCGTTGAATTTTGGTCTCTGAGAAAACTGGGAGTTATGTTCCAGCTTCTTAGGTCCATCGATTGGAGGTATGTTGATGGACTGCTGTAGTTTTGGTATCTCAATGGTTTCAGCGGGAATAGTTGATGCAAGTTGCAAAATAACTTCCTTCCTTTTATTGTTATATCAATGCAGGACTGAAGTTAAATTAACTGCCACGATAAACAACAATATCAAGGTTATTCTGTTGATCGACGAATGCGTTCGTAGTTTTTGAAGCTGTTCCGTATTATTTAAATGCAGTTCGTCTAGTGCTTTTAAAGAGAGGCTTTTGAGTCGTTCGATCTCCATCGGGGCTATTTGAATAGTGTTTGACCCAGGTTTCATTATTGTCTGTTCTACGTTGTTGAATTCCTTGTCGTTGATGAAGATTGTCTCAATCCAGAAGTTTACAAGGTATGAACCTTTAAGTAGTTGTACGCTGTCCTGCCATTTTAGGGTGCTGTTAAAATCATTCAGGAAGATGATGCCATTGCTGATTTCTTCAAGTTGTGGGACGTGATCCGCGTTGCTAAATTCACACAGCGATTGTTTCCCTTTAAGTAACTTAGGTAGACAAGTAGTATTACTTAGATCGACCATTTTATTCTTACTACATATTTTAACATTATTGTAGGTTTTACAATCCTTTTTTATTCCAAACATTTTATCTTGATAATGAAATAACTCTTTTTCTGCCAAATTTATGATTACATTATTCTTTACTAAGGATTCTACAAGAATGTTTTGATAGTCTGTCTGTTCTAAGTTTGGAATTTTGATTACATAGAGTAATATTGTATCGTTATGTAAAATGGAGACATCAGAGAATTTCAACATTTCCTCAATAGATAGTTGTGGAATAAATTGCTTAATGAAGAATCCTTTCGGACTTAATTTAACTTATTAATTATTAATGCGGTCTTCTAGTTGCCTGATAATAATAAATTGTTTATTGTCATTTAAAATAAGCTTGTTCATGTTTTCGGTTAGCATTACCAAGTCATCACGATCTGGACTACCAGACACATATTTTCAAGCAGTGCCTATAATATTAATAGATCTAGTATGACGTTTGTTAAATGACGTTATGGTCCGGAAAGTAACATAGGTTTGTGAGATTTCGTGCTGTAAAGTATGGTATAGACTGTTAGTTTTGAGGTCTTGTTCCGTGTGGTACTGTAACTGGTCGAGTGTTTTATGAATTAGGTCCAGGTCTATGACATGGATAATGCGTGTTGTGGATACGCATACCTTGCCTATTCCTTTATAAATGGTAGCGGTCTGTGCGTCCGTATAATTGGTGACATCAATTGATCCATGTATTTGGTCTGCGGCGAGCAATATTCTGTAAACAATCACTCTTAATATTCATTTTATGGACGATTTTTCCTGAATTGGTTAGTACAGTAGTATTTTGATTTTCCTTTACAATTTCTTTTCTGAATCTAGCTGATAGTTTTGAGCCTAATCTGGTATTAACTTTGACGTTTATTTCGTCCCCTGGTTTATAATCGCGTATAACCTTCCGGTTTTTGTTGTGGTATTGTAAATTGTCGTTTTGTTTTTGTCTTAATCGGTCAATGTTGTCCTGTCTGGCTTTTTCGTATTTTTCTGGATTAGTCGTGACGTTTCTGCCGAAGAATACTTCCAATGGTCGTTTCTTTGTAACTGAATGAATAGAATAGTTGTATTCGTAAATAACTCTATCTAAAACTTCATGAAAATCTCTGAATGTTTCTTCCCTTTTAAGACATCTCATTAATTCTGAGAGCGTAGAATGAAAGCTTTCTAGTTGTCCGTTGACAGTACTTTTGAAGGGTGGTGCTTTAAAAATCTCGATCCCGAGTTGATCGCTTAGCATAAATCTGATTGAAGCTGAGTTAAGTGATTTTTCATTATCCATCACTATGTATTTAGGAACGCCAAAGTAAAAAATTATATCTCTTAATGGCGCTCTAATGTCTTCTATTGCTTTAGACTTGATTATTCTTTTGTGTGCCAGCTTTGAAAACTTGTCTATGGCTGTCAACACCAATTTTGTTAGTAGAATAAATGTCTATGTGGATTATGTGTCCGGGAAATTCCGGAATTGGCGTTTCTTTAACAGCGGATTTGGGGGGTGTCTGTCATATTTTTTGTCATATTTGCAAACTTTACATTGTTTTGTCAATGCAGCTATTCTTTGCTTCATCTTTGGAAAATAGAATTTCTCTGACAACTGATTTTTATTTTCTTGGCAATTCCGATGTGCCCTGTATTAGTAGTATATTCTGGTCGTGATATGGTGTATCTGTGGAATGTCGGAAAGGGTACGTCAAAGCTATAATCTGTTATGTCGGCTTTGTTAATATGGATTTGATTTCTGAAGGCATTAATAGGTACTTCAATGCTGTGAATTAAATCTACTGCTGAGCTCTCAGCGCTGTGTTGAGTCGAAACTACTGAATTTGTTTGGTTGAGGGTTGCAATTCGAGATAACGCATCGGCCACAACGTTCTCTTTTTTTGTTGGTTTGTACAAGATTTTATAATCATATTCCTCAAGGAGTGATTTCCACCTTTTGATTCGGGCATTCCCATTCCAAGTGCTAAGGGAATGTGTAAGTGGTTGATGGTCCGTAAATATTTCAACCTTGGCTTTACCGTAGAGGTAGTTTCTAAGAGCTTTCAATGCCCAAACTATGGCTAGCATTTTTTTCTCGTTTGTAGCATAGTTTTCATCTGCCTTCGAAGCGTTCTTGAGGGGAAGTATATTGGTTGATGATCCTGCGATAGGACAGCACCAATAGCAAAATTCAAAGCGTCAGTAGTCAATTGGAATTCTTTATTGAAATCCGGGTATCGAAGCACTATGTCGTTAGACACGAGACTACATTTTAGCTTTTTAAAGGCTTCGAGCGCTTCTTCATTAAGATGGATTGGTTTTTGTGAAGACTTCTTTTTGGACACTCGTCCGTCTTCCCCTCTTAAAAGAGAGCTAAGGGGTTTTGCCAGCTCAGCGTAATTTTGGATGACCCTCCTGTAATAACCGGAAAGGCCCAAAAATGATCTTAGGTCTTTTAGTGTCTTAGGACATGGATAATCGGCTATTTCGGCTACTTTGTTTGGATTTGTCTCGATTCCTTTGTCAGATACAACAAAGCCGAGGAATTCGACCTTAGTCTTAAGAAACTCGCATTTGTCCAACGAACATTTCATGTTGGCTTCCTGTAATGTTTGAAAAATCTTACTCAAATTTTCAAAGTGCGACTTCTCATCTTTACTGAAGAAAATAATTTCGTCTAAATAAATGAAACAAATCTTACCGATATGTTCATGAAGAATGTCATCGAGTGCGCGCTGAAAGATCGCAGGTGAGTTTTTTAAGCCAAATGGAAGTCGTGTAAACTCATATTATCCGTTGTTGAGGGAAAAAGCTGTTTTTTCCATATCGGACTCCTTGAGCGGTATTTGGTGGAACCCGCTTTTAAGGTCAAGGACAGAAAAAAATTTATTGCTACCCAATTGTGCAAGCACCTCATTAATTTCGGGAATTCGATATCTGTCTGCTATAGTATGCAAGTTTATTTTTCGGTAATCTATTACCATCCTGTTTTGCCTGTTTCCGTAGGAATCTGGTTTTTAACTAACGATCCATGCTGGTGAGTTGTAGGGAGAGCGGGACGGTCTAATGATACCGTTGTCTAGAAGTTCCTGGATTTGTTTATTGATTTCGTCCTTTAAGGACATGGGATATTGGAAAAATTTCGAATACACTGGTGTATCCGAGGTTGTTCGAATTTCTTCCTTCACGTTGGTGGTGTAGGTGAGTTTTTAATTTGGATCTGCGAACAAGTTTGGGTATACTGTGATTAACTGATCTAATTTTTCTTGTTGGTGTCGGTTCATATGATCTGTTCTAAGAACGATATTGTTTATCGCTGCTAATCTTTCCTCTTTAATGTTAACGGAAATATTATCGTTGATGGTCATGATCAACCCTTTTGAATTAATTACACCACCTAACTTCTTAAAATCATCCCATCCGAGTATAGCATCCAATGATTTTAATGATGGAAGAAGAAAAATATTTATTTTTTTATCTGGTTGCCCGAATAAAATAGCCTCTTTATGGTGTGTTATACGGTTGCTGCCTCCTACTGATACAGCGTCAAATGATTGTTCGTTTCTTTTGGAATTCGTTATGTGTTGTGGTTGAATGTAGTTTCTGTCAGACCCAGAATCAATAATGAGCACTTTTTCACCTTTTACTCTTCATTCAAAGTATGGAAGAGAGGATCGTTTTATTCTAAACGAGAGCATAAGTTGAAGTCGGCCCTGCTCGACTTCGATATACCCGTTACTCACGGTAAGGTTTATTTAAGAATATTTCATTAGATCACAACATGCCCAAATTGTGTGAGAGATGCGTTTTTTTCCAAATTGCGGGGGAGGCAACTCTACTACAGCTCATCTGATCGGGAAATGATGCATGGCGGATCGATAAGTAATGATCTTCTATCTTCAAAATTGTGAGAGATATGAGGTCATTTCCAAATTGCGGGGGTGGCAACTCTACTATCGTTCATCTGATCGGGAATTGAAGTATGGCGGATTGTTAAGTATTGATGATTAAAATATATGTCTAGAAGTTTCGAAACAATCTATTTTCAAAATTGTGGGAGAAATGAGGTATTTTTCAAATTGCGGGGGCGGGAATTTTTCTATCGTTCATCTGATCGGAAAATGATGTATGGCGGATCGATAGGTAATGATGATTAAAATATATGTCTAGAAGGTCCGAACAATCTATTTTCAAAATTGCGGGAAATATGTGGTTTTTCAAATTGCGGGGGCGGGAGGGGGCGTGGCAAAAATTTGAAACAAACTTGATCTGCGTGCAGACAATACAAGTCTGCACTGAAAAAATGGTAGCTCTAGCTCTTATGGTCTCTAAGATCTAGGTGTTCAAACTGACGGACGGACAGACAGACAGACAGACGGACGGACGGACAGCCGGACATGTCTATATCGACTCGGCTATTGATGCTGATCAAGAATATATATACTTTATGGGGTCGGAGATGCTTCCTTCTGCTTGTTACATACATTTGCACGAACTTAGTATACCCTTTTTACTTTACGAGTAACGGGTATAAAAATGAAGGTCCAAGTAGTCCTTCTGGTTGTTATCATCATTATTTTCGTTTGTGTCAATTTGCTCAACATAATCTGCAAGTGATTGCTCATACTCAGCTTGGGCTTCGATTTCCGCCAACTCCTGTTCATATTCTGCCATATTGGCGGAGGTCTCGGAAGAGCCATTTTGTTCACTATCGTTTGACAGAATGTTAAAATTTCTTTGCCTTTTTGGCATTTCTAGAATTAATTCGGGCGGTCTTATAAACCTACAAGTTTGTGCTTGGTGTGACCCCCATAATTTTCCATAAGCTAAAAAAACAGCAAAATGATGGAAAAACGAGAAGGCAAAGCTAACTTCGACTGTGCCGAAGTTTTAATACACTTGAAAAACTTTACTCCAACTGATTTAACCGGTAAAATATATATAGGATATAGATATCAGATATTTAAAATTTTTAAATCACTGATAATAAAAATTTGATACAAAAAAGTTTTTCTCACTAGAACTAGTTTTTTGACCGACCGTTTCTATGGCAGCTATATGCTATAGTGATCCGATTTTGATAAATTTTTCCTGTATTATATGAAAGCATATAAAACTAACATATACCAAGATTAGTGACGCTACGATAGAAAACAAAAAAGTTTTTCAAGCTAGATATAGTTTTAGACCGATCCTTTATATGGCAGCTATATGCTATAGTGATCCGATTTTGATTAATTTTTCTTGTATTATGTGAAAGCATATAAAACTAACATATTCCAAGATTAGTGACGCTACGATGGAAAACAAAAAAGTTTTTCTCACTAGAACAAGTTTTTTAACCGACCGTTTCTATGGCAGCTATATGCTATAGTGATCCGATTTGGATAAATTTTTCCAAAATTATGTGGAAACATATAAAACTAACATATACCAAGATAAATGACGCTACGATGGAAAACAAAAAAGTTTTTCTCACTAGAACTAGTTCTTAGACCGATCGTTTCTATGGCAGCTATATGATATAGTCATCCGATCCGGCCGGTTCCAACATATTAGTTGCGTGCAGTAAAAATAAGACTCTGTGCAAAATTTCAGCTCGATAGCTTTAAAACTGAGGGACTAGTTCGCGTAGAAACAGACAGACAGACGGACGGACGGACAGACGGAATTGAACTCGGCTCGTCGTCCTGATCAAGAATATATATAGTTTATGTGGTCGGAAATGAATATTTCTATGCGTTACAAACTTCTGGGCAAAATTAATATACACTTTTCAAGTGTATAAAAACCGAGACCAGTTTTGGAATCAGGGCACAGAACAGGAACAGAATTTTGCATCGAGAAGGCCAGAGCTCACAAAAGTGGTCATTTTGTTGCCCTGTGTAATTCATAATTGTTGAGTTCAAGAGAGTTAACATTGATAACAAAAAGGGTTTCTTACTAAATTTTTACCGCTCCTTTCTATGGCATCTATAGATATTAGTCACCGGATCTAGGCGGTTTCCCGCTGGTCCCGTTGATGCCGAACTTAAATGCTTCCTAAGGCAGATCAGAAATATTTAAAATATTTTGGACGTCGCTAAATTTAAAAAGTTACTTAATTAAAAAATTTCCATGAGATTTCCTACTGAAAATAAATTTTTCAATGTTCGGGATTTTCGGAAAAATCGCGCCCATCTCTAGTTTCGACATATAAGCAGTTTGTAGAAATTAGACTTTGTGCAAAGTTTCAGCTCTATAGCTTTAAAACTAAAGGACTCATTTGGTTAGTCACTGAATAAATGTGGAATAAATTGTGTCCAAAATTCAATATGAACTGCATGCCATAGACTTGCCATTTTATTTTTTAAAATTATTTTTAAAGAATTTTAAAAATTTCAGTTTTTTATTTAGGCCATTTTAGGGCAACAGAGAACTGTTGCAGAGTTTTCTATGGAACCCTGCCAAAAGTCAGGCTTTCTCAGATGGGTATATCTCAGCCATCTCTCCAAAGATTTTAACACACCATAGCTTGTTAAACGCTCGATTGAAGTTTTACTACGATCAAAGAAGAAAAACCACTTTAGTTCTTTTTCCGAATTTTAGTGACGTTATTATGTCAAAATAATGTTTAAAAAATTGCAAAAAAAAAATCAAACTTTTGAGCTATTTAACTCAATATTCTATTACCTTAAAATATAAAGTGTCTTTGACTTATTTTTAGGCTTATTCATTAGTAGTGATTTCTATCATTACATTTTCAAATCGTTGCACAATGGGCCCAATTGCCGATTTTTTGGCATAAAGTCTAATATTGATGCTGCAGAGCTGAAACTTGGTATATATAATAGTTTTAGAATGCATAATAAAGGGAAAAAAAATTGGATAATTCTGGGCACGCCTACTCTTACCGCCCATATAAGAATGCATTGCTTATACGTACCGTAATGTTAATTTTTTGATTTCCCGGTTATACATTAGTTAAAATAAATGGTAATTTAATTTATTTAATATAAGTGAGGTGCAAACATATTTATTAAAGCTTGAAGCTTCAGCTTTTTCAAAAGAACATTGAGAATTGTAACTAAATATTATAAAAAGTTCTTAACAAAAACAAAAAAAACAATTAATTATCTTCTACTTCTAATTCTTGATCAGCATCAATAGCCGAGTCGATATAGACATGTCCGTCTGTCCGTATGAACACTTAGATCTCAGAGACTATAAGCACAGAGCAGTATTTCTAGAGGGGAAGATTGCTCTGCCGCCACAAACTTAACAGAGAAATAATAAGCTGTTCTTTGTTATTGTCGCTCTCGCAACAAACTTAACAGCGAAATAATCAGCTGTTTTTTGTCCGTCTCGCTCTAACCACCGTGTTTTCCTATCTGTGTTATAAGACCTTAGCAACATGTTGAAATCGCTGGCAAGATTTTAAAAGTATCTCAACCCGGGCGCCACATTTTGAGAGCCGTCTCAATCTTTCCCTCTAGTACTCTTGCTCTGTGCTATAAGAGCTAGAGCTACCAAATTTTCAGTGTAGACTTGTATTGTCTGCAGGCAGATCAAGTTTGTTTCAAATTTTTGCCACGCCCTCTCCCGCCCCCGCAATTTGAAAAAAACCTCATATCTCGCACAATTTTGAAAATAGACTGTTCAAACCTTCTAGACATATATCTTAATCATCATTACCTATCGATCCGCCATACATCATTTTTCGATCAGATGAACTATAGTACAGTTGCCACCCCCGCAATTTGAAAAATACCTCATATTTCCCACAATTTTGAAAATAGATTATTCGAACCTTCTAGACATATATTTAAAACATCATTACTTATCGATCCGCCATTCATCATTTTCCGATCAGATGAACAATAGAAGAGTTGCCACCCACGCAATTTGGAAAATACCTTATATCTCCCACAATTTTGAAGATAGACTATTCGAACCCTCTAGACATATATAATGATTATCATAACATATCGATTCGCCATACATCATTTCTCGATCAGATGAGCCAGAGTTGAGTTGCCGCCCCCGCAATTTAGAAAAATCCGCATATCTCCCACAATTTGGGCATGTTGTGATCTAATAAAATATTCTTAAATAAACCCTGAGTAACGGGTATATCGAAGTCGAGCATGGCCTACTTCATCTTACGCTCTCGTTTTTAACTTCACTTGGTCCATTTGAAGTAAGGCTGAGTTCACACTGTTCGACACATGCGACATGACAATCTAGTAGGCCCTTATGTTGTCTTGTTTTCATTGTGAAAAACTTGCTATTTGACATTAAAACAATACAATATAAAGGCTTACTAGATTATCATGTCTCATGTGTCGAACAATGTGAACTCAGCCTTAGCATTTCTTTCTTTAGGACATATGCTGTATCACATTCATTTGATTTTTTCTCGGAGACCGCGGCTGCATGCATAAAAAGACTGGTGCAATTTCCATTGTTGTCTGCTAAGTCGGAAGCCAACTTTCTTTTTAAGCGTTGTCCTGCCTCATTATATGGCAGCTTAGGATGACCCATTTCTTTAACGCTGTGTGTCTCCTCCTGGCTTTCCAAAAAAATTGTCATACTTAACGATATCCAATTAGAATATCTCTTCTTAAGCTTATTTGTAGGTTTATTTCGTCCATTTTCTCATTGCTGAGCTTGTAGCCGCTTAGTTGCTCCAAAACCCAGCTTTTAATTGCGGTACCATCTCGATCGTTATTTAGCCATATATCGAGCAGCGTTGCATGAGAGAACTCAAGCTTACCTACAAGTTGAGAATACCGCAAGCGCCGCAAATGGCCGCAAAAGCATAAATAACATAATTTAATATACACATTGAAGTTAATTTTAACATACATTATAATTGATTCCGGTTAATTCCAAAAAAGTTCTACTTTATATAAGACGAGCACTTTGGTTAAGTTTTCTCTGTATATGGACATCACAAAATAGCACACATTAATACACACATATTAAACATTATAACAAAATGCTTCCATTCATAAAATCTACATACCCTGGCCAGCAATATCCATAATTTGCAATAAATTATTGTGCAAATTTATACGCCGTGCAAGTCCACAAAGTTAACAAAAATTTGACGCCAATTTTTCGCAACAATCACTTAAATCAACAGTTGACTTCGATAATCGATAACATTTTCAGGGTTGCCAAACAATCCAAAATATTATTCGATTCTTTGTATATAGATTATGTAGTTTAAAGGTGTATTATTAAAAATGAGTTTTGTTTCCATGAAATTTTCGACTTTATGCCAAAAAATCGGCCATTGGGCCCAATGTGCGTTGTAGGGATAGGGAAGCTATGGCCAAATATGTAAAACCACTGACAAAAAATGGCCTAAATAAAAAAAGAATAATATGAAAATTCTTTAAAAATGCATTTTGCTATGTTTAATTTTCAAGAATAATAAATAAATTTATTTATAACATAAATTCCCTTTACTTTTGTGAGATAAGGTAGTTCGGGTTTTATTTTATAAGCATTGGAGCCTTTTTTGAGCGTTATTTTCTTAAATGGAGCCTTCTTAAATTTTTTTTGGAGCATTTTAATTTTTTCAAGTGGCAACCGTGTATGTAATATACCGATGTACTTAGGTGTGCCTTCCTGACCAACATAATTATTTAGAATTCTATCCACTCCCTTTTTCCAGGAGCTGAACTCAGAAGGATCGCCTGAAAAATCTCGGAGGCATTTTACTACGTCCGGTACTCTATCTAGGTCGTTGAGGTTAGCACGATGCTCTGGAGCACTTTCTTGGTCAGTTGCATTAAAAAGGTTTTGATTAGAATTATTGAAGATAGACTATTTGAACCCTCTAGACATATATAATGATTATCATAACATATCGATTCGCCATACATCATTTCCCGATCAGATGAGCCAGAGTTGAGTTGCCGCCCCCGCAATTTAGAAAAATCCGCATATCTCCCACAATTTGGGCATGTTGTGATCTAATAAAATATTCTTAAATAAACCCTGAGTAACGGGTATATCGAAGTCGAGCATGGCCTACTTCATCTTACGCTCTCGTTTTTAACTTCACTTGGTCCATTTGAAGTAAGCATTTCTTTCTTTAGGACATATGCTGTATCACATTCATTTGATTTTTTCTCGGAGACCGCGGCTGCATGCATAAAAAGACTGGTGCAATTTCCATTGTTGTCTGCTAAGTCGGAAGCCAACTTTCTTTTTAAGCGTTGTCCTGCCTCATTATATGGCAGCTTAGGATGACCCATTTCTTTAACGCTGTGTGTCTCCTCCTGGCTTTCCAAAAAAATTGTCATACTTAACGATATCCAATTAGAATATCTCTTCTTAAGCTTATTTGTAGGTTTATTTCGTCCATTTTCTCATTGCTGAGCTTGTAGCCGCTTAGTTGCTCCAAAACCCAGCTTTTAATTGCGGTACCATCTCGATCGTTATTTAGCCATATATCGAGCAGCGTTGCATGAGAGAACTCAAGCTTACCTACAAGTTGAGAATACCGCAAGCGCCGCAAATGGCTGCAAAAAGCATAAATAACATAATTTAATATACACATTGAAGTTAATTTTAACATACATTATAATTGATTCCGGTTAATTCCAAAAAAGTTCTACTCTATATAAGACGAGCACTTTGGTTAAGTTTTCTCTGTATATGGACATCACAAAATAGCACACATTAATACACACATATTAAACATTATAACAAAATGCTTCCATTCATAAAATCTACATACCCTGGCCAGCAATATCCATAATTTGCAATAAATTATTGTGCAAATTTATACGCCGTGCAAGTCCACAAAGTTAACAAAAATTTGACGCCAATTTTTTCGCAACAATCACTTAAATCAACAGTTGACTTCGATAATCGATAACAATTTCAGGGTTGCCAAACAATCCAAAATATTATTCGATTCTTTGTATATAGATTATGTAGTTTAAAGGTGTATTATTAAAAATGAGTTTTGTTTCCATGAAATTTTCGACTTTATGCCTGGTTCGAAATAAGTGGACTGTATTAATCTTTTTGCGGTTTAAGTAATGAATTTATTTAGAATAGAATGTACATATTAAGTTTGAGACGTGCTGCAGGCGGGACTGTAGAAATGCAACTAAACTGAGATAAGAAACCAGCGTGCTGGCTAGGCTAGTTGTCGCGATCTTTGCCACCCACACTTCTGCCATGCGGTATGCAGTAACTGTTACAATTAGTGGGCAGCAACGATGCGTTCACAAACAAATTTGAGGGTGAAGAGTAGACTTTAAAATTACAATGGTTAGCATAAAAATAGGTAAATGGTCATCTAATTCCTAAACATACCGCCCCCCCTGAACGAGTGTTCAGAACAAGGGGAGAACGGCCACCTTGGTGATTGGGCGCTTGTAAATTCCTTTGGCAGTCCGGATGCTGACAACTCGGACCTTGTCGTCTTTGCCAGCGTGGACTTCTGCGATACGGCCCATCAGCCATTTGGTTGGCGGTAGATGCGGTTCCTTGAGTACTACAAGTGAGCCAACCTGGAGATTGGTTTGCTTCAGTTGCCACTTGTTCCGGGGTTGAAGGGTGGTCAAGTATTCGGTGTGCCACCGCTTCCAAAAGCCTTGCACCAAAGCCTGCAGCCGTCTCCAACGGTGCAGCCTGTTGATGTCTGTTTCCAAAACAGACGGTTGAGGTATGGCTGTATGTGCCTCACCTTTCAAGAAATGCGATGGGGTGAGGGGATCCAAACTTGTGTCACCTGACGAACAAAGCGGTCGAGAATTGAGTATCCCCTCTATTTGTAGCAGAACTGTGGAATATTCTTCAAAAGTTAGAACACTGCCACCAACGACTCGGCGAAGGTGCAGCTTGATAGATCTTACGCAAGATTCCCATATGCCGCCAAAGTGCGGTGCAAATGGGGGAATGAAATGCCAGTTGATGCCTCTTCCAGCGATAAAGTTTGCCAAATGCTCATCTTGACATTGGGATATGGCCAATCGTCTCATCTCGTCAAGCTCTCGATGTGCACCTTGGAATGTTGTCCCGTTGTCGGAATACAAGTCCGAGATTGGACCTCGGCGTGACCAGAAACGTTCCAAGGCTGCTATAAAGGCTGAAGTCGTCAGATCGCTCACTATTTCAATATGTATGGCCTTGGTTGATAGGCATACAAAAATAGCGAACCAAGCCTTTCCGAATTTGGGTGTTCGACCCGTGGACAACTTGATCGATACTGGGCCTGCGTAGTCCAGTCCGGTGTGAAGAAAACATCTAAGAGGCTGTACCCTGGGTACAGGCAAGTTGGCCATGATTTGCGCACTGGTTGCGCGTCTCTGCATGAAACATGGCTTACACCTGAAAACAATTTTACGAACGATATTGCGCGATCCGAGAATCCAATACTGTTGACGCACACTATTGAATGTGCCGTCCACACCAGCATGAAGCGTAGCAATATGTTGATACCGAACCAATAGAACTGCAATCGGCGAGTTCTTAGGGATGAGAATGGGGTGTTTGGCGTTGTAGTTCAATTCCGATTTGTCAATGCGTCCTTCAATTCGCATTAACCCTTGGGCATCTATAAATGGGGTGTATCGAATCAATCTTGACTTGACTCGAAGCTGACGTCCTTGGCTTAGCGATTCGTAGTCTTTAGTGAAAGCACTCCTTTGGACGTAGCGTAGCAGCTTGTTTCGAGCATCTTGGATCTCGAATGCGGTCAGGAATGTGGGATTCCGTTGATCAGTTGTAGCTGAACTGATACGGCGTTTTAAACAATGGATATATCGACAACAGTAGCTGAGCACTCTCAGCAGGCGAGTCCATGATGAGAATCGGTTAATGATGTGCTCAAAAAACTCTTCTTCCTCAGAAGTGTGAAGAACAATTTGATGCTTTGCTTTCTCCTCAATGGCAGCAAACGAGTCAGTCGGCTGCATAAATTTGGCTTTTACAGGTGGCCAAATCGAGCGTGACTGCGACAGCCATGGTGGACCATTCCACCAGAGTTGATGCGTCTCAAGTTTAGACGGTAGCAGGCCTCTAGATGCACAATCGGCAGGATTGTCCTCCGATCGGACGTGTTGCCAACCGCTGCGGGGGCACACCTCCAGAATTTCAGCTGCTCGGTTGCATACGAACGTATTCCAGGTGCGAGGTGGTGCTGATAGCCAATGGAGAACTATTTCCGAGTCCGTCCAACAATAGGAACTGGAAATAGAAATCGTTAGTGCTTGTTTGACAATTAAGAGCAATTTAGATAGCAAATGCGCGGCGTTCAATTCTAGTCGCGGAATCGATATTGGTTTTAACGGCGCGACGCGCGTTTTGGATGCGATTATTGTGACCCGATAGTCATTTCCGATTTTGACTCTACTATAAACGACGGCGCCATAGGCGTGGGATGACGCGTCAGCGAATCCATGTAGTTCGATCTCTTGGTAGGGCGATGCTATGTAGCGAGGTATACGACAATTGGTGAGCGTTGCGAGCTCATTGAGAAATAGTTGCCAGCGAGCATTTAAAGCATCTGTGAGTGGTTCGTCCCACTTTAAAGCGCTGAGCCAACATTCTTGAAACAGGATTTTGAGCATTACTGTTGCAGGAGCGTAGAGTCCAAGGGGGTCATATATTTTTGCCAGTTCCGACAAAAGTGTTCGTTTGGTTGGTACCTCCTTGGATTCACAAACATTGAGATTGACACACAGGTCGTCCGTACAGGGATTCCAATGCAATCCTAGGATTTTCACAGTCTGAGTAATGTCATTCGAATCGCTGGCGATGGGTACAGGTTGATATTCACACATATCTTTGGGTAGCGTTCTCAACAGCGACCAGCAATTTGAGCTCCATTTACGAAGAACGAATTTTGCTTCTCCCAGCAATTGAATGAGTTCATCCTTGAGGGCGATGAGTTCATCTGTGGAGTCGCAACCAGTGGGTATGTCGTCGACATAGGCATCCCGTGATAGAGCAATGGCAGCCAATGGGTAGGTGCTGCGATAGTCATCTGCGAGCTGCTTCAACACTCTCACGGCTAGGAAAGGCGATGGACCCAATCCATATGTGACAGTTAACAATCGATAGTGTTGAAGGGGTGCGCTTTCATCTTTGCGCCAAACAATGCGTTGGTAGTTGGTGTGCTTGGGTGACACCAGAATTCCTCTAAACATTTTCTCTATATCGGCACAGAGAACATAGCGATGTTGACGGAATCGAATACAAACTCCAAACAAATCTCGTTGAATGGGTGGGCCTATGTGTAGGCGATCATTGAGGGAATATCCAAGAGCATCTTTCCCAGACCCGTCGAACACAACTCGACACCTTGTAGTCGAGCTGCCGGGTTTCAAAACAGCGTGGTGGGCCAAATAGACACAAGTTTCTGGGTCTTCATCTATTTGCTCACCTTTGAGGAGCTCCATATGTCCTCTACGTAGGTAATCTTCAATGAAATCACCATATTGTTGTTTGAGTGATGCCGATCTTCTAAATTGATGCTCCAACGATCCAAAGCGCTTGACAGCTTGTGGCAACGTTGAGCTGATTGGTGGGGATCCATCTTTGAATGGATATTCAACAATGTACGCACCATCCTGGTTACGTGCGTGGGTTGTAGCGAAGTGATGTTCAACAGGATCACTTGCCTCTATGATAGCCTTCGGCGGCTGAACGTTGTCCATCTCCAAGAAAGATCGAACTAAGACATCTAAATCTTCTTGAGCATGATATGACATAGCGGGAAGTGTGGCGTCATTGGCAGCGATATGGGAACCTGCAATGACCCAACCAAATTTTGTATTTAAAGCAAAAGGACAATCTTTACCAAATGATTTTTGTTCTCCTGTGTAGAGATTCCAAAGTTGATCCGAACCGAGTATGACATCTATTGCACTCGGCTGGTTAAAGGTGGGATCTGCCAGCTCCATCTGACAAATCTGCGTCCAAAGGGGTGAGCTCGTGTTGATCGCTTGCGCTGGAATCGATGACGTTAGTACACTCATGATTAACGCAGTGACTTCAACAGAGTCGGTTGAGATCCGCGAAAGTAGTCGAATCTTGGCGCGCCCTCTAGTGACTCCAGCACTATTAGCGGCAAGACCTGCAACTGAGATTCGGGCGTGTGTTCGTGGAACACCAATTCTTTGTATGAACGCTTCTGTTGCCAATGTGACGGTTGAACCTGTATCGAGTAGCATCCGACAGGTAATCCTATTACCCCATGCGTCGATCACAGTAGCTAGAATAGTTGGCAAAAGAGTCTGAGTTGTTGTGACGAAAGCAGTTTCCAAAGTGTGATGATTAACAACAGCAGGAGCAGCGTCTGCAATCCTAGCGCTTGAGGTGAGATGGCTGGCGTCCGTACTCTGTGTTAACTGTCCATGAGAATCGTGTGGCTGCTCAATATGAACCAATGTGTGGTGCCTTCTCTTGCAGAGGCGACAAGTGTGGTTTGAGTTGCAATTCCTGACCATGTGTGAAATACTAAGGCAATTAAAACACAGCTTGTTTTCATTTACGAACTTTCGGCGAGAATTTATATCAATGTCTCTAAACTTTGTGCAGCCATTGATAGAGTGTCCATTTTTGCAATATGCACATTGTCCATCAGCAGCTGTTTGCACAGTGGTGTGATGAACCGTAGCTTGGCGTCGATTATGCGTATTGCGTGGCGAAGGTGTCTGACATGATTCCAGAGCGTCACAACGACCCGTGAGAAAAGCGAAGAAATCATCTAGGGTTGGTTCTTCATGACTGGATACACTGTTCTCTGCCCATACTTGACGTGTCTCATTGTCCAACTTTGACAACAAGATGTGTATCAGCCATGGATCACGTTGCTCACAACTTATCGCACTCAATCCGCGAACAGCTTCATCTGCGCCATCCACGAGCTTACGTAACGTAACCACGCTGGACCCACTCGCGCTGGGCAGCATAAGAAAGTTAGTTATGAGAGAACGAACGATTAGCGGTTTTTTGTTGTATCTTTGCTCCAGCTTTTCCCATGCATTATCGTAATTGTCGTTGGTAACGGGGATGTGTTTTAAGAGACCCAAAGCATCACCATCCAGATAAGACTTTAGGTAGTAAAACTTCTGGCATTTGCTTAAGGTCGATTTATTGTGCACCGAACCTAAGAATAAATCTCTAAATGGAAGCCAGTCCTCATAGTTACCAGTAAATGTGGGGATTTTAATTCTCTCAAAATGTAAGCCTGAATTGCCATCCTTCTCCCGAAAGTTTTCCAATAACTGAGCATGGTCAGCTATTAGACGGTCGAGTTGCGGTCCCGGTGCAGGCGGTGGGTTGTCACCCTTTGCCCGTAACCCTTTTGTAGCCAATGCTAGCAAACTATATGTCTCGTAGTACTTCTCTTCATATTCGCCAAAGTCGATACTGGGATCGACAAAGTCGGGTTCATCCTGGAAACGGCACAGCTCCCCTGTGAGCTCCACCAAAAGCTCAAAACTTGCTTTCAATCGATCCAGGCGATGTTCTAAGGCTTCTTCCGATTCATTGGCCTCGATGGCCTTGGCAGCGTTAGTGCAAGCGCGTGTAATTTGCGACTTACAAAACCCACGTTGTTGAAGAACACGCTTCATCTCCATTGCGTAACTTATATGTACAAACAAACTACACAAATCTGAATCAAGACTTTAATTAGGCTGGGATCCTTGCTGATCCTGTCCTCGATCCGGCTCGAAGGACCAAAATTTGATTATGGTTCGAAATAAGTGGACTGTATTAATCTTTTTGCGGTTTAAGTAATGAATTTATTTAGAATAGAATGTACATATTAAGTTTGAGACGTGCTGCAGGCGGGACTGTAGAAATGCAACTAAACTGAGATAAGAAACCAGCGTGCTGGCTAGGCTAGTTGTCGCGATCTTTGCCACCCACACTTCTGCCATGCGGTATGCAGTAACTGTTACAATTAGTGGGCAGCAACGATGCGTTCACAAACAAATTTGAGGGTGAAGAGTAGACTTTAAAATTACAATGGTTAGCATAAAAATAGGTAAATGGTCATCTAATTCCTAAACAATGCCAAAAAATCGGCCATTGGGCCCAATGTGCGTTGTAGGGATAGGGAAGCTATGGCCAAATATGTAAAACCACTGACAAAAAATGGCCTAAATAAAAAACGAATAATATGAAAATTCTTTAAAAATGCATTTTGCTATGTTTAATTTTCAAGAATAATAAATAAATTTATTTAAAACATAAATTCCCTTTACTTTTGTGAGATAAGGTAGTTAGGGTTTTATTTTATAAGCATTGGAGCCTTTTTTTGAGCGTTATTTTCTTAAATGGAGCCTTCTTAAATTTTTTTGGAGCATTTTAATTTTTTCAAGTGGCAACCGTGTATGTAATATACCGATGTACTTAGGTGTGCCTTCCTGACCAACATAATTATTTAGAATTCTATCCACTCCCTTTTTCCAGGAGCTGAACTCAGAAGGATCGCCTGAAAAATCTCGGAGGCATTTTACTACGTCCGGTACTCTATCTAGGTCGTTGAGGTTAGCACGATGCTCTGGAGCACTTTCTTGGTCAGTTGCATTAAAAAGGTTTTGATTAGAATTATTGATTTCACTGAGTAGCCCCGGTAGGATTTGTGCTAATATTTGGGCCACTCTATTGGTTAAATCTTCCTGGTTATCCATGTTTCTGTTCTGTAAATATTCTTCCTGCCTTTGTAGCTGTCTTTCCTGTTGTCTCTGTTGTTGTCTTTGTTGTTGTTGTTCGTCGAAAAATGCGCTTAATGTGTCTTGCGGGTTAAGGATAGGGGGTCTTATGATATTGTTTATATTCGCCGTAAAGTTCTGAAGTGGGTTATCTAAATCTACTGTTTAGAGACTTGCTTTAGATGTGTTAATAAAATTCTTGCTGGGAAAAAGTAACCTTTTGTCAGGAATTTCAGAACAATTGATATTAATATTATTTTTGAAAAAATGTTGTATTAATTGATTTGTCAAAAAAACAAATTTTTTTTTTTTGTTCTCAAAACTTTTTTATTAACCCTCTTTCAAAAATTTGTATTTTTTTTTTATTTATTACAAATATATTATTTTGCTCAAAATTATTTTTCTTTTAAAATATTTTAATTCGTTAATTATCTCTTTATTTAAAACTTCCGAGACTTATTTTTTTTTTGTTGACGATTTTATTTGTTTGTTTTAAAACTTGCAATTCTGCTTCGAATATATTTTTTGTTTTCTTCTTTTCTGTCTTTAAATTCTTTCTTTAAATTGTTTGGCAATTGGTTTGCTTGTATTCTTTATTTAAATCTTTTTTTGCGTTTCTTTTTCTCGTGTTCACTTAATCACTAACTTACAATATGGTTGATATGGCCACCCTTCCTGGCGGTCCGGATTTCATGCTTTTTGAGTATAATTATCCTACTGGGGATCCTGCGACCAGCACTCCGCGAAGGTATTCTGCTGACTGACCTGACAGAATTGTGGTCCACCGATGGATAGTTGAACAATAAAGTTCTAGTACTACCTTGTTTTCTTAAACACCGGGAGGAAAGATTATTTTCCTCGAGTCTCACCGAATGTCTATTTGTGTTTTTGTAACCGACCAAATCGCGTACTTAGAAAACGTTTTGCTCTATCGTACCGTTGGTGGGTCCCTGCTCGGGCGCCAGTTAAATTCCTTTTCCGTTTAAAGAATAAAAACTAACAAATTTTATTAGAGGCCTTGAGACCTTGCTTTATTGTAGAATATTTTGTGACTAAATTAACTTATGACAATTGGGCCCTACCTAAGCTGTGGGTTGTGGCGGCGACTTCGGCTGCAGCGGTCAGCGGCGGCAGCGATGTTGACGCCGGCAATGTTGGGCAAGCTTCCTAGAACTGTAGCTGCACTTGGCTTGTGCAGAAATTTAATGACGGCGATGTTGGGCAAGAGTTGCAGCTGCACTTGGCGTGTGCTGGAAATTGGCCTGACGCTAAGTCAGCATTTCTTTAAGCTTGTGTCGCAAAGCGAAATTAATTTGAATTTATATTTTGGTTTTGGGCTGATAACCGGGATTGACATCTGTGGCATTAACTTATATATTTTCCAATAGCATCATTTACAGTGCTAAAGTTTCCTGCTTCGCAATGTACAGCAATGGACCAATTATTTTAGATTTTATTACTTCAATGGCTATTGCTTCCTGGTTGCCCTTTGTTAGTCCAACAAGTTTTAAGGGTGCAATAAATCTTTCCAAATACAACTTTTGTCCGTCAAAGTCAGGTACAGTTGTAGATACCTCTTTGACGTACTGTCTATATTTTGCAACTTGGTCTGTCATCTTGATAGGTATGCTATGTGGAATCTGTAATTGTTCTGAGCCAGCAGTAATATTTAGTCCTGCTGGTGTATCTTCTCTTTTCGTTTCTACCGGTATGCTAGACTTGTCTTCCATTAAAACCGATCGGTCAAAGTTTGCAGGATAATTTAATATTGTAGGGCAAAATAATTGTAGGTTATGCCTATTTGATAAATGTATTAAATTTTCTCTTAGACGTTTGATAACGTCGGACGCTTGTGTCCAACTTAAGGAGCCAAGTCTAGCTTTATTATCATTAATTATCCTACATACCCCGTTGTATGTACTAATTAGGATCTCAATGTGATTAATTTTTGTTCCGTTTGAAATAACTGCACTTTTATTGAGACATTTAAACGATTTATCGAATTCTGTTTTATTTTGTTTGATAAGTTCTGCTATTTCATTCAATTCCATATGGAAAATTAAATAATTTCAATTTGTATTTTATTTTCTCCTCAATTGTACCTTGATTACGAGTGTCCTCCCAAGTATAGGATTTTCGCATATTTCGGACCTAACTCGTATATCGGGAATAGTTGAAAGTATAATTCCCTTTTGAGTAGAGCTACAATGTATTAGCGGAGAAAATGGTCTATCGAAATGCTCAATTAATTGGTTTTCAAAATCATGTACTGAAATAGGAGTATTATTGTTTGAAATAATTTTAATTGCTCTGCTTTCGAAATTTGGTTCTTCCAAGTCAACCGTATGCGCGAATTCGTGTTCATTTTCTTTAATATATTTAATTTAAAAAAAAAAATTTTGTATGCCTTGTCTAGATCGTTTGCTCTGCTCAAGTACTTCTTATTTATGTCAATAAGTCCCATTTTGGGCCAGGTTTTTAATAACAAGACTGGAATATCCAGTTTGGATTATATTTGTAATTATATTATGAATTTATTTTATTATATTCAACATTCATGTTTTTGTGTTTCTTTTTTTAAATTTATTAAAAAAAAAAAACAAGATGTATGTTTTTATTTAATTTTAAAAAAATTGTGTGTTGCCTTAAGGGGGTCTTCTCCCTTGAAAAATTGTTTTTTTCAATTTTTTTTTTTTTTGCCTTTTTTTATAACTTGTGCATCCCCTTTAAACCATTTTCGAATATTCGAAATAGTTTAGCAGATATATCCATTTTAGTGAAGCAATGTTCCTGCTAACGTGAGTATTTTCAACGTTGCTCAAAACTTTAACCGCGATTTTCTCCAAACCACGTTTTTTGACCTGGTAGCCATGATTGGGCCATTTTCACCGAACCGATTTTGATCAGCCATGTTGCAATCGACGCAGAATTGATGTAATTGTGGCCGGTACCTCAATCATGAGGAAAAACATTTTTTTTACTATTTTTTTACAGTAAACTCCAAAAGAAAAACTTGAAAAATCGAAATTTCTTTTTAAATGGCCGCCAGTTTTTCAAAAAAATATTAAAAATTATGATTGAGGTACGGGCCAGAATTACATCAATTCTGATCATAACCTCATTTACCATTTTCAATTTCGATAACCTGGAGTCCCGGAATCATGGTGAGACCTTAATTGACAGGCCGATAACTTTTTGAACAGCCCTCGAATTCTAAACTTTTTTCTTATATTTTTTAATTTAAAGGCTAGTATCCACCACTGCGGAAAATTTCTGTCAGGAATTTGCTATTTATTAAAAGTGTGTGGAACTCAACTAAAACAGTGTGACCAGAAACGGTAAAAAAGACCAAGAAAGGTCAAAAAGGCCTTAACGGTGCAAGGTCACACTTATTAATCTGTTGTGTTTTGTAAGGCGCTTTAATTAAAATAAATTAAAATTATGAACGAAATGCTAAATTCGGCCTAGCGCCTGGATCCCACATATGTGCAGTCTTTGTAGGAGGATGTAGCATCAGAAACCGTAGACAGATATGGCCCCTTCAGCCACATTGTCCACATATTGTTCGGTTGGAAAAAAGCCATAGAAAGCCGTCAGGCTCAAGATAATATCCAAAGTAGGAAGTATTTTTTTGTACCCAGGCACAGGCCAATCTTTGAAATCGATCCGGGCTTATTTCGGGCCTGGGCCAAACCACAAAACGACGAAGCCCAAAAATACCCGGCCCTCTATTGATAGCCAATTAAAGCAATTTGTGGTCGTATACCCCAAAGGATTACCCCTAATATATTCAAAATAATACTAAGAACTTTGTCAACTGTAAAGCAGCCTTAGTCACAAAGAGCGAGGCAAAAAAGTGAGAGTGTATTGGTGTGCGAATATAATGCGACTCAAAGCGGCTCGAACCAACCTTGTTGAAGGCTAGGCGAGCACTGATTGGCTTTGCTTGATTTTTACTCTCTTTGCGAAGGGCTCGGCATGTGTTCGGCTCGTGTCTGTGTGAATTTGCCGAATGTGTTCGGCCGCCTGCGTCTTGGACGACAACGTCTGCTGTAAAGCCAAGTATCTTGGCAGGATGAATTTTGCTGGTGTGCAGCAAAAAAAAAATATCAAATTATTTTATATAAGATAACGTTATAAACATTCTCCATTGTTTGCTCTCCAGCGTTGGAAATCCTCAAATCATTTTTATTGTTTTGCACCCAGCATTTGCCTCCATCTTTTCGCCCATCACGTCAAAAATTAATTGTAGAAAATATATTCCTATGTTGTGCGTCAGAATTTTTAGCATCCACACACGCAAACGATAGGCCAACTATCGATAACAAACTGTGGAAAAAGACCAAGAAAGGTCAAAAAGGCCTTAACGGTGCAAGGTCACACTTATTAATCTGTTGTGTTTTGTAAGGCGCTTTAATTAAAATAAATTAAAATTATGAACGAAATGCTAAATTCGGCCTAGCGCCTGGATCCCACATATGTGCAGTCTTTGTAGGAGGATGTAGTATCAGAAACCGTAGACAGATATGGCCCTTCAGCCACATTGTCCACATATTGTTCGGTTGGAAAAAAAGCCATAGAAAGCCGTCAGGCTCAAGATAATATCCAAAGTAGGAAGTATTTTTTGTACCCAGGCACAGGCCAATCTTTGAAATCGATCCGGGCTTATTACGGGCCTGGGCCAAACCACAAAACGACGAAGCCCAAAAATACCCGGCCCTCTATTGATAGCCAATTAAAGCAATTTGTGGTCGTATACCCCAAAGGATTACCCCTAATATATTCAAAATAATACTAAGAACTTTGTCAACTGTAAAGCAGCCTTAGTCACAAAGAGCGAGGCAAAAAAGTGAGAGTGTATTGGTGTGCGAATATAATGCGACTCAAAGCGGCTCGAACCAACCTTGTTGAAGGCTAGGCGAGCACTGATTGGCTTTGCTTGATTTTTACTCTCTTTGCGAAGGGCTCGGCATGTGTTCGGCTCGTGTCTGTGTGAATTTGCCGAATGTGTTCGGCCGCCTGCGTCTTGGACGACAACGTCTGCTGTAAAGCCAAGTATCTTGGCAGGATGAATTTTGCTGGTGTGCAGCAAAAAAAAATATCAAATTATTTTATATAAGATAACGTTATAAACATTCTCCATTGTTTGCTCTCCAGCGTTGGAAATCCTCAAATCATTTTTATTGTTTTGCACCCAGCATTTGCCTCCATCTTTTCGCCCATCACGTCAAAAATTAATTGTAGAAAATATATTCCTATGTTGTGCGTCAGAATTTTTAGCATCCACACACGCAAACGATAGGCCAACTATCGATAACAAACTGTGGATTTCGTTCATGTTGCTGGATACCAAAAACAGGAAAGGTAAACAAAAATTCCTGGCACAGTTTTTTTATATGAAGTATGCCAGAATTTTTTGTTTTCGCAGTGCTGGATACCCGGCTTAATTAATAAATAACACAAAACAAAAAACGAAATTGAAAAAGCTCTTATAGTTTTCTTTACAGAAATTTTTTAAAAAACACTCATAAAACGCTGTTCAAAGGTAGAAGACCCCCTTAAAGGCCAAATTTTGCATTTCTAAAACACACAAGCCTAATACACCCCATGGGTGCAGAGAAAGGATTAACCGCGCTTGACGGTGTACATTTCCTACCTAATTTGTGTACGACTTTATGGGCCATATGCTACCCGGCTAGTTAGAGCTCAGTTTAATAAACCAAAACATTTTAAAAATTTTTTATATAGAATTAAGTTTAATTTTAATTATATTAGGTTGGTCGCCCTTGGTGGCGCTATCGGACTTCTGGGATTGGGCTGCTCTCATGAGTATAAGAAATGATCAACACAAGCGGTACTAGTTCATTTGGCACCGCATCAGCTATGCAAAAATATTGAATGAGTATAGTAAATACCGCATACTTTTTGTTGCGGTGGTAGAGACACTCGTGTGCGAAAAATAACAAATACGAATGCAGTAGACTAGTAGTTGCGGTGGACCGGTGCAGTTCTCTGGTAACAACATTTAATCAGTAACAACATTCACTCATCCACACATACACAGAAATATTGTTATACGAGGGTTTCTCGTAAACTTTTGTTTATTGAAACTGGTTTAATTTATTAATAAAGAAATGGGGAAAGACGATGAACAAAAATCGAACAGCAACATATGGAAAATATATATCAAAAGGTTTTGGAAGATGGCGTAAAGGAAGATGTGAGTGTTCTAGAATGTAGACTCCAAATTCTTAAGTCTCATTACATTCAGACGCAGATTGAGAACCTACATAGCATTGATTCTTGTCGAGCAGAGTTAGACGAACGATTCATCATAACGAAGGTCAAGATAACATCACTTATACAATCAAAGCAAAGGCCTAGTAGTTCGGAACAAAGTTTTTTTGAGTCAACAATGCAACAGGGAGCTGCTCACCATTCGCGATTGCCAAAAATAAAACTTCCAACTTTAAAAAGCTCTTTCGATAATTTGGTTCATAATGATGCTGCCATCAATAAAATGGACAAATTCAATTACTTGTTGGGATGTCTAGCTGGACCAGCACTCGAAGTAGTCCAATCCTTTCAAATAAGCGAAGAAAACTACGAAAAGGCATTAGAGCGACTAAAATCAAGGTACGATAATGACTTGCTTATCTTTTTAGAATGCATTACACATTTGTTTGCGCTGCCAGTATTATCGCAACCAGATCCGTCGGAGTTACAGAGGCTAGTCGATAAAGCTTCTGCAATTCGCGGATCTCTTTTGTCACTTGGAACTGCGGAGCAGGTCCTGAACAACGTGATGATTCATGTGCTTTTGTCAAAGGTTGACTCACAGACTAAAACCAAATACAACGAGCAACAGACTTTCGAAAGGTTACCTTCATGGGATGATTGTTGTACCACGTTAAGTCGCAGATGCCAGTTTCTGGAAAGTCAACAGAGCAGCAGTCGCCCAGCTGATCATAGGGATTTTAGGCACAAGGCCAAGCAACAAACGGGAACCAAGTCGTTTATAACCACTAATGCGGATTGCTTCCACTGCAATTCGAATACGCATTTTATAAGTAGCTGCAAGGCAATTGCAGACTTGTCATTACAGCAGAGAGCTGACCATGTCAAGAAGGCTGGGGCTTGTTTTAACTGCCAACGAAAGGCACACCAAGTTAAAGATTGTCAATCAAAATCTAGATGCAGAGTATGTCGGTTGCAGCATCACACGTTACTGCACAAGTTTCAGTCACAGCCAAATTCTACCTTGCACATATCTGCAGCTCATCATAACAGTCAAGGCAACAGTAATGGTAGTCAAGATCTGTCAGAATCCGGACAAATGACACAACCCAGAGTCACGTTGATGGCTCGCACTATAAAGAAGGGAATCATTCCAACAGCTGTCGTTCAAATTAAGGATAAATTTGGAAATTTTCACCTAGTCCGTGCTTTATTAGACTCCTGTTCTGAAGTTAGCTTTATAACAGAGGAGACAGCTAAACGACTTCAGCTCGAGAAGATTCGGGTACACCAGGAAGTCAGTGGAATTTCGGATTTGAGGCAGAAGATCCATCACAATGTGTTCACTACGCTAAAGTCACGTCACACAGCAT
The DNA here is from genome assembly GCA_018904225.1 of Lordiphosa mommai. NCBI lineage: Eukaryota > Metazoa > Arthropoda > Insecta > Diptera > Drosophilidae > Lordiphosa > Lordiphosa mommai. Next base: position 1,049,134 of record JAEIFT010000002.1, on the reverse strand, counting down.
TTGAATGGTCCTCAACATTTTCTATAATCAAAACGATATGCGCGAAGCAGCGAGATGAGACGCAAATAACTCCCAATTGGGATCTACCCGATGACATCATATTAGCAGATCCAAAGTTCTATGTCTCATCGAAAATAGATGTACTCATTAACACAGAAGGGTTCTTTGAAGCTGTAAGGGAAGGAAAGATCAGTTTAGGAGATAACATGCCGTGTCTGGTAAACACTGAGTATGGATGGATTGTTGGCGGGAACATGGGTCAAACGAGTCCAGTTCGAGTGCGACAATGCAACGTTGTTCAGGAGTCGCATTCTCTAGAAAAGCTAGTGCAGCAATTCTGGGAGATAGAAGATTGCAAATCAATTGACAATATAAGAACTGTTGAAGAAGAACGAGCAGCTTAAACAGGCATACATTGAATTCATGGATGAGTATACATCGTTAGGACACATGTCGTTGGTGTCAAATGTAGATCACAGAAGGCCTCATTTTTACATTCCTCATCACTGCGTTTTGCGGCCTGAAAGCCTTTCCACTAAACTTCGCGTAGTGTATGATGGTTCTGCGAAATCGACATCAGGAAAATCATTGAATGACTTGCTTATGGTAGGAGCGACAATTCAACAAGATCTTTTTACTACATTGCTTTCATTTAGACTGAATAAATTCGCCCTCGTATTGACTGGCGCAGCTGCAAAATTAAAAGATCTTAAGGATCAAATGCTTAGCGATGTGGCATTAAACTTTCTGAATTCCTAAAGCACTTGTAAAGGTTTTGATTTCTGTTTTATACCCCCCAGAGCACCCCATTTTGGCGGAATTTGGGAAGCAGCCGTAAAATCCGCGAAGACTCTGGCTCTGAAGACTATCGCAAACGAAAATTTGACGTTCGAAGAGTTGCAAACGGTGTTTATCGAGGTTGAGGCGATTTTAAACTCGAGACCCATTGCACCAGCATCTGATGATCCGAATGATGCTGAAGCAGTCACTCCATTCCATCTATTAATCGGCTCGAGTCTTATAGCAGCTCCAGACGAACGGCTGTTTAACCCAGACGACAGCAAGAGAAGAGGCTACCTTGATCGGTGGCAAAAGGTTGCATACCTCAAGCAGCAGTTTTGGAGTTTGTGGCACCGAGACTACATACACACTTTTCAGCAGCGAACAAATTGGTCAAAGACGCAGCAAAACTTGGAAGTGGGATAACTTGCCGCCGCAGCAGTGGCTGCTACCTCGAGTAGTCGCTGTCATCACTGGAAAAGATGGTCACGTACGTGTCGCAGATGTAAAGACAGCTAAGGGCATTCTACGGAGCCCAGTCCATAAGCTAGCTCTCCTCCCCATGAAAGATGGTTAAAGTTGGGTCTTTAACGGGGGGACAATGTCGGAGAAGATTACAATATTTGTAATCAATAAGTTAGTTATATTTATGTCACACACTCGTGTCACGCCAGCGATAGTTGTTACTGTCAACTGGGTGGCAACTTTAAAAACGTAATGTAAGCACACACACACACATACGAAAAGAAGTTGAACGAACATTAAATGAAACTACACAAACAAAAAATCAGCGAAAAATAATTTAAACAAAAACAGGCGTTATTTTGTTGAAAATCTTGGCGTTATTTTGTTACGCCTGTTTTCTTTCCTGTATACCTCTTCATTTTGGTTAAGTTTAATGGGTTCTTGTCTGTCAGCGTTTAGCCTATCTATTCTGCGACTTGTCACTTTATCTATTTTCTCTTTGATTTTGGGGTAGAGTTTTTCTTTGTATTCGTTGAGCTTTTTAAGGTATTCGTGGACGTTATTGAATTCGGCTGATTCTTCGAGTTCAATAGTTTTGCCTGAAAAAATCTCAAATGGCGTCTTCCCTGTGGCTGAGTGAATGGAATTGTTGTATGTAATAACACAAGTTTACAAAAATAAAAAAAAAAACGAGAGCGTAAGTTGAAGTCGGCCCTGCTCTCTCTTCTATCGTTCTATCGTTCATCTGATTAGGAAATGATGTACGACGGACCGATAGGTAATGATGATTAAAATAAATGTCTAGAAGGATTTACTAATGTATTTTCAAAATTGTGGGAGATATGAGGTATTTTACAAATTGCGGGGGCGGTAACTCTACTATGGTTCATCTGATCAAAAAATGATGTATGCCGGACCGATAGGCAATGATGATTAAAGATATAGATATAAAAAAATTAAAAATTTGTAAATCATTGATAAGAAAGATTTGATACCATAAATAAAACTTTTCTTAGTAAACCACATTTTCCCGCCGATCGGTCTTATGGCAGCTATATGCTATAGTCATCCGATTTTGATAAATTTTTTCCAAACTGTGTAAAAGCATATAAAACTAATATATACCAAGATTAGGGACGCTACGATAGAAAACAAAAAAAATTTCCTCACTAGAACTAGTTTTTAGACCGACCGTTTATATGGCAGCTATCTGCTATAGTCTTCCGATTTGGATAAATTTTTCCAAAATTACGCGGAAGCATATAAAACTAATACAAACCATGATTGGTGAAGCTACGATGGAAAACTAAAAAGTTTTTCTCACTAGAACAAGTTTTTTTGACCGACCCTTTATATGACAGCTATATGATATAGTCATCCGATTTTGATAAATTTTTCCAGAATTATGTGGAAGCATATAAAACTAACATCTACCAAGATTAGTGACGCTACGATGGAAAACAAAAAAGTTTTTCCAACTAGAACTAGTTCTTAGACAGATCGTTCCTATGGCAGCTATATGATATAGTCATTCGATCCGGCCGGTTCCGACATATTAGTTGCGTGCAGTGAAAAGAAGACTCTGTGCAAAATATCAGCTCGATAGCTTTAAAACTGAGAGACTAGTTCGCGTAGAAACAGACAGACGCACAGACAGACGGACGGACGGACAAGGCGGAAATGAACTCGGCTTGTCGTCCTAATCAAGAATATATATAGTTTATGGGGTCGGAAATTAATATTTCTATGCGTTACAAACTTCTGGGCAAAATTAATATACACTTTTCAAGTGTATAATAAAGACCCTTTGAAGCTGTTATTTTTCTATGATGTACTTTGGAATGCTGAGCTCAAAAATTTAATTTAAAAATTTTTGTATGGATGCGTTTTTGAGTTAGATTTTTTTTTCAGTTTTTTCGGTAGGTACCCTTACATTTTATGACATATCTCGAGATAGAAACTTTAGGTATTAATCTAAAGGGTATGAAATAAATTGTTTTTTTTTTCTTTTGTTCTTACGAATAGCACGAAGAAAATAAGAATATCTAGAGATAAATAAAGAAGCTGTGAGCAATTGAGTACAAGTACTAACATTCAAATTTTATTGTTTTATGTATTTATTAGAAAATATTTTTATTTTTTCTTCGTTTTTGGCTTGCTCTTAATTTTTTCTGTGATTTGGCTTCTGTTGGAATTCGTACATTGAGCAAAAAGCAAAGTAAAAAAACATTTTTTTTAGTGAACACGTTAAATAGTCAAATTTGACCCCTAGTTGTTTCAGTATTTATCCACAGATTTTCGTCATCAACGCCTTATTTTCTTCGTAATAGGGCAATTTGTAAGAATAAAAGAAAAAACAAATTTTTGATTTTTATTTTCAACCATTTACAGATTTTGGAAAATCAAATTTTTCACGTTTTTGAGAAAAAATCATTTTTTCGAATAATTTTTTTTTCTTTCTTTTAAACTACTAAACCGATTGAAAAATGTTCTTCGACTAGATTATTGGGAATTATAACCTTTTGATTAATCCCTTGCTTGACTTTATCTAAAGATTGTAACTCGAGATATGGCTTAAAAGGTATGGGTACCTAAACAAACCTAAACCGAAAAACTAAAAAAAAATTCTAACTCAAAAACGTATCCATACACCATTTTTTTGAAACTCATTTTTGAGTTCAGCATTTCAAAATACATCATTAAAAAATAATGACTTCAATGGGTCTTTTTCGCTGTAAACAATTATAATTGTTTGCGTAAGAAAATCGTCGTGATCGTGTGATGGTATTGAAGTTTTTCTTTCTGCCAAAATGATTCTATATATTTCGTGGAGTGGAACCTTTCTACTGGAGCGTTGCTCGAAGATTGTTGGAAAGACGTGATATGTAACTCGATGTTATATTGTTTACAAAAGTCTTTGAAAATTAAAGACGAAAATTCTGCGCCTTGGTCGCAGACTTATTGTCGTGGGGGTCCATGAGTAGAAATGAATGTTTTAAGTGCTTTGAGTACACTAATACTACTTCTTGTGTCAAGAGTGCAGCCCGCTGCGAAACGCGAAAATTTGTCAATAACAGTGAGGATTTGTTTGTGGTTAATCGAGTAGATGTCTATATGTAAAATATGTAAGGGTTTTTCCGGAATTTCTGGTTTTTTTGAAAATAATAAATTGCGGTTGCCTGTCATATTTGAGGGTTTGACAGACGTCGCAGCCGTTTATGATCGTGGATATTTTTAATCCCATTTGTGGAAAATAAAACGATCGTTGAAGGTGTTTATAAGTTTCCTCTATTCCTCTGTGGTTGCTGTTTTTGTAGTATTGTTGTATAATCTTGTCCTGTTCGTCGTTGTCAGTTAAGTCGTCCACCATCTGGGTACATATAGTTATTTAGTATATTTTTGTATTTGCAAAATACTTCGAGTAGGAGGACTGTATTAGTTTGAAGATGTTGTCTTGGGCGAATATAGCTGTTGTTTTATTTGGTTTAAGGTATTTTTTCAACAGTTCGGTTATGCTATTCTCAGTAAAATTCTTTTCTTTAAAGATTCTTCTGAGTTTGCCTTTGTGTGTGGTAAGGTTTATAAATTGTGAGCGGTCGTCAAGTTCGAAAAGGAGCTGAATGTTGAATTCGTTAAATGGTTTTTCCGAGATAGGAATGCCATCATTTAAGTTTTCGTCCGCTGAGTGTACCGTACTACCTGAAGTACCTAGTGTCGAATGGATATCGCTGAAATTAGCTTCCATTCGTATTCGACTTAAGGCGTCCGTATTTGTATTGTTTTTGCCCTTTTTAAAGACTATGTCATAGTCGAATTCTTCGAGCTTGAGCCTCCATTGGACAAGTTTGGAATTTGTTTCTTTGACATTCATTTAGCCACATCAAGGGCTTATGATCTGTGACTATAGTGAATTTTCGTCCAAAGAGGTATGGACGAAAGTATTTGGTCGCCAGGACGATTGCGAAAAGTTATTTTTCGATCGTTGAGTAGTGTGTTTCTGTTTCGGATAAGGTTCGACTTGCGAAACAGATTGGTTTGTCGCTACCAATTGTTCCTTGAGAGAGAATTGCTCCCATTGCAAAATTACTTGCGTCGGTTGTTAGAACAAAAGGTTTTGTTAAGTCTGGATGTTGTAAAATAGGATCATTGCACAGTAAGTTTTTGCACTGTTCAAATGATTTAACGAATTCGGTCGTATGGTTAACTTTGTGACCTTTTTCAAACAAATTGTTAATGGTTTTGTAAGTTTAGCAAAATCTTTGATAAACTTCCTGTAGTATCCAACAAGGTTTTATGTCTTCCTGGGTTTTTGGGATTGGGAAATTTTTGACAGCATTGATTTTTTTCTGGATTAGGTTTTATACCGTCTTTTGTGACTATGTGACCGAGAAATCCAATTTATTTTTTTAAAAAGTGAGATTTGTCCAACTGGACCTTAAAATTGGCTTGTTTAAATTTTTCTTCGAGCGATGTTGAAAAGACAATAATGTCGTCCATGTAAGCATGGCAGATATTGCCTATAAGATCTCGGAGCACATTCTTCATGACTCTCTGAAAAGTGGCTGAGGCATTTTTCAACCCGAATGGCATTCTAAAGTATTTGAAGTGTCCGCCTTCTACGGAAAATGCTGTTTTGGGGATATCATTTGGATCCATTTCTATTTGATGGAATCCGCTGGCAAGATCGAGAGTGGAAAAGTAGATGCAACGCCCTAATTTGTCGAATATATCGTTGATGTTTGGAATTGGGTATCGGTCTGATATAGATTTTTCGTTGAGATTTCTGTAATCAATAACTAATCTCCATTTGCGGATGCCACTTGAGTCTAGTTTTTTTGGAACTATCCACACTGGTGCAGTCCAAGGAGAATAGCTTGGTCTTATTATGCCCTGCTTGAGCATTTTATCTATTTGCATACAGACTTCCTCTTTGTGGATGTAAGGGTATCTATAAGTCTTTGTATAGATGGGTTCATCGTTGGTTGTTCTAACTTTATGTTTTACCTTGTTAGTGAAGGTTAGGTTTTGGTCTTCCCTGTAAAAAATTTCCTTATACTCCTTGCAAAGTTTCAGAAGTTTCTTCTTTTCTTCTGTGTTAAGCCCTTCCAAAGGTATAAGGTTTCTAATTTCTGCGTCATCGTTTGTGTTTAGTTGTTCTACGCCTATATTATGAAACTCGGTAAAATTGGAGCTTTCATATTTAAGTATTTCCAACTGTTCCTCGAATAGTATTGATTTGTCTATCTCGGAATCGTTACAGATTTCCATATAACTGACGAAATTTTCTGCTTTATTCAGGCCTGGTGAGATAAAAACATTATCTAGCACTTGGACTCTGTCTTGAATGAACTCGTCGTTTTCTAATGTTACCGGTACTGGTATCACGATCTTTGATTAAGTTTGGATATGGTAAAGCCTTTGGTTAACATTTACTTTAAGATATATGGGTAGAGAGGCAATTGGTGTGATTAGTGGTTAGTGTATCGGACTCAATATGGCCTTTTAATTGTCTTATAAGGTCCCATCCGATTAAACCGTCAATGAAATGGTGGAATTTAAATGCGAGGAACTCGAAATTTCATTTTTCTTTAAATTCTTCGAAGATTGCAAACACTCCTTTTTTTGAAATTACGTGCCGACTAAGAAGGTTTTTTATTTTGATCATCGGACAGACTTTTTTATGGTTTGGGGAGATAAATTCAGGGTTGAGAAAAGATGCTGTGGCCCCTGTATCTATGAGGAATCTAAGGGGTCTGCCAAAGTAAGAAGCAATAAGTATGTAGGGCAGTGTGCGACCAAACCTGGCGGAATTTAAATATCCGGTGGGTTTTGGTAGGCAAGTCGTTGAAAATTTTCACTTTCGTTGTTGGCTTCGAAATCTTCGATATTAGTTAGCTCCATGTCTTCGTGACTATGGTCGGTTTCTTCTGTGATTACAGGGTGTGGCTCGGAATAGTGCATTTCAACTCTCTGCATTCTAGACCTTGAGCTAGGGGTAGACTTAATAGCAAATTGTTGGGGTTGGTTGTAATTGGAAGTTTGTGGTACGTTGTCTCTTTGAGTATACCCTTGACCATAGTTAGTTTGTGCGTTTTGTGGTGTGTGGAAACCCCCTGCCTAAAGTTGTTCTGATTTTGGTAGATCTTCCTGCCGTCATGAAATGGGTTGTTATATCGGGTTATCGGTCCGGAGTTTGGGTTTCTTGGTCTGAATTGGGGATTGGGCTTGTTGGAGTTGTGTTCGTAATTTTGTTGGTAGTTTTGTTGTTAATTTTGTTGGTAGTTTGGTTGGTATCTTGGCTGAAAGTTTGGTTTTTGGTATGGTGTATAAGAGGAATAATTTGACTTTGCTTTTCTTTGATAATATATGTTTTGCTCTTTGATACAATAATTCATAGCTTCAGCCAAAGAGTTTGGTTTTGACGCCCTAACAGCCTGTCCTAGGGGATTTTCTAAGCCCGTCAAGAAACAGTCTAGACACATAGTTGCGTAGAGTAGTTTTTTAGAAGACACGGTATTTGGATCAGTTTCCTGAAGGAGAACGTTGTTGTTTAATGCCCATTGGATTTCTATTATTTGGTTGTGGAATTTTTCCACTCGTTGGCGTGCTTGGCTAAGGTTACGTAGATCCCTGATCAAAGATGTTTCTGTTCTCTTGTCTGAATAGTGTAGTCTAAGGTTGTTCTTTATACATATAGTGCATAGTGCCATACATATTCAAAACCTCATTAGCTTCTTCTATTACCTTGTTTCGAATGGCTCTTAAAAGAATCTGACCGTATGGTGTCTGATCTGTTCCTCTTATGAACAAAAGAATTTCTTCGACGCTATTGATAAATTCGTGGAGTAGGTGACTACCTCCACTAAAATTTTGTAACTGATTAATGGGATTGGGGATTCTCATTTGTGAAAAAATGTCGGTCGGTTTGGGTGTCATGTTTACTAGTTGCCCTGTTGTTGGGTTGCTTACAAAAGGTTGGTTAGGCTGAGAGGTGCTTGCTGTGTTATTAGTTTTCATTTTGCTGAGAGCGATGTTTTCTATTTTTATCTCATCTGTAATGCAAAGTAAACTCCTGCTTCTAGAAGTTCCTTTTCTTTACGGAAGGAACCTAAGAATTTTTAAATTCTTCTCTTTTTGCATCAAAAGGGTAAATATTTTTGTTATGCGCGGTACCATATATATGTTGGGAATATTGGATACTTAGAATTAATTCCTGAATACCATTTTTGCTTTGCCCTTTTTGCCTTTTTTTTTTTGTTTATTTATTTATAGTTTTTGTATATATATATTTTTTTTATAAGTCTTTACTCACGCTTGTACCAAGAATGTACCAGAATGTATATCATGGTTCCCTCGCTGTCCGCTGCTTTATCCTTCGTAGATGTGTTAATAATGTTTCTTCTTTTTATTAAATTTTTTTTTTTATTTTATGCAATTTAGAAAAAATAATCTTGTTTACTTTGTAGCTACAAGTGATATTCAGGCACTAGGCGTACAAAAATATGTCAAGAGCCTACCGGTTTTAATGGTCATGCTGCTCAAGAATTCTTATTTTTATTCTTATTGCTTGTTAGTGGCGGAAGTTTATATTCATTAAACTTATATGCCGAGGAAGATCCACAGTGATATTTATTCACCTTCGTGTAGATTTTCTTTCTTATTTATTTATGCATTTTGGCACTTTTGTTTTTAAAAAATAATATAAATATTATTTTTCCACTCTTTGTTTTTAATTTCACTTTATGATTTATAATGTTCAGATGTTTGTTTTTAGTTACACTCTACTCGAAGGATTTTGACACCCGGACTATCGCGAGGACTGCCGACTGCGCCAGTTATGGAATTCTCATAAGAAACTGATTTATTATGTCTCTTTTGTTAATATATATAGCCCCAAGCTTCGTCACAGCGAAGCAATTAAAATTCTAAGAATTATAAAGACAGACACAAAGCTTATTGCCAAAAGTGCTGACACAGCAGCTGGCTTGCATCCGCTGAATGCAGCGGCTTGGTGGAACCCGACACGCTGCGTCAGCCCATGGTGGTCGCTGGACTGCTGTTGTCAGCGGATCGCTGCGTTGCAGTTTGGTCAACTGCTGTTGTTGTTGTTGGCTGGGTGTATTGTGTATAAACACATCCGGGATTGTTGTGCAGCAATTGTTGTTGTTGTCATCAGATTAATGAGCTATGCACGTGGAGGCTTTGGTGGTGCTGGGTCTGTGGGTGTAGGGTGGAACGAGCGATAACTCGCTCGTCTTCTTTTTAATGTTTTCCTCGTTGACACAGGAGGCGGTTACTTGCCACCCGTGCTTCTGTATGTTGGCCGGTGCCTTGATTTGGTCACCGTCTCTTCCTTCTCCGCTGCCCAAAGCCTGGTAGCAGCTTTGTTTGATTAATAATAATTTTCTTCTTGGTGTCTTCTCTTTGTGTTTATAGCTGTAAGGCGGTGCTGGGGTCTCGTGTGCAGCAAGTTTAGTTACATTGCTCACTTACTAGGGTTCCCTCGCAGTCGGCTGGTTACGTTTTCTTCTGGATTGGAATCTGAATTTTAGGTGGTGGATTGGTTTCATTTCCGATAATTTTTATATTCATTAGTGAGTGTGTGGGTTGAGCTTTCTTTTGCTCCAGTGTTGTGTTAACAAATGACTTAATTTTGTCAATTTTTTTTTTTATTCTGTTTGCAGTATCCTATATCAAGTGATTTTCTGCATTTAATAGTGCTTTTAATTGAACAATTTCTTTCTTTGCTCTGTTTATGACGCCACTGCGTTTGGTCTTGGGCTTTTTTTAAATTCTTTTCACAATCACTGGGCATATTTATATATATACATTTTTTTTTTTCATCCACCACACTACTCACTCAGAATTTTATTTTCCTCGTTCTCCTCTGTAGGTGCCATATATTTAGTCCAATGTTCCTTCCGATAATTTTGTGACTTCTGTCTACGGTCGCCATGTGATATTTTGATTCATCCTCCAGTTGTCTCCATTAGACCCAGATCCGCTCAAGTGATAATGTTCCTGTATGATTCATATACTTTTATTTAATATTATATTGAATGTGACGCTGGCAACAGGCCAGACGTCTGCTAAAGTCAAGTTCAGTATATTCTCTGTGTCTTTGAGCTTGCTGTCTTTCGGTCCAGCCAACAGCACATAGCTTATGTACTTATCATTATACCCGTTACTCGTAGAGTAAAAAAGGTATACTAAGTTCGTGCAAATGTAGGTAACAGGCAGTAGGAAGCATTTCCGACCCCATAAAGTATATATATTCTTGATCAGCATCAATAGCCGAGTCGATATAGACATGTCCGTCTGTTTGTCCGTCCGTCCGTCCGTCCGTCTGTCTGTATGAACACCTGGATCTCAGGGAGTATAAGAGCTAGAGCAACCATTTTTTCAGTGTAGACTTGTATCTTCTGCGCACAGATTAAGTTTGTTTCAAATTTTTTCCACGCCCCCTCCCGCCCCCGCAATATGAAAAAAACCTCATATCTCCTCAATTTTGAAAATAGATTGTTCGAACCTTCTAGACATATATTATAATCATCATTACCTATCGATCCGCCGTACATCATTTTCCGATCAGATGTACAATAGTAGAGTTGCCACCCCCGCAATTTGGAAAAGTATTAATATCCCCACTAATTTTAAAGATAGATTATTCAAACCCTCGAGACATATATTTTAATCATCATTACCTATCGATCCGACATACATCATTTTCCGATCAGATATACGATAGTAGAGTTGCCACCCCCGCATTTTGGAAAAGTCTTCATATCCCCCACATTTTTGAAGATAGATTATTCGAACCCTCTAGACATATATTATAATCATCATTACCTATCGATTCGCCATACATCGTTTTCCGATCAAATGTACGACAGTAGAGTTGCCACCCCCGCAATTTGGAAAAGTCTTCATATCCCCAACAATTTTGAAGAAAGATTATTCGAATCCTCTCGACATATATTTTAATCATCATTACCAATCGATCCGCCATTCATCATTTCCTGATCAGATGAACGATAGAAAAGTTCACGCACCCGCAATTTGAAAAATACCTCATATCATCCACAATTTTGAAAATAGATTGTTCGAACCTTCTAGATATATATTTTAATCATCATTACTTATCGATCCGCCATGCATCATTTCCCGATCAGATGAGCTATAGTAGAGTTGCCACCCGCTATTTGGAAAAAAACCTCATATCTCCCTCAATTTGGGCATGTTGTGATCTAATAAAATATTCTTAAATAAATCTTACCCTGAGTAACGGGTATATCGAAGTCGAGCAGAGCCGACTTTAACTTACGCTCTCGGTTTCTTATATATATGTGTGAGAATGTGTGAATGCACCTTGTCAATCAAAAACTTCTTCTTCACACCTCTTACTTCTCGCCATAGGAATGACAAAAGGGGTTACCCTCTAAAAAAATTAAGACCGTTTACCAGGAGGTAAACGTTATCTTTTTCATATTTCTGGGCACTATCCGCCTGAATGTCAGCCTCCGCTGCGCTTGCGACCTCATTATGAACATCATCTTTCTTTGCGTCTGCTGCAATGTGATCTACTCTCTGGCGTCTCTGCCCAGACGTTCGATCAGTTTGGTTTCGATGTTCCACTTTATTAAATTTTGCTTCTTACCCTTTAAATAGCTGTCTGCAAAATTATATCTATCATGGTTGGACTCCAACTCCTGAGACATAGCCATCGCTGTCTGATGGGTTGCGCGCAAACATAATATCTGTTAAATTACGCTTTAGTCACAAAACAAAAATCTTAGAGCGTCTGCCCTAAATTAACCGCACATTTCCTGCGCAAGACTTGCCTCTTAAGTCATGTTGACCTTGTTTGTCAATGAGGTGAGCTTTTTCTCAACCTCATCGTAATACTCTTGTTTTTAAACGACCTGAATGCTCACTGATCCGATGGTCTAACTGTAGCTTTAGTTCAGCATCTCTCCTATTAAAAGTATTAACCTGCGCTGCCAAGGCAGAGGAAACGGTAGCCTGAACCACCGCTCGTAATCCTTCTTCGTTCATATTAACGTTTTTGTCGCTCAGAAATTAACGAGCAGATGCTTCCCCGACTAAGTGCAACTTCCCAAATTTTCCCACAAACCAACAGTACGCTCAGAACTGCTCCCGCTACTATTCATAAGTGTCTCAAACGTCAATTTTCTTTTTTTTCTTTCACAGCTAATTAAAACCAAATCTCCACAAGCAACACACTTTAAACAGAAATAAAATGCTTTCACTGCAACTTTTTTCTTTAAAAAAAATTGTAAAATATCTTTATTCACACACTGGCTTCTCGACACAAACGGTTTTTTTTTGAATATTTTTATTTCTTGTGACAACTCGCTGACTGAATTACAATCACTAACCAACTTACTTACATGGCAATATAGTTTTTTTTATTAATAAGCTCACGTACATTAATAGTCTCACGTGGACGTTTTGAGTTTATCTTCGCCGCTGCCCAATTAGCTGCCCGCTATTGGCGAACAATTTTTTTCGCTCTCCAGCGGCTTCAGTGAACAATTGTAATTCATTTTTTGTTGTTTTTTTTTTGGTGATACTTCTTTTCCAAATTATCGTATGGAAATTCCCAAGTATTCACAAGCACAGGTACTCTGCTTTGTTTTGTCGTTTTGTTCTTGTTTGTTTTTTAAAACAGCATTTTTTGTTTAACTTCCCGTTCAGTTCTTTTTATTTAATTTTTTTAGGTTGGGCGCCAACTAATTATGTCCTGCCACTTTGCGATGCAACGATTGGACTGAATTGGTCACCGACGGATAAGATTAGAGTTCGGTAAGGGTAAGTTTTTCGTGTAGGATTGGAGGCTCATCCACAGATGACTGCTGGATGTTTGCTCCAGGAAGCAGCAGGGCATAGCTCAGAAAGATCTGAAGTGCAAAGCCATAGGTGAGACATCACTGCCTTGATTAGGTAGGTGATTTGCAACAAGGCGTTGTATGAGGAAGCATCTGTGATATGCGTTATGATAATAGGATAGGTTTATATTAAAGCAAATCAAAAAATTTCATGTTTAACTTACCGTGTACGTCTGACTCCTAATTTTCCCTCTATGTATGTCCATGTGCAAGTCGGCGTATGCTCAATTGAGTGGGAGTCACCCGTACTGCATGGTTTGGTACGCGCTGCATTCCACTCTCGACGCAGTCAGAGAGGAAAGTGAAAAGAGTCAATGAAAACGAAATAGCTCCTTAACTGTCGGCCATCGATTGTGAGTCAATGCCATGTACAGTTGACGACTATTCCCGATGGATCCTAGGCAGAACGCGTTGAGAAGGTAGAGATTTACTCCGACATGCACAGCTTCTCTCTCCCCAACATTCTATGAATTTGAGAAAAGAAAAAAATTTGTGTTGAGATATTTTTGTGGTTAATTGGTAGAATTTTGTTTTGTTTTTTATACATTTGAAAAGTGTATATTAATTTTGCCCAAAAGTTTGTAACGCATAGAAATATTCATTTCCGACCCCATAAACTATGTATATTCTTGATCAGGACGACGAGCTGAGTTCATTTCCGCTTGTCCGTCCGTCCGTCTGTCCGTCTGTCTGTTTCTACGCGAACTAGTCTCTTAGTTTTAAAGCTATCGAGCTGAAATTTTGCACAGAGTCTTCTTTTTACTGCAAGCAACTAATATGTCGGAACCGGCCGGATCGGATGACTATATCATATAGCTGCCATAGGAACGATCGGGGTAAGAACTAGTTCTAGTTATAAAAACTTTTTTGTTTTCCATTGTAGCGTCACTAATCTTAGTATATGTTAGTTTTATATGCTTTCACATAATTCTGGAAAAATGTATCAAAATCGGATCACTATAGCATATAGCTGCCATAGGAACGATCGGTCGAAAAATAAGTCTTTGTGAGAAAAACTTTTTTGATTTCCATCGTAGCATCTCCAATCGTAGTATATATTTGTTTTATATGTTTCCACACAATTCTGAAAAAAATTATCAAAATCGCATGACTATAGCATATAGCTGCCATAGGACCGATCGGTCGGAAAAAGTGTTTTACTAAGAAAAGTTTTTTTTTATGGTGTTAAATTTCTATTATCAATGATTTGAAAAATTTTAAATATCTGATATCTATATCCTATATATATTTTTCCAGTTAAATCAGTTGAAGTAAAGTTTTTCAAGTGTATCAAAACTTCGGCACAGTCGAAGTTAGCTTTGCCTTCTCGTTTTTGTAGAATATGTTTGGATTATATATATATTTTCGGGTGCATGCAATAACGCCCAGCGCGATTACGCCCAGGGGCCACGGGCGTTATCGCATACCCAAAAGTGCTATAACGCCCGTGGGCATTATAGCATAATAGAAAGTGCGATTACGCCCGGCAGGCATTATTGCACTTTAGCATTTTAAAAGAACATAAAAGAAAATGGTATACAAATATTGGTCGAATTCGAATCAGGTACATTCGTTGTTGTACAAAATTGATTGGGTAAAGAGTAAAGAGTGCATCGAGGTGGAAATTGGGATTTGTCGAAGGGGACGACTTACTAGACACTGCCAAGATACCCAATGGGCACGAAGGCTATGGTCAGCAAAGCGAAAAATGATTGCGAGGAAGAAGATCCAGTCGCAGACGGCCTTATAGAGCCGAATGCTTGGACTGTGGAAAATTGGAGCATGGTTTCCGCGCCAGAACGGAAGTTATTCTGCTTCCGTTGTGTGTGTCCAGACTCGACAACTCCGAAGTGCCCACACTGTGCGGAAAACGGTCGGCTGAGTGCGATGAGAGCGGGGAACGCACGCTCAGCAACCAATCTTCCGAAGGAAGTGTGCTAGAAGTAGAAGATAAGGTTGGGTTAATATAGATAGTAAGGTATATCAGTTTAGATACGGTATTAGATATTTAAAATATGAAGAAAATATCCGTAGGTATTTAGAGGCGCGAAACCGAATATTCGAGGTTAGTTGCGTTTAGTTATTTTAAGAGTCAAAAAGGCTCGGGAACGCTATAAGCGGAGACGTACCGTGAGGTGGTAGACACAATTAAGCGGGAAGGTGTCGATCTGAAATTTGCGTTTTTGCAGGTCGAACTAGATGAGAATAGCCGAGCATACACAGCGTTTACGGTCCCAGGCAGGCCATTATATCAGTTTAGAACCATGCCCTTCGGTCTCTGCAACGATGCTCAGCGTTTAGTCTGACTTATAGATAAAGTGATCCCTGCAGAGTTAAGAAAAAAATGTCTTTGTCTATCTGGACGACCTCTTGATCATATCTGCAGACTTCATGTCCCATATGAGGCGCCTAGAGCATCTATTGCGATCCAGAAGATTCCCGAGCCGAGAACGCTTAAAGAAATCCGTGGATTTCTGGGAACGGCAGGCTGGTACCGTAAGTTTATGAAGAATTTCGCCACGCTAGCAGCACCACTGATAGAAGCCTTCAAGAAATGGCTAGGGGGAAAATTAAGATTGAGTGAAGAGGCAACAAACGCAGTGGATACATAAAAGACAGCTCTCACATCAGCACCAGTTCTGGTTCACGCAGATTTTGAAAAGCGTTTTTATGTCCAGTGCAATGCGTCCCATGTAGACAAAGGGGCTGTGCTGTTCCAAAAAGATGCCGATGGAAACGACCGATCTATTGCTTTTTTCTTCCCAATGGCGGAATGAGGAACTCCTCATGAATCCCGAGGAGATTGTAGGATTCCAGACGACAGCCTTTGAGTCTGAGGAATATGAAGTATTGGTTAAGGAAGTTCAACATAATGGTACAACTTTATCAGATAGGGCGGGAGGTTAATTAAACGCATGGCTCGCCATTGGGAAGATGATTTTATTAACTCCGAATGGAAGCTATGGGTAACCATTGGGATGACGTCCACGTTGGTGGAGAATCCTCAATTATATGGGACATCAGCTCATGGTGGCGTGGCAAAAACGCTTGAGAATCAGCGTAGGCAATACTACTGGACAGGGATGATCATACAGGTGCGACGGTTCATCCAACAGCGTGAGACCTGTAAGATGACCAAAGCGCCTAATTATAAAATGGGGGTTGGAATTGGTCAGAAGGTAAAAACCGCAAGGCCATTCCAAAAGTTAAACATTGATTTCCTCGGTAAATACCCACGTTCCAAGCAAGGGCATGCTTGGATCTTTATTGATGTGGACCACTTCACCAAGTATACCATGTTTAAAGCCATGCGAAAAGCCACAGCCACCAACGTCGTTGACTTCCTAGTCAAAGAAGTATTTTATAGGTTTGGGGTACCGGAGATAATCCATTCGGACAATGGGCGTCAGTTCGTTTTGAAGGCCTATCAAGATATGATGGTATCATTTGGGATTAGGCATCTTAAAACGCCGGTATACTCACCTCAGAGCAATGCTTCTGAAAGGGTAAGCCGGAGCGTGTGGACAGCAATAAAAGCCTACCTTAATGAGTATCATCGGGAATGGGACGTATTCTTGCCAGAGATACAGGTGGCGATCCAGAATGCTGTCCATACGGCAACGGAAGTGACGCCATTCTTATCTGTTTTTGGGCATCACATGTTCTTAAATTGTGCTCACTATAAGTTAGCTAGGAAGCTTCAGTCAATGTG
The DNA here is from genome assembly GCA_018904225.1 of Lordiphosa mommai. Taxonomy (NCBI): domain Eukaryota; kingdom Metazoa; phylum Arthropoda; class Insecta; order Diptera; family Drosophilidae; genus Lordiphosa; species Lordiphosa mommai. Next base: position 1,032,268 of record JAEIFT010000002.1, on the reverse strand, counting down.
CGACCATGATGTGGTCGAACTGAGCTATACCGACAAGCTCAAAATTATTCGGGATCAGGTTCAACAGCGTCTCGAAACGGCATATGAGCGAAGCCACCAACAATATGACAAGCGAGCTAGAGTGTTCCATGCTCAGCCTGGACAAGAGGTATATCGCCGAAATGTCGTGCTGAGCGAAGAAGAAGCGAAGAAAGGCTTAATGCCGAATTCGCACAAAAATTTCTGAAGGCGAGCGTGATTCTTAATTTTGCAAGTGTAACGGTGAGCATTAACTCTCCTAGCTCAGTGATAAGCATTCTGTTCCTCGACAATAACGTCTCATACAAATGGTCAGTATCAACTTGCTTGTCCTTGGATGATCTAAGTATTTGATTTACTGTTTCTGTAAGTTGGTTTATCTGTTCTTGAGTCCTGGAATTTATTAAAATTTGTCTATTATTTGATTCTACTAACTGACCCTCTGTCACCTTTATCCTGACCAAATCGTCTGCGTCTGGCGTGCCCGCGATCACCTTTAAGGCAGTACCTAGGAAATCTAAACTTCTCGCCATCCGATGATGCACGCTGTGGGCGGACAACATATCCCGAACGTGTTCGGTGTCCACCTCCAGTAATTTTCGCATTTGTGACAACGGAAACTTATCTGTTAATCCCACTGTCTCTTCTACCATCCGAGTAAAGTCCGTCAAGTTAGTTGTATGCCTTAGGTAGTCATACCCATCGCATACCAGAACGTCGCCGTCCTCAATCGGAAGGTAGTCCGAGTGTGAATAATCCGTTATCTTAGCAGTCGTCAAGGCCATCAACAACAGTATTGTCACAATCAACCTAAAATAAACGAAATCATAAGCTTATGTCTTTTTACTCTACAAACCTTAACTAAAAAAATAGAGGGACCTACCGAAGGTTGTCCTTATGGACCACCCTCCCTTTAATTAGGACAGTTGTCCCCAAGTCCGCTTCGACCAACTCCTCGTTGCACAAGGGAGTAAGCTTATTGTCTAATCTCCTGTTTGTCTTTACAAAAACCTTTTCTCCTACCTCAAAAGCCCTGTTCTGCCTTTCCTTGTTAACCCTGAAATTTTGCACGGCTTGCGCTTTTTCCACCCTACTCTTCACTTCGCGGCAAGTAACCGATGACGCGTCATGTAATACCTGAACAGGCTTTTTCTTGGTAACTGAGTGGGTTGTCTTATTATACTCCACAGTGACTTGTAAGACGAGTTCCACTGACCGTTTGAAGTACTGTAATGACAAGAATAGGTTTAGGTGGTTTAAGGAACTTGCTGTTGCACAAAGGTGGAGCAAGTGATCATTTATTAGGCGGCAGGCCTGTATTTATACCAAAACGTTATAATGTAATCTTATTGATCTAATTGGTTACATTATTGGATCTTGAGCTAATTTAAATCTAACGGTGTAGTAAGTTTAGAGTTAAGCTTTAACAATATAAGTATGCCTAAAAGTATACAACAAGTATACTACACCTCCCCCTTTTTTAAGACAAAAAAATTTTAATTGTTAAGTCCTTAAATTAAATTAGAATTTTTTTTATTTATTTTTTTTTTTTATTATTAGTTTTTATTATGTAGCGCTTTAATCCTGTCTGTGTGCACTATTTGTTTCTTATTCTTCTCGTCTGTAATCGTAATATTGTTATTCAAACCTATTTTAACAATTTTGTAGTTTTCCAAGTATTTCTTATCAAGTTTATGCCCTGTTTCGATTTTTAATAAGATCGATTGTCCTACCTTGAATTGTGGTTTCTGACTATTCTTGTCGTACTGCTTCTTTCGGTTAATTTTGCATTTATTCAATATTATGCTAGCTCTATGTTGGGCTAATTGTAACTTAAATTTTAATTCTTTTTCGTAAGCATCTAAATTGTATAACGGATCTATTTTATTGCCAGTAAACGGGATATTCTGAGGTCTTTTACCAAATACCAATTCGAATGGACAATATCCATGTGCCGATGAAGGGGTTACGTTAAAAAAATATGTGAAATATTGAAACCAGTCATCCCAATCTTCCTTATTTATTGATAAGTATGATCTGACATATTCATTAAAAGTCCGATGTCTTCTTTCAATTGTCCCTAACGTTTGATGGTGGTATGCTGTTGAGTTTAATTTTTCTATTTTAAAGCTTTTGCACAATTCTTTTAGAATTGAATTCATATATTCTGTTCCCATATCTGATAGAAGAGTATTCATAGGACCATATATCAAAATGCATTTATCAAATATGGCTTTGGCTACTGTTTTCGCGTTTTTATTCGGGATTGGTACCGTGATTAGGTATTTAGTTAGGTCGCAAATAAGTGTTACTGCATACTCGTTTCCATTTTCTGATTTGGGTAGGGGACCAATAGTATCTACCAAAACAACGTCGAAAGCGGTCATAGGTGTCGATGTCAGAGTAAGGGAAGCTTTATTGTGTTTAGTTGTTTTAGCTGTTTGACATTTTTTGCATGATTTGACATATCTCGATACGTCTTTGCTCATGTATTTCCAATAATACTGCCGTTTTATTTTGTTAAGTGTTCTCGACACTCCGCAGTGGCCTCCTATGGTTGGATTATCATGGGAAAGCTTTATAATTGTGTCAATTTCTGCTTTGTCTTTTACTACAATTATTTGTGGTATTATGGCAATTTGTAATTTCTTAAGTAGTTTATTGCCCATGTACTTGAAATTTTGTATTGTAATATATTTAAATATGGGCTCTGAGGGGGCTAATTGTAGCTTGTCAATGCTTTGAGCACTGGCCTCTTTTTCAAGCCAAGAAAAGAGTTGACCTAGGTCCAATTTTCCTTTAGTGCACAATTTATTGACATTAAGGGGGTATTCTACACTTGACGAGTGTTTTATGAGTGTTTTTTACAAAAATTCTGGAGAGAAAACCATAAGAGTTTTTTCAATATGGTTTTTTGTTTTGTGTTACTAATTAATTAAATAGTAAAATAAAAAAAAAAAATGTTGGAATTCGAGGGCTGTTCAAAAAGTTATCGGCCTGCCAAATAAGGCCTCAAAAAAAAAAGGTGTAGAGGTGGTGGCCATGATTCCGGGACTCCATATTATCGAAATTGAAAACGGTAAATGAGGTTATGATCAGAATTGATGTAATTCTGGCCCGTACCTCAATCATAAAAAAAAAAATTTTTTTTCTAAAATTTACAAACATTTAAAAAAAAAAAAAAAAAAAAATTAGATTTTCGACGATTTTTTTTTGTTGTTTAGTGTAAAAAAATAGTAAAAAATTTTTATCATCATGATTGAGGTACGGGCCAGAATTACATCAATTTTGCGTCGATTGCAACATGGCTGATCAAAATCGGTTCAGTAGAACTGGCCCAATCATGGCTACCAGGTCAAAAAACGAGGTTTAGAGAAAAACGCGGTTAAAGTTTTCAGCAACATTGAAAATACTCACATTGGCAAGAACATTGCTCCACTAAAACGGATATAGCTGCTAAACTATTTCGAATAATTGAAAATGGCTTAAAGGGGATGAAAGGGGAATGTTCAAGCTGTAATAATAAGGCAAAACAAAAAAATCGAAAAAAAATATTTTCAAAGGTAGAAGACCCCCTTAAGGTTCGCGAGAAGGAATTTTTTTCGCTTTAATAGACATTTTTCGGGAGTTATCCGTAGAATTGGTAAATTTTTAACTTCATTATAATTTATTGCTTCATATACTCTTGGGTTTTCTTGTAAAGTAGGTTGCTCATATATAATTTCCTTATTTTTTGGTGCTTGTGATCTGGTTGTAACCCTGAGCACTTTGTTAGAAGTTACTTCTTTTATATCTGCAAAGTCCAATCGGGACAATGCATCTGCAGCGTGATTATCGCTTCCCCTGATATACTCTATTACAAAATCGAATTCTTCTAAGTCTAATCGCATTCTTATTAATTTGGATGATGGATTATTTAGTGAAAATAGATAGGTGAGAGGTTTGTGGTCGATTTTTACTAAAAATTTACTACCATAAATGTACGGTTTGAAGTGTTGAATGGCCCAATGAATTGCAGTAAGTTCTTGCTCAATAGTTGCTTTATTACTTTCTCCTCTAGTGAATGCCCTGGAGGCATAAGCTATTGGTAACTGCTTGTCCTCATATTGTTGGCTAAAAACTGCCCCGTGGCTGTATTAAGAAATTCTATGCTGTGTTTAATTTGTCCTCAACTGATTCGTTGGTCTGTACAAATTTGTTTTTTGTTAGAGGTTCTTGTTCTGGTTTTATTTCAAATATCGCGGCCTGAGTATAGGTATTTGGTAAAAAAATTTGAATTTTGTGAAGCTCAGATATTTTTAAAAGATGCTCTCTAAGTTGATTAAAGATAGTATGTGCCTGAAGGGATTGTAGAGTATCAAACTTTGACGTATTATCGCATAATATTTTATTTATTAAATTATAATTATCTACCAACGTTTCTGCATGTTTATTAATAGTGGGACTTAATATAACTATTGACTTATTTAAGCACTTAAAAGATCTATGAAATGTGTCTTTATGAGGCTGTATTTCCTTAATTAGTTTTTGCCAGTCCATATGCTGCTACTAAGATGCATCAGGTCTGTTAATGTTTTTTTCTATGTATGCTTCAATTTCTCTTAAACCATTCTTTTGCATGTATTTTCAATTAAGAGAGTTTTTGTATAAGTCAAGCTTTTACATATATGCAAGCTCACCAAATGTGCTTTCCCTTCTTCTTCTACTACTTTTTAATTTTTGTGCTTGCAGAGCTTGATGATCAGATGTAATTTTCTAGTTTAATTTTGTGTTTACAACGAAGCGCACGTATAATTATTAGTTGTAGTTTTAGTTTTAGTTTTTTTTTTTTTTGTGTGTGTGGTTATGTACAATTGTATTTGTTTTAAATTTGTTTTTTTTTTTTTTTTTTTTTTTATAATTTCAAAATTTTCGCCTTATATAATAAAATTAAAGAAATTAAAATTAGAGTGTGTATTTATTTATTGTTTTTGATTTGTGTTTATTGCGAGGCGTAATCGCCGTTGCCGCACCGGTGCACGTGGGAGGCACTCAAGTTTGTTTTTGTTTATTTGTTTTTGTTCTTTTCATTTTCGTCTCCAGTTGGTCGATCCTCTGCCAGATCTCAATAGATTCCTGCCAGGGTGGTGGGGGGTTGGTGTTGACTTTCTCCAACAGTGCTGCTCGAAGACGTCTGTCTTTGACAAGTTGCCCTCCTCGACGTCTTGGGATCCTCACAGCTGGTATTTTTGTTAGGCGACTTTCAGCTTGTCGTTGCTGCTCAGCTGCCGCCCGCCTTGCTGGTTGGCGAGCCCAGTATTGCTCGATTGTGAGCGGCTTTGGACCTGCCTCTGGATTGGCAGCGATAGCTGCAGAGACTGCTTCGCGGATTCTTTTTGTTGTGTGTCTTCCTTGGTCATCTCTCGTCAATGTTTGCCCTTTTTTTTTGTGTTTTTTTTTTTATAAGCAGGAGGCACCTTTTTGATTTGCCGATTCAACTCCTGGCAGGATCGCCATGTAATGACAAGAATAGGTTTAGGTGGTTTAAGGAACTTGCTGTTGCACAAAGGTGGAAGAAGTGATCATTTATTAGGCGGCAGGCCTGTATTTATACCAAAACGTTATAATGTAATCTTATTGATCTAATTGGTTACATAATTGGATATTAAGCTAATTTAAATCTAACGGTGTAGTAAGTTTAGAGTTAAGCTTTAACAATATAAGTATGCCTAAAAGTATACAACAAGTATACTACAGTACTATGCAAAGGTGGTGCGTTGACCACACTTACCCCAAAGTTATTAACCAATAGAGACCTTAGTGTCTCCGACTTTAATGAGAGCTCATTATCGCAGTATATCTGTTTAGCCTGAGGAAAAATGCTCATCAAAACTATCAATGGTGCCTTTTTGTCTTTGATGGTACGAGAAGAAATCGGCTGAACTATAGCAACCTTGGAGAATTTGTCGATACAGGTAAGAAAATATTTGCGCGCGGTTGAAAATATGTCAATATGTAACATTTCCCCGGTACCCGAAGGTATCGGCGTTGGGCCTAGTTCCTGTTTTCTAGGGTGCCTAACGTATTTGGCTCTTGCGCAGATTTTGCACTTCAGAACAACTTCATTCGCCATTTTCGTCATCTTTGGGAAGTAGTAATCCGCCATAATCTGCTTCACATTTTCTTGTGCCGCCCTGTGGGCGCGATTATTCTCCGTTAGGATAATCTCCCTTCTATCCCCACTATCAAAGATGTCGGCAACAAGATCCTTACAATGCCAAAACTTTGTAGTGGGAAAGGCTTTTACAAACTCGTGTTGGACGCAAGAGTAGGGAAATCGCAATGAATGGCATTCACTACGCTTGGATTTACCACTGCCTTTATCTCCTTGAGCAAAGACTCACTATCAGTAAAGTTAATATTATGGCGAGTTTTCTCTTTGAACAGGATAAAACTTCTCTTCAAGGGGAAACGCGCTTTTTCCAGTACAATCTGGTTTCTGAAACAATTCACCGGTTTTTCCGTTGTCTCTATGGTGTAAGTTAGGGAGGCTTCACTGTGGATAGTGGCCACATCAGGCTCTGGGGCATTATTTTCGAGAGAGTTAACATTTTGTCGCGATAAAGCATCGGCTACGAAATTTTCCTTGCCAGGCTTGTATAAAATATTCGCACCAGTTTCGTCAATGCGCGCTTTCCATCGCTTGATTTTTGCGTTAGGGTTTCCTTCGGAAACCGCAAACGTGAGGGGCTGATGGTCAGTATAAATGTTTATCGCCTTCACCCCGTAGAGGTACTGCCGAAGTTTAGCTAAAGCCCAAACAATTGCTAGCAGCTCACGTTCGTTAGTTGCGTGATTCAATTCCGCATTTTTCAAGGTCCGCGACAGAGACCTGCAACGAGTGCCCTATTTTCGAGTATACTCGTACTCTTACTCGGCTTGTTGGGGCTTGCCAATCAAACTAGCAACACTCGGCAGTACTCGTTTGGACATCAAAGCAAAACGAGCAAGCCTTTTGCAAGCATAAGTAATAATAGATCAAGCCTTTTTAAGCTTCCGAGTGATATGAGCGGCATAGCTCAACTGCGGCGGAATGTACGAGTGTCGTGCGAGCGGTGCTTGCAATCTCTCGCGCTCTCTCAAACAAGAAATGAAGAGAGAGCAAAATTAAAGGCGATCGTGCTATCACTTTTGATCGCACATGTTGTTTTTGTTTTTTATATACACTCTTGGTGGTTGATGCGAGCTGACACAATAACTCGCCGCACTCCCGATCAAACATCAGCAAGCTTGCATTGATTCGGTTCAACAATGAACAAGCCAAACGAGTGCTTACGCACAACGAGCTCTGTAATTGCTCATACTCGCCATTTTTGAATCATTGATCATTTAAATCATTGATAATAAAAATTTGATACCATGAAAAAACTTTTCTTAGTAAAACACATTTTCCGACCGATCGGTCCTATGGCAGCTATATGCTATAGTCATCCGATTTTGATAAATTTTTCCAAAATTATGTGAAAACATATAAAACTAACATATACCAAAATTAGTGACGCTACGATGAAAAACAAAAAAGTTTTTCTCACTAGAACTAGTTCTTAGACCGATCGTTCCTATGGCAGCTATATGATATAGTCATCCGATCCGGCCGATTCCGACATATAAGTTGCGTGCAGTAAAAAGGAGACTCTGTGCAAAATTTCAGCTCGATAGCTTTAAAACTGAGGGATTATTTCGAGTAGAAACAGACAGACAGACGGACAGACGGACAGACGGAATTGAACTCGGCTCGTCGTCCTGATCAAGAATATATATAGTTTATGTTGTCGGAAATGAATATTTCTATGCGTTACAAACTTCTGGGCAAAATTAATATACACTTTTCAAGTGTTTAATAAAAATCTATTTTAAAAAAAGAGAAGAAAAACGAGCATCGAAAATAAGTGGAGTGAAAACTATTCTCAGCTTAATTAAAATATGTTATCATCATTTCAAATTCTGGGTTGCAATATGTCCTTAAAAATTCTCTTTTTGCATTTCTATATGGATGTTATTGGGCCTAAAGCTTTTCATTTACTTTGAAACAATTTTTGAATTATATATGCAGAACCCCAAAAGTCAAAAGAGGATTTTAAAACAAAACAGCAGTGGTAGTCCAAGTTTGCAGTACAGCGTAACAAAGCATTTAAACTGTTCAAATCACTGTAAGCTTATTTAAAATTGAACAATCTTTTTTTTGGCATTATAAAACAAATTTACTTACTTTCACTATCTTAACGTAGCATTCCATGAATGTTATTAGTCTACATTTGGATAAAAATTTACTTAAGCCAATGTTATATCAAGTAGCCTTTTGATTATTCCTATAAAAATTTGGGGTTGGAATCTAGTTGTCCTCCCATAAAATTAAATGTTAATTTTCGGTTAAAAAAGGCTCTTACGTTGCCAATTTACCTGTCATAAATTTAAAAAAATTGCCATAATTAGTGCATATGTTAAACTATATGATTGTGTGGTTGCAAAAAATATCCGACCAATCAACTGGCTTGTAGCAGATGATTTAGTTTGACAAAAACGCTATAAAAATAGAAAAACTTGACTTCAGAGGCAATTTTCCACTCCTTTGGCTTTACTTTTACAGCGTGTTTGATTTTTCTCAGTTGCATTGACATGTTTACTATCAAAAAGGCTTCATAGACCCATTAACTTATGGTTAGTGTGGCCTCCAAAAATTCGAATAGGTCAAGAAATCGAAAATATGCTTTTTCCGCCATTTCTTGGAAATGATAAGATATGACTTTGGCATATCAACTCGTATTCAGCATGGGTAGAGGAACAGTAATTAGTTTAAAATGTTCGGGATACTCACAAAAGGTCTCATTTTGTAGAACTGTGTTATTTATAGCGAGCCTCAAAAACGGGTGTTTGATCTAAAGCTTAATTTTCTTGATGTAATATCCTATTTCCACTGCCAAATATATGTACATCAACAAATTTTGCTGTTCCACTACAAAAAGTTCCATCAATGTTAACTTTACATGTCAAATCTAATGTTATGTTAAAATTTGGATGACAACCAAACATTTGAATAAGCTTTGTATACCTGTTTTACTCTACAAGAAACGGTAATTTAAAGTAGAATCATAAACATAAAAATTAAGCATAAAAAAAACAATTAAGGAAAAAAAGAGACCATCCCTTACTGGGACTCGAACCAGCACATCAAAAAAACAAGGCATAAAGCCTATCCACTCAGCCAATACCTTTTCCGTAAATCTGGTAGCTTTATTTCTATATATAGTAAATCGATACTTAATGTTAACTTGGAGTACTTTACGTTAATTTTTCGGATGTACTCAGTTTGTTTGGGGCGAGTACCAACATCATGCATTGATGTACATCCATTTAACATTAATTTTCATATAGAAGGCCCTGTGAAAAAAGTTCCATCCTCATTAACATCAGCTCGGATGTACATATATGTAGCAGTGGAAATAGGCTATTAGTCAAATCAATTATTGCTTTGACTTTTTGTTTTTACATGTAGTAATTTATTTACTTCTTTGAGACCTAGTTTTGCTTTTTCTTTAGCGCTTGCTGACGCAGTGTAGTCTTTTAGCAAACCAATATATTTAACCCTTTGTGTGAGTAGGCCCTTTTTTCGGCCCCCACGCTGTCTTTTGGGTTGTCCCATTTGTGGAATTCTTGTGAGAGAATCTTCCCTATCTTGAGCTTTCTGTTTTTCCTTTGTAATTTGCCTAGCTTTGTATTCGGCAATCGTAATTGGTTTTGGCCCTGCAGTGGGACATGCTTCAATAGCTTCTTGCAGCGTTGGTGCATCTGATTGCTTACTTGGAGTCGATATTACGAACTCAATATTATCCTGAACGTATTCTTTTTCTTTACTCATTTTAGATACAAAAAAATAAAATGAATGTTAAAATTTATATTTTATCGAGGTCGTTGCCTCTGCTCATATTCCTTTTTTTTTCAATGACCTCTTATGGATCAAGTAAATTTTAAGTGCAGTATTGACTGATGCAATTACCACAAGTATAAGTAGTAGTATAGAAATTGATTCTAGGTGTGGTGTGTGATCCACAATCTCTATCTCGTTTATGACATTGGCAGTGTTGCCTGTCGCTTTCGATTGGGTTTTACCCATAACTAAGCTTTATTTAGTATTTACTTAACTATTAGAATAGAATTTAAAAAAAAAGGAAATTGTGCAATATATGTATATAAATATTTTTTTTTTTTTTAACTTTATAAAATGTGCTCATTCAATTCTTCACTTGTGAGATGGGGTGAATGATTTTACATAATACAATTTACATCATTTATTTTAAATTGTACCATGTATGTTAGAAGATAATTATGTATGAGGGGATTTGGGTATTTGTTAATGAACTTAATTAACGTTCCCAGCATAATTGCATTTAAGGTACTCAAAAAAAATGCGAATTTCCAATTTCTTGGATCGCTTTAAACAAAAATTGTTGTATGAAGTGCGAACTATGTTGCGCTGTCGGTCTTCTTATTGTTTAGATAATTTGCACTCAATGAAGTGCTGTCGGTCATCTTTTTGTTTCTTTTTATATCAACTAACTCACCCTTTTTTTCCTTAAGTATTTTGTTTACCGTATCTGTGAGAATGTTGATTTGCTTTTGTGACTCTGTGTTAATTATTACCTGTCTATTGTTTGATTCAATTAGCTGAGCTTCGGTTATTTTGATTTTTTCCAAGTCCGACGAATCGGGAGTACCAGCCACGACCTTTAGTGCTGTGCCCAAAAAATCTAAACTTCTGGCTATTCTATGGTGTATCATTAAAGCGGACAACAAATTTTGGGCATGTTCTATATCTACCTCTAACAATTTCCGCATATGCGACTGAGGGAATAATTGGGACATCTTAACTGTATCGTCTATAATAATTGAGAATTCTGTTAAATTAGTAGAATGCCTCACATACTCGCGCTGTTCCCATATCAAAACATTTCCATCTAATACAGGAATATATTTCGCATGAGAAAAATCGGTGATTCGCGCACTCGCTGCCGATAGGGCAATAAGTATTATTCCGGTAAACCTGCGGAGACGATAAAGATAAGTCTGTAGTTATTATTTGGCTGGGTTCGGAATTAAGTTTGCAACTATTCTAGATTATCCTTATGGACCATCCTCCCCTTAACAAGAACAGACGTTCCCAGGTCTGCTTGTACACTACCTTCGGTATATAACGGAGGTAACTTATTTCCTAATCTTTTGTTGTTTCTTAGGTATACCTTATCACCTACATCAAACACTCTATTCTGTCTGTCCGGGGTACATCTGACCAATTGGTCTTGTTGGGCCTTTATTATTTTACTCATGACTGCTTGTCGGATTTCATTGGTTGCCTCGTGAATTACATCAAGTGGCCTTTGCCCTGTTACTAAGAGAATGGTCTTGTCAATAGAGTAAATTGTCGCTCGAATTATTGCTTGGACCGTATCACTGGCTTTTTTGTCGATTTTGAAGCATGTCGCTATCTCTCTCAATGTACTGTGAAGCCTTTCCACTTGTCCATTTGAGCAGCTATGAAGCGGGGGAGCATGAACAATATGTACGTTATATTGATTTTTCAGTAATGAACTGATTGTTTCGGACTTAAAAGCCGCTTCATTGTCACAATAGATGGTTTGCGTTTCTGGAAAATGGTTAAGTATTTGTAAAATGGGGACTGTCACATCTGATATTGCTTGAGACGGAATTGGCTGCACAATTGCGAATTTTGAAAATTTGTCTATGCAGGTTAGGAATAACTTTCTGTCGGTTGAAAAAATGTCCATATGCAACATTTCTCCTGCGTACGATGGAACTGGTGTCTCCCCAAGTTCTTGCTTTTTCGGGTGACGGTCATACTTGGCTGTTGTACACACCTTGCAATTCAAAACGACTTCATTGGCTAATTTCGTCATTTTAGGAAAATAATAATCCCGTAGGATCTGTTTTACATTTTCCTGAGCTGCTCTGTGTGCCCGATTATGTTCGACGGTAATTATTTCTACCTGCTCGTCTTTGTTGCTGATATCGTCCACCTTGTTTTTACAGTGCCAGAATCTTGTCGATGGGAACAATGACACTAGCTCGTGTTGAAAGACGGCTAATGTTGGAAAATCGCAATAAATCGCGTTAACTACATCTGGACTTACTACAAATTTTAGTGTTTCCAGGAGATCACTTTTGTTCGTGAATTGAACCACATGGCGGGTCTTGTTGCAGAACATGATTATTCTTCGATGTAATTTATACCGTGCTTCTTCCAGGATCACTTGGTTCCTGAAGCAATTTACAGGTTTTTCAGTTGTCTCAATTGTGTACGTTAGAGAAAGCTCGCTGTGAACGACAGGGCGTCTGCCACGAAATTTTCTTTCCCTGGTTTATAGTGGATGTTGGCACCATGCTCTTTCTCTTTTCCGATACGTTCGCGGTCGTGTAAATTTGTGTTTGCAAATCAATCTAAGCCATGGTGCGTATGAACGTATTGGCCGATGCGCTTAAATGCATCAACAATGCTGAGAAGCGTATCAAGCGTCAGGTTCTGCTTCGCCCCTGCTCCAAAGTCATCATCAAGTTCCTGATGGTGATGATGAAGCACGGCTACATCGGTGAATTCGAAATTGTTGATGATCATCGCTCGGGCAAGATTGTGGTCAACTGAACCGGACGCCTCAACAAATGCGGCGTCATCTCGCCACGTTTCGATGTGCCCATCAATGACATCGAGAAGTGGACCAACAATCTGCTGCCCTCGCGTCAGTTTGGCTACGTCGTCTTGACCACATCCGGTGGCATTATGGATCACGAGGAGGCCAGAAGGAAACACTTAGGAGGCAAAATCCTCGGCTTCTTCTTCTAAATCAGCTAAATTAGCATCTAAGAGGAGGAGCAGCAGTGTGTGTGGTGAAGGAGGAGGAGGAGTCGTAAGAATATGTAGAAAGTTGTTTTATTTCCCCTCAACCCGAAGCGACGATGACGCAACGTTTTGTATACAAACCTAAAAGGCAAAGAACAATTTCATACCAGACAACAACTATATGAAGAATGTGTTCCCCACCCAAACAAGAGAAAACGCGAAATAAAATAATTAATACATAATAAAAAAAAAAAATAAAAAAAAAACTTTCCACCTTTTAATTTTTGCGTTGGTGTTTTTTTTCAGATACTGCGAACGTCAGCGGCTGATGGTCTGTATAAATGTGTAACTCCTTGGTACCATACAGATAATTCTGCAGTTTACCGAGGGTCCATACAATGGCCAATAGCTCTCTTTCGTTGGTAGCGTAATGAGATTCACATTCTTTAAACGACCGCGATATCATCGTAATGGGCCGCCCTCCCTGAGATAGTACTGCTCCTATGCCACTCGCCGAAGCGTCTGTGGTTAGGTCGAAAGGTTTTTTAAAATCAGGGTAAATTAGCATTCTTAGTCGATCAAATGCTTTACGTTGCGTATCGTCAAAATTTATGAGTGTTTTTTTCGACATGTGTTTGCTGATCATGCCGTTTTCACCTTTTAATATATTTGTCAATGGTCTTGCTATAGACTCGAAGTCTTTAATGAATATCCTGTAGTAGCTAGCGAGGCCCAAAAAGGATCTCAAAGCATACAAATTCTTTAGCTCAACGTATTCTTGGATCGCCTTGACCTTTTCTGGGTCTGTTTTTGCCCCTTTGTAAGTGACAACAAAACCTAAATATTCCACACTTTCTTTGAAGAACCTGGTTTTTTCTTTAGACACTCTCGTGTTTGCGTCGCAAAGGAGCTTGAGGATAATGTCAATGTGTTGAACGTGGTCCTGCTCGTTTTCAGAGAAGATTATTACGTCATCCGCGTAGACATAACATATTTTGCCGATTTGCTCTCTAAGAACATCATCAATTGCCCTTTGGAAGATGCTACCTGCATTCTTCAACCCGAAAGGCAAGCGGCAAAACTCGTACTTTCCGCCATTAACTGAGAAAGCTGTTTTCTCGCGATCTTTCTCAGCCAAGTAAATCTGGTGATAGCCGGATTTCAAATCCAGCGTTGTAAAAAATGGTGCCTTTCCTAGATTCGCTAGAATCATCGGAATACTTGGCATGGGGTAGCGATCGGCAACCGTTCGCTCATTTAACTTTCTGAAATCAACGACAAAACGTTTGTTTTTATTGCCATTGTCATCTAAGCCTTTCTTATCAACAACCCACGCTGGGATGTTGTACGGTGATCTTGATGGTCTTATGATGCCATCTTTTAATAACTGTGCGATTTCGTTATTAACAAAGTCTGCCGCACCTGCAGGGTACGGGTAAAGTTTCGAGTACACCGGATCATTATCCACGGTGCGAATCGTGGCAACAACTGATGTATTGAAAGGAAGTGCCTCGTTAGAGGTCGAAAATGTCTTAATTCTTTTCAGTATCGTTTTTTTAAACTCTGCCCTTGTCGGGGACAGGTAAGGAAGATGCTTCAAAGTTTCAGATTTGTTGCCATAGTTGATAGTATTATCAGACAAATTCAAAGTTACACCAGCTTGCGTTAGCAGATCGAAGCCAATTATAGCGTCAAATGCGTCGAGGGTGTCTAAAATGAAAAATGAGGCAACTTTTCCGAAAACTTTCATAGCACACTTATTTTTGATTTTACTGGATCCATGAATGGAATTCACAGTGAATGGGGTGTCGACACGGGTAACATTTTTAAGCTCCTTTACGGGCCTAATGTAATTTTTTGCCGCACCAGTGTCGATAAGTATTTTTAGTGTCTTGCCAGCCAATTGTCGTTCAATGAACGGCAATTGGGAGCGTTCCCTAAAAATTTATTGCGTCATTGTCACCAGTCGAGTCGCTGTCATCATCAATGTCAGCAACCGCGGCTTCGGCTGCGCTTGTAAGTTAACGAGTAACCCTCTGTCACCAAACCACGCGGGCTCGCCCGCACTGATAACGCTGACGCAGCGAATCCCAGCGTTCAGTGCCCTGGCTGAAGTGGTAACCTGATCCCTTGCGCGGATGCGAGAGCAGCGTTATCACTTTTGTCGAGCTAGCATTTTTGTATTTGTAGCTTAAGAATTTTTACTTTGTATTTGTCAGCTTTTGCCTTCAGCTTTGGCTGGCAACCCATTTAGTTTTTAGTCTGATTTTATATTCAATAAAGAGCAGTTCGGCTCGTCATTCAACTCCGGCAAAGCCGTTATAATTCTTTATCAGTCACCCTCCCAACGTAAATTGACTAGAAATTCCAGCTGGTGACCTGCGCCATCTCGACAACAGGACTGGCGTAACCAAGAGGCAGAGAAGCGGATTGGGAGGAAATATTTATTTTGTATATCCCTGTTCCTCTTTATTAGTTGCCTGCTGGGCAATATTATTAATTTTTTGGCGTCTCTGCCCTGATGAGCGTTGGGATGAATTAGACCTTTTATGATTTTCAGCCTGCGCAGCACTGTTCAGTGGCTTTCCCCAGTTAGTCTGCTGCATAAATTTAGACGATGATGGATCGACATCCATTGGTTGTATTTGGTTCTGATTTAAGGCTTCCTTATCATTAGATTTTGCTCCTGATTCACCCTGTTGCGACTTATTTTGGTTCTGCCTTCCCGTAAAATGTGGGTTTTTTCTTGCCCTTTTGTTTGCCTAGTCTGGGAATTACTGCCTTGTCTGTTATTATCGCACGAATGGCGTTTATTCTCAATTGCTTTAGCATAATAAGCCGCAATCGCGCTCCTCTCAATGCTATTTTTAGACTCTTCAGCGAATGCCAAGGCAGAAGGCAAATCTTTGGGTTGTGCTGGGAGCACTAATGCTTTTAGTGGCCTTCTGAGGCCAGCTATAAAGGCGTGTAGGGCATCGCTCCTAACTTCCTCATTAAGAATGGTTGCTGACTGTTCATTGTGTGTCATAACTATCTTGTTGGTGACGAGTGTGAGTTTTCTCTCAACTTCGTCATAGTAATCCATTATTTCAAGGTCACCCTGCCTAACCATTTCTAATTTTTGACGTAAAACGCGAAGGGAGGTTTTGTCTGCATATGTGCAATCAAGTCTAGCTATGATTGCATTTGTGTTATGTGATGTGAGCAATGCTCGCGCTGCTCCACAAATTTTATTCTTTATGATGGCCACAGCCTGGTAGTGCGCTTCACTACCTTCATAATTTTTAAAAACTTCATATACATCTATGGCAAACTGTCTCCAAGATACATACTCTTCGTGACTTCCGCTAAATGTGGGGACCGATTTTACAATATCCATTTTAACCTCACACTTTACATTCGGGTTTATGGTCACTTTTTGATACACTGCTATCTGAGGGGCTTCCACTGTCATGGCAGTGATTTGGTTTTTTATTTTTTCGAGTTCCGCACTAAACCCAGTCGTTAGGCGCCTCTCTTGTTGGTCAAGAGCGTTTTTGACACATTGGTCTATTAATTCTTTAATCATTGCTGGGTCCATTTCTACCTGATTCTGTGCTTGAGGCTGAGGACAATATCCAATCTCTTGACTATCGTCGCTATCGTATTCCACTTTTATTTCCCTAAGCTCCCAACTCATGAGCAGTCGGTACAAAAACCTTTTTGCTCAGCAAATTTACCAAACACATAAACAGAAACAGTTTTACTACCGCAGAATTGCACTCAACTATATTCCATAAAATAATTATTAGATCTCGAAACACTCACCTTTACACTGCCAAATGTGACCCATATTTTTGTTTTATTAAAAAAATTTTTTTTTTTGAGTTTGAAGTTGTTATTGTTGCGTGGTTACATGGTTTTTTCTCAGGTTCGTAGATTCTTCTCTCTATCTATGATAAATCTATTCCGTTGGAAGCCAATTAAACTAGTCCAGTGGTCGGTGGGCTCCAGTACTTTTACTTCCTGCTGCCTCCATCTGGCTGTTATGTTTGTTGCGGCTTAGGATTGTACTCCGTGGCAGTCCTGTGTTCTCGATAGTAGTAGAGAACTGCAACTCCAGGATCCCTCTTCAAGGATGTTAGCTGGAACTGATGATTAGGTTGGGAAGTGACTGCTTCCTATTACTGGCCTTGTGGCTCAGCAATAAAACAAATTGTTGCGTTAGCAACTGATATCAATACAAAACTGAACTTAAAACTTAAACTTAATTATATGAAGTTGAATGTCACATTTATCAACTGGAAGTTTGGTCATTTGCCTAGCAATTTTGAATTCGTTGATTTTTGTTAAATTGGAACATAAGTCTTTCCATATACATTTATATCGTCCATTCGATACATTTATATCGTCATTGAAGCCGGTCGTGTTTTTTCACTGCACTCCTGCAAGTATATTTTTGTTTTAATTTTGCTCCCGGGCTTATTACCTAAATATCTGTTAACGTAATTAAGTTCCTCACACCTACACAATTCTGGACTAACCTTGTTACACAGTGGCGTAAAAACATAAACAATAAAATCAATTTAAGTGATAGAAATTGCAATCAAACAAACATTCTGATTTGCTTCTGTTTTGATTTCGCTTTGTGCGCTCTCCCGTGCCGGCTGATTGTTGTTGTTTACTTGCTCTCGTTTGAAAGCGTGAGCGCGAGTCGGAAAGCTCTTGCTAACAATTGTTGTTGCCGTTGTAACTCCCAGCGACAAACCGTTAATCTGCTGGGCGGCCTCTCCCTGACTACGTTCGCTATCGTCTGGACTGCTTCGGTCAGTGGACTTTGTGCTGCTGCCTCCCACCTCCCAACGATCGCTTCATTTGGACTCACGAATTTGTTGGAATCGTTACTGCTTTTCTCTTTGGTTCTCTTATTGGCACGTTACACTTAGTCAATATGAGCTTAAAATGCACTATGAAGAAGTGCGAGTGTGGTGGCAATATTGCATGCGATATGTATCTCATGTGCTGGCTTTGCACCAACTGCGCGCATACTAAATGTGCAGGATTTTCTGGCCGTTTAAGCGACCAAATATCCAAACGGTTTGGATTGACCTGGTCCTGCATGGACTGTCGAGAAATTGAAGACGAAATGCGAACGTTTATGCGACAAACGCGTATCGGCTTCAAAGAGGTCCACACGGAATTTACGAAATTAGGAGAAGAATTACTACTCAGAGCAATTGCCCCACGGAAATCTATCTTCGTCTCCCGGCTCATGCCTCAGGCTACAACGTATGATGTAAAATCCCATATTTGCGTAAATCTGCAAGCCGCCTGGGAAGATATCACAGTATCAAAATTTAGTTTTAGGAATAAACGTAGTTTTTCCTCTTTTAAAATACTCCTTCCTCACTCCCTTCTCTCTAGAGCACTAGATCCAACAATCTGGCCGGAATATACTGTAATTCACGAGTTCATAGAGAAAGAATTACCACAAAATTCCAACCCATCAATTCCAAAAAAACTTAATATTGTAAACGGCATTTTTTCCGTTCACTATCAGAATGTCCGCAGTCTTTTAGGAAAGCTAAGCCGATTTCATACTGGTAGTGCATCCTTTGATGCCAACGCTGTTGCCTTAACTGAAACCTGGCTTAATTCTTCTGTCTCCGATCATGAAATTTTCGTTTGGGTGATTTTAACCTACCACATATAACGTGGCTGCCTTGTGAAGATCTTAACCTTTTACCAGATAGTCAGCACGATTTTATCGAAGGACTAACTGACATATCTCTGGCCCAAATTAACACAATAAAAAATAGTCGGCAAAAGCTTCTTGATCAGATCTTTGTAAGCGATGCTTCTCTTGCAACGGTCGCTCGAGCTAACCCAGTTTCCTTTCCTGAAGATGCCCACCATCCATCTCTAATGATCTCTATTGAGATTGCTGACTCTGAGGTAACGAATAATCCACCGGCATCTAGTCGCGTGAAATGTTTTCGATAGACTAACTTTCAGGAGCTAAATCTTTATCTTGCTCATATTGACTGGTCATTTCTTCACTCATTTTCGAAAATTGATTCTGCAGTCGAAGCATTTTATGAAACTCTACACTCTGCTTTTGAAATTCATGTTCCGGAGGTAAAAGTTGTACCTTCAACTAAACCTCCCTGGTTCTCACCGCAATTGTCGTATCTTAAAAACAAGAAATCTAGACTCTTCAAAAAATTTCAAAAGACTGGTTCCTCTTATGACTTTGCACTTTACCCTTCAGCACGTTCTGAATTTATTACCACTAATAACCAATGGTATACAAACTACCTCTCACAATGCAGGATAAATTTCAGTACCGATCCAAAACAGTTCTACTCCTTTGTCAGCTCTAAACGCAAATCGAATGCTTATCCTCCTTCTCTTCATTTCCAGAATAATACCGAATCTTCTGCTTCTAACATTGCGAATTTATTTGCTTCCTTTTTTCAGACGACCTATTCCTCACAATCCTACAACTCTTCTACCCCATATCCTTACTCTCTACCTTGCGCGAACAATATTTTTCTTCCCTTTTTTACCGAGTGCGATGTCTTACAAGGACTGTCAATGACTGACACCTCCTTCTCTGCAGGCCCCGATAAGGTCCCAAGCTGCATTATAAAGTACTGTGCTGGAGCTCTTTGTTCACCTATCACCTATCTCTTTAACATGTCCTTGAAAGATTCTTGCCTCCCAGTAATTTGGAATGAATCATTCATCATTCCGCTTCATAAAAAAGGGTCAAGGTTAAACGTTGAGAACTATCGGGGTATTGCAAAGCTTTCCGCCATCCCAAAATTGCTTGACCAGATGATAACATCGCAACTGCAGCATCTCTGTAGCAACCTCATATCTCCTTCTCAGCATGGATTCGTCAAACATCGATCAACAACGACCAATCTTCTTGAGTTTTCATCACTCATAAACCGCGGATTTCAGTGCCGATCGCAAACTGATGTCGTTTTTACTGATTTCAGTAAGGCCTTCGATTCGGTGAACCATGCTCTTCTTCTTCGCAAACTGTCACTTCTGGGCTTTCCACCAAACATTTTGAGATGGATCTCATCTTATCTATCTAGTCGTACACAAAGAGTACTATTTAATAATGAACTGTCAAATGTTGTCAACGTGACATCACGAGTTCCACAGGGCAGCCATTTAGGTCCGTTGGTTTTTGTACTCTTTGTGAATGACCTCCCTCAAGTCATATCCCATTCAACCGTTTTTATGTACGCAGATGACGTTAAAATTTGTCTGCCGTACTCTGATTGTTTTTTACACACGCGTTTACAACTAGACCTAAATGAACTGCAGAAGTGGTGTTCGGATAACCTTCTATTCTTAAATCATTCAAAATGCCAAATGATGACTTTTTATCGTTCCTCACCTCACATTGTATCCTATTCTATAGGAAATCATGTTCTTGATCGCATTTCTTATGTAAATGATCTTGGTGTTCTTTTTGACCACAAGTTATGTTTTAACAGCCATATCGCCGCCACAGTAAATAAAGCCAAAGGAGTTTTGGCATTTATTAAGCGTTGGTCAAAAGAGTTCGACGATCCTTATACGACTAAAACATTGTACATATCCTTAGTACGTCCTATTTTGGAATACTGCTCTAGTGTATGGGGACCACAGTACAAGGAGCAGCAAGCTATAATCGAATCTGTTCAAAAACAGTTTTTAATTTTTGCCCTTCGGAATTTGAACTGGGACCCTAGTAGGCATTTACCGTCTTACCGATCGAGGTTAAAATTAATTGATTTACAATCTTTACATCATTGCAGAATTTGCAATGGGGTATTATTTGTTCACAAGCTTCTTCTCGGAATGGTTGATTCTGAAACTCTTCTCACCTACATTGATCTTGCAGTTCCCTCCAGGTTCACTCGAACATTCCGGCCACTCCGATTGTCACTCTGCAGGTCCAACTATGCCCAACATGAACCTTTCCGGGTCCTGTGCTCTAACTATAATACTCTTTCCTCAATCTTGTCATTTGAAAAATCTGTATATATTATCTCATATGAAATTTATCAGTACCTAGATTTATCAATACTATAAATAATCTTTTTCACTAGTATAAGTTAGCAGATCATTGTTAGCTAATAAATTAATGTATTCAACCTAATTTAGTATTTTACAGTTTAACAGCCAATTGTCGAACTTTAAACAATAAACAATAATAATAATAATATTTCATGGTAATCGTCCGTAATTAATTCGTCCCAACCAATCCCTCTGTCCCAAATTGTCTGTAACAGAATTTGATTGGCAATCAGTAAATTCGAAAGAAATCCAAGTGGATCAAAGATCGACATAGTAATCTTAAGTACTTCACGTTTCGTTGGTCGTTTTATCAAATCTAAAATGTCAGCATGTGCTTTTTAGAACTTTAAATTAAAACCAAAATAATCCTCTTTAAAATCCCACTTCAGTCCTAGGATTCGTTCTTCTGTTGCACTTTTAATTTCTTTTGTGTCCATCTGTGTACTGTTTCTATTTAGTCCTGTCAAGACGTCGTCTAAATTCGATATCCAGTTACACATATCAAACCCAGCATGTTTATGAATATATGTAACTTCATTTATCAATTTTACTGCGCTTTCTACGTCTGGCGCTCCTCCCAAGTAATCATCCATATAATATTTTTTACAATATCATTGCAGGCTTTGGGAAATTGGTCTTTGAAATCTAAAGCATTTCGATTTCTTGTTTCCTGAGCTATGCTTGGGCTACATTTTGCACCAAAGAAAAGAACCTGAATTTCATAAACGTCTGGTTCTGTGTGTCGATTTGAACCTCGCCAAAGAATTCGTTGGGCATGTCTGTCTTCCTGGCGAACTAAAATCTGTAGGAACATTTCCTTTATGTCGCCAACAAAGACTATGTTGTGTTCCCGAAAGTTAATTAATACTGAAACGAGTTTGTTGTACAAATCTGGTCCTGTTAATAGAAAGTCGTTTAAACAATATCGATGAGACTTGGATGCTGCATTAAACACGATCCGTAGATTGTCAGGCCTGTTGCTATTAACAACACCAAAATAAGGAAGATAGTATGTTAATGGCATTTCTGTTGGACTTAGCTTCCGCAAATATCCTTTAGATATGTATGACTCTATCATTGCTTGGAATTTTTCTTAATATTGTCTGTCTTTGTCAATCTTTCGCTCTAAATGCATCAGTCTATTGTATGCATTGTTATAACTTTTACTATGAAATCCCGATGCACTTTTATAAAAACCTACGTCCAGCCACTTCCCGTTCCGGCACGGTGGTAGACCGGCTTGGCTCGCCGTATTTGGGGTGGGTTTTTGGAGTGGGGACGCTGCGGGAAACATGACAATAAAAATTTTCGTGCCGTGGAAAAAAAATAGTAAAAATAAGAAAGAAGAATTCTATAGTCCGTCACTGATGAGTAATAAAAAAAAAGTAAGATCTGTCTTTGGCTTTCCAGCCCATCGTCAAAGAGTGACCATGGGGGTTAGTCTGGCCCTACCCACCCCTACACACAAAGCTGTGTGTCCTATGGATCAACTATTGGCCATACTTCTGTTGATCCCCTAAATAAACTATGTCTCGTCCGTCACATTGTTGTCACCCCCTGGCTTCCTAGTCCCAATTCCATTCCAACCCAGCACCCTCCAAATTGCCAATTAGCAACACATAATTTTATTTGTGCTCACATTCATAACTTTGATTTTATTGATAAAAAAAAGTTGATTTGAACTGTTTTAACAGAGTTTCAATCGAATTCCAGAAGGGAAAACGATTTCACGCCATAGCCCGAGCTACGGCTTACGTCCCTCGAAATGAGGAAACGCTCTGTTGGCCACATGGGCTTACAAATTTCAGACGGACTTAAACATAATAAGAAAAGAAATACAATTTTTTTTTTACGGAAACCAATAATATTGAATAAAGAGAAATTCAATGAAATTTTAATTGATAGAAAAATTCAAAAATAAAGATGAGCAAAAAA
Source organism: Lordiphosa mommai (assembly GCA_018904225.1). Lineage (NCBI taxonomy): Eukaryota > Metazoa > Arthropoda > Insecta > Diptera > Drosophilidae > Lordiphosa > Lordiphosa mommai. Next base: position 1,009,368 of record JAEIFT010000002.1, on the reverse strand, counting down.
AAATTAAACTTATTAATTAAATTAAAAAACTCAAATGAAAGGTAAAAAAATTTGGTCTTGTCATTATAAGCCATGGAAACCGGAATAATAATAGGAAAACTGTTGGAAAACATGGAGAGAGAATTTAGAAAGACATAACTTTAAAGATAAACGAAAAAATTTAGCAAGAAAAGAAAAATAAAAAAAATAATAAGTAAAAGACAGGTCAATATGTATATATATATATAAAAACTTACTTTTACATCCGGACTGGCCAGCAACTTACCCAATTTGATGAAAGCGCTTTCAGGGGGTTTTGTTTAAAAAAATAAAAAAAAAATATAAAAATATTTTTATATTTTATATGCACACACTGACACAGAAAAAAAAATTGTATAGGCACTAAAAGGGGTCAAAAAAAAGGAAGATGACAAACTAGGCTAATATAAAAAAAAATTAAAAGAAAAAAAATTTTAAATTTAATGTTAATATATATAAATATATATATTTTTTTAAAATGAATTTTTAAGTGCGGACTGATTGACCGGAAATAGTAGACGCGCGTTCCAAGTCTGAGGTATTATTATACCTCCTTTTCAATGAGTGCTTGTTAAGCAAATACAACTTGAGCGCCAATTGAGCCGCAGCAATAATTACCAACACTACTATCCAAAAAGTTAAGTCTTCTATATGACCGGTATGGTCGACTATCTCTACACTATTTACGACGTTAGCCGTACTATCGGACACTTTGGATGTTTTACCTCCCATTTGAGTTTTCTTGCAGTGAGAGGAGAAATAAAATAAAACTATGCTGATATAAAGAGAAAAAATGGAAAATCTAAGCTAATACATAAACTACACTACAGTTCTCTTCTGGTGCGGTTCTTCAGAGCAAAGGGGGGAGAACTCCTTGTTTCACTTGCATTTGGGGTGCCCTTCTGTTGTTTTTTATACACTTGAAAAGTGTATATTAATTTTGCCCAGAAGTTTGTAACGCATAGAAATATTCATTTCCGACCCCATAAACTATATATATTCTTGATCAGGACGACGAGCTGAGTTCATTTCCGCTTGTCCGTCCGTCCGTCTGTCCGTCTGTCTGTCTGTCTGTCTGTCTGTCCGTCTGTCCGTCTGTCTGTCTGTTTCTACGCAAACTAGTCCCTCAGTTTTAAAGCTATCGAGCTGAAATTTTGCACAGAGTCTTCTTTTTACTGCACGCAACTAATATGTCGGAACCGGCCGGATCGGATGACTATATCTTATAGCTGCCATAGGAACGATCGGTCGAAAAATAAGTCTCAGTGAGAAAAACTTTTTATTTTCCATCGTAGCGTCACCAATCGTAGTATATATTAGTTTTATATGTTTCCACACAATTCGGAAAAAATTTAATTAAATCGGATGACTATAGCATATAGCTGCCATATAAACGGTCGATCAAAAAACTACTTCTTGTGAGAAAAACTTTTTTGTTTTCCATCGTAGCGTCTCCAATCTTGGTATACATTAGTTTTATGTGCTTTCACATAATTTTGAAAAAATTTATCAAAATCGGGTGACTATAGCATATAGCTGCCATATAAACGGTCGGTAAAAAAACTACTTCTAGTGAGAAAAACTTTTTTGTTTTCCATCGTAGCGTCTCCAATCTTGGTATATATTAGTTTTATATGCTTTTACATAATTTTGAAAAAATTTATCAAAATCGGGTGACTATAGCATATAGCTGCCATATAAACGGTCGGTCAAAAAACTACTTCTAGTGAGAAAAACTTTTTTGTTTTCTATCGTAGCGTCTCCAATCTTGGTATATATCAGTTTTATATTTTTTTACATAAGTTCGAAAAAATTTATTAAAATCGGATGACTATAGCATATAGCTGCCATAGAACCGATCGGTCGGAAAATGTGTTTTACTAAGAAAAGTTTTTTTATGGTATCAAATTTTTATTATTAAATATTAAAAAGTTTAAAATATTTGATATCTATATTCTTTATATTTTTTACCGGTTAAATCAGTTGGAGTAAACTTTTTCAAGTGTATTTAAACTTCGGCACAGTCGAAGTTAGCTTTGCCTTCTCGTGTTTTTATACACTTGAAAAGTGTATATTAATTTTGCCCAGTTTAAAACGCATAGAAATATTCATTTCCGACCCCATAAACTATATATATTCTTGATCAGGACGACGAGCTGAGTTCATTTCCCTCTGTCCGTCCGTCCGTCTGTCCGTCTGTTTCTACGCGAACTAGTCTCTCAGTTTTAAAGCTATTGAGCTGAAATTTTGCACAGAGTCTTCCTTTTACTGCACGCAACTAATATGTCGGAACCGTCCGGATCGGATGACTATATCATATAGCTGCCATAGGAACGATCGGTCTAAGAACTAGTTCTAGTTAGAAAAACTTTTTTGTTTTCCATCGTAGCGTCACTAATCTTGGTATATGTTAGTTTTATATGCTTCCACATAATTCTGGAAAAATGTATCAAAATCGGGTCACTATAGCATATAGCTGCCATAGGACCGATCGGTCGAAAAATAAGTCTTTGTGAGAAAAACTTTTTTGATTTCCATCGTAGCGTCTCCAATCGTAGTATATATTTGTTTTATATGTTTCCACACATTTCTGATAAAATTGATTAAAATCGGATGACTATAGCATACAGCTGCCATATAAACGGTCGGTCAAAACATTACTTCCAGTGGGAAACACTTTTTTGTTTTTAATCATAGCGTCCCCAATCTTGGTATATATTAGTTTTATATGCTTTCACATAATTTTGAAAAAAAATGATCAAAATCGGATGACCATAGCATATAGCTGCCATAGGACCGATCGGTCGGAAAATGTGTTTTACTAAGAAAATTTTTTTTTATGGTATCAAATTTTTATTAGCAATGATTTAAAAATTTTAAATATCTGATATCTATATCCTACTTATATATTTTTGCAGTTAAATCAGTTGGAGTAAAGTTTTTCAAGTGTATTAAAACTTCGGCACCGTCGAAGTTAGCTTTGCCTTCTCGTTTTTTTTTTTTTTGTTTGTGGTTTGATTTGCCGCGATACCCTTGGGTAACTTGGTCTTATTTCGCCAAGACAAATTATTATTATATATTATAATAATTATTATATATTAAGTTCAGTTTGAGTTATAGATTTGCATTAACACTTTGTTTCATTATTAGGTACTTCAGGTGTTTCATATTTAGGTACACTTGTTTCTTTCTGTAGTGGAAAGAGTGTAAACACTTGGTTTAGGTACACTTGGTTTAGGTACACTTGGTTTAGGTACACTTGTTTTTTTGTTTTGTTTTTTTTTTTAACACTTTGTTCCACTTGTATGTGGGCACTGGTTTTTGTAGAGAACGGGGGGTGAATACTTTGTTTCACTTGTTAACACTTTTTCTTGTGACCGCCCGATTTGATTAATCTTTGGAAACTAACTTCTGATCTTCTAACGAAAATCAGTGTCCCCCAAAAACTCCAAAACTGCGCTGCCAGCGTCGTTTTCTTTTTTTGTTTTGTTTGTTTTTGTTTTTTCTATTTATTTCAGTTTTTTTTTTTCTTTGTCTTTCTATGTCCCGCTCTGCAGGTGCCAGTTTCCCCGCGACATTCATATATATATATAAGTGCAAATATATACAAAAATATTTGCAAGCTATGCTGACCTAGCAGAAAAATCGCTCGCCTGGAGAATCTACTATTGGTATGGGAAAATTTGTTTTTGATGTTCCCCATTTTGACACCCGAGGTCCGAGTAATTTTGAACCAGACACACGTATCTCGGGGCGCAGGGTCGACTTTTTGATACCCTGCCTCCCTTCACAATTAGTGTTCGTTATCGTTATCGTCGACGCCGGCTGTGTTTTGACTGAGCTCCCGAATTAAATTTTTTTCAATCGCTTAATACAGTGTTTTATATTAATATTTGGCTTTTACGTGGATTTGATCACACTCGCCGTTTTGATTTCGACGTGTTTGCGCATCTTGATATATTTTTTCTAATTAATATCAAAATTTTGTTTACCGTCTTTGCAAATATATTTTTTACATTCCTTTTCTCTTTCTCTTACGCGACCGCGCTCAGCTTTCGGTGCTTGTGTTTTTGTTGTTGTCGCGATAATCTTTCTGCTACCTGCTACGGCCGCGCCCGCGCTTATCTTTATTCTGTGTGTGCTTGTGCTTTGATCTCTGTTTAGTTTGTTGTTGTGTTTGTGCTGACTCTTTGCTGCCCTCGTCCACCTTTCGCTCTGTGCAAGTGCATCACCAAACTCCCGCGACTTTTAAACTTTTTGTCCTCCTGCTGCATTTGCTTTCTTTGTTTGACCCCTGTGTTCAATTTGCATAAATTATAGTCATGAATTCGTGCTGTATTAAGACATGCCAATATAAAGGCAAGATTAACACTGAGCAGTTTCTTTCCTGCTGGTTATGTGATAATCTTGCTCATGGAAAATGTGCTGGATTTAATAACGGCCGTATTTATGACTGCATTGCTGAACGCAAAGGTCTACATTGGGCTTGTCCAACCTGTCGACCCACCGAGGTGGAATTTATGAGATTTATGTCTCAGACAAGGTTAGGATTTGGCAAAATCAGTAAGGATTTTCTTACCCTTCATGAAGCCTTCGACACACTGAAGGCCTCATTCAGCAGTATGAGAATTCTCGCTGACTCTCCCAAGCGAAAGAGGCCGTCAAATACGACGGTACCCTCTGCGGGGTCCAGCGTTGAGGCTCCGCACAATACAAATGAACCTGAACCCACTCCTCCTTGCATTACAAATGCTCCAACAATTTCTGTGGTTCCCCCTTCTGATAGTGCTTTAGTTCCGACTGTTTCACCATCAAGCATACCGGTTGATTTAAGCTTGCTTACAGCTCCTCCAACCACACCAAATGCAACTCCTTCCTCACCCGAGGAGGAAACGTTTGCATCTGTGGCCTCACAGGCTGCAAGTGTGGCTCAAACACCATTGAGCACGCTTAAATCTACCGAGCTGTCAGTTAGAACCTCAGCTCCCTCTCGGACCCTTACGGCAGTGCCTTCTCGAACCCTAACGGCAGTGCCTCCTCGAACCCTTACGGCAGTGCCCCTCGAAAGCAGATATTTGTCTCTCGACTTTCTCCTGACATCACTGAATATGATCTACAAGAGTTCATCAAAGACACAGTTGGGTGTTCAGATTCGTTTGTTTTCAAATTTAAATTTGCCAGAGTTAGAGATATATCCACGTTCAAAATTTCGGTACCTCCAGCCTATTTTGAACGACTTATGTCTTTAACCATTTGGCCTGAGCATACGATTGTTCACGAATTTGAAAATGAAAATAATAGTCGTTCAAATATTGCCACTTTTTCCCGATCTTCTGGTCGTTCAAAAAACTAGACAAAGATTCCTTCCGTCTTATAGTTAATTATCAGAATGTACGTCGGCTCCTAACAAAACTTAACTCTTTATTTATTAATAGTTTTTCTTTCTCTGCACATGTCATTGCATTTACTGAGACTGGACTTCATACCGCAATCAATGACTCTGAAATTTTTAACAGTAAATTTACCTTACATAGATTTGATCGTCCATCTGGGCAGGGAGGTGGGGTGCTTATTGCCGTTGATTCTGATTTTTCATCAGAGTTAATACCAATATATAGCCCGAATCCAATTGAATTTGTTTGTGTAAAACTGACATTTCAGCGTGTTTCTGTTTTTGTCACATGCTCTTATATCCCGCCAAGGTCGGATACGGACTTATATGTAGAACATTTGTCCGCTATTAAGTATATTTCCACACTTCTTTCTGATTATGACCACATGATTGTTCTTGGTGACTTTAACCTCCCAGGAATATCATGGTCCACATCAAGGATTCATATTCCCTTTTACCAAATTCACAAAATATTTTTGTGGATGGCTTATTAGAAATTTCGCTTTTGCAAGTCAACATGATTCAAAACTCACTGAAAAGACTTTTGGATCTTGTGTTTGTACTAGACGATTCCAACATCGCGTTATGTAGAACTGATCCACTTTCACTCCCAGAAGATCCTTACCATCCAACATTAGAATTGATATTGGACCTTGGTACTCCCTTAGTAGAGGCATCAAGCAATTCAATTCCGTTTCGTAGATGTTTCAGGAAAGCTAACTTTGGTATGCTTAATAACCTGATCCTCCAAGCAGATTGGACACAGTTCAATGAGTGTGCAGATATGGATGTTGCCCTCAAACTCTTCCATGAGAAGATTTCGTTCGCGATTGATATTAGCGTACCCCTTTCCGATGGTCCGCCAACTACTAATAAACCTCCCTGGTTTACTCGCCAACTTTCAAATTTAAAAAACAGAAAATCTAGATTGTACAAAAAACTAAAATGCTCTGGCTCACCTAGTTCTGTTGCCCAGTATATAAGGGCCCGTTCTGACTTTCGCATTCTGAATTCTCAATGTTACAATGCCTATTTGTCCCGTTGTAAGGATCAATTTAGAGAAAATCCGAAACAATTTTACAGCTTTGTAAATACAAAGAGACGGTCTTCAACGTATCCTTCGTCCGTTCATTTTGGTAATGCTATGGCAAATAACGACCATGATATTGCTAATTTGTTTTCAGATTTTTTTAGTTCAACCTATTCATCTCAAAACTATAACAGCAATCAAGCCTATCCGTATGATGTTCAAAGATCGAACTGCATATTTAGTCCAATTTTAACTGAAACTTCATTGTCTCAGCATTTAAAATCAATTACTCCTGTTTATTCCCCTGGCCCTGATGGTGTTCCTAGTTGTATGTTAAGGTACTGCGCCGACTCATTGACAGCTCCACTGTTAAAATTATTCAATCTGTCCATAAGCTCTTCTCACTTTCCTGATTCATGGAAGGAATCTTTTATTATTCCTTTGCATAAAAAGGGTTCCAAATCTGATGTCGGAAATTACAGATGTATTTCTAAGCTTTCCGCAATTCCAAAATTATTTGAGAACCTTATAACTTCTCACTTTGCAACATCTCTGTCGGTCACTTGTTTCACCGGCCCAACATGGGTTTATGAAAGGCAGATCCACTACTACAAATTTACTTGAGTTCACTACTCTTGTCATTAATGGATTTAGAAATCAGCTTCAAACGGATGTAGTGTACACTGACTTTAGTAAAGCTTTTGATTCTGTTAATCATGAGCTATTATTGCATAAACTTGACCTTCTTGGATTTTCGTCCGATTTGGTTTCTTGGATATCGAACTATCTGAACTCCAGAACACAGAAAGTTTTATTTAGAAATTCTCTTTCTAAAACACTTACAGTAACTTCTGGGGTTCCACAGGGTAGTCACCTGGGTCCCCTACTCTTTACTTTGTTTATAAATGACCTTCCTCCGATCTTAGCTCATTCTCGCATATTAATGTATGCAGATGATGTTAAGCTTTGCCTTTCTTATAAAGAAGCAGACTCTTTCACTGATCTCCAATCAGATCTGGAAGTTTTTCAGTCCTGGTGTAATGTAAATCTTCTGAACCTTAACTGTTCGAAGTGCATGTGTATGACATTTCATAGAACGGAGCCTCATTTAGCTTCATACTCCCTGTATAACACTTGCTTAAATCGTATTTACGAAATAAACGATTTGGGTATTATTCTCGATCCTAAACTTAATTTTAACGAACATATTTGCAGAACAGCTAACAAAGCCATGAGTGTGCTTGGATTTATTAAGCGTTGGTCCAAGGAGTTCAACGACCCTTACACAACCAAGACCCTTTACACCTCTCTTGTTCGTCCGATACTGGAATATGGTTCATGTGTGTGGTGCCCTCAATATAAGAAGTATCAAGAGCGCCTAGAGTCTGTACAAAAGCAATTCCTACTGTTTGCTCTCCGTGGTCTTAATTGGGAACCTAATGTACGTCTTCCGTCCTATTCTAGTAGACTGCTTTTAATTAACCTTCCTTCTCTAAAAAATCGAAGAACTATGCTGGGAGTAATTTTTGTTCACAAACTAATACACGGTGAAGTTGACTCTTCGGAGTTAATTAGTCAACTTAGATTCAACGTCCCCTGTAGGGTTACAAGAAACTTTTTCCCTCTTTCTCTTCAACGTTGTACTTCTAATTACACTTTATATGAACCATTTCGTGTTGTCTGCGCAGATTATAACAGTCTTTACCACCTCTTAGGACCTGAATGTTCTCTTTCCTTATTAAAAACTCGCACATTAATCCATTTAGCTCGAAACTAGAACTATTCGTATAATGATTGCTTGTATAACCATTGTATACTATATTTTATTTTTTTTCTGTGTATTTGTAAAATATATGTGTTAATTATTTTAGTTTTTCAAGCGTAATTACAAATTTATACATTATTAATTTTTTTCTTTCCCTCGCGTTTCTCGTTGTCGCACGTCATGCGACTGCGCCCCTCGGTCGGTTGGGCGGGTGGTGGGTTGCTGTTTGCTCTGGGTTCCGCGCGTAACAAGCCCTGGCTTGGTGTCGCATGGGCCACTTGAACGTACTGCGCATTGTACGTAACGTCCATATATTAAAAAAAAAAAAAAAAAAAAAAACTTTATGGTAGTTTTTTCCGTTCACCTTTCCAAAAGAGGCCACATTCGAAGGCTACCCTCCCCTCTTTAGGCTGTTATCAATTATTTGCAGGCATTTTTTGTCATCTAGTGACATTGGATTGTCTTTAAAAGTGGTCATTTCATTTTCTAAGGCCCAGTAGGATTTTACAAGATCCTGTAATAAGTTCAGGTCGTCTTTGTCATATAATGTTTCACCACAATTTTTTATGTAAAAGGAATAGTCCGTTTGTCTTGAATCTGTCGATGAATCTACAATGCCATGAACTACCCATCCTAGCGAAGTCTTACTAGCAACTGGTCCCTGAAATGATTCATATTTGAGTTTTCGAGTTATAATAACTGACCAGTTATCCTGTCCAATTAAGAGTTTAGGTTGTGCTTCTTTATATGACATCACTAAATGGTTTTAAAAATGTCCATTTGTCGGTCAGGTTGTTGACATTCAAAGTTTGAGTTGGAAGATTAAGACCAGAAACTATCTTAACTTTTCTTAAAGTGAATGATTTTGACGATTCACCTCTTCCTTTGACACAAACACTAACTACTTTTGAGTCATTCTGTTAGTGTACTTCATTATTTGTCCACTGCATTCTCAATGGTCTTGTAGGACCATCTAATCCTAATTCATCAGCTATATCTTGATCTAGTAGAGATACGGTGGATGCTTTATCCAGAAGAGCATAAGTTTCAATTGTCTTTTTGGGTCCTATAATGGAAATAGGAATAACTTTTAGAAGAATTTTGCTGTTACATAAATTGACCTTGCAGTTGTTGTCTGTCTGTGTTTGTGTTTCTTCCTGTGTCTTTGAATTTTCTTTGTTTTCGTTCTGTTGCCTATCTTTATGCAATAATGAATTATGTGTTTGAGAACAATTATTAATTCTGCAAGGCTTCTTTCGCTTGCAGTGTTTCATCAAATGGTTCTTGCCAAGACATGATAAACATAATCGATTTTCGGTCAATATATAAGTCTTTAAATTTTTCACATGAAAATATATAATGGTTTGACTGTTTACAGAAATGACAAATTTAGATTTGTTTTGCTCGTTAGAGTCCACCTGATTTGAAACGGTCAATGTTGTTTCTTTTGTCTTTACTTGTCCAAACCCTAACATCTGTGCTGCTTTCGTTTTCTTGCTAAGCCAGCTATGTAAAATTATTAATTTCGGTTCCGTGCTTTTTCTCTCCTGATAATACTGTACAAAAGCTAAACGCTGTGATAATGGCAACTTATCTAATACATCCTCAAATAATAAAGGATTTCTTATGTGATCGTTTTCTTCAAAGTTTTGAAGTGTACATATTAGATTAGTAAGCATGTCAAATAAGCTTATTAATTTTTCAATTTTGTCATCTTTAATGGGGGGTTGATTTTTAAGTTTGTCTATCAAATGTCTGATAATGTGTGTTGGTTCACCAAATCGTTCTTTTAAAGAGTTTATAATAGTATTTACATTTTGGGGTAATAATAATAAAGATTGAACAGATTCTTTAGCTCTACCAGTCAACGCCTTTCTAAGACGGTTAATGTTTTCATAGTCAGAAAACTTACATGTGTCAGTGCTAATTTTAAATTCTGAATAAAATAGTGGCCATTCAAGGGGATCACCGGAAAATACAGGAAGATCCTGTGCAATGGTTTGTCGGGCCATAAACGTCTGAATAATATTCTGATTTGCCACATTTTCTTCTACCTGATCATTTTCATATTGTACATTTGGTGGCTGTCTGCCAACCCACTCACGTGTTCGTCTTGCAGATTGAGAATCGATGTCACCAGCATTCTCGTTGTTGTTATCTTGGTCGTCGGCTTGATCATCATATTGGTCATCATTGGGGTGGTTGTCTACCACTTGGCTATCTTCAGATTGGTCATCGTCTTGATTCTCCAGTTCAGCTATTTCCTGTTGTCGCTGCATCTCGTTCTGCTTCTGTTGAAATTCCAATTTTGATCGTTGCTCCTGAAGATCCTGTTGTTGCTTCAAAAACTCCATTTCAATTTTGAGTCTTTGAACCTTTTTCGTTTTGCGCGAGCGTTGAGATCCTGATGTTGATGGTGTCTCCATCCTAGTCTGTAAAGGTGTCTCCTTCTCGATATGTAATGGTGTCTCCGTTACATTTTGTTTTCGCTTGGCTAATAGATATGGAGTCGATGCATTTATTACAGTTTTTTCCAACTGTTCAGTGAGTCCATGATCACATCCACTAGCTGTGTTTTTATATCCGTTGTCATTAGTCGAATGTTCACTGTTGTCCTTATTTGTTTCCATTTTAGAAGTCAATTTTCTATTGCGCAATTGCATAATTTAGATAAATCTGGATTGCCAGAAATTTGCTATGTACAGTTAACCGTCAGTGTGTATATCAGACGTTGTCACCCAAGACGTACACGGCCGAACACATTCGGCAAATTCACACAGACACGAGCCGAACACATGCCGAGCCCTTCGCAAAGAGAGTAAAAATCAAGCAAAGCCAATCAGTGCTCGCCTAGCCTTCAACAAGGTAGGTTCGAGCCGCTTTGCGTCGCATTATATTCGCACACCAATACACTCTCACTTTTTTGCCTCGCTCTTTGTGACTAAGGCTGGTGTATATGCCCAAGATTCAAGTATGTACTCGGCAATACATATACATGCTGCACAAAGCGTCTTGTCTGTGTGTGTATGTGTAGCTTTGTCAAGCTACATACATTTGCATTCGCGTCTGACGAAATACAGATTCTTGTGGTGAAATTCACAATACTGTTGTTGTTGGTCTCTGATGAAATTATTGGAATTTTACGATGTCGCCTTTATTTTTCCAGAGTGCCGTCCAGTTGGCATCGAAGGACCATTAATGTTGTGTTACATACCTGGAAATGGATGTTAATCCGGTTCGATTGACCAATTAAACTTTTTCCTTGTGAAATCCACTTGTGTGATTTTTGAATATTATTTATTTAAATCAACTTAGATGTAGGTATTTCAATTTAAACAAGTAAGAAAGTCGGTCAAGCCCGACTGTAATATACTCTGTACCTGTTTGTATGTAACTGATAACTTTAAAGTGTGAGGGTTTTTAAAAATCTGGGGGTGGCAACTCTTTCGACTATCGTTCATCTGGTTGAAAAACGATGTACGGGCTCGATAAGTAATTATGAGTAGAATTACCCTAGTACATAACTCGTAAAATTATAAAATTTGTATATAATTTCCTATTAACATAAACATATTTATATTAGTCACGCGGGAATCACGCGTGATTTCTGACCGCAGGCCATCTCAATTGCATTACCAGTAAGCTATTGCCCTCTCGCTCTCTCTTTCTCTTAAGTGGCTGCGGTGTTGTTGGTGTCGTTGCATTAAATTTTCTTTTACATATTGCGCCACTATTGTTCATCTGATCGGAAAACGATGTATGGGGGCATGATAAGAAATTATGAGTAGAATATATGTCTAGAAGGTTCGAACAATCTAACTCCAAAATTGTGGAATATATTAAGTTTTTTTCAATTTGCGGGGGAGGCAGGGGGCGTGGCAAAAATCAAAACTAAACTTGATCTGCCTGCAAGTATAAGAAATATATGTTCCATACACTTCAAACCTCTATCTCTTACCATCTCTGAGATCTCTTCGTTCATACGGACAGACGGACAGACGGACAGACGGACATGGCTATATCGACTCGGCTGTTGATGCTGATCAAGAATATATATACTTTATGGGGTCGGAGATGCTTCCTTCTGGCTGTTACATACATTTGCACAAACCCAATATACTCTGTGTACCTTCGGTACAGAGTATAATTATTAAGGCGTAGAACATTTATTAGTTCGGTTTGTCGGCGGTCAGCCGTGGCGGTCAGCTTTTTTCAAAAACACACTTTCGACTCTCTTCGACTCTTGCTCGACTGCACGCTCATTCGCAGTGTTACCGTTTTGCATTTTACAAAAAATATCAAATAATGCGTTTCATAAGAGGCATGCCAACTTAAGTAATAAATATTCAAATTCTATTACTATCTAATTCATAACAGTTTGTGTATATTGTATGTATCAGTTGTTCGAGTTTAATTTGTGCGCCCAAACCTATTTATTTTATTTTATTTTGAAGGTTGCCGGCAAAGAAAGGTGAATGCAAAAATAAGTTGGATCGCTTTCAAGTCCATGTGAGGTGACGGCAGTGTTAGGCATTAATGAATAAAATTTCAATTTTAATCATTTAATTTATTTGCAGCTAACATTAACCGCAATTAAAAAATAATTTGCATATTGCAATTAATTAAGTTATATTGATTGAAATCAGATGTAACTGGAAGCTAAATCAATTGCAATTAAATGTTTGAATTGTTTTAGACCAGGGACCGAAAATAACAGTTATGGAAGTGAAAAAAATTACTACGAAATATGGATCCCTGATAAAATGGAATACAAGAATCTTCATAATTTTGAATGGCGAGTCATTAAATGGGATAAATTGTTATTTGCAATTTTTATCACAAAAAAATTTTGAAATTGTTATATTATAATTTTTAAATAAAAATTTTGTTTTAACTGTTAAATGGTAATTTTTATATAAAAATTTTTGAATAACAGTTAAAACTAATTTTTATTATAAAAATTTAAATTAATTTTTATTTTGTAATTTTTATAATAAAAATTACTTTTTAATTGTTATGAAAAAATTTTTATTATAAAATTTTTTTATAAAAACTATCTATCTAGTAGGCGTTTGTAAATCATAGATTGTCTTTGATAGAAGGAAACAAGATTTACTTAAACCTACTAGATTAGTAATTTTATAAAAATTTTTATAATAAAAATTTTTTCATAACAATTAAAAAGTAATTTTTATTATAAAAATTACAAAATAAAAATTAATTTAAATTTTATAATAAAAATTAGTTTTAACTGTTATTCAAAAATTTTTATATAAAAATTACCATTTAACTGTTAAAACAACATTTTTATTTAAAATCATAGAATAACGATTATTTTTAAATTTTTATTTAAAAATTAGAAAATAATTGTTATTTCAAAATTTTTATCCAAAAAGTTATAACAGTTACGGTCCCTGTTTTAGACATAATTTATAAGTAAAAAGAATGAAAACTGAGCGCTCACTCTATACTAGAATAAAAGATTAAATTAACAATGTGTTGAAAAAACATTAATTGTGATAGGTGCAAAAATATATAAATAAATATATAATAATAAAATAAAATATATAATAATTTTGTTTAATAATAAATGAATTCAAATTTGGCCAGCTCTGGGCGTAGTTAGGTAGGTTTTGAAATAAAAAATAGTTTGATCTTTTTCATGAAATATAAAAGAAATTGTGCTGTGCAGCTGCTAGTGTGTGACCTTACCTTAAAAATACCCAATTCTAAATTTTTACATATTTTGGCTATCTCACACAATTTTGTTTTATGTTCCATTTTCAGAATAAATGACTTGTTTCTGCGCCCAAACTGTTTTTGGATTTCCGTACCATGCTATATGCTTTGCGATGTACAGGAAAAAGCAAAGCGATATAATGCGCTATTGGCTATTTAAGTTATGGAATTCGTGTGCGTCGCGGAGGCTGCAAGCTCCCAGTACCCATGGCAAGTCAAAGAGTCATGGTCTTTACCAGCTTAAGCCCTGCCGTGGACTACAGTCTATTGCCGAGAAACGTGATCGTCGTAGACCGTAAATTGCGTTGTCTGACTTTTGCAGCCAAGAGTGCCCTTGGCATTGATCAGATACTCTCAGACCATCTAGACGTGCTGCATGGAGGCGCAAGAAGGGCAAACACATGCACAGGAAGCGTTAAATATGTTTGTAATGTTTTAATTGTTTTTAAATTCTCGAACATTTGGATATTTGCAATGCATTGGCAAATAAATGTCACATTTTTATACCCGTTGTAGAGTAAAAAATATATACTAAGTTCGTGCAAATGTATGTAACAGGCAGAAGGAAGCATTTCCGACCCCATAATATATATATATTTTTGATCAGCATCAATAGCCGAGTCGATATAGCCATGTCGTTTGTCCGTCCGTCCGTCCGTCTGAATGAACATCCACATCTCAGAGACTATAAGAGCTAGAGGTACCATTTTTTCAGTGCAGACTTCTATTGTGTGCACTCAGATGAAGTTTGTTTCAAATTTTTGCCTCGCCCCCGCATTGTGAAAAACCCTCATATCTCTTACATTTTTGGGATAAGCTTGTTCGGACCTTCTAAAGAATTATTCCACTCATCTTTATTTATGGATCCTTTGTTTATTATTTCACGATAAGATAAACTATAGTAAAGTTGCCCCTCAATCTCCCACAATTTTAAAGATAGATTGTTTTAACCTTTTGAACATATATTTTAATTATCATTACTTATCGATCCATCATACATCATTTCCCGATCAGATGAACTATAGTAGAGTTGCCACCCCCGCAACTTGAAAAAACCTTAAATTTCCCACAATTTTGAAGGTAGATAGTTCGAACCTTCTGAACAAATATTTTAATCACCATTACTTGTCGATACACTTTTCACTGTTTCACGATCAGATGAACTATAGTCGAGTTCTAAGCAAAACAAATAATTACGCTGGCCATTTTGTGAATTTATAATAAATCCTTTAATTAACCTTTCCCTGAGTAAAAGGTAAATCGAATTCGCGCAGAGCTGACTTTAACTTATACTCTCGTTTAATCTGTCATCATCATTGCGACCTGTTTGTAGTTTTTACTTTGTTATGAATCAAAAGGGACTGGTCCTTCCTTTAAATCTATATATATAAAAGAGTTCAACCTGACTGATTGGTGACCGTCGCACAGCCCAAACCGTAAGAGATAGCAAGCTGAATTTTTTACTGTAGTTTCATCTTACTCCGAAAGTGAGTACTAAGGCGGGGTTTTGGAAAATTCCGCCGGGAAATGTGGAAAATTCGCGGAAAACTTTTGTATGAAACTTTTTTGTTTATCATCCGATCAGCTCCAAACTAATTTAGAAAAACCGCAATAAAAATTCAACAACAATTGCATACAAGTTTTCCGCAAAATTAACCCACTACACCCCAATGGGTTAAAAATCAATTAATTGGCCGAAAGTAACTTTCCAAACGATTAGATCCAAATTTATTTTCAAAACTACACATTCACGAATATGACTTTTACATTTTGGAAAAACCTACCGGAAAATGGCCGGAGAAGTGTTGTTGTTCAAAACTCACATGTTTATCATTCGATTAGCTCCAAGCTTATTGGCAAAGCTCTATATTGCAAAAAATATTATCGCGTTTTTCTCAGTGTGGAAAATCCGAAAAATTGGCGAAAAATATTTGACAATTAAAGACTATTTGTTCTTCATACCATCGCACTCAAAATCATTTTCAAAACACCAATTGGAAATTCCATTAAATTATCATCTATCTATCTATCTCTCTACATATAAAAGAGTTTGTCCTCACTGACTGACTGACTGATTGGCAATCAACGTAGAGCCTGAGCCGTAAGAGATAGAAAGCTGAAAATTTCACAGAAGTTTCCTTATGAGTTGAAAGTGGGCACTAAGGCGGGGTTTTGGAAAATTCCAACCCTATGGGGTGGAAAACTCCCGGAAAAGCTACTATGGGGAAAATTTTGTTTTTCATCCGATTGACTTGAAATTTGGTTTGTGAGTAAAGTAAGCGAAATAATTGGACACCTGTTTCCCAGATTTCGGAAAATCTGCCCACAAGAAAAATGGCCGGAAAATTCTTCATGGGAAAAACTATTTTTCATCCGATTGACTTCAAACTCGGTTTGTGAGGATGGTAAGCAGAATAATTAGACTTGAGATTTTCCGATTATGGAAAATCTGCCCGAAAAGTCGGGAAATTCCCGGAAAATTCCATAAGGAAATAACTATTTTTCATCCGATTGGCTTAAAACTCGGTTTGTAAGGATAGTATGCTAAGTAATTGGACATGAGATTTTAAAGTGTTAGAAAATCCGCCCACAAAGAAAATACCCGGAAAATTCTGTATGAAAAACTATTTTTGATCCGATAGACTTCAAACTCGGTTTGTAAGGATAGTATGCAAAATAATTGGACATGAGATTTTCAAATAATGGAAAATCTGCCGGAAAAGTCGGGAAACTCCCGGAAAATTCTATATGGAAAAATCTATTTTTCATCCGATTGGCTTCAAACTCGGTTTGTAAGGATAGTATGCTAAATAATTAGACATGTGATTTTTCGATTGTGGAAAATCCACCCACAAGGAAAATGTCCGGAAAATTCTATATGGAAAACACTATTTTTCATCCGATTAACTTCAAACTCGGTTTGTAGCGATAGTATACAAAATAAGTTGACATGAAATTTTCCGATGTTGGAAAATGCGCCCCAAGAGTGGCGAAGTGCCTGGAAAATTCTATATGCTATAACCTATTTTTAATCCGATTGGCTTCAAAATCGGTTTGTATAGAAAATAATAAGACATTTGATTTCTCGGTGGTGGAAGTTCCACCCACAGGCAAGAATAATGGTGGGTGTATTTCGGTTCAGTGACAATGGCTATTTGTGAGTCGATCTGAATTAAAATGGAATTATTATTATTGCCAAACGTTTTTTTTCATCATTTTGGCGGCTATACTGATGTTGGCGAAGCGAAGCGCGCCGGGTTATATGCTAGTTCGTATATAAATAAACGAGCTTTGTATATGCATTCATTTTACAATTTTGCTTTAGTTTTATTTCCCTTCTCATAGTAGTAATATTCCGAGTTTGAATATGATTCTTAAATTCTTTAGAAAAGAATATCAAATCGAAGTGGGCAGATACTTCATTAAATATTGTTAAAACGTTTAATAGATGAACCTGTTGTACCCATTTGCAGCCTTTACCCAAGCACTGAAAATCCCGAATACCGTTTACTTTAGGTATATTTTTGATATTTATCTTGTACCCATCACTGCTTAACTTAACCACCTTACAGAGAAATATATTGTATCTGCCAGATAGACTCCCGATAATGGCTGATCCTGAGCAAACCAATTTTTATACACTTGAAAAGTGTATAATCATTTTGCCCAGAAGTTTGTACTGCATAGAAATATTAATTTCCGACCTTATTAACAATATATATTCTTGATCAGGACGACGAGCTGAGTTCAATTCCGTCTGTCCGTCCGTCCGTCTGTCCGGCTGTCTGTCTTTTGCGCATAGAAATATTCATTTCCGACCACATAAACTATATATATTCTTGATCAGGACGACCTGCTGAGTACAATTCCGTCCGTCTGTCCGTCTGTCTGTTTCTACGCGAACTAGTCCCTCAGTTTTGTCGAAAGCCTTACTAAAATCAAGTAATGTGAGAAATGTCACATAGCTGTTATCCATTTGCATTCGAATGTCCTCTGTTACTTTTCAAATTGCTGTGATGCAGCTTCTGTGCTTTCGGAAACCGGATTGCATATTGCTTAACACTTGGTTAAGGCTTAAGAATTTGTTTATTTGGTGCGACATTAAATTTTCAAAGACTTTCGACAGAAATGGTAGAATTGATATCGACCTGTATTCATTATTTGATTTTGGAACAGGAATTATTTTAGCTGATTTCCAGTTTTCAGGGAAGGTTGAAGTAGTAAATGCGGTGTTGCAGATATGGGTCACATAATTAAGGATTTTAGGCAAAATGAGATTGAAGAACTTTGGATGCATATCATCTAATCCAACAGCAGTCATGAAGTAGTCTGTAGTCAATATGTTTAAAGTCTCTATACCAAATGGTTGTGTCAGTACGAGTAGGATTAAAGTCATATGTTAAAAAGATCAAGTCGTGTTTGGAGAAAGCAGATACTACAACCTGGTCATATAAGAGAACTTTATCTCTATTACCATCGAAAAAAACGTCAAGCAGTGTATCAGTCGTGCCAGAGAAATGAGTAGGAGCGGTTGAGTTGACTAAACATAACCCCAAAGATTCCATTTCAGAAGATAAATGTCGTTCACGAAGCATATTACTATTTAGGTCGCCTGTTATCACAATATCGGTAAAGTCTAAAGATAGTGAAGAGATTATGTCAGTTACATCCGAGAAGTCAATGGAGCGGTGTGGCCGATAGAGGCAGCCAATAAGCATGCTTATTGCACTTTCCCTACTTGCAACTTGCAAAAACAAGTATTCAATTGCACTTCCCGGAGGCTGATTGCATACAACTTTGGCTTTAAGTTTTTTATTAATAAAAATTGCAACTCCTCCAGCATGGCTTTCTCTGTCAGATCGGTATATGTCAAATCCATCACATAAGAAAAGGACATCACTTAATTGGGGAGTAAACCACGTTTCAGACACACAGATTACATCTACATTGGACTTCACAAACAAATACCTAAACTCGTCAATTTTGCCAGCAAGGCTTTGTGCATATAAGTGACAAATATTTAGCCCATTTTTTTGTTTACTAAGAACCCTAATCATTGTAGCACTGTTCGATGTGGACCTATTTATGTTGTTATAAAGTTTAGTGTTTTAGCAGTACTCAGTAGCGCGCGCAATTTAAAGCAAACCAACAAAAATACTAATCTAATTTTACACACAAAAAAAAATTCGATTAAAAAACTAATTTTAATTATATTCCTAATTGATAAACTTATACTATACTTATAGTATATTATACTAACGAAAGAGAATATTTCTATCTGACTCTTCAGCTGCTTCAAGCTGCTCTGCTGTTCCCTCTTCGCTATACTCAAAAAGTTTTTGTATGGTGTCTATGCACAAAACTTCTCCTCCCACTCTTTTTATGATGTGCACGACTCCACGCCTCGTAAATACAGAAGAGATGCTTTTTTAAGCGCATGGCCTCTTTAAAGACAGCGTATGATTCTCTGCACAGCTGCTCATTTATATAGAAAGGTGCCGATGAGTCAAAACCCAAGAGCGCTAGTGTCAGTGGCTGTTTGTTTTGTTTTCTAATTGCACCGGCCGCCCGCATTAATGCAGCCTTATCGCGCAAGTGCTCCAATTTAACAATGATTGTTGGAACGGCAATTGTGTTTATATTTTGCTGCTGCCTGACCCGGAGTTTCGATTTATATGGAATGGAAGGTTTTTATCAAATTCGGATGACTATAGCGTATAGCTGTCATAGGACCGATCGGTCGAAAAATGTGCTTTACTAAGAAAAGTTTTTTTTATGAATGAATTAATGAATTTGAATCTTAAATATCTGATATCTATATCCTATATATATTCTGTCGGATAAATTAGTTGGAGTGAACTTTTGCAAGTGCATTAAAACTTCGGCACAGTCGAAGTTAGCTTTGCCTTCTCGTTTTAAATATATAAAAAAAATCATGGACCTGCCACAACATAGACTGCCCAACATGGATGTGCAAGAATTGCTAAGGAATAAAGCCCAATGCTTTAAGGAATGGCAAAATTTATTCACCACACATCATGTGAAGTGCGATTTAGAAAACCTGGCAGAATGGGCCCAAAAGGAGGTGCTTGTTGCGAAAGGCATAGGGCGCAATGTAAGGAGCGAGCAAGAGGTAGTGAATCTAGAATATGGTACAGAGAGCTAAATTATTATCAGGGCAGCAACAATTAGTTTAATGCATAATACAAAACCAAGACCATTCGAACAATTTTAAAACCCGATGTGAAGTGCTACAAATTGGCTATGCTACAATTTCAGCGACAAAAACTGCTTATTATGCATTATGGGTGCATTGGAAGACATAATGCACATAATCTTTATATGCCCGATCTTGGAAGAATGTAGGATATCCTATTTTGGTCACAGTCCGATGCAGCGAGAGGAGGCAGTCGAACTTCTGAATGGTGCAAATTGGCACAAATTTGCAAAATTTGTTCAGATTTTATTTAGGTATTGGAGCATAATTATCGCTAAAGATTTTTAGTATTTTAGTAAAACAAAAATGTACTTATAGTATAAATATTAGAATAAATATAATATAGTTTAAAAAAAAAATTATTTTATGTGAAGGGCTAACGGTTTATTAACCAAGCCAAGAAAATTGAAACCATAAACATACTACTACTTTTTAGATTTAGTAAAAAAATTTCTTAAAAACGTATCAATCTCAAACAAATTAAGTGAGAACATGCAACTCTTCATAAGAAAACACCTTATTACTTTTTGACACTTTGAGTCCTCAATGCTTTCGGATTGTTCTAATTGTGTAGGTGATTTTGTTCTTCTTGTGAAACAGCAAACATGGGTAAAATTTAATGGCTGGTTCAAGGACGAATCACGTTCTGGATACTCAATTTCGAGGTTCTAAGACAGAACAAGCGACACAGTGGCTGTTTGATTAGTTGAGCCTGGGCTTTGTCGACGTTGGTTCGACCGGAGTCAAATTATTGTGTTCTCGACTAGTGCAGTAGTTTGAAAAATGGCATTCCTGGTTCTTCTCGCGCGCTGTTGGGTAGCGGGGAGTGCCAATTGATTATAGCCTCCAATACTGCGAAGATAAACAGTCTGTGTTGATGCTCACTGTCATATAACCTACAGACCACTTGACATGGTATGCTCGGCAAATAGGCTGCCTAGCCTGTGGTGAACCTGCAGTCACAATAAAATAAAAGAGATCTTTTCAAACGAAGAAAAAATCATTTAAGTTTAAATTCAAATCTATTTGGTTATTTCTTGGACATTTCACTATCTGGTATTTTAGTTTGTGCAGATCTGGGATCTACCAATATCTTATTAGAATTTCGTGACCAACATTGTTCGCGACTCTGAGCGCACGCTGCTCTGACGGCTGTCAGGCTCTCAACTGCAACGTATTTCCGGTGGCGTGGTCTTTATAAAAGCGGCATTGAGGTCGAATCAGCCTTTTGCGAACAATTTATCAAGAAGTCGACATCGAATGTGTGCTCTTTCAGTTTGTGAAACACGAGGCAAGTCAACATCGAATGTGTGCTCTTTCAGGTTGTGAACGAAAGCTCTACTCGTGCCCGGCATATTAAGGAAATGCTTCATATGTCGTATTTGTTCATGAAGTAGTTTCTCTTAACTGGCAGGTTCTTCTTTAGAGTCCTGTACGTGAGTTGTTAAACTATCTTTTTAGTGACACTTCTATATTTCACACAGACATTTCACTCAACATACAAAGTCAACAATTCGTGACTTCAACACATAGAAAATTAACACAAAAAAAGACATCACAACACAATCTAATTACACGTCAACATATCTCAAAGTCATTTCACTCAACGAACAAATTCATCACATTCAAAATGATCAAAAAACGAAGTTATTACAAAGCAATTTTATCACACATAAAGGTATCATAAAATTAATTTTAAGAGAAAAAAAGAGATCAGTTTTAATTAAATTTTTTTGCTGGTTAAATTGATCTTTTAAAAAATATCATTT
This sequence comes from Lordiphosa mommai, assembly GCA_018904225.1. Classification (NCBI taxonomy): domain Eukaryota; kingdom Metazoa; phylum Arthropoda; class Insecta; order Diptera; family Drosophilidae; genus Lordiphosa; species Lordiphosa mommai. The sequence goes on along the minus strand of JAEIFT010000002.1, from coordinate 987,438 downwards.
TTCATATCATTTGGGTACAAAAACATATCTTACCGATTCAAAATAATTTAATTTACTCGAATTGATATTTAAAAGTTTTAGATTGATTGGCTTTAATATCAACTAGAATTCGAAGTTCGTGGAATACAAAGTGATGACAAGTACATCTAAATTGCGAACGAGAGAGACTGCGTCGAACATCGAAAATTGCAATAACAAAAAGCACTGAATACTTTAACGCCTAGAAAATATTCAAGTAGTTTCTTAGACGTTTGCCCATACGAGTGTTCGTTGGCTGACTGAGTTGAGACGTCATTCAATTTGATCAATTGTCAAAGTTTTCTAGTTAAGACGGATATACAAAGCTCTTTCGACTCAGCTCGACGTCCTGATCAAGAATATAAATAGTTAATAGGGTCGGAAATTAATATTTATATGCGTTGCAAATTTCTGGGCTAGAAAAAGTATAGTTGGCTTGATACATTAGGGAAAAATGTTGTCGAGCAGTGCTATACATAAGAACAAATTCACGAAGTGTCAACTTAAAATTTTAGCAAATAAGATAATGAAAGCTTACATACATGTAAACGACGCACAGTGGCTCGTTTCGCCGATTTAGCGTTGCAAAAATCATAACTTTTGAACGGAAAGAGAAATTTGAAAAATTTCTAAGGGACGATTAAAGAGAATTAATGTAGATTTTAAATGAGCAAAAGCAAGTGTTTCGAGTTCAATAATGTAACTCAGGATCGGCTGCTAAAGTTCATATTTGAATACACTGAAAAGATTTTATGAAATAGGCAAATCATTTTAATTTTTTTTAACGATTTATTGAAAGTAGTGTTATAAAACTAACTAAATTTAATAAAAATATTATTTTAAGTTACTAAACAAATTTATTTATTTTATTTATTAATTCATATCATTAGTATTTAATAGACCTAATATTTCTGGTGAATATTCGTTGGTTAACGACTCGAGTGTTTTGATGTGTCTGAGAGGAGTTATGGGGATCAGAAGAGGCCGACAACATGTTGAAAAGGTCCATGTTTTCTTGATGTCGAGATATTTTGCACGCGTTAGTTACCTAAGTTGTAGGGAACGTCTGTAGGAAATCTTCTCTTCCTGGTCGGGTCGTCTTCTCAGTCAGCCAATTGTGTTAAGTTTTGAATTAATAAAGGCAACAATACGTCTGGTGTGTTTCGGTTTCAAATCTAGAGTAATTCTTTATTGACAGAGTTGGCCTGACTTAAGCTAAATGTTTACAAAGAATGTTGGGTACATGCATATATGTTCCTAAGCGACTCGGGTGACACTTGAGTGTATGGGTAAGTATGTTTATACGTTTATGCTTACGCGGCGGATATTGGTGTGAACGGATTTATGCTTATGCCTCAAATCTCTAAGTGGAATACGATATCCGCTTGCTGAGTCTACAATGCAACAAAGTGCCACAATGTGCAGTTTGTTGTACGATGGGTGAAAACAATCTTTTAGTTAATAAATTTAGGAGTTGCTAGTCTTGATGGTTTTGCTGGTGGTATGAGTGTAGGTGGGACCGGTACGGTAACTCCTCCCCCCCTAGATTGAAGCGACGGCCATAATGATGGAATAACCAGTGCGAAAATAGTAGGTTGTTCGGAGGGGATGAATATTGTTTTCTTCTTCCTTATGCCTGCCAAGATGATAACCGTTATCAGCATTACCGCCAGTAGAATGTAGATAGTTGAAACGTGAGTAATTGTGGATCTGGCTACTTCCTTCAATTTGATTTCGCTCTTGATGTCGTAGGCTTAATTCCTGTATAGTTTTGTTTGTCTGTAATTTGATAACCTCCGGAATTTCTACTTTGATTTGTTCGAAGTCTGTCTCTGGTATGTTGTCGTACTGCATTTCGTTCAAAATTAGAGAGCAATTTTTGAATATTACTATTGCTGACCCATGAATAGTTTCTTCTTCTCCACAATTTGACTTTAGTTTTAAATGGATGGCATTAAAAATGAATAAATACCCTCTTTCTGGTTCGAATATTTGTTGTTGGAATCCTATATCTTTGGTTTCGCAAAATGAAGCTTCGCCCTTAATAATGCTACTCAGACACCCAATGTTCGTTAAGTATTGTACACCCGTTTGAGCCTTACAAATGTATAAATTGTAAATTTGTTGACATTTTGTTTGATAAAATTTAATATCTAATGCATTATATACTATATAATTTGGTGCCAATATGAATTCGGACTGATTTAAAGGTAGTGGTACAATATGTTCGATCATATAACTATTTTTATTAAATAAAGGGATTTTAATTGAAAAAACTATATCCAGTTTGCTCATATATGCTTGAAGTTCTAAGAATTTGTAAAGGTGTTCGTCTGAAACTATCTCTATACCTTGTTGTTCAATAAGTTGTAAGATCTTCTCCGTTTCGTTCTTATTTAAAATGAATTTTGGGAGTATTCCTAATCTTGCTAGAAGTATGCTGTCTGAAATATCGACCAAATGATTATACAAAATATTCATATTAAAAACAATTCTATTACTGTACTGAATCAGTTGGATTTTCTTGTCTTCTTCATCTATGTTTTTTGTAATCCCGTTTTGATAACTATTAATAAAATTATTTATTGTCTTTTGTTCCTCATTTATGTGTTTTGTTATGTTATTAAATCGAATTATTAATTCGTTGTTCATTATCTGTTGTCCTTTAAGTTCTTGATTAAAATATTCGTTCGTTTCTCTAACCCCTCTAATCTCCTCATCCATCTTTTTTGCATCTGTAACGTCCAGGTTAACTGTTATCATTTTAATAACACTACCTAATCCATTTATAAGCCCCCTTTTCTGCCTATGTAGTGGAAGTAGCGTTTGTAACTTATCCTTAATTAGCGTCATTTTCCCTTTTAAGATTGCTATGGAATCCTTAATATCCTGATTAGTTTCTAGCATATTTATAGTATTCTTAAACTGTTCTAAGCTATTCTTATAATCGTCTAGATGAATAACATGAATAAATTGTTTGTGAGACTCGGTAACCCTAGCTGTTCCTAGTTGGATTTTTGCGACTGGTTTGTCTCCCCATATTTGTTGTATTTCAAAAGATATTCCAAAGGCAATTATGGATCTGTAAAAATTAATTAATTAGTATTTTGTCTTAATCTTGTCCTAATTTTGGATTTGTGTATTTTGTGTGGCTTGGTAGTTTTGAAGGTTACCCCGTTGTCTTCCGCTACTGTGTGCGTTGAAAACCTTGGAGTTAGCTTGTCCCTTCTATTTGCTTTTCTAAATACAACGTCATCTTGATGTAATTCCATGGGTTCTGCCCTATCCTGATTAAGAATCTCCATTCGCTGTCTTTTTCTTCTTTCTAAAGTGTCTTTGACTTACGGATATAATTCTGCCTTAAAGAAGTTTAATTTCTGTAAGTAATCATGTTCGTTATTAAATACAATCTGTCTTTTAAACTTTTCTGTTCTTCCTGTAAACAACTCAATAGGGGTGTATTTCGTAGTTGAATGGATTGCATTGCTATAAGTAAAGAATGTTTCATTAAGAATCAACTCATGATCTCTTTCGACATTTTTCTTTTTCTTTGTGTCCTGAATAATTCTATAGATTTCTGTGATTGTCGAATGCAATCTTTCCACTGGAGAGTTGCTTGAAGACTGTTGAAAAGATGTTACGTGTAATTCGATACCATATTGTCTACAGAAGTCTTTGAAAATGTTGGAACTGAATTCAGCTCCTTGGTCACAAACAATCTTTTTTGGAGGTCCGAATGTGGCTATAAAATCTTCCAATGATCTCACCACGCTTATACTATCTCTTGTAAGGATAGTGTATCCTTTTGCATATTTTGAGAACTTGTCTATGATAGTCATAACATTTTTCTTGTTTATGAAATATAAATCCATGTGGATTATACCTAACGTTGCTTCAGGTGTCTCTCTTTCTTGAAAAGCGACCTTTGGAGGTTGTCTGTCATATTTTAATGTCTGACAAATGTCACAGTTATTAAAAGTACGGGCCACCACTGTTTTCATATTTGGAAAATAAATTTTCCTTTTTAAATGAGCAGTTGTTTCTTCTATACCCCTGTGGTTATTAGCCAAATGATAGCCTTTAACTTCCTGTTCTTGTTGCTCCTTATTGGTTATGTCAGACAGTATAATTGAACATCTTGTTACTTTGTACATCCCGCCCTGGGAAAAATATACGCTTCCTGGATGATCTTAAAAATTTCGTCTGGTGCGAAAATCGCGCACATCTTGTTTGGTTTCAGTATGGTCTTTAATAACCTGGCCAAATTTACCTCCTCGAAAAGGGGTTCTACCACTTCCCATCTGACTTCCTTTTTAAAAGGAAGTGTTGTTGTTCTACTTTTTCTCCCTCCTTTTCTAAATATGATTTGCCAATAATACTCATTCAAAGGTTTTTCTGAAATGGGAATACCGATATTAAGATTTTCCGCTGCTGAGTGTATTGTGTCACCGTATGTACCTTGTTCTGACGTGGTTTCGTTTAAATACATTTCTGGTTCTAACCGACTAAGTGCATCTGCCACTACATTTTGTGAACCTGCTTTGTATATTATTTCGAAATCATATTCCAAAAGTTGTAGTTTCCAACGCACTAATTTGGAGTTTGGCTCTTTTAAATTTGTAAGCCACTGTAATGGCTTATGATCCGTCACCAATTTGAACTTGTGTCCAAGAATATACTGTCGAAAATGTTTTATGGCAATCATATGTGCCAACATTTCTTTCTCAATTTTTGAATAGTGGGACTCTGTTTCGGACAGTGTTCTACTAGCGAATGCAATAGGATGATCACTTCCCATAGGTCCCTGCGATAGTACTGCTCCCAGTGCAAAGTTACTTGCATCTGTAGTCAAAATGAATGGTTTTTCAAAATCAGGAAATAGTAAAATTGGATCGTTACAAAGCATTGTTTTACAAAACTCTACTGTTTCCTTCAATTCTCTATCTACCATTATTGCTTGTTTTCCTTTCAATCTCTTAGTCAATGGTTTTGTTAGTTTCGCGAAGTCCTTAATAAATTTCCTATAATATCCTAATAACCCAAGAAACGATTTAATTTGTTTCCTTGTTTTAGGTATTGGAAATTATTATATGGCCTCGATTTTGTTGGGATTTGGTCTAATGCCTTCTGTGGTGACAATGTGGCCCAAATACTCAACTTCTTTTCTCATGAATTCTGTCTTATCCATTTGCAATTTAAAATTTGCTCCTTTCAATCTTTTTAAAACTTCCTGAAGGTCCCTTACATGTTCCTGGAGTGACGATGAGAATACCATTATATCATCCATATATACCAAGCACTTCGTGCCTATGATATCTCCAAAAAGATTATCCATAGCTCTTTGAAAGGTCGCCGGGGCGTTGGCTAGCCCAAACGGCATTCTTATGAACTCAAAATGCCCTCCTTCAGCTGTGAATCCATTTCTATTTGATGGTAACCGCTGGCCAAGTCTAATGTCGAAAAGTACTTAGCTCTTCCTAATTTATCCAATACCTCATTAATAACTGGCATTGGGTATCTATCCTTAACTGAATTTTCATTCAATTTTCTGAAATCCACCACCAAGCGCCATTTCTGTTCACCTGAGGCGTCCTTCTTTTTCGATACTAGCCAAACCGGAGCGCTCCACGGTGAGTGGCTGTGTCTGATTATCTCCTGATCTAGTAGTTTGGATATCTGTCTCTTGACCTCTTCTCTCTCTGAGTGAGCGTATCTAAACGGTTTAGTGTAAATTGGTCTGTTGTCCGTCGTAGGTATGGTATGTTTTACCATACTTGTGAATGTTAGTTTGTCACTTCCGTTATAAAATATTTCTGGAAATTTCCCACATAACTTCCTCAATGAATGTCTCTCTTCCGAATTCAAATGGTCGGTTCTTAGATCATTAAATACGTTTGCGTCTTTTTTTTTAACTTGATCCTCCTCTACTGATATTGCATTTAGCTCAACATACTCCTCCTCTTCGACTTTTTGTACCTGTATTTGTTTCTCTAAATACAACTTTCCTTCTGCATGCGAATAATTTGTCACTTCGATATAGCTCATGCCGTCTTTTGCGGAATATAATCCTCCTGAAATTTCTATATCTTTTGTAATTCTGATAGGCTGGTAGTAAAATGTGCCTTCCTCAATGTCAACTGGAAGTAACACCACTGTTCTTGATGATCCTTCTATTACGTGTACCTCCGTCCCTTGGTTATCTTCAAGAAATATTTCTTGTTGGGAATTCCGCGTTTCTAATTTCCTCCCATGTATATCTATCTTTGCTTGGATTTGTCTTATGAAATTTAGTCCAATAAGACCATCAAAATGTGGATGAAATTTAAAAAGAAGGAATGTAATATTCCCTTCTTCGTTAAATTCTTTAAACATTGGCATAGTTGTGTCTTCGTTTAGTTCGTGTGAACTTAACACTGTTTGAATAGAAACTGAGTTATTTAGTTTCTTTCGCAATTGGGTTGGTATTATTTCAGGGTCAATAAAAGAATGAGTTGATCCCGTGTCTATCATAAATTTCAGAGGCTTTCCATTAAGTGAGCGGATTTCTATATAAGGTAGTGACGAACCATGTCTTCTCCTATCTATGTATCCTGTCTGGTATCCGAGGCTCCTTGTTGAAAATTTGCCCCTTCGTCTATGTTGTGTAATTCGCCTTGCCTGTTCCCATTGAAATTGTTGTTATTGTTCGATCCACTGCTCGTTCCTGATCTAAATGACTGGGTCGACGCTGCCGACTGCCTAGATTGTTTAGTTTGTGAGGTTCCTCTATCATTTTGATCGTGGTTTGACTGTTGCCTGTAGTTATCTTGTCCTTGGTTATTTCGTGGTGTATAATTATTATTATTCCCCTGTCTGTTTCCTTGTTGCTGGAAACGTCCCCCATTTTCATCACTATTATTGTTAACTCGTTGTTGCTGTCTGGAATTTGTCCTATTCTGTTGGAAATATGGAGTATTCCTGTTCTGGTTATTTTGACCATTCTGTCTATAATTCTGACTCCTCTGTTTTCCTTTTAGGAATATTTCCTTTTCCTTTACCGCCATTTCAAATGCTGACTGTATGTCTGTTGGCTCCCTGCCTCTTATAGCGAGTCCTAACGGGCCTTTTATACCTACTAGGAAAGTATCTAGACATATGGTTGTATACAACCTTGTCTTTGCGTCTATTGCGGCTTGTTGCACTTCTTTCATGCGGACCAAATTTGCCAGAGTTCTCTGAATGTCCAATATTTCTTCATACAGTTTTTCCAATGGAATATACTCTTGTTCTAACTGGTTTAACTCCCTTATTAGCTGTAGTTCTGTTCTTTTATCCGAAAAATGGAACACTAATGTTTCCTTTATTTCATCCCAATTTAACCTTGTGTTTGTCCGTATTAATGTCTCATTTGCTCTTCCTAAAATTTTATTCCGGATTGTTCTCAATATTATTAACCCTGTTGGTGTCTGATCTGCACTCTGTATTAATAACAAGATGTCTTCCACATTTGCAATAAATTCTGATAATTCATGTGCTTTTCCATCAAAGGTGGGCATCGACCTAATTAAATCGGATATCTTAAACGTCCCTACCACCTCCTGTAGCCCTAAACTATCATTAGGCTGAGCTAACCGTATGGATGGGGACGGCGACGGAGTCGGCGCCATGATATCGCTATGGTCTATTCCCTGTTGTTCTTCAAAAACGGTGGTTAGCACTTTTCCTGATCTCGTTTTGCTTAGTGAAATTAGTCTTTGCGTATTCCTGCCTGTCTCTGACATCTATTTGTTTTAATTCGTTAGGTTGTGTTATATTTCTTCTCGCTTGTTTGTGTACTTAATCAGTTGTGTTTTTACTTAAACTAGTGTTTGTGTACTTAATACAATTTTCTCTGGTGTTCGTGTTGTGAAGTTGAATTGGGGATCGTCAATTTCTATAGAAAAATATTTTAGTAATTGATTCAACTTTATAACTTTAAGTGAGTGAGCGTCAAGTGTGTGAAATGTGTGATGTAACGTGTTGGCAAATATAATTATAATTGCTTTGTATTGTTTTTTTATTTTTATTTTATTTTCTCTGGCACCATGTCATGACACTAAACGGAGGTTTGCTCGATGCAGCCATTCCGCCTAATATGTCTGACACAATGTCTGGTAGCTTCTATAAAATGTTGATTTGATTTTTTTTTCTTTCTTTTCTTGGTTCGACATGCTGTTACTAATTTAAGGTTTGCCCATTGCAGCCCTTTAAATTAATTGTATACAAGCAGTATCGTTCCCACGGTTCACAACTTATGCAGGGATTGTTCCACTTTTGAAAAATGAAAATTTATTTTAATTATTTGTAATGTATTTTGGTTTTTTTTTGTTTTTTTTTTTTTTCAATCCGTACACTTGGTGATTCCCGACCTTTTTGTTACCAAAAGTCCTTGCACAATGCAGTAATCCTTTGGAATTCAAAGAAGGATTTATCTCCAATATCTTCTTCACATCTTTTATTTTCCTTTTGTCACTTTTTTTTTTTATTTATCCCACTGTCTGCTCATTCTAAGTGTTTTACTATTTATTTGACTTTTCTTTTCTTTTCTTTTTGTTGATACCAATGCTTCAACTTTGTTCTAACTTTACGTCTCATTATTTTACTTTAATATTTCACCATTTCCACTTCACTTTACACTCTCTCTCACTTAATTTAACTTACATAATTATCGTTACAATTCCAACGACTCCCATGGTTCTTTTCACCTGGTGGACCTGAATCCAGTACTTCCTAGTCAATAGTCTTCCAGAATTATCGGCTGCGCCAGTTACCTAAGTTGTAGGGAACGTCTGTAGGAAATCTTCTCTTCCTGGTCGGGTCGTCTTCTCAGTCAGCCAATTGTGTTAAGTTTTGAATTAATAAAGGCAACAATACGTCTGGTGTGTTTCGGTTTCAAATCTAGAGTAATTCTTTATTGACAGAGTTGGCCTGACTTAAGCTTAATGTTTACAAAGAATGTTGGGTACATGCATATATGTTCCTAAGCGACTCGGGTGACACTTGAGTGTATGGGTAAGTATGTTTATACGTTTATGCTTACGCGGCGGATATTGGTGTGAACGGATTTATGCTTATGCCTCAAATCTCTAAGTGGAATACGATATCCGTTTGCTGAGTCTACAATGCAACAAAGTGCCACAATGTGCAGTTTGTTGTACGATGGGTGAAAACAATCTTTTAGTTAATAAATTTCGGAGTTGCTAGTTTTGATGGTTTTGCTGGTGGTATGAGTGTAGGTGGGACCGGTACGGTAACTCGTTCGCATATCTTTGTTTTTAGATTCTTGCGCTTCTTCTAAAAACTCTCCTATCGATAAAAGCAGTCATTTTATTATCTGCTCACCATGATCCAATATTTTATGAACAGTAGGAGTTAGTTTTTTTCGGATATTTTGCACATAAAAGATTTATTGTCTCCTTAGCATATTTTCCATACTTGCATGCATCAACATTTTCACCACAGCTTAAGACATTGAGAATGATCTTAAACCTTTTAATGACATCCAGACTAATTCCTGTTGTCTCAGCAGTTGCCTAATTGCTGTTGAAGAATCTCCGGGATGTGTTTCCATCATTCGTGTTTCCATAGCCCTGCTTGGGGCAGTCGACCGAACTTTTGTTGTATATCCCATTTCCCCATTATACCCGTTACTCGTAGAGTAAAAAGGGTATACTAAGTTCGTGCAAATGTATGTAACAGGCTGAAGGAAGCATCTCCGACCCCATAAAGTATATATATTCTTGATCAGCATCAATAGCCTAGTCCATATAGACATGTCCGTCTGTCTGTATGAACACATTGATCTCAGAGACTATAAGAGCTAGAGCTACCATTTTTTCAGTGTAGACTTGAATTGTTTGCACGCAGATAAAGTATGTTTCAAATTTTTGCCACTCCCCCTCCGGCCACCGCAATTTGAAAAAAACGTCATAACTCCCACAATTTTAAAAATAGACTGTTCAAACCTTCTAGACATATATTTTAATCATCATTACCTATCGATCGCCATACCTCATGTTTCGATCAGATGAACGATAGTAGAGTTGCCGCCCCCGCATTTTGAAAAATACCTCATATCTCCCACAATTTTGAAAATATATTGTTCGAACCTTCTAGACATATATTTTAAACATCATTACCTATTGATCCGCCATGCATCATTTCCTGATCAGATGAACGATAGAAAAGTTCCCGCCCCCGCAATTTGAAAAATATGTTATATTTCCCTTAACTTTGAAAATAGATTGTTCGAACCTTCTAGACAAATATTTTAGTTATCATTACCAATCGATCCGCCATACATTATTTCCCGATCAGATAAACGATGGAAAAGTTCCCGCCCCCACAATTTGGAAAAAAAACCTCATATCTCCCCCATTTTTTGCATGTTGTGATCTAATAAAATATTCTTAAATATACCTTAAATTACCCTGAGTAACGGGTATATCGAAGTCGAGCAGGGCCGACTTCAACTTATGGTCTCGTTTTGATTGGGATTGGCCTGCTTTACCTGCACGTTAATTGACATTTATCACTGTAGCAGCTAGGTATGCGGGGATATGCAGCTGCAACTTTTACAATACATTAATTACACTAGTTTACAAAAAAAAAAAATAAAGACCCATTGAAGCTGTTATTTTTTTATGATGTACTTTGGAATGCTGAGCTCAAAAAATTAAATTCAAAAATTTTTTGTATGGATACGTTTTCGAGTTAGAATTATTTTCCGTTTTTTCGGTAGGTATCCTTACATTTTGTGGCATATCTCGACATAGAAACTTTGGATGTCGTCAAACAAGGTTTTAATCTAAAGGGTATGCAATTTTCAATAATCTAGTTGAAGATCATTTTCCAATCGGTTTAGTAGTTAAAATGCTTCAAACAAAAATATTTCGAAAAAATCGATTTTTTTCTCAAAAACGTGCATATTTTGTTTTTCTAAAATCTGTAAGAGGTTGAAACTGATAAAAATAAATGTTTTTTATTTGTTTATTTGTTGAAAAAAAAAAGTCGACAAATGGTGGCTGTCAACCAAAAAAAAAGAAAAAACTGAATACGTTATAAAAAGGCTTAATGAACTAAGAAAGCCTAACAAGGAAAACCTAACAAAATTACAAATCGACTAGTAACGACTCTGACACGGTGGGGGAATTTTATTTGCCCGTCCGGCCAGCTATGCCCCAGTTCACAGCCAATTGAAGCCAGAGACGTTACTAGACCTAACACAAATTTAAATAGTATAGAAGTCGAAAAAGAGAATAGTGAGGAAAAAGAAAAGGAGGAGAGCTTAAAAATATGTTTACAAAATCATAAACACAAACAATAAATATACAATATTATAGAATGAACAAAAATGATATAAAATAAAACAATAATGAAAATAAAATTTAAAATTAAAAAAATTAAAAAAAAAAAGGAAAAATTAAATTAAATTAAATATAATAAAAATAAAATAAATATAAGCTAAAATAAAGATGAATTAAATCATCCGGAAAATCTCTGACCCGGTGGGGGAATATTTATTAGCCGGTCCGGCAAGCTAGGCCCCTGCTCCTGCTGGATGTGGTCAGAGACTTTGCCGGAGATGTGCAAAAAGAGATAACTTTATGGAAAAGAGAGAGAGTTCTGTTGAGAGCAGGTGATAAACATCATTATAATTTTGACATAAAACCCGAAAACGGTTGTGCTGTGCGTAGTCGGTTGTGCATCTAGGCAAGATTAAAGGCAAATAATTTCTAGTTGGTCTAGAGGGAACAGAGAAGTTAAGGCGACCTAAGAGTTCAGAAGAGTCTACATCACCGATAATTAACTTATGAAGAAAAGAAACGCCTAGGACAGTTCTACGGTTAGCCAACGATGGAAGGTCAATAAGCAAAAGCCTACTAGAATACGATGGCAACCGAAGGTTGGGATCCCAATTTAAGCCGCGGAGGGCAAAAAGCAAGAATTGCTTTTGGACAGACTCAATACGATCCATATGCTTTTTATACTGCGGACACCAGACGGATGAGCAGTATTCAAGCACCGGGCGAACTAAAGATGTGAAAAGAACTTTTGTTGTATAGGGATCATTAAATTCCTTCGACCAACGCTTAATGAATCCAAGTACACCATTCGCCTTATTAACTATACAGGATATATGATCATTAAAGCTTAATTTGCAATCAAAAATAACTCCAAGATCAACGACAGTTGATATTCGTTGCAAGGGTTCATTGCCAATCGAATAGGAAACTAGCGAAGGTTTGCAACGATGAAAAGACATAAACATACATTTTGCGCAATTAAGAAATAAATGATTAACCAAGCACCAAAAATGAAGCGAGTTTAAATCATCTTGCAGCCTAATAGAATGCATCGGGTCGTTGTAAGATAAAATGAGTTTAACGTCATCGGCATACATAAGTATCCGAGAATGAGATATAGTCGAGGGGAGATCATTAATAAAAAGAGTGAAAAACAAAGGGCCGAGGTGGCTTCCTTGAGGTACACCGGATGTTACGTAGACAGGTTTTGAAATATTAGATCTGAGCAGAACTTTTTGAGTTCTATCTTTTAAATATGAAGAGATCCAAAAAAGAAAAGGGGAGGGAAATCCAATACGATCAAGCTTAAGGAGGAGGAGATCATGGTTCACGGAGTCAAAAGCCTTACTGAAGTCAGTGTAGATGACATCAGTTTGGCATTTCATAAGGAATCCATCGTTAACTAATGATGTGAATTCAAGCAAATTGGTCGTAGTTGACCGACTCTTTACAAATCCATGCTGGAAAGGTGACAAAACCGATTTGCAGTAATGCTGCAATGTAGAGGTTATAATTTCTTCAAACAACTTAGGAATAGCAGATAATTTGGCGATACCTCTATAATTGGAGATATCTGATTTTCCACCCTTTTTGTGAAGAGGAATAATGAAGGATTTTTTCCAAAGATTTGGAAAAATAGTAGAGTCAAGCGATAGATTAAAAAGTTTTAGTAAAGGTTTGCATATGGAATTACAACACTCTCTGAGGACACAACTAGGGATGTTGTCAGGTCCAGGAGAGTATGAAGACTTTAGAGATTTCAAATATGAAAGTAGAGAAGATTCAGTAATTATGGGAGCATTAAAAGAGTTTGAAGAAGAAATGTCATAAGGATAAGATTTGTTATTAAAAGGGACAGAGGAGTAAGTTGATTGAAAAAAGTCAGCGAATAAGTCCACGGCAACGGAATCGTTGATAGCCTTTTGGTTATGTAAAAAGAATGAAGACGGTAAAGTCGAAGTTTTACGCTTAGAGTTAACAAATTTGTAAAATTGTTTAGGGTCTTGTGCGAATTGAATTTTACAGCGAGCAAGATAATTATTATAGCATTGAGAATTAAAAAGGGTAAAGTTTGACTTGGCTATCGAGTATTTAGAAAAGTCAAGATTAGAACCAGTTTTTTTATACTTTTTAAAACATCTAGACTTAATATTTTTTAAATTAGAAAGCTTAGGACAGTACCAAGGGGGTTGAAGAGACTCAGAAGAAGCAACACTATTTGGAACAGAAATATCAAAGAGAGAGTTAATAGAGTCATAAAAAAAGGTAACAGCGACTTCAATGTCAACTGCATTGTATAAAGGAGACCAATCTTTTGAACAAATAAGTTGATTAAGCAGGGTAAAATTAGCTTTACGGAAGCAACGACGAGGTTTTACTAAAGTCATTGAAGATGAAGATGAATCCAGGGTTTGTTAGAGATATTTCTAATGTAGGATGGTAAGAATCCTCGGGTAGTGTTAGGGGGAAGACCTAGAGACAACAGCATTAGAACTGTCAGTGACAAAAACAAGATCTAACAATTTGTTTAAATGATTTGGAACTGAGTTTATTTGAAACAAAGACAGATCAAGCAAACAATCTAAAAAAATCATGCTGTGCAGATGGTACAAGATAAGTTGACCCATTAAGATTTGACCATGCGATGTTTGGCAAGATAAAATCACCAACAACAACCATATAATCAATGTCTCGTAATTGAGTAAAAACATATTTTATGCAGTTTATATGGTGCATATATACTTGAATATCGGAAGAAGGAGGGACATAAGAACAAGAAATGAATACAGAGAAGGAATTAAAAGTTACCTTAACGGCAACAAATTCAACATCGTCAGGCACAATCACAGAAATGCATTCCGACTGAAGGTTAGATTTTACTGCTATCATAACACCTCCACCTCGGCGAGCCTGTCGATCACGACGGTAAACAATATAATCATTTGACAATATTTCACAATCAGAAACGGAGGGATTTAACCAGGTCTCTGAAAATGAAATAATGTCAAAATCAAATGATGCGCTATTCAAAAATAAAGAGGTAAGTTTGGACAAAAGACCCCTAACATTTTGATAGACGATACTAAGAACGGAGGACTGGACTAGTTTTTTGGAGCACTATTATCTTTTGTTCTTACGAATAGCACTTCTACGAAGAAAATAAGGCATTGGTAAAGAATATCTATGGATAAATAAAGGAGCTGTGAGCAATTAAGTATAAGTAACAGTCAAATTTCATTGTTTTATGTATTTATTAGAAAATATTTTTATTTTTTCTTCGTTTTTGACCTTGCTCTTAATTTTTTTCTGTGATTTGGCTTCTATTGGAACTCGTACATTGAGCAAAAAGCAAATGTCAAATTTGACCCCTAGTTGTTTCACACAATTGCTTACAACTTCGCTATTTATTTATTTATTTATTTATTTAGTTATAAGCAACTTCATCATTATTGAAACAGTTACATTTGGGTTTTTAGGTAATAAGGAAGAAGAAAGGCTGTAGAGCGTAAAGGGATTTCCTTCCTATTCGATGGGGGAAATTTAGGTAGTCTAATGACTTGCTACGCCCCTGCTCGCAGCAAAGGTAATCAGAAGGGTATCCTTAAAGGTAGCAGAAGGCGATACGAATTACTTAGATAACGAAGAATTGAAGTCTTTACCGCCTCGTCGGAACTGTAACCACTGAGAAGGAAAGATTAATTGTTGTAATCCCTGCAGAGGACTCGAAATGGACAATTAGAAGCATACAGTGAGGAGACATTAGAAAGTCGTAAGGGAATATAGTTCCGAGTTTGTCTCGAAGGAACATTAAAGTTGTTTGTGTATGTGTTTCTACAGACAGTACATAAACTGCCTGTAATTGACTTTGGAAGTAAGTGTAGGAAGCTGGGATGCATACAGTACATAAACTGTTTGCAAGTGGTCGTCGCAACTAGAACTTGAACCAGTTGGACTGCGGAGAGGGTTTTCTTCATTGCGCACTATTAAGGATCTGAAGACATAGCGACAGATTCTTTACTGGGTGCGATGGAAGAAATGAGTAACAGTTGATTGTTGTACTGAGACTGATTTTATTGATCAAACTTACTGCTATTTATATCAAAAACAATGGGTCAAAATTGCTTATAGTTAATTATTGATTATTGTTACAATTGGTAAAAGTGTTGATTTAGAGAAATTATTGTGTGCAGAAATTTAGGTAATTGTAATGGTAAGCAATTCTACAAGTTGCTTGCCCTGTGAGTGACAATTGCAGTGTCAGCAAGAAATTCTACTGACAATTCGGCTTATTGCATATGCATTATATCTGACTCAGCGGTCAGCGGTGTCGCTAAATGTTCTGACCTGCCTTAATGTTTCTGTTTTGTATATTTGTGTTTAATTATTACATAATTAATAAATGTATTTATTACAATTAAATAGCTGCGACTGAACATTCTCCCGGCCGTTGAACAGTTGTTCAACCATCGCTTACGTTTAATGTAAATCGGCGTGGAGTGGGTGTAGGCATTGATGATTCGCAGACTTCCTCTGCAGTGGTTGTGGTGGGTGATTGTTATGAAATCCCGTTGCACTTTTCTAAAAAACCTACGTCCATCCACTTCCCGTTCCGGCACGGTGGTAGCCCGGCTTGGCTCGCCGTATTTGGGGTGGGTTTTTGGAGTGGGGACGCTGCGGGAAACATGACAATAAAAAAGTTTTTCGTGCCGTGAAAAAAATAGAAAAAAAAAAAGAAAGAAGAATTCTCTAGTCCGTCACTGATGGGTAAAAAAAAAGAATAAGATCGGTCTTTGGCTTTCCAGCCCATCGTCAAAGAGTGACCATGGGGGTTAGCCTGGCACTACCCACCCCTACACACAAAGCTGTGTGACCTATGGATCAACTATTGGCCATATTTCTGTTGATCCCCTAATGTACAAAGTTGCGTCCGTCTAGCTTTCGTCGTCATCCCTGGCTATGTTTTCCCCACCCACATATCCCAGCACCCTCCAACTTTTTTATTTAACGACACATTTTTGTTTTACTGCTCACATTCAAATTAGAAGTTTATTGAGAAAGATCATAACAGATTTTTACACCAGTTCCAGAAGGGAAATAGTGTACACGTCATAGCCCGAACTACGACTCACGAGCCTCGAAGTGAGGACACGCTCTGTTGGCCCATGCGTAAACATGGACTTACAAAAACACAGACGGACTTAAACATAATCAGAAAAGAAATACAAATTTTTTACGTTAAACAATCATATTGAATCAAAAAAAATGTAATAAAAATTCAATGGTAAAAAAAATTTAAAAATATACGATGAGCATAAAAATTAAATTTATAAAAAAAAAACTCAAATGAAAGGAAAAAAAATTGTTGGTCTTGGCATTCTAACCGGAAAAATAATGAGAAAACTGTTGGGAAATATGGAAAGAAAATTTAGAAAGACATAATTTTAAAGATAAACGAAAAAAATTTTAGCAAGAAAAAAAAAAAAAAAAAAATATAAAAAAAAATAATAAGCAAAAATAAAAATAAAAAAAAATAGGTCAATATGTATATAAATAAAATGTACTTTTATATCCGGACTGGCCGGTCACTTACCCAATTTGTAGAAAGCGCTTTCTGGGGGTTTGTTTTTAAAGAAATTTAAAAAAAAAAATTTTTTTTTTATTCACACATTGACACAAAGAAAAAAAAGATAAAAAAAAAAATATTATAGGCATTAAAAAGGAAGCAGGGGCACTTTAGGGTGACACAAAACACAAAAAAAAAGAAAAAACAAACTAGGCTAATATTAGAAAAATATTAAAAAAACTTTGAATTTAATATGTTGGTATATATATTATTATTATTACTTTTTTTTTTTTTTATATTTTTATTTTTTTTTTTGAATAAAATTTTAAGTGCGGACTGGTTGCCCGGAAATAGTGAACGCGCGTTCAAGTCTGGGTATTGATATACCTTCTTTTTAACGAGTGCTTGTTAAGCAAATATAGAGCGCCAATTGAGCCGCGCAATAATTACAACACGATATCCAAAGGTTAAATCTTCAATAGACCAGTATGGTCGACTATCTCTACACTATTTACGACGTTAGCCGTACTATCGGACACTTTGGATGTTTTCCCCCCATTTGAGTTTTCTTGTATTGAAGGAGCAAAAACAAACAAAATAAAACTATGTTATATAAAAAAAAATAGAAAAACTACGCTAACATATAATCTACCCTACACTGCCGTTCTTCAGAGGGGAGGAGGGGGCGAACTCTGCTTCACACCTTGCATTTGAGTGCCTTTTTTTTTTGTTTTTTTTTTTTTTGGTTTTGTTTGTTTTTATTTGTTTTTTTTTTTCATTCACTGATTGTTGTTGTTTTTTTTTTTTTTTTTTTTTTTTTTTTTTTTTTTGTATGAACAAAAAAGTGTCACTTTGTTTTCACTAAAAAAAAAGAAAACTTTGTTTTTTTTATTCTTTACTGCGCCCGCCCGATTTAGTTATGATTTTTTTTTATTTGATAGGGAACTGTTATTTGCACGGTTGGAAAGGTACTTTTCCTTTTTTTTTTTTTGTCACTTTGTCACTTTTCATATATTGTTATTAGCACGGTTGGAATGGTACTTTTCCTTTTGTATTCACTTTGCCACTTTTCCATGACCGCACAGTTTCCTTTATTTATTTATTTATTTTGTTATTAAGACAGGTCACTGGCCAGCCTAAGGCCAACCGGCCTTTCCCGGTCTCCGTGTTGCGCGCAATCAGAATCGACGGCCCCTCTCAAGAGTATTTTCCGAACTCACTTTGTCACTTTTAATATGCTACTAGCCCGTTCAGAACTGAGACCGGTTGTCATATATCGCGCGCAAAAACAAAAATCGAACTAATACTCCAAATAAAATTTTTGTAGCTCCCTACCGAACTCCGCTATATTTCGCGCTACAGAGCTGCGTCGCGAACCGCGCTGCCTCTGTTCTTCTACCCTCCCTTTGTGCAAGGGTCAGGTTACGAGCGAGCTTTGGGAGCCGCTACCGTAATTTTGCTGACCTATGCAGAAAACTCAAGTAGATAGTGGAATTCACTAGCGAGTCTGGGAAAATTTTGTTTCACCGTTTCCCAGATCTTCATCGGAATCAGATTACTAGGGTATCAACTAATTCACACCTCTGTAACAGAGTCGACCAGTTGATACCCTGCCTTCTTGATTGCCGGGTGCACATAACAACTCGAGTTGGACGATGGCTACAGCCATGCAGCAAACTCGAAACAAGATTGCGGCACGTCTTCCGTAGTTCTTGCTCCTACTTAAGCTGTATCGCTCTTTCCTTTAAACCCAACGTGTGGCCTCGACCCATAACCCTGAAATTAAGAGTCTCATGCTCTACCGACTGAGCTAGCCAACGAAAAGATCCTTGGCATGATAAATACCCAGGCTTTTACCAGAGTTGTTGCCCAACTCATAAAGCGAATTGCCCTTCCTTTTCAGAATTATGCACTTCACTCTATTGGGGCCTAGCTTGGCATTATACCCTTCGGCCAAATTACTCTGTTTGAAATTTTTCCGATATACTATCTGTCCCTCCTTGTATTCTATTTTTCTGGAACGAGTATTATATACCTTCTCACCTAGTTTATGCATAAGCTCAAGTCCCTCGTAAACCTTCTGTCGGATAAGTTGTAGTTTGTCGCTCAGTACCAGCTCTTGTTCGCCAGAACTAATCCCGCTTAGCCGCCGTAAAATTGGATACGCGCTCCCATGTGTCACCATCCTCGCACCAAACAAGGCATAGTATGGCTCCATACCAATCGCGGAATGAGTAGCACTACGCAGTGCGCACGAAATGTGGCTGAGATAAAAATCCCAACTTTTCTGATCGCCGTCAATCAACACCCGCAACATTTGCAAGACGGAACGATTTACCCTCTCCGAAGCATTAGCCTGAGGAGAGTAGAAACCAGTTTTCACGTGCTGAACTTCGTATCTACCAAGCAACTCTGCAAAGGTTTGCGAAACAAACTGCTTGCCGTTGTCGGAGTGGATAAATTCGGGCACACCAAATTGATGAAAAACTTGTGTTTCCAAAAATCGAACTACCTCGGTAGCCACCGCCTTGCGCATCGGCTGTAACCAGACAAACTTAGTGAAATGGTCCAAACACACAAATATTACCGTGTTACCCGTCTTAGTTCTAGGGTATGGACCCATGAAATCGATGTATAACCTTTGTAATGGCCTGTCAGTGACGAGCTGTTGGCCCATTGGAGGTCTGTTAGTTCTATTCGTGGTCTTGCTGACTTTACACGCTTCGCAATTTTTCACTACTTCAACAATTTCCTTCCACATCGAAGGCCAGTAATAGAACTGACGGAGACGTGCGGCTGTTTTATGTACGCCTCCATGTCCAGTGGTAGCGGCATGATGTGAACCCCAAACTAAATCAGCGCGTAATTCTTCGGGGACCCATAATTTCCAGGCTCGATCATCCTCTATCAAGTCACCAGTTCGAAAACCGGTTCGCTTGTAGACGTAACCATCGGACACGCAAGTATCCGGTAGTTTTTCACCTTGATCCGTCACACTTTGGACCAAAGCCTTATAACCCGGTGAACCGAATGCGGGGGCTTGCAGGTTGACCTGAACTTCTTCTTTTGTATTTACCCTCAACTCATCCATATGTACTCTCGACAGAGCATCTGGAACCACATTTAATGTCCCTTTTCGGTGCTCTATGGTGAAATCGAAGGCTTGCAGCTTCAAACTCCAACGAGCCAACCGCCCAGCTAAATCTTTCTGTCCCATAAGCCACTTAAGGCTCGCATGATCGGTGATGACTTTGAATTGCATCCCCTCTACATACGGCCTGAACTTGTATATACTCAATATGGCAGCATAACACTCCAATTCCGTAATACTATAGTTCCTTTGGGCTTTATTCAGCTTAGCGGACATATAGGCGATCGGGTGCTCCTCGCCGTCTTCGTCCATTTGAAACAACACCCCCCTACCCCTGTAGTCGACGCGTCACACTGGATTACAAATGGCCTTTTAAAGTCAGGCGTAGTCAGCACGGGGGCGGACATCATACTTGCTTTTAAAAGCTCAAATGCTGTCACTTCAGCTTCCCCCAACTCAAATTTTTTTGTCGGTCTTTTTCAGACTATCATGAAGTGGGGCTGCTATCAGCGCGTAATTTAGTATGAATCTCCTATACCACCCAGTCATACCTAGGAACCTACGCATTTGTTTCGCACTCGTGGGCAACGGAAATTGTTGTATGGCCTGTATTTTGGACTGGTCGGTCTTAATTAACCCACCTCCAACCACATAACCCAAATATCTAGCCTGACTGTAGCAAAACTTACTTTTTTCTACGTTGATCGTAAGTTTAGCTCTGGTGAGACAGTCCCCCACCTGTCTAAGCATTTCTAAATGCTCAGTGAAGGTAGAAGAACAAACCAATAAGTCATCTAAATACACGAACACATGTGATCTGAGCTTTGCCGGAATAACCTTATCCATCAGTCGACACATACGCTGAGCTGCATTGCACAACCCAAAAGGCATACATGTGAACTGATATAAAGGTCTTCCTGGCACGGTAAACGCGGTTTTCTCTCGGCTTTTCTTTTCTAAGGGTATTTGCCAAAAAGCATCCTTAAGGTCTATAGCCGAAATAAAATGGGTATTTTGGAGCCGACTTAATATCCCTTCGATATGAGGCAGAGGGTAAGCGTCCTTGGTCGTCCGTTCATTGACTTTCCGAGCATCTAGGCACATCCTTGCTTTCGGACCCTTTACCACCAATGTTACTGGTGAACTCCAACTGCTGTTACTTTCCTCGATGACACCCATCTCTAACATCCTGTCTATCTCAGCAAAAAGAAGTTCCTGCTTGGCTGGAGATATCGGGTAATGCCGCTGTTTGACGGGAATGTCTTCGTTGGCGACTTCGATCACATGCTCCTCTAGATCGGTTTTTCCCAATCCTAGGACATTACAAGATGGATACCCTTCCTTTACACTTTCCAAAAGTCTTGTTTGTCCGGTAGTTAGGCAATGCGGGGTGCACGCAGTTTCTTGAGGCGTCACTTCATCCGGTGAAAGTATTTCATTTATCTCCATACATCCGGTTTCCTTTGTTCCGTTTGTGGAAAAGGTTTTTCTTCCAAGTAATTCCAATCCGAAAACTTTCCAGAACACGATCCCGAAATAGAAAGATTGTTGAAGAGTTGGGACAATTAGGAATTCCATATCCCTTACTACTCCTTCCCATAGCACAGGCAAAGTGATCGTCCCGACTACCGCGTTTTCTCCTCCATTGGCGGTGCACACTCTTTGCCCTTTATTCCTCTGGATTAAATGGGAACGCTTCTCCAAGAATTCTTCGGTCCCTCTTCCTATGCAGTTTACCGCGGCGCCCGAATCCAACAGTGCTTTTATTTCCTCGCCGTCTACTTTGGTTTTGGCGAAAAGTCTATTGTCCTTGGCTTTTGTCACGACCGCTGCAATGACTCTTCTACGAACCTCTCTTGCCTCAGCTGTTTTTGCATGTAGTTGTAATATTTTCTTGTGGCTTCGAGCCAGTTTATCCGAGTTTTTGGGAACCCCCTCTCCTTCAAAGATCCTTCTCCGTGCAGCTTCATACTCTACTTGTCGTTCATGTAAGCTTTTATGGGAACAAATCTGCCTCGGGTAGGGTTCCACTCGGGTCTGCTTTAGTTTCTTGGGGCTGGCCTGGTCTGTCCAGAAGTCCCCGGGGCTCCTGGCAGACTGGTCGCTAAAAACGGTACCTCGAGGGAGTGGTACGAGTCCGACCTTCCACAGGCAAAACATTGTGTCTCATGGAAGGCAGATCCACATACTGCCTCTTTGGAATCCGATCCCCGTTTCCGGTAGAAATCGCTCGGCTTATTACAAGTGAAACACAGATACATGTGGAAGGGGAGATGAGCACATCCGATTACCATCACCCGTGCGCGGTATCTGCTGGCTTCTATCGTCTTTATGAGTCGGGGACGGCGTTACGTTGATCCTACCTCCTTTTGACCCGCTTCCTCCCCTTGGACCTCTCTGTATGGCCTCGACGGATTGATCTTGACCATCTAGGCTCTCTTCCTCCTCCTCTGCGATTTCTTTGACTTGCCGCCTTCCACGCCTTTCTTTGAGCCATTTCTCTATTTTGATTCCTTCCCTCTTGAATCCTGCCAGGGTTTGTACTGGGGATGCCAGTAAGAACCCTCCCATTTGGACATTCAGATTGTCCTTTAAGATCCCTACAAAGCTTGCCTCGGGGATCTTAGTCTTCAGCTTGAAATGTAGGCTGTGCATTTCCGAAATGAAAGCTTCGAAACTTTCATTATAACCCTGTCTGCGTTCCATTATTTCCTTAATGGTAACGTAATCGTTATGAGAGGTGGAAAAAGCCCTCTTCATCTCATCCTTTAGAGAGTGAAGACCAAAGTTAAAATCCTGTGCTTTGTCTTCCATCAGTTGCCAATACCATTTTGCAGCTGGCCCTGACAGAAGACAATGGAATTCCCTGAAAAGCTGGCCTCCGGTCAAACCGTACAGCTCTTGCATCCGTTCCACACGGAAGAGAAAGCTTTCTACCGTCATTCCCTTTTCGTGTCCATCGAATTTGATGTTCCAACGATCCAACCCAATTGGTCGAGGGACTCCCCATCTCACCGGAGAGTTGGAGTAGGATCTCTCATCGGTAATGCCTGCATCCCCATTAGCCCAGGGACCTGACCGAAGAGCTGGTTCCGGCGTAAGCAGGGTCTGTCTCTGTACGGGTTGTGGTCTTGGCCGGGCTACCGGCTCTGGGTGGGCAGGCTGACCAGCCTCTTAATTGGGAAGCGAACCAAGACCTTGACTCCTATGAATTGGGTGAGCTCCCTCTGTATGAATCGGAGTTGAAACCTCCACTTGATTTGGATTGGCTTGACCTCTATCTCCTGCTCTTGAAACGGGATTCATTCCGATCCAGGACATCTCCATATCGTTTACCCGGTTCTCTATTCCGGCCATTTGAGCACGGAATCCCGCCATCTGTAAATTCAATGTTGTTGCCAAATTTGTGTTCTGCAGCGTGATTGCCGCTAACATCCTCTCCAACCGGTCCTCCTGTCCCTCACTGCTAGGTACTTTTTCGGTACCCGCAGATGCCAAACTTGATCTCGCCTGTGGAGGCCCAAGGTTTACTCCTCCCACAGCCCCTTCTTCCTCCCCAGGTAGACTCATATCGGACAGGGTATTCATACGGTCTAGTCCACTTGTAACGTTAATCGACTGGTCAGAAAGGGCTGGAGTCTCCGGCCTGTAAATTCTCCGAGAATTAGGGGATCGACCTGGAGTTCCTCCTCCCGCTGCTGCTCTCGCGCGAGCAAACGAAGCAGCTACTGCGGCTGTTATACTCCGCGTCACTCGCGGTGGAGGCAGTTGGATACTAACCCTCTTTCGTCTCCCCATAAAAACTGTAAACTATCGCTAAGAGTTTTATTTCTGCTTTCCTATTTCCTAAAACTTAATTTCTATTATTATTTCTATTATTCCTCTCTTTTTTTTTTTTTTTCTTTCGTGTTTATATTCCTACCTACTAATACTCTATTCTACTTTCACTCCAAATTCTTACTGTTTTTATTTTAAGTTCTTAATTCCTAAAATCCTAGTTTAGTCTATCTTCTAAATATCCTTATTTTGATTTTTTTTTTTTTTTCTGCTTCTTATTTTAAGTTCCTAATTCTAATAATTTTATAAGAAATATTCATCGTGGTCAAGTTAAAAGATAGAGGTGGGAAATCAAGGATAGAAAAAAAATATTTTAGGAGCCAAAGAGAATTCCAAATTTGCAAATTTCAAAAAAACAATACAAAAAAAAAAATCATTAATAAAATAACGAAATTATTTTACAAGCAATTTTAAAATTCTGATTAAAAAAATGTTACACAGTATACTAGTGTATACTCTCAATAATACAAATGAGTACAAAAATGTGTGCTGTTGGGGTGCTGTGTTATGCTGGAATGGGGCCTCTCACCAGGGGTCCGTCCAAAATTTAAGCCCCCGTTTCAAAAACAAAATTTCCGCTGAGACTCAAACACCACAGAGCTCCACCGGAGTCACCTGTTTCCTTTGAATACCCAGACTGGAACCTAACTTGACTACTAAGGTGACTCACCTCCCACCGGAAGAATGAATTTCCCATAGTAGCCCCTAACACTGACCTTCCCCTAGCCAAACAAGCCTATCTCCACCGGAGTATAAGTCTTATTTAGAGGTCACAGATCATCTGTCCAACTTCCCCTCCCACCGTCGTTTGGAACTCCTCGGACTCGAACCTCTCAAGCCGGCCTGGCATTTACCTAGCTCGGCGGCGGCGTCGGCCTCAGATGTTTCCCTGTACACCCCCTCTAGTCATTTGGAGCTTGATCGAGAGAACCTCTCAGGAGACCTGGCATTTACCTAGTTCAACGGCGGCGTCGACCCAATCAAACTCACCTGTCCTTATCCCCTCACCCCTGTCATTTGAAACCTGAACGGGAGAACCTCTCAACCGGCCTGGCATTTACCTAGCTCGGCGGCGGCGTCGACCCTTCAGGATCAGCTGTCCTTATCCCCCACCCCCGTCTTGGGACCATCAATAGAGCCTACCTCGGACCGCCTCCTGACACCGCCAGGAAGTTGCGTAGCCAGCTCTACTAATGCTCATTGCTCCTTCTGAACTCGAACCTCTCAGGAGACCTGGCATAGCCTAGTACAACGGCGGCGTCGGCCAGAAAGAGCGAACCAGTAAAAAACATTAAAAACAAAAATTTTACTTTACAAAACAAAAAGTCGGTCTGCACGAGTTAGCAAGATACTAACTAAAAGAGAAACTGCCAAAAAATATTGCCAGTCCCTACTAGCCAAAAAAAATAAAAAAATTAATATTGACTCATAGAGAACCGTCAAGAAACTTGTCGGCCCCACGTTGGGCGCCAATTGTTATGAAATCCCGTTGCACTTTTCTAAAAAACCTACGTCCATCCACTTCCCGTTCCGGCACGGTGGTAGCCCGGCTTGGCTCGCCGTATTTGGGGTGGGTTTTTGGAGTGGGGACGCTGCGGGAAACATGACAATAAAATAGACCAAAAAAAATTTCTCCTACCGAACTCCGCTATATTTCGCGCTACAGAGCTGCGTCGCGACCGCGCTGCCTCTGTTCTTCTACCCTCCCTTTGTCCACTTCCCGTTCCGGCACGGTGGTAGCCCGGCTTGGCTCGCCGTATTTGGGGTGGGTTTTTGGAGTGGGGACGCTGCGGGAAACCCAAAAAAAAAAAGTTTTTCGTGCCGTGAAAAAAAAGAAAAAAAAAGAAAGAAGAATTCTCTAGTCCGTCACTGATGGGTAAAAAAAAAAAATAAGATCGGTCTTTGGCTTTCCAGCCCATCGTCAAAGAGTGACCATGGGGGTTAGCCTGGCACTACCCACCCCTACACACAAAGCTGTGTGACCTATGGATCAACTATTGGCCATATTTCTGTTGATCCCCTAATGTACAAAGTTGCGTCCGTCTAGCTTTCGTCGTCATCCCTGGCTATGTTTTCCCCACCCACATATCCCAGCACCCTCCAACTTTTTTATTTAACGACACATTTTTGTTTTACTGCTCACATTCAAATTAGAAGTTTATTGAGAAAGATCATAACAGATTTTTACACCAGTTCCAGAAGGGAAATAGTGTACACGTCATAGCCCGAACTACGACTCACGAGCCTCGAAGTGAGGACACGCTCTGTTGGCCCATGCGTAAACATGGACTTACAAAAACACAGACGGACTTAAACATAATCAGAAAAGAAATACAAATTTTTACGTTAAACAATCATATTGAATCAAAAAAAAATGTAATAAAAATTCAATGGTAAAAAAAAATTTAAAAATATACGATGAGCATAAAAATTAAATTTATTAAAAAAAAACTCAAATGAAAGGAAAAAAAATTGTTGGTCTTGGCATTCTAACCGGAAAAATAATGAGAAAACTGTTGGGAAATATGGAAAGAAAATTTAGAAAGACATAATTTTAAAGATAAACGAAAAAAATTTTAGCAAGAAAAAAAAAAAAGAAATAAAATATAAAAAAAATAATAAGCAAAAATAAAAATAAAAAAAATAAGTCAATATGTATATAAATAAAATGTACTTTTATATCCGGACTGGCCGGTCACTTACCCAATTTGTAGAAAGCGCTTTCTGGGGGTTTGTTTTTAAAGAAATTTAAAAAAAAAATATTTTTTTTTTATTCACACATTGACACAAAGAAAAAAAGATAGAAAAAAAAATATTATAGGCATTAAAAAGAAGCAGGGGCACTTTAGGGTGACACAAAACACAAAAAAAAAGGAAAACAAACTAGGCTAATATTATAAAAATATTAAAAAAACTTTGAATTTAATATGTTGGTATATATATTATTATTATTACTTTTCTTTTTTTTTCTTTTTATATATATATATATATATTTTTTTTTTTTGAATAAATTTTTAAGAGCGGACTGGTTGCCCGGAAATAGTGAACGCGCGTTCCAAGTCTGAGGTATTGATATACCTTCTTTTTAACGAGTGCTTGTTAAGCAAATATAGCTTGAGCGCCAATTGAGCCGCAGCAATAATTACCAACACGACTATCCAAAAGGTTAAATCTTCAATATGACCAGTATGGTCGACTATCTCTACACTATTTACGACGTTAGCCGTACTATCGGACACTTTGGATGTTTTCCCTCCCATTTGAGTTTTCTTGTATTGAAGAGAAGCAAAAACAAAACAAAAATAAAACTATGCTGTTATATAAAAAAAAATAGAAAAACTACGCTAACATATAATCTACCCTACACTGCCGTTCTTCAGAGGGGAGGAGGGGGGAACTCTGCTTCACACCTTGCATTTGAGTGCCTTTTTTTTTTTTTTTTTTTTTTGGGTTTGTTTGTTTTTATTTGTTTTTTTTTTTTTATTCACTGATTGTTGTTGTTTTTGTGTTTTTTTTTTTTTTTTTTTTGTATGAACAAAAAGTGTCACTTTGTTTTCACTAAAAAAAAGGAAACTTTGTTTTTGTTTTTTCTTTACTGCGCCCGCCCGATTTAGTTATGATTTTTTTTTATTTGATAGGGAACTGTTATTTGCACGGTTGGAAAGGTACTTTTCCTTTTTTTTTTTGTCACTTTGTCACTTTTTGTCACTTTTTTATATTGTTATTAGCACGGTTGGAATTGTACTTTTCCTTTTGTATTCACTTTGCCACTTTTCCATGACCGCACAGTTTCCTTTATTTATTTATTTATTTTGTTATTAAGACAGGTCACTGGCCAGCCTAAGGCCAACCGGCCTTTCCCGGTCTCCGTGTAGCGCGCAATCAGAATCGACGGCCCCTCTCAAGAGTATTTTCCGAACTCACTTTGTCACTTTTAATATGCTACTAGCCCGTTCAGAACTGAGACCGGTTGTCATATATCGCGCGCAAAAACAAAAATCGAACTAATACTCCAAATAAAATTTTTGTAGCTCCCTACCGAACTCCGCTATATTTCGCGCTACAGAGCTGCGTCGCGAACCGCGCTGCCTCTGTTCTTCTACCCTCCCTTTGTGCAAGGGTCAGGTTACGAGCGAGCTTTGGGAGCCGCTACCGTAATTTTGCTGACCTATGCAGAAAACTCAAGTAGATAGTGGAATTCACTAGCGAGTCTGGGAAAATTTTGTTTCACCGTTTCCCAGATCTTCATCGGAATCAGATTACTAGGGTATCAACTAATTCACACCTCTGTAACAGAGTCGACCAGTTGATACCCTGCCTTCTTGATTGCCGGGTGCACATAACATGATCATAATCTTTTTCTCTGTGCAGGTGGTTCATCGGGTTCCGTTAAGTCTTTATCAAGATTGATGGGACGCTTGATTGCCAAATCTTCTGGAAATAATGGCGCCAGACGACTTATGGGACGCTTGTATACGCCTGAGGCTGTTTTCACGTCTACTACTCGTACGTAGTTATCCTTTCCGGGGTATGTTTTGATGACACGACCCATTGGCCACTGCATTATTGGCAG
Source organism: Lordiphosa mommai (assembly GCA_018904225.1). Lineage (NCBI taxonomy): Eukaryota > Metazoa > Arthropoda > Insecta > Diptera > Drosophilidae > Lordiphosa > Lordiphosa mommai. The sequence goes on along the minus strand of JAEIFT010000002.1, from coordinate 959,032 downwards.
ATTGTCTTCCTTCACCAAGACAAGTAATCCCTCTTTAATATTTGGGGAGGCTGTTTTCCATTTGTGACGAACTTGGAGTTCTTGCAGGTATTCCTGCGACCATTGTCTCCAGAATCCTTGCTTCAGTCTAGACACCAATTCCCAGCGTTTTGCTAATGATTTTCATCACGCTCACAATTAGGGTCGGGTGAAGCGGTTAATGGTTCACCAATCAGAAAATGTCCTGGAGTAAGGGCGGTTGTATCCGTAGGATCATTTGACATCGGAGTAATGGGTCGTGAATTGAGAATTGCTTCAATTTCAACGATGACCGTATTTAGTTCCTCAAATGTCAGAGATGCTGTTGCTGTCGTTGTAACTAGTAATCGTTTTGCAGATTTAACGGCAGCTTCCCAAAGGCCGCCAAATGATGGCGCTCTGGGAGGTATGAATTTGAATGCCACTTGTCTCTTGCTGCAGTGACTTATAATTTGGTCCTGAGCCTTGTCAGTAAAGATGACATCTTCCAATTCTTTTAATTTGTTATTTGCACCAATAAAATTGGTTGCATTATCGCAGTGAATGGTTTGGCATTTCCCGCGTCGGCTCAAAAAATCGGCGAAGAGCAGCCAGAAATGCGTCGGTCGTTAGATCACTCACCAACTCCAGATGCACCGCTTTTGTTGTGAAACAACAGAACACGGCGATGTATGCCTTATCAGGCCTTTTGCCGCGGATTTTGTGATGAATCCAAATTGGTCCGCAGTAGTCTACGCCTGCATTGAGAAATGGACGGGCTTGAGTGACTCTTTCTACCGGAAGATTCCCCATGATTTGATTCATCAACTTCGGCTTCGCCTTGTTGCATCTAACACAACTGTGGATGATGCTTCTTGCCATGGTCTTGTCGTTTATAATCCAATATTCTTGTCTTGCAATGGCGCGTAGTGCTTGGGCGCCGCAATGCATGTTGTCTTCATGGATTTCTCTTAGTAGCATCTTTACTATTGGATCATTGTATGGCAACAAAATCTGGTGTTTGGAGTTGTACGGAAGTTCAGATTGCTCCAATCTCCCACCGACTCGGACGATTTCATCTGATCCCAGTATGGGAGACAATGAAGTAATCGGGCTTTTCTTGTCCACTGTGTTGTGGCGTTGTAATTGTTTGAGGTCCGTCGCGAACTCTACATGTTGTATGTTCCGTAGTATCAACATTCGCGCCTCATTCAATTCCTCCATCCGTAGTGTTGTTGTTGCTGCTCTGTTATTCTTTTTGCAGAAGCGCAACATATATGCTACAATGCGTTGAAGCTTATGGAAAGAATTGCTGTGTTTGCACATATACAGCTCTTCTCCTTTTGCTGTTGGTGTAACTGGCAGACTGACGTGTTTTGCCTTTCGTTCCAGGTTACTATGGGAAATGGGTGGAGAACTTGTCCATTTATCCCGTGAACCATGCAAAAATAATGGTCCATAAAGCCATAAGTTATGACTCGCCAATTGTCGCGCAGTGGTTCCTCGTGACAGAACGTCGGCTGCATTGTTGGCCGATGAAACATGACGCCATTGGATTTGGCTTGTCAATGCCTGAATTTTGGCTATCCGGTTTGCGACATATGTATGGTATGAAGACGCAGTGGCATTAATCCAAGCAATCACGACTGTAGAGTCCGTCCAATAGAATCCTGGAACTGTCTCAGGATTCATACGCAAGTCTTTCCGGACTCTGGCGGTGAGCTCTGCTCCTAACAGTGCAGCGCAAAGTTCTAGTCGAGGAAGAGATTGCTTTGCTGTTGGTGCAACACGAGACTTTGAGCACATTAGGCGGACAGAAATCTGTTTGTTCTTGTACGTAGATCGTATGTAGACTGCTGCTCCATATGCCTGTTCTGATGCATCTACAAAAGTGTGGATTTCTACAGTTTCTGGGGTTTTGCCATCATGAATATGCCTTGGAATCTGCATTGAGTTTAGCTTCTGCATGTCATTACGATATTCCTTCCATTCATTTTGAAGTTTAGTTGGCAGTTCGTCATCCCAATCCAGTTTTAACTCCCAAAGCTGTTGCATAAAATATTTTTGCCTTGACCACTACAGGGGCAAATAATCCCAACGGATCAAAGATTTGAGAGAGTTCTGAACACACTACTCGTTTGGTAATATGTATAGCTTGACTCTTTTGTGCTCGTCCACAAAGTTGGTCTTCCTTTGGCTTCCAGATGACGCCAAGAGTTTTTACACTGTGATGATCCAATGTATCACCCAGTTTCACATCGCTAACAATGTCCTCTTTGGGGATTCCTTGTACCAGCTGGTCATTGTTGGCGCACCATTTCCTTAGTTTGAATCCAGCAGGTTGGAGTATCTTGACGAGCTCCTGCATAACTTGCTTGGCTTCCGGAATGGAGTTAGCACCAGTCAAACAATCGTCTACATAGAAATCATCCTTCAATGCAGATGATCCTACTGGAAGTTTGTCCTTATTTTGGATTGCCAGATGGTCCAAGCATTTAGTAGCCAAAAATGGTGCTGACGTTGTACCATATGTGACAGTCTTTAGACGATAATACTTTAGTTCGTCTAATGGATTGTTTCTCCAGACAATTAACTGATGAAATTGATTTTCTGGGTTCACCCACACTTGACGGTACATTTTCTCTATGTCCGCTGTGAAGACGTATTTGTGAAGCCTAAAGCGTAGCAAAATCGACATTAATTCACTTTGAACAGTTGGCCCGTTGTGTAATATGTCGTTTAAAGATTTGCCGGTCGACGTTTTGCATGATGCGTCAAAGACAACTCGTAGTGGTGATGTGCTGCTTTCTGGTTTCAGGACGCAATGATGCGGGATAAAATAATGGTTCGTTGGAATCTGGGATGCTGGCACTTGCTTCATGTGTCCAAGTTCCTCATATTCTGTCATGAACTTTACATATCCTGTCCAATTGTCAGCTGTTGTCCTGCGTTCCAGTGCCAAAAACCTTTTGGTAGCGGTTTCCATAGACGCCCCCAGGGCTGAAGCATGCTCAGAAAATGGCAGTTTAACGATAAATTTGCCATCTGCTGCCAACTGTAGGTTTTGTAAGAAGTGGGCTTCGCAATGTGCTTCTGTTGGAGTGCGTGGTTTTTCTTCTGATTCCATGTTGTCTAGAGTCCAAAAGCGCTCAATTAATGCATTTGTATCTTCGATGGTCCAAATTCAGTGTCTTGTAGTACTGGACCTCCGTCCGAAATCTTACGTTGATTTGGACGCAGCAATGAGTAGTAGTGCTCTGTACCAATGAGCATGTCTACTTTTCCTGGCTTATCAAAATTTGGATCTGCCAGTGGCAACTTGCTTGGAATTTTCCAATTTGCCGGATTGAGTTCTTGTGCAGGTTGGTCTGATATTATATGAGGTAATACAAACGCTTCAATTCTTTGTGTAAAACCACTGTGCAGAGATTTTACTAGCACATTCACTCGTGATCTGCTGGTTCGTGGCTGTCCTCCAATACCTTCAATTCGTAGTGTTGTATTGTGGATTTTTAGGGACAGCATGGAGGCCAACCTCTCAGATATCAAGTTTATTTGTGATCCTGAGTCTAGCAGTGCTCTAAAGTTAGCAATCTGCCCGTTGTTTCCTTGTACTGCCACTTTTGCTGTGGCAAGTAGATTGTAATTATTGTGGCTTGCCGCTCCAACGGCTGGTGCCTGAGGACTTGCGGCTGGTGCTATGGGTTCCAAATGCAACAGAGTGTTATGTTTTTTGTTACATTTGAAGCACGTACGCCCTGTGCAAGCCTGTGATCTATGGTCACTTCTAAAGCAGTTGACGCATAGCTTCTGTTTTTGTATCCAATTTAAGCGTTCGGATACTGATTTGTTTCGGAAGTCCGGGCATCGAAACAGCCCATGGTTTTCCTTTTTGCAAAACTGACATCTGTGTGTCTTATCAGAGGCAGCCGACGCACATGTCGTGCCCCTTGACTCTTTTTTGGAGCCTTGTGTCTTTTTTCCAGCCCCTAGAACTCTTATTCTTTGTTCTAAAAATTGGAGCATGGTGTCTAACGCTTGTAATTCCTTTGAGTTTCCAAAAGATTGCTCATACAAGGTTTTGTTGTTAGTATCCAACTTGTTCTGTATAATAGCCAACAGAATGGGATCCCAAGTGGATATGTCGATTCCTAATCCCTTTAATGATGCCAGGGATTCGATCGTTGTTATATATAATTCCTTCAATGATTTAACATCGTCATTGATGGTATTATGATGAAGAAAACGGTTAAGTACCGTATTTGCAACGTCTCTGGGGTTATTGTAAGCGTCGTTCAATATTCCCCATGCGCTCATGTAGTTTTCTTCCTTGAGATCGATATGTCGAATCAATCTCTCAGCTTCCCCGGTTACTGTGGTTTTGAGATGCCACATTTTTTGCACCGTGGGCATATTGGTTTCATGAACCATGCATGAAAATAAATCGAAAAATTGGGTCCACTTTAGCAAATCCCCGTCGAATTTTGGGACGCTAACCCGCGGTAAATGCATTTCGGCTGTGCGTGCATTTACCTTTAACGATTTTTGTACTTCTTTTTCCAGTTTGAGATAGGATTCCATGTCGTATCCAGCCTCGTCTGGATCATCACACTCCTCGTGAATGCGGAAGTGAACCTCTTGTGTTTGGGCCCAAAGAGAATTTATCAATTCTCTTGACTTTTGTCCGTCCGTCTGTTCTTTGAGCGAGCGTTTTAGTGACGCTATAATCGCTTTTTGTCGGCGATATAGGGAGATCAACTTATCATCTGCCGTCGTAGGCTGATAGTTGATTATACTTGGCTTTGGTGTGGCCTTTTCTACCACTCGTTGACTTGTGGATTGTTTCTGTTTATCCACATTTTCTTTGAACTCAGCAATGTATTTTGTATACGATTGCTTAATGTTCTCATATTCATTTACGTATTCTTCGCTTACATTGACCATTTTCCGAACAATGCGATCGTTCTCTTGATATTTCTCCCAAACGTTCTCAAGTGCTGCTGCCTTTGATTGGAAATATAATACTTGGGCCTTTCTTTCTACTGAGTCTTTTTTGTAATTCCTTATGACTCTAGTCAATTCTTGGCCGATATCAATTTGTGAGTCCAATGCCCTTTGGGCGGCAGCACGATCTTCCTTTTCAAACTCCATTATCTTGTCTTACTTCTGACCCGTTGGAAGTGTTTTATTTGCTAATTTCTTAGACTGGATTACGCTTCTATTCGCAACCGATATTGGTCGAAGAAGTATAGATCAAGAATCACAATTCGAGTTTTGAAAATAAATAATTGCTTTAACTTGTTTTTAACAGCCAATGTTGACCACGTTGTCGATTCCACAGCAAAAGTGTACTGAACCCAACGTTTTTATTTTATATAAATTTTTGCGTATGTTTTATATATTCCAACAAATTGATGTATTGACAATTATTTGTGCAGACCTACACAATTTGTGCTGCTATGTAAATGTACATGTGAAAGTGTTTGCCGTCTGTTGGTCGCCAAAATGACCAATGTTTGACCAATTAGGGTAAGAATTCTATGTCGCCAAGTTGACAGTTAGAATCTTTTAGTATTTCGGAGTCCTTTAATGTCGCCCAGTTGACAACTTCGTAAGGCTCTCTCTTAAACAAAATTTTGGAAGTGATTTTGTTTTTGTTTATTTACAGACCCACACGAGATCGTGTTGCTACGTAATTGCCTTGGTTGGCTGTTGACAGTTGAAGTCCTTTAATGTCGCCTTGTTGACTAGGATCATTCAACGATGTCTTGGTCACCAAATGTTTTTTTTTTTTTTGGTGAGATTTATTGCAGACCCACACTATGGTAGTGTTGCTGCGTAGTTGCTTTGGTTTGGCAACTTTAGTATTGTAAACAGTTGAAATCCTTCTTATGTCGCCTTGTTGACAACTTCTCAAGGATCTTCAACGTCGTCGGGGTCACCAAAATGTTTTTTTTGGTGAGATTTCTTGCAGACCCTCACTAGGGTAGTGATGCTGCGTAGTTGCCTTGGGTTGGCAACTTTAGTGTTCTGAACAGTTGAAGTCCTTAATGTCGCCTTGTTGACAACTTCTCAAGGATCTTCAACGTTGTCGGGGTCACCAAAATGTTTTTTGGTGAGGTTTGTTGCAGACCCACACTATGGTAGTGTTGCTGCGTAGTTGCCTTGGATTGGCAACTTTAGTGTTGTGAACAGTTGAAGTCCTTAATGTCGCCTTGTTGACAACTTCTCAAGGATCTTCAACGTCGTCGGGGTCACCAAAATGTTTGTGTATGTGTTTCTACAGACAGTACATAAACTGCCTGTAATTGACTTTGGAAGTAAGTGTAGGAAGCTGGGATGCATACAGTACATAAACTGTTTGCAAGTGGTCGTCGCAACTAGAACTTGAACCAGTTGGACTGCGGAGAGGGTTTTCTTCATTGCGCACTATTAAGGATCTGAAGACATAGCGACAGATTCTTTACTGGGTGCGATGGAAGAAATGAGTAACAGTTGATTGTTGTACTGAGACTGATTTTATTGATCAAACTTACTGCTATTTATATCAAAAACAATGGGTCAAAATTGCTTATAGTTAATTATTGATTATTGTTACAATTGGTAAAAGTGTTGATTTAGAGAAATTATTGTGTGCAGAAATTTAGGTAATTGTAATGGTAAGCAATTCTACAAGTTGCTTGCCCTGTGAGTGACAATTGCAGTGTCAGCAAGAAATTCTACTGACAATTCGGCTTATTGCATATGCATTATATCTGACTCAGCGGTCAGCGGTGTCGCTAAATGTTCTGACCTGCCTTAATGTTTCTGTTTTGTATATTTGTGTTTAATTATTACATAATTAATAAATGTATTTATTACAATTAAATAGCTGCGACTGAACAAAAGTTAACTTGAACAAGTAGGTTTGATGCATCGATACTACCTTCAATGAGTTTGCGCAGGAACATTAATCCAATCATGGTGCGTCTATGCTCTAGTGTTGGTAAATCTAGAAGTTTGAGCCTAGATATGTAAGGAGGGAGTCTTAATAGTGGATCCCAACGTAGGTTTCGCAGAGCAAACAAGAGAAATTGCTTTTGGACAGATTCAAACTCCAGAATCGGCCTCACTAGTGATGTAGATAAAAGTTTGGTTATGTAAGGATCTTCAAACTCCTTAGACCAGCGCTTAACAAATCCCAGCACACCCATGGCTTTATTCACAGAGAGTTCAATATGTGCCCTAAAAGATAGTCTTCGATCAAGTGTAATCTCCAGATCGACAAAGGATTCCACCATCTCAAGTTGGTGCGAGTCCAACAAATAAGTGCGTAGAAGTGGAGGTCTGCGATAGAAAATCATCGACTTACACTTGTCACTATTTAATTGTAACACATTATTGGAGCACCACATAAAAATTGAATTTAGATTAATCTGGAGCAGTGCAGAATCATAAGGAGAGTTGTGACTTAAAAAAATTTTTAGATCATCCGCGTACATAAGTGCACGGGAATGTTTAAGAATATTAGGAAGATCATTTATAAATAACACAAAGAGAAGAGGGCCAAGATGACTTCCTTGGGGAACTCCAGATGTCACAAAAACTGGAACAGAAATATAATTATTAAAAACTACTTTTTCAGTTCTGGCCTTAAGATAAGATGTGATCCAATTGAGAAGCCCTAACGGAAAGCCAAGCAATCGCAATTTTAAAACTAGTAAAGTGTGAGAAACACTGTCAAATGCTTTACTAAAATCCGTTAAAATAACATCCGTTTGCATGCCTCTAGTGAACCCATGAATTACGCTTCTGGTAAATTCGAGTAAGTTAGTAGTAATCGATCTGTTTTTAACAAAACCATGCTGAAAAGGCGAAATGAGAGATGAACAGGAATGTTGTAGCTGGGATGTTATTAATTTTTCGAAAAGTTTTGGAATCGCAGAGAGTTTTGCAATACCTCTGTAGTTAGCAATGTCCGCTCGAGATCCCTTTTTATGTAAAGGTATAATAAGTGATTCCCTCCAATTCATAGGATATATTGATTGCTCAAGCGATTTAGAAAAAAGAATGAAAATTGGATAGGCAAGGAAGTTAGCACATTGCTTTAAGATACATGAAGGAACATCGTCTGGACCAGGAGAGAGATTAGACTTTAGGGAAAGCAGACCATTCAAAACAGATGAATATGAGAGAGATGGACATTGTATAGAGTCATAAGAATGAATCGGATAAGGATAGCCATAGCAAGGAGCAGACGACGAGTAGGTCGATTGAAAAAATTTTGCAAATAAATTGGCAATATCGTCATTAGATGAAGCAACATTGTTCTCAAAGTGTAAAGAAGATGGAAAGGAAGTGGTGCGACGCTTTGTGTTGACAAAGTGATAAAAACGCTTAGGATCGGTTTTCAAGTTATGCTTAACTCGAGAAAGGTACCTCATATAGCAAATACGGTTTTGGGCTTGAAATTTTGACCTTGCAATCGAGTATATTGTAAAGTCTGATGCCTGTCTGGATTTTTTGTAGGCTTTGAAAAGACGAGCCTTAACATTTTTAAGATTGCTAAGCCTTGCACAGCTCCAAGGCACATTTTTAGTTGAGCAACTGTTATGAAATCCCGTTGCACTTATATAAAAACCTACGTCCATCCACTTCCCGTTCCGGCACGGTGGTAGCCCGGCTTGGCTCGCCGTATTTGGGGTGGGTTTTTGGAGTGGGGACGCTGTGGGAAACATGACAATAAAAATTTTCGTGCCGTGGAAAAAAATAGAGAAAAAAAAAGAAAGAAAAATTCTCTAGTCCGTCACTGATGAGTAATAGAAAAATAAGATCTGTCTTTGGCTTTCCAGCCCATCGTCAAAGAGAGACCATGTGGGTTAGCCTGCCCCTACCCACCCCTACACACAAAGCTGTGTGACCTATGGATCAACTATTGGCCATATTTCTGTTGATCACCTAATGTTCAAAGTTGCGTCCGTCTAGCTTACGTCGTCACCCCTGGCTATGTATTCCCCACCCACATACCCCAGCACCCTCCAACTTTTCTATTTAACGACACATTTTTGTTTTACTGCTCACATTCATATTAGAAGTTTATTGAGAAAGATCATAACAGATTTTCACACCAGTTCCAGAAGGGAAATAGTGTACTCGTCATAGCCCGAACTACGACTCACGAGCCTCGAAGTGAGGACACGCTCTGTTGGCCCATGCGTAAACATGGACTTACAAAAACACAGACGGACTTAAACATAATCATAAAAGGAATACAAATTTTTACGTTAACCAGTAATATTGAATCGGAAGAAATTTAATAAAAATTTAATTGTTAGAAAAATTCAAAAAATATAAGATGAGCATAAAAATTAAATTTATTAATATTACAAAAAAAACTCAAATGAAAGGTAAAAAAAATTTTGGTCTTGGCATTATCGTGGAAACCGGAAAAATAATAAGACAACTGTTGGAAAAATATGGAAAGAGAATTCAGAAAGACATAACTTTAAAGATAAACGAAAAAAAAATGTAGCAAGAAAAGAGAAATAATAATAAGCAAAAATAATAACAAAACGAGAGCGAAAGCTAAAGTCGGCCTTGCTCGACTTCAATATACCCGTTACTCAGAGTAAGGTTGCCCAAATTGTGGGAGATATGAGGTATTTTCAAAATTGCGTGGGTGGCAACTCTTCTATCGTTCATCTGATCGAAAAATGATGTATAACGGAACGATAGGTAATGATAATTCAAATATATGTCTAGAAGGTTCGAACAATCTGTTTTCAAAATTGTGGGAGATATGAGGTTTTTCAATTAGCGGGGGCGGGAGGGGGCGTGGCAAAAATTTGAAACAAACTTGATCTGCGTGCAGAAGATACAAGTCTACACTGAAAAAATGGTAGCTCTAGCTTTTATAGTTCCTTAGATCTAGGTGTTCATACAGACGGACGGACAGACAGACAGACAGACAGACAGACGGACAGACGGACATGTCTATATCGACTCGGCTATTGATGCTGATCAAGAATATATATACTTTATGGGGACGGAAATGCATCCTTCTGCCTGTTACATACATTTAAAACGAACTTAGTATACCCTTTTTACTCTACGAGTAACGGGTATAATTAGGTCAATATGTATATATATAAAATTTACTTTTATATCCGGACTGGCCGGTCACTTACCCAAATTGAAGAAAGCGCTTTCTGGGGGTTTGTTTTTAAAAAAATGTTAAGCAAATATAACTTGAGCGCCAATTGAGCCGCAGCAATAATTACCAACACGACTATCCAAAAGGTTAAATCTTCAATATGACCAGTATGGTCGACTATCTCTACACTATTTACGACGTTAGCCGTACTATCGGACACTTTGGATGTTTTCCCTCCCATTTGAGTTTTCTTGTATTGAGGAGAAGCAAAAAAAAAATAAAACTATGCTGTTATATACAAAAATGGAAAAACTACGCTAACATATAATCTACCCTACGCTGGACTTCTAGTGCCGTTCTTCAGAGGTGAGGAGGGGGGAGAACTCTGCGTCACACTTGTATTTCACACTTGTATTTGGGTGCCCTTTATTGCACTTATTGGGCTCACTTTTTTTGTTTTTGTTTTATTTGTCGTTTTAATTTGCTGGTTGTTGTTGTTGTTTCACACTTGCATTTGGGTGCCCTTTATTGCACTTATTGGGCTCACTTTTTTTTATACCCTTGCAGAGGGTATATTAAAATTGTCACGATGTTTGTAACGCAGTGAAGGAAGCATTTCCGACCACATAAAGTATATATATTCTTGATCAGCATGACGAGCTGAGTTCATTTCCGTTTGTCCGTCTGTCCGTCTGTCCGTCTGTCCGTCCGTCCGTCTGTCCGTCTGTTTCTATGCTATCTCCTCCCTCAGTTTTAAAGCTATCTTGACCAAACTTTGCAAAATGCCTTTAAATACAAATACGCTGCACATTTGTCGGAATCGGCCGGATCGGATGACTATATCATATAGCTGCCATAAGAACGATCGGTCTAAAAACTAGTTCTAATGAGAAAAACTTATTTGTTTTCCATCCTAGCGTCACCAATCGTAGTAAGTATAAGCTTTATATGCTTCCAAACCATATTGAAAAAATTTATCAATATCGGATGACTATAGCATATAGCTGCCATATAAACGGTCGGTCCAAGAACTAGTTCTAGTGAGAAAAACTTTTTTGTTTTTCATCGTAGCGTCACCAATCGTGGTATATATTAGTTTTATATGCTTCCACACAATTCTGAAAAAATTTATCAAAATCGGATAACTATAGCATATAGCTGCCATATAAACGGTTGGTCCAAAAACTAGTTCTAGTGAGAAACACTTTTTTGTTTTCCGTCGTAGCGTCACAAATCGTGGTATATATCAGTTTTATATGCTTCCACACAATTCTGGAAAAATTTATCAAAATCGGATGACAATAGCGTATAGCTGTCATAGGAACGATCGGTCTAAAAACTAATTCTAGTGAGAAAAACTTTTTTGTTATCAATGGTAGCGCCTTTCAAAGACTGCAAGGGTATTGAAAACATCGGCGTAGCCGATGTTAGCCTTCTATTTTTTTTTTTTTGTTTTGTTGTTTTGGCTTTTGGTTTTGGTTTTTTTTTTGTGTTCACTTAAAAAAAACTTTGTTTTTGTTTATTATTTTATTTTTTTTTTATGGAAAAAGGTGTCACTTTGTGTTCACTTAAAAAAAACTTTGTTTTTTTTTATTTTATTATTTTTGTTTTATGGAAAAAAAGGTGTCACTTTGTGTTCACTTAAAAAAACTTTGTTTTTGTTTATTATTTTATTATTATTTTTTTTATGGAAAAAAAGGTGTCACTTTGTGTTCTTCATATAATGTTACCCCGTTCCGAAACTTAGGCCAGTTGGCATGTGTAGCGCGCAAAAACAAAAATCGAACTAATTACTCCAAATAAAAATCTGTAGCTCCCTACCGAACTCCGCTATATTTCACGCTACAGAGCTGCGTCCGCGAACCGCGCTGCCTCTGTTCTTCTACCCTCCCTTTGTGCAAGGGTCAGGTTACGAGCGAGCTTTGGGTGCCGCTACCGTAATTTTGCTGACCTATGCAGAAAACTCAAGTCGATAGTGGAATTCGCTAGCGAGTCTGGGAAAATTTTGTTTCACCGTTTCCCAGATCTTCATCGGAATCAGATTACTCGCGTACCAACTAATTCATACCTCTGTAACAGAGTCGACCAGTTGATACCCTGCCTTCTTGATTGCCGGGTGCACATAACAACTCGAGTTGGACGATGGCTACAGCCATGCAGCAAACTCGAAACAAAGATTGCACAAAATCTTGCGGCACGTCTTCCGTAGTTCTTGCTCCTACTTAAGCTGTATCGCTCTTTCCCTTAAACCCAATGTGTGGCCTCGACCCATAACCCTGAGATTAAGAGTCTCATGCTCTACCGACTGAGCTAGCCAACGAAAAGATCCTTGGCATGATAAATACCCAGGCTTTTACCAGAGTTGTTGCCCAACTCATAAGGCGAATTGCCTTTCCTTTTCAGAATTATGCACTTCACTCTATTGGGGCCTAGTTTGGCCAAATTACTCTGTTTGAAATTTTTCCGGTATACTATCTGTCCCTCCGTGTATTCTATTTTTCTGGAACGAGTATCATATACCTTCTCACCTAGTTTATGCATACGCTCAAGTCCCTGGTAAATCTTCTGTCGGATAAGTTGTAGTTTGTCGCTCAGTACCAGCTCTTGTTCGCCAGAACTAATCCTGCCTAGCCGCCGTAAAATTGGATACGCGCTCCCATGTGTTACCATCCTCGCCCCAAACAAGGCGTAGTATGGCTCCATACCAATCGCGCAATGAGTAGCACTACGCAGTGCGCACGAAATGTGGCTGAGATAAAAATCCCAACTTTTCTGATCGCCGTCAATCAACACCCGCAACATTTGCAAGACGGAACGATTTACCCTCTCCGAAGCATTAGCCTGAGGAGAGTAGAAACCAGTTTTCACGTGCTGAACTTCGTATCTACTAAGCAACTCTGCAAAGGTTTGCGAAACAAACTGCTTGCCGTTATCGGAGTGGATAAATTCGGGCACACCAAATTGATGAAAAACTTGTGTTTCCAAAAATCGAACTACCTCGGTAGCCACCGCCTTGCGCATCGGCTGTAACCAGACAAACTTAGTGAAATGGTCCAAACACACAAATATTACCGTGTTACCTGTCTTAGTTCTAGGGTATGGACCCATAAAATCGATGTATAACCTTGGTAGTGGCCTGTCAGTGACGAGCTGTTGGCTCATTGGAGGTCTGGTAGTTCTATTCGTGGTCTTGCTGACCTTACACGCTTCGCAACTTTTCACTACATCTACAACTTCCCTCCACATCGAAGGCCAGTAGTAGAACTGACGGAGACGTGCGGCTGTTTTATGTACGCCCCCATGTCCAGCGGAAGCGACATGATGTGAACCCCAAACTAAATCCGCGCGTTACTCTTCTGGAACCCATAGTTTCCAAGCTCGATCATCCTCTATTAAGTCACCAGTTCGAAAACCGGTTCGCTTGTAGACGTAACCATCGGACACGCAAGTATCCGGCAGTTTTTTACCTTGATCAGTCACACTCTGGACCAAAGCCTTATAATCTGGTGAACCGAATGCGGAGGCTTGTAGGTCGACCTGGATTTCTTCTTTAGTATTGACCCTTATTTCATCCATGTGTACTCTCGACAAAGCATCGGGAACCACATTTAAGGCCCCCTTTCGGTTCTCTATAGTAAAATCAAAGGCTTGCAGTTTTAAACTCCAACGAGCCAATCGCCCAGCCAAATCTTTCTGTCCCATAAGCCACTTAAGACTCGAATGATCGGTAATGACTTTGAATTGCATTCCCTCTACATACGGCCTGAACTTGTATATACTTAATATGGCAGCATAACACTCAAATTCCGTAATACTATAGTTCCTTTGGGCTTTATTCAGCTTAGCGGACATATAGGCGATCGGGTGCTCCTCGCCGTCTTCGTCCATTTGAAACAACACCCCCCCTACCCCTGTAGTCGACGCGTCACACTGGAATACAAATGGCCTTTTAAAGACAGGCGTGGTCAGCACGGGGGCGGACATCATACTTGCTTTTAGCTCAAATGCTGTCACTTCGGCTTCCCCCAACTCAATTTTTTTTTGTCGGTCTTTTTTCAGACTATCATGAAGTGGGGCTGCTATCAGCGCGTAATTTAGTATGAATCTCATATACCACCCAGTCATACCTAGAAACCTACGCATTTGTTTCGCACTCGTGGGCAACGGAAATTGTTGTATGGCCTGTATTTTGGACTGGTCGGTCTTAATCAACCCACCTCCAACCACATAACCCAAATATCTAGCCTGACTGTAGCAAAACTTACTTTTTTCTACGTTGATCGTAAGTTTAGCTCTGGTGAGACAGTCCCCCACCTGTCTAAGCATTTCTAAATGCTCAGTGAAGGTAGAAGAACAAACCAATAAGTCATCTAAATACACGAACACATGTGATCTGAGCTTTGCCGGAATAACCTTATCCATCAGTCGACACATACGCTAAGCTGCATTGCACAACCCAAAAGGCATACACGTGAACTGATATAAAGGTCTTCCTGGCACGGTAAACGCAGTTTTCTCCCGGCTTTTCTTTTCTAAAGGTATTTGCCAAAAAGAATCCTTAAGGTCTATAGCCGAAATAAAATGGGTATTTTGGAGCCGACTTAATATCCCTTCGATATGGGGCAGAGGGTAAGCGTCCTTGGTCGTCCGTTCATTGACTTTCCGAGCATCTAAGCACATCCTTGCTTTCGGACCCTTTACCACCAAGGTTACTGGTGAACTCCAACTGCTGTTACTTTCCTCAATTACACCCATCTTTAACATCCTGTCTATCTCAGCAAAAAGGAGTTCTTGCTTGGCTGGGGATATCGGGTAATGCCGCTGTTTGACGGGAATGTCTTCGTTGGCGACTTCGATCACATGCTTCTCTAAATCGGTTTTTCCCAATCCTAGGACATTACAAGATGGATACCCTTCCTTTACACTTTCCAAAAGTCTTGTTTGTCCGGTAGTTAGGCAATGCGGGGTGCACGCAGTTTCTTGAGGCGTCATTTCATCCGGTGAAAGTATTTCACTTATCTCCATACATCTGGTTTCCTTTGTTCCGTTTGTGGAAAAGGTTTTTCTTCCAAGTAATTCCAATCCGAAAACTTTCCAGAACACGATCCCGAAATAGAAAGATTGTTGAAGAGTTGGGACAATTAGGAATTCCATATCCTTTACTACTCCTTCCCATAGCACAGGCAAAGTGATCGTCCCGACTACCGCGTTTTCTCCTCCATTGGCGGTGCACACTCTTTGCCCTTTATTCCTCTGGATTAAATGGGAACGCCTCTCCAGGAATTCTTCGGTCCCTCTTCCTATGCAGTTTACCGCGGCGCCCGAATCCAACAGTGCTTTTATTTCCTCGCCGTCTACTTTGGTTTTGGCGAAAAGTCTATTGTCCTTGGCTTTTGTCACGACCGCTGCAATGACTCTTCTACGAACCTCTCTTGCCTCAGCTGTTTTTGCATGTAGTTGTAATATTTTCTTGTGGCTTCGAGCCAGTTTATCCGAGTTTTTGGGAACTCCCTCTCCCTCAAAGATCCTCCTCCGTGCAGCCTCATACTCTACTTGTCGTTCATGCAAGCTTTTATGAGAACAAATCTGCCTCGGGCAGGGTTCCACTCGGGTTTGCTTTAGTTTCTTGGGGCTGGCCTGGTCTGTCCAGAAGTCCCCGGGGCTCCTGGCAGACTGGTCGCTAAAAACGGTACCTCGAGGGAGTGGTACGAGTCCGACCTTCCACAGGCAAAACCTTGTGTCTCATGGAAAGCAGATCCACATACTGCCTCTTTGGAATCCGATCCTCGTTTCCGGTAGAAATCGCTCTGCTTATTACAAGTGAAACACAGATACATGTGGATGGGAGATGAGCACATCTGATTACCATCACCTGTGCGCGGTATCTGCTGGTTTCTATCGTCTTTATGAGTCGGGGACGGCGTTACGTTGTTCCTACCGCCTTTTGACCCGCTTCCTCCCTTTGGACCTCTCTGTATGGCCTCGACGGATTGATCTTGACCATCTAGGCTCTCTTCCTCTTCCTCTGCGATTTCGTTGACTTGCCGCCTACCACGCCTTTCTTTGAGCCATTTCTCTACTTTGATTCCTTCCCTCTTGAATCCTGCCAGGGTTTGTACTGGGGATGCCAGTAAGAAACCTCCCATTTGGACATTCAGATTGTCCTTTAAGATCCCTACAAAGCTTGCCTCGGGGATCTTGGTCTTCAGCTTGAAATGTAGGCTGTGCATTTCCGAAATGAAAGCTTCGAAACTTTCATTATAACCCTGTCTACGTTCCATTATTTCCTTAATGGTAACGTAATCATTATGAGAGGTGGAAAAAGCCCTCTTCATCTCATCCTTTAGAGAGTGAAGACCAAAGTTAAAATCCTGTGCTTTGTCTTCCATCAGTTGCCAATACCATTTTGCAGCTGGCCCTGACAGAAGACAATGGAATTCCCTGAAAAGCCTTGATTTTTTTTTTTTTTTATAAGAAATATTCTTCGTTAGCAATAATTAGGTCAAAGTTAAAAGATAGAGGTGTGAAATCAAAGATAGAAAAAAAAAAGATATTTTTAGGAGCCAAAAAAAATTGCAAACTTGCAAATCTCAAAAAAACAATACACAAAGGTAAAAAAAAACATTAATAAAATTATGAAATTAATTTTCAAACAAATTATTAAAATTCTGATTAAGCCAATGTTACACAGTATACTAGTGTATACTCTCAATAATACAAATGAGTACAAAAATGTGTGCTGTTGCTATGCCGAAATGGGGCCTCTCACCAGGGGTCCGTCCAAAATTTAAGCCCCCGTTTCAAAAACAAAATTTCCGCTGAGACTCAAACACCACAGAGCTCCACCGGAGTCACCTGTTAACTTTGAATACCCAGACTGGAACCTAACTTGACTACCAAGGTGACTCACCTCCCACCGGAAGAATGAATTTCCCATAGTAGCCCCTAACACTGACCTTCCCCTAGCCAAACAAGCCTATCTCCACCGGAGTATAAGTCTTATTTAGAGGTCACAGATCATCTGTCCAATTTCCCCCTCCCACCGTCGTTTGGAACTCCTCGGACTCGAACCTCTCAAGCCGGCCTGGCATTTACCTAGCTCGGCGGCGGCGTCGGCCTCAGATGTTTCCCTGTACACCCCCTCTAGTCATTTGGAGCTTGATCGAGAGAACCTCTCAGGAGACCTGGCATTTACCTAGTTCAACGGCGGCGTCGACCCAATCAAACTCACCTGTCCTTATCCCCTCACCCCCTGTCATTTGAAACCTGATCGAGAGAACCTCTCAGCCGGCCTGGCATTTACCTAGCTCGGCGGCGGCGTCGACCCTTCAGGATCAGCTGTCCTTATCCCCCACCCCCGTCTTGGGACCATCAATAGAGCCTACCTCGGACCGCCTCCTGACACCGCCAGGAGGTTGCGTAGCCAGCTCTACTAACGCATTGCTCCCTCTGAACTCGAACCTCTCAGGAGACCTGGCATAGCCTAGTACAACGGCGGCGTCGGCCAGAAAGAGCGAACCAGTAAAAAACTTTAAAAACAAAAATTTTACTTTACAAAACAAAAAGTCGGTCTGCACGAGTTAGCAAGATACTAACTAAAAGAGAAACTGCCAAAAAATATTGCCAGTCCCTATCAACCAAAAAAAAATAAAAAACGAGAAGGCAAAGCTAACTTCGTCTGTGCCGAAGTTTTAATACACTTGAAAACGTTTACTCCAACTGATTTAACCGGTAAAATATATAAAGGATATAGATATCAAATATTTGCAATTTTTAATTCATTGATAAGAAAGATTTGATACCATAAAAAAAACTTTTCTTAGTAAACCACATTTTCCGACCGATCGGACCTATGGCAGCTATATGCTATAGTCATCCGATTTTGATAAATTTTTTCCAAATTATGTGAAAGCATATAAAACTAATATATACCAAGATAAGGGACGCTACGATAGAAAACAAAAAAGTTTTTCTCACTAGAACTAGTTTTTTGACTTACCATTTATATGACAGCTATATGATATAGTCATCCGATTTTGATAAATTTTTCCAGAATTATGTGGAAATATATAAAACTAACAAATACCAAGATTGGTGACGCTACGATGGAAAACAAAAAAGTTTTTCTAACTAGAACTAGTTTTTTTGACTTACCCTTTATATTTTTTTTTTTTTTTTTTTAAGCTTTTTTTGGTATTTATTGAATCTTCTCTTAATGAGACTAACAATAATTTTGCAAATCTTAATCTAAAAACTATTTATAAGAAAACTATCTCCAATTGGATGTAGTTTTGTGTTCAGCGGCCCTTTAGTACAATCGCTGGGTTGGGAGGTCTTTTCTTCGGAGTCGGGTATGCGTTGCTTGCAGGGTGAGAGATTGGGCAAGTTGATTAGGGTGGGCATGGAGCTTCTCGATATATTTGCGTTTTATTTGGGCTATTTCAGTATCGACCAATGGGATGTTGAGATCGTTGTGTATACACTCGTTTCGAATGTACAATGGCGCTCCAGTGAGGATTCTAAGAACTCGTGATTGTGCTCTTTGGAGGATTTCCACGCTGCTCGCACAGGCATTTCCCCATAGCTGGGAGCCGTACGTCCAAACAGGCTTTATGATGGTTTTATACAGTAAGACTTTATATTCCAGTTTTAATGGGGAACGGGAGTTAATAAGCCAGTGGAGGCTATTGGCCTTCAGCTTTATTTGGAGTTTTTTCGAATCTATGTGTTTGCGCCAAGTTAGCCTTCTGTCGAGGTGAATACCGAGGTATACAACATCACTTGATTGTGGGATCAAGGTCCCGTTTAGGTATAGTGGGGGACAGGTGCTTCTGTTGAATGTGAACGTGACATGTTTACACTTTTGCTCGTTAATCCTTATGCGCCAATTGGCCAGCCACTCTTCTACTTCAGCTAGGTGGCTTGCCAAAAGTCTTGTTGCGTTAATTGGACATCGTGATCTGCTTAGAATTGCCGTATCATCCGCAAATGTGGATATTGTAAGTCGGGGGTCTGTTGGGATGTCAGCAGTGTATAATACATAAAGAAAAGGGCCAAGAACGCTACCCTGTGGCACTCCGGCTCCAATGGTGAACTCTTGCGTAGTGTACTCGTTATGACGTATAGAAAATACTCTGTTACTGACGTAGCATTCGAGGAGTTTATGTGTGTTCGGCGGAAGCAGTGTCTTAATTTTTAAGATAAGACCTTCCAGCCAGACACGGTCAAATGCTTGGGCAACATCTAGGAAAATTGCGGAGCAGTATTCGTGGTGCTCAAACGCCGTCCGAATATCTGAAGTTAGGCGGTTGACTTGTTCAATGGTCCCGTGTTTTGCCCGGAACCCAAATTGGTGAGATGGAATGATATTTTGTGCATGAGAATCAATTTTGCGGAGTAAGATCTTCTCGAATAATTTTGATAAACAAGGTAGCAGACTAATGGGTCTATAAGACGACGCTTGTGTTTTATCCTTTCCTAGTTTGTGAATCATTATGATTGTGGACTTTTTCCAGTTATTTGGAAAGTATCCACATCGCAGAACAGCATTGAAAAGTCTGGAGATATAGTTAATGGCTGGAATTGGAAGTTCCATAATCATTTTTGGCGTAATGAGATCATGTCCTGGTGCTTTTCTCGGATTAAGTTCTCTTATTAGGTTTCTTATTTCAGACGAGTGAACTTTGATTGGGTCAGCTTGTGCGGCAGTTGAAATTGATGGGAGCGCAAATCCATTTGTTGGTGGATTAGGCATGAAAACATTTTTAAGGTGAAGTGCAAATACTTTTGCCTTTTCTTCGTCACTACGGGCCATGCAGGTGGCTTTAGGTAAATGCAGGTGGCTTTATGCTCTCCATAAAGGAAATTTTGTGCTTGTAGGCGACAACTTATCTATGTAACGCCTTTGGGCTTTTTGTTCTTCAGTTTCGAGGGCTCTGCTAAGTTTGCGTTCTGCTTCTCTCAGCCGATTCTTTGCAGCAGGTGACCTATTGCTCTGCCATTCTCTTCTTGCACGGCGTTTCTCAGTGACGAGTCGCTCTATGTAGCTGTTGCTTAATCTACTACCTTCCTTCGATGTTGTTGTTTTTGCTGTTTGAGGGTTCGAGTGATAAGCTGCAGCTGTAATGATGGAGTTAAGTGTTTGGACGGAATTTTCGATGTCTTCTTCGCTGTTGATGGTTGGGCTCAGTTCGATGTGACTGCTAATATATTTTTTGTATTTAAGCCAGTTCGTCTTGTGGGATGTCAGGCGCCGAGGATATTCGATGATCAGAGGGCTCTCCAAAAGGGTAAAAATAATTGGGGAATGGTCTGACGACAAATCCGCTAATGCTCCTGCAGTAACCAAGTTACGTGGAATTTTTCTTGTTATGGCGAAGTCTATAAGGTCGGGAATTTTTTTTGGATCTGCTGGCCAATATGTAGGCCTACCCGGTGATACATAGTCGAGTTTGTTTGATGCTCGCGTGAGTGCGTTGTATAGTTGCTTTCCTTTGGGGTTAGTTAGTCTAGAGCCCCAGTGGGGATGTTTGGAATTATAGTCACCTGCAGCTAGGAAGCGTTGACCCAGTGTATTGAAGAAGTCTATAAATTGATTTTCCGATATTGCGAAACGTGGGGGACAATAAACTGCCGACACAGTAATATTTCCTCGCTTTGATTCCACGCATATCGATGTAGCTTGCATGTAGTTTTCCGCAAATCCAGGTAGTTGGTAATGTTTAATGCGGTTTCTGACTAGGATGCCAGTTCCGCCATGAGCTTTACCATCTGGGTGATTTGTGCCGTAAAAGGCATACCCCGATAATTGAAAATTGTATCTTTCCGTAAGATGAGTTTCTGCAAGCATCATTATGTCGATTTCATTGTCTTGTAGAAACTTTAAAAGCTCCAGTTTGTGGCGAGAAATGCCATTTGCATTCCAGAGAGAAATTTTTAGGGGGAACTCTGTTTTGATTGTTGCGCAGCGAGCATTTGAATGAGAATGCCTTGATTTCTCATTTGTTCTTGCATTGCGTTTTGCGTATATACAATAAAATCTTTCAGAGTTTGCTGCAACGAGAGAAACATTGTTTCTAGTTTACTAAAGATTGATGATTGTTCCGCTTGGTTTTGTTCAATTTGCAGAGTCGGCTGTGTTTGTGCTTCGTGTGTAATATTAGTTGTGGGTGCGGATCTATCTGTTCCGAGTTTGAGGGCGCTTGCAAAGGAAACGCCTTGGGTGGTGCTTGTTGGGGCAAATGACGATCTAGCAGCTTTGGTGAAGAAAACACCCGGTGTCGAGTTTGAGGGTGTAAACAGATTTACGTTTCCATACGAACGGGCTGTTTCTATGCGTGTATTAATCCTGCTCTTCAGATCTTTGTAGACTTGGCAGCCTCTGTAGTTTGCAGTGTGGTTACCTCCACAGTTGCTACACTTTTTCGCGGTCGGATCCTCCTTGTTTGCAGGGCACGAAGCAGTTTCGTGAAGCTCTCCGCATGCAACACAAACTGATCGCAAAGCACAGTAGGCTTTAGTGTGCCCAAATTCTTGACAGTTGGTGCATTGCACTGGACTTGTACGTTTGTGCGGCTCCTCTACAGTAATTCTGCGATGCAACAAAAACTGTAGTTTGTAAATTGGATGCACCTCGTTTTTTTTGGGAGCTTTGTCTTCCGGGCTTAGTTCCACTTTGAATAGTGGTTGAGGTTTCTTGTCCCTGTTCATAAGGTTTATAACGGATTTTACCTTATAACCCTGTTCAACCAAGGCAAAACCAACTTCCTCTGATGGTACACTTGATTCAATGCCTTTGATAACGACTTGTAGGCCTTTGCTACTTTTGAGTTGGTAAGTGTAGAAGCTTTTATTATCTTCTCTTAAGTATTTATCGACTGCGCGATAATTTTCCTCAGTATTAACTTGGAGCTTTGTTTCACGAATATTTCCTTTGCTGACGGATGTTACATAGAAGTTATTATTGCCTATTAGCGGGACAAGTTTTGTTACCAGGGCTGCACAATTGTTGTCCCTTATGTAGATTGGTGGTGGCTTTAGTTTTGTGACTTGTGGAGCCACTTTATTGCTCTCAAGCTGTTGACCAAGAATTTGGAACCTATTTCCAGAGAGGGGATCTTTGTCCATAGGCTTATCGCTTGTCTTGTTGATTTTCGGGGTGTTGCCGCTTTTTTTGTTTTGTGGGCTTAATTTTCGTTTGTTTATTTGTACATACCGATCGATGCCAGTCTGCACATATGAGCGGGATGTTGGTGTGGCGGTACCTTGGGTATGTGTTAGTGGAAGTGCGTGCTGCGTTGACATTATTGGAAACTGATTCGTGGTAATCGCTGCAGTCTTCATACTTGTTGTTGTGCTGGTTGATGTTGATTGAGCGGTAGTAAGAGTTACCGTACTTGTTGTTGCACTTGATGAAACGGTGATCAGTGCGGGTTGAGGGGAGAGGGAGGCGCATTGGGCACTCCAAGTCGGAGTGGTAGTAAGGGAGCTTACGTTTGCATTATTAGTTGGTTTTAGCGTGCTGGTGGGCTCTGGGGAAACTATTGCAAAGTAAGCATTGTTGCGCTGGACAGAAAGTCGGCGTTCGTCTTGCTGTTGTTGCAGTTGAACATTGAGGTCTCTCTGACTCATGGTGTTGTTGGTAATTTTACCAGTTGCACTTTTTGTATTTCTACACGTTGTCATTTAGTTAATTTAATTAAATTAAATTTAAACTATTAGTTATTATTGGACATCATAAGCACAAGTGCCTATGTATGCCCACTAGCGTCTTTTGTCGCGGGAGGTAGGTGATTTATTTATTCACTTTTTTTTTAAAAAGTGGTTGTTATTAAAATCCGATTTTGATAAATTTTTCCAGAATTATGTGGAAATATATAAAACTAACAAATACCAAGATTGGTGACGCTACGATGGAAAACAAAAAAGTTTTTCTAACTAGAACTAGTTTTTTGACTTACCCTTTATATGACAGCTATATGATATAGTTATCCGATTTTGATAAATTTTTCCAGAATTATGTGGAAATATATAAAACTAACAAATACCAAGATTGGTGACGCTACGATGGAAAACAAAAAAGTTTTATTAACTAGAGCTAGTTTTTTGACTTACCCTTTATATGACAGCTATATGATATAGTCATCCGATTTTGATAAATTTTTCCAGAATTATGTGGAAGCATATAAAACTAACATATACCAAGTTTGGTGACGCTACGATGGAAAACAAAAAAGTTTTTCTAACTAGAACTAGTTCTTAGACCGATCGTTCCTATGGCAGCTATATGATATAGTCATCCGATCCGGCCGGTTCCGACATATTAGTTGCGTGCAGTAAAAAGAAGACTCTGTGCAAAATTTCAGCTCTATAGCTTTAAAACTGAGAGACTAGTTCGCGTAGAAACAGACAGACGGACAGACAGACGGACGGACGGACAAACGGAAATGAACTCAGCTCATCGTCCTGATCAAGAATATATATAGTTTATGGGGTCGGAAATGAATATTTCTATGCGTTACAAACTTCTGGGCAAAATTAATATACACTTTTCAAGTGTATAAAAATTAATATTGACTCATAGAGAACCGTCAATAAACTTGTCAGCTCCCGTTGGGCGCCAATTGTTATGAAATCCCGTTGCACTTATATAAAAACCTACGTCCATCCACTTCCCGTTCCGGTACGGTGGTAGCCCGGCTTGGCTCGCCGTATTTGGGGTGGGTTTTTGGAGTGGGGACGCTGTGGGAAACATGACAATAAAAATGTTCGTGCCGTGGAAAAAAATAGTGAAAAAAAAAGAAAGAAAAATTCTCTAGTCCGTCACTGATGAGTAATAGAAAAATAAGATCTGTCTTTGGCTTTCCAGCCCATCGTCAAAGAGTGACCATGTGGGTTAGCCTGCCCCTACCCACCCCTACACACAAAGCTGTGTGACCTATGGATCAACTATTGGCCATATTTCTGTTGATCCCCTAATGTTCAAAGTTGTGTCCGTCTAGCTTACGTCGTCACCCCTGGCTATGTATTCCCCACCCACATACCCCAGCACCCTCCAACTTTTCTATTTAACGACACATTTTTGTTTTACTGCTCACATTCATATTAGAAGTTTATTAAGAAAGATCATAACAGATTTTCACACCAGTTCCAGAAGGGAAATAGTGTACTCGTCATAGCCCGAACTACGACTCACGAGCCTCGAAGTGAGGACACGCTCTGTTGGCCCATGCGTAAACATGGACTTACAAAAACACAGACGGACTTAAACATAATCAGAAAAGGAATACAAATTTTTACGTTAACCAGTAATATTGAATCGGAAGAAATTTAATAAAAATTAATTTGTTAGAAAAATTCAAAAATATAAGATGAGCATAAAAATTAAATTTATTAATATTACAAAAAAAACTCAAATGAAAGGTAAAAAAAATTTTGGTCTTGGCATTATCGTGGAAACCGGAAAAATAATAAGACAACTGTTGGAAAAATATGGAAAGAGAATTCAGAAAGACATAACTTTAAAGATAAGCGAAAAAAAAAAATGTAGCAAGAAAAGAGAAATAAATAAAAAAAATAATAAGCAAAAATAATAAAAAAACGAGAAGGCAAAGCTAACTTCGACTGTGCCGAAGTTTTAATACACTTGAAAAACTTTACTCCAACTGATTTAACTGGGAAAATATATATAGGATATAGATATCAGATATTTTAAGTTTTTAAATCATTGATAATAAAAATTTGATACCATAAAAAAAAAACTTTTCTTAGTAAAACACATTTTTCGACCGATCGGTCCTATGGCAGCTATATGCTATAGTCCTCCGATTTTAATTAAATCTTCCAGAATTGTGTGAACGCATATAAAACTAATATATACCAAGATTGGTGACGCTTCGATGGAAAAAAAAAAGTTTTTCCCACTAGAACTTGTTTTTTGAGCAACCGTTTATATGGCAGCTATATGCTATATTCATCCGATTTTGATAAATTTTTCCACAAATATGTAAAATCACCTAAAACTAATATATACCAAGATTGGTGACGCTACAACGGAAAATAAAAAAGTTTTTCTCACTAAGACTTATTTTTCGACCGATCGTTCCTATGGCAGCTATAAGATATAGTCATCCGATCCGGCCGGTTCCGACATATTAGTTGCGTGCAGTAAAAAGAAGACTCTGTGCAAAATTTCAGCTCGATAGCTTTAAAACTGAGGGACTAGTTCGCGTAGAAACAGACAGACAGACGGACAGACGGACAGACGAACGGACGGACAGACGGAATTGAACTCGGCTCGTCGTCCTGATCAAGAATATATATAGTTTATGGGGTCGGAAATGAATATTTCTATGCGTTACAAACTTCTGGGCAAAATTAATATACACTTTTCAAGTGTATAACGAGAAGGCAAAGCTAACTTCGACTGTGCCGAAGTTTTAATACACTTGAAAAACTTTACTACAACTGATTTAACTGGAAAAATATATATTGGATATAGATATCAGATATTTAAAATTTTTAAATCATTGATAATAAAAATTTGATACCATAAAAAAACTTTTCTGAATTAAACACATTTTCCGACCGATCGGTCCTATGGCAGCTATATGCTATAGTCATCCGATTTTAATATTTTTTTTTCGTAATTATGTGAAAGCATATAAAACTAATATATACCAAGATTGGGGACGCTACGATAAAAAACAAATAAGTTTTTCTCACTAGAAGTAGTTTTTTGACCGACCGTTTATATGGCAGCTATATGCTATAGTCATCCGATTTTGATAAATTTTTTCAGAATTGTGTGGAAACATAAAAAACAAATATATACTACGATTGGATACGCTACAATGAAAATCAAAAAAGTTTTTCTCACAAAGACTTTTTTTCGACCGATCGTTCCTATGGCAGCTATATGCTATAGTGATCCGATTTTGATACATTTTTCCAGAATTATGTGGAAGCATATAAAACTAACAAATACCAAGATTGGTGACGCTACGATGGAAAACAAAAAAGTTTTTCTAACTAGAACTAGTTTTTAGACTTACCCTTTATATGACAGCTATATGATATAGTCATCCGATTTCTATAAATTTTTCCTGTATTATGTGAAAGCATATAAAACTAACATATACCAAGATTAGTGACGCTACGATGGAAAACCAAAAAGTTTTTCTCGCTATAACTAGTTCTTAGACCGATCGTTCCTATGGCAGCTATATGATATAGTCATCCGATCCGGCCGGTTCCGACATATTAGTTGCGTGCAGTAAAAAGAAGACTCTCGATAGCTTTAAAACTGAGAGACTAGTTCGTGTAGAAACAGACAGACAGACAGACGGACAGACGGACAGACGGACAGACGGACAGACGGACGGACGGACAAGCGGAAATGAACTCAGCTCGTCGTCCTGATCAAGAATATATATAGTTTATGGGGTCGGAAATGAATATTTCTAAGCGTTACAAACTTCTGGGCAAAATTAATATACACTTTTCAAGTGTATAATTAGGTCAATATGTATATATATAAAATTTACTTTTATATCCGGACCGGCCGGTCACTTACCCAATTTGAAGAAAGCGCTTTCTGGGGGTTTGTTTTTAAAAAAAATTATTTTTATACACTTGAAAAGTGTATATTAATTTTGCCCAGAAGTTTGTAACGCATAGAAATATTCATTTCCGACCCCATAAACTATATATATTCTTGATCAGGACGACGAGCTGAGTTCATTTCCGTTTGTCCGTCCGTCCGTCTGTCTGTCCGTCTGTCCGTCTGTCTGTTTCTACGCGAACTAGTCTCTCAGTTTTAAAGCTATCGAGCTGAAATTTTGCACAGAGTCTTCTTTTTACTGCACGCAACTAATATGTCGGAACCGGCCGGATCGGATGACTATATCATATAGCTGCCATAGGAACGATCGGTCTAAGAACCAGTTCTAGTTAGAAAAACTTTTTTGTTTTCCATCGTAGCGTCACCAAACTTGGTATATATTAGTTTTATATGCTTTCACATAATACAGGAAAAATTTATAAAAATCGGATGACTATATCATATAGCTGTCATATAAAGGGTAAGTCTAAAAACTAGTTCTAGTTAGAAAAACTTTTTTGTTTTCCATCGTAGCGTCACCAATCTTGGTATTTGTTAGTTTTATATGCTTCCACATAATTCTGGAAAAATTTATCAAAATCGGATCACTATAGCATATAGCTGCCATATAAACGGTCGTTCAAAAACAAGTTCTAGTGAGAAAAACTTTTTTGTTTTCCATCGTAGCGTCACCAGTGTTGCCAATTTGTCCTTTTTGCGGATAGATCTGTCCTTTTTAAAACTGGCATTTCCGGAAAAATTTTGATTTGTCCCCTATCCGGAGAAAATGCCTTTTTTATTTTGTTCTATCCTTTTTTCATCCTTTACTTAGTTTTATAAATTAGCTTTATAAAAGTTAAATTCCTTTTCCGTTTTAAAGAATAAAAATAGAAGTCTAACATCGGCTACGCCGATGTTTTAAATACCCTTGCAGTTTTTGAAAGGCGCAACCATTGATAACAAAAAATTTTTTCTTATTAGAACTAGTTTTTAGACCAATCGTTCCTATGGCAGCTATATGCTATAGTCATCCGATTTTGATAAATTTTTCACGAATTGGGTGAAAGCATATGGAACTAATATATACCACGATTGGTGATGCTACGATGGAAAACAAAAAAGTTTTTCTCACTAGAAGTAG
The DNA here is from genome assembly GCA_018904225.1 of Lordiphosa mommai. Lineage (NCBI taxonomy): Eukaryota > Metazoa > Arthropoda > Insecta > Diptera > Drosophilidae > Lordiphosa > Lordiphosa mommai. Next base: position 931,162 of record JAEIFT010000002.1, on the reverse strand, counting down.
TTTTTTAACCGACCGTTTATATGGCAGCTATATGCTATAGTCATCCGATTTTGATAAATTTTTTCAGAATTGTGTGAAACCATATAAAACTAATATATACCACGATTGGTGACGCTACGATGGAAAACAAAAAAGTTTTTTTCACTAGAACTTGTTTTCGGACCGACCGTTTATATGGCAGCTATATGCTATAGTCATCCGATTTTGATAAATTTTTTCAGAATTGTGTGGAAGCATATAAAACGTATAGATACCACGATTGGTGACGCTACGATGGAAAACAAAAAAGTTTTTCCCACTAGAACTAGTTTTTGACCGATCGTTCCTATGGCAGCTATATGATATAGTCATCCGATCCGGCCGATTCCGACAAATGTGCTGCGTATTTGTATTTAAAGACTTTTTGCAAAGTTTGGTCAAGATAGCTTTAAAACTGAGGGAGGAGATAGCATAGAAACAGACGGACAGACGGACAGACGGACGGACGGACGGACGGACGGACGGACGGACGGACAGACGGACAAGCGGAAATGAACTCAGCTCGTCATGCTGATCAAGAATATATATACTTTATGTGGTCGGAAATGCTTCCTTCTATGCGTTACAAACATCGTGACAATTTTAATATACCCTCTGCAAGGGTATAAAAAAATTAACGAATTTCGTTGGAGGCCTTGAGACCTTGGTTTATTGTAGAATATTTTGTGACTAAATTAACTTATTACAATTTGGCCCTACCTAAGCTGTGGGTTGTGGCGGCGACGTCGGCTGCAGCGGTCAGCGGCGGCAGCGATGTTGAAGGCGGCAAAGTTGGGCAAGCTTCCTAGAACTGTAGCTGCGCTTTGCTTGTGCAGAAATTTGATGACGGCGATGTTGGGCAAGAGTTGCAGCTGCACTTGGCGTGTGCAGGAAATTAGCCAGACGCTAAGTCAGCATTTCTTTAAGCTTGTGTCGCAAAGCGGAATTAATTTGAATTTATATTTTGGTTTAGGGCTGATGACCGGGATTGACATCTGTGGTATTAACTCTTCCCCCTCTGATTAACGCTTGTCCTCAAGCGGTCATTAAAAAGAATGGAATGTCGTTGAATTTCGGTCTTGGAGAAAACTGGGAGTTATGTTCCAGCTTCTTAGGTGCATCGATTGGAGGTATGTTGATGGACTGCTGTAGTTTTGGTATCTCAATGGTTTCAGCGGGAATAGTTGATGCAAGTTGCAAAATTACCTCCTTCCTTTTATGGTTATAGCAATGCAAGACTGAAGTTAAAATAACTGCCACGATAAACAGCAATATCAAGGTTATTCTGTTGATCGACGAATGCGTTCGTAGTTTTTGAAGCTGTTCCGTATTATTTAAATGCAGTTCGTCTAGTGCTTTCAAAGAGAGGATTTTGAGTCGTTCGATCTCCATCGGGGCAAGCTGAATAGTGTTTGACCCAGGTTTCATTATTGTCAGTTCTACGTTGTTGAATTCCTTGTCGTTGATGAAGATTGTCTCATTCCAGAAGCTTACAAGGTATGAACCTTTAAGTAGTTGTGCGCTGTCCTGCCATTTTAGGGTGCCGTTGAAATCGTTCAGGAAGATGATGCCATTACTGATTTCTTCAAGTTGTGGGACGTGATCCGCGTTGCTAAATTCACACAGCGATTTTTTCCTTTAAGTAACTTAGGTAGACAAGTAGTATTACTTAAGTCAATAATTTTATCCTTACTACATATTTTAACATTATTGTAGGTTTTACAATCCTTTTTTATTCCAAACATTTTATCTTTATAATGAAATAACTCTTTTTCTGCCAAATTTATGATTACATTATTCTTTACTATGGGTTTCACAAGAATGTTTTGGTAGTCTGTCTGTTCTAAGTTTGGAATTTTTATTACATAGAGTAATGTTGTATCGTTATGTAAAATGGAGACATCAGAAAATTCCAACATTTCCTCAATAGATAGAGGTGGCATATTACTATTTTTAAATTGGTCACTTATTGCATTTAGTTCAGTTTCTCCCAACAAAAAGGTATTTATTACATTAATTTTTGCCCATTGGATGGCATACTTTATATTGATTACATCTTCTTTTATGAGTCTTATTTGATTTTGAAAACTTATGGCGATTTCATTGCTTAAAGATGAATCTTTTCTGATTGAGTTCGTTAGGTCGTTTGAGATTTTTGTTAACTTATTAATGCGGTCTTCTAGTTGCCTGTTGATAATAAATTGCTTATTGTCGTTTGAAATAAGCTTGTTCATGTTTTCGGTTAGCATTACCAAGTCATCATGGTCTGGACTACCGGCCACATATTTCCAAGCAGTGCCTATAATATTAATAGATCTAGTATGACGTTTGTTGAATGACGTTATGGTCCGGAAAGTAACATAGGTTTGTGAGATTTCGTGCTGTAGAGTATGGTATAGACTGTTGGTTTTGAGGTCCTGTTCCGTGTGGTACTGTAACTGGTCGAGTGTTTTTTGAATAAGGTCCAGGTCTATGACATGGATAATGCGTGTTGTGGATACGCATATCTTGCCAATTCCTTTATAAATGGTAGCGGTCTGTGCGTCAGTGTAATTTGTAACATCAATGGATCCATGTATTAGGTCTGCGGCAAGCAATATCCTGTAAACAATTATTCGCTCTTAATATTGCTTTTATGGACGATTTTTCCTGAATTGGTTAGTACTGTAGTATTTTGATTTTCCTTTACAATTTCTTTTCTGAATCTAGCTGATAGTTTTGAGCCTAATCTGGTATTAACTTTGACGTATATTTCGTCCCCTGGTTTATAGTCGTGTATGGCCTTCCGGTTTTTGTTGTGATATTGTAAATTGTCGTTTTGTTTTTGTCTTAATCGGTCAATGTTGTCCTGTCTAGCTTTTTCGTATTGTTCTGGATTAGTCGTGACATTTCTGCCGAAGAATACGTCTAATGGTCGTTTCTTTGTAACTGAATGAACAGTATAGTTATATTCGTAAATAGCTCTATCCAAAACTTCCTGAAAATCTCTGTAAGTTGCTTCCTTTTTAAGACATCTCATTAATTCTGAGAGCGTAGAATGAAATCTTTCTACTTGTCCGTTGACAGTGCTTTTGTAGGGTGGTGCTTTAAAAATCTCGATCCCGAGTTGATCGCTTAGCATAAATCTGATTGAAGCTGAGTTAAGTGATTTTTCGTTATCCATCACTATGTACTTAGGAACGCCAAAGTAAAAAATAATATCTCTTAATGGCGCTCTAATGTCTTCTATTGCTTTAGACTTGATTATTCTTCCCTGTGCCATCTTTGAGAACTTGTCAATGGCTGTCAACACCAGGTTTTTTTCAGTAGAATAAATGTCTATGTGGATTATGTGTCCGGGAAATTCCGGAATTGGCGTTTCCTTTAACTGCGGATTTGGGGGGTGTCTGTCATACTTTTCTTCCTTGCAAACTTTACATTGTTTTGTCAGCCCAGCTATTCTTTGCTTCATCTTTGGGAAATAGAATTTCTCTGACAACTGAATTTTATTTTCTTGGCAATTCCGATGTGCCCTGTTATGAACTCTGAGGATCTCTTCATCTTGATCTGTTTCATTAGTTAGGTCCTCTACCTTCATGTGAGTGAATCTAACTTTAAAGTCCCTAAAGAGCTTTGGGTACACAGATTGGATTTGCCCCAATATGTCTTCTGTGGTTATGATTCCGTTAATAACGGAAGGGTTAAGATGTTTCTTCAGTATGTCAGTCAGGTCTTTAGTAGTATATTGTGGTCTTGATATGGTGTGTCTGTGAAATGTCGGAAAGGGTATGTCAAAGCTATAATCTGTGTTGTCGGCTTTGTTAATATGGATTTGGTTTCTGAAGGCATTAATAGGTACTTCAATGCTGTGTATTAGATCTTCTGCTGAGCTCTCAGCGCTGTGCTGGGTCGAAACCACTGAATTTATTTGGTTGGGGGTTGCAATTCGAGATAATGCATCGGCTACAATGTTTTCTTTTCCCGGTTTGTACAAAATTTTATAATCATATTCCTCAAGGAGTGATTTCCACCTTTTGATTCTGGCATTCCCATTCCAACTGCTAAGGGAATGTGTTATTGGTTGATGGTCCGTAAATATTTTAACCTTGGCTTTACCGTAGAGGTAGTTTCTAAGAGCTTTCAATGCCCAAACTATGGCTAGCATTTCTTTCTCGTTTGTAGCATAGTTTTCTTCTGCCTTCGAAAGCGTTCTTGAGAGGAAGTATATTGGTTGATTATCCTGCGATAGGACAGCACCAATAGCAAAATTCGAAGCGTCAGTAGTCAAGTGGAATTCTTTACCGAAATCCGGGTATCGAAGCACTATGTCGTTAGACACGAGACTACTTTTTAGTTTTTTAAAGGCTTCGAGCGCTTCTTCATTCAGATGGATTGGTTTTTGTGAAGACTTCTTTTTGGACACTCGTCCGTCTTCCCCTCTTAAAAGAGAGCTAAGGGGTTTTGCCAGCTTAGCGTAATTTTGGATGAACCTCCTGTAATAACCGGAAAGGCCCAAAAAAGATCTTAGGTCTTTTAATGTCTTGGGACATGGATAATCGGTTATTGCCGCTACTTTGTTTGGATTTGTCTCGATTCCTTTGTCAGATACAACGAAACCGAGGAATTCGACCTTAGTTTTAAGAAATTCACATTTGTCCAACGAACATTTCATGTTGGCTTCCTGCAATGTTTGAAAAATCTTACTCAAGTTTTCAAAGTGCGACTTCTCATCTTTACTGAAGACAATAATGTCGTCTATGTAAATGAAACAAATCTTACCGATATGTTCATGAAGAATGTCATCGAGTGCGCGCTGAAAGATCGCAGGCGCGTTTTTTAAGCCAAATGGGAGTCGTGTAAACTCATATTTTCCGTTGTTGACGGAGAAAGCTGTTTTTTCCATATCGGACTCCTTGAGCGGTATTTGGTGGAACCCGCTTTTAAGGTCAAGGACAGAAAAAAATTTATTGCTGCCCAATTGTGCAAGTACCTCATTAATTTCGGGAATTGGATATCTGTCTGCTATAGTATGCAAGTTTATTTTTCGGTAATCTATTACCATCCTGTACTGTCTGTTTCCGTAAGAATCTGGTTTTTACTAACGATCCATGCTGGTGAATTGTAGGGAGAGCGGGACGGTCTAATGATACCGTTGTCTAGAAGATCCTGGATTTGTTTATTGATTTCGTCTTTTAAAGACATGGGATATTGGTAAAATTTCGAATACACTGGTGTATCCGAGGTTGTACGAATTTCTGCCTTCACGTTGGTCGTGTAGGTCAGTTTTTCATTTGGATCTGCGAACAAGTTTGGGTATACAGTGATTAACTGATCTAATTTTTCTTGTTGGTGTAGGTTCATATGATCTGTTCTAAGAACAATATTGTTTATCGCTGCTAATCTTTCCTCTTTAATGTTAACGGAAATATTATCGTTGATGGTCATGATCAACCCTTTTGAATTAATTACCCCTCCTAACTTCTTAAAGTCGTCCCATCCAAGGATAGCATCGAATGATTTTAATGATGGAAGAAGAAAAAATTTAATTTTCTTATCTGGTTGGCCGAATAAAATAGCCTCTTTATGGTGTGTTATACGGTTGCTGCCTCCTACCGATACAGCGTCAAATGGTTGTTCGTTTCTTTTGGGATTCGTTGCGTGTTGTGGTTGAATGTAGTTTCTGTCTGACCCAGAATCAATAAGGATCCTGAGTACTTTTCCACCTTTTACTCTACATTCAAAGTATGGAAGAGAGGATCGTTTTATTCTAAAAAATGAAGGTCCGAGTAGTCCTTCTGGTTGTTATCATCATTATTTTCGTTTGTGTCAATTTGCTCAACGTATTCTGCAAGTGATTGCTCATACTCAGTTTGGGCTTCGATTTCCGCCAACTCCTGTTCGTATTCTGCCATATTGGCGGAGGTCTCGGAAGAACCAGTTTGTCCACTATCGTTTGACTGAATGTTAAAATTTCTTTGCCTTTTTGGCATTTCTGGAATAAGACCGGGCGGTCTTTTCCCTACATCGAAACTTGGCCTGTTCATATAATTAACCTGCCTGGTTTGGATGCTTTTATCCACTTCCATTGGCTCTGGTCGTGGTTGAGGTTTTTGTGCCATTGGGCGAGGTGGTGCGACCGGTTGTTGAAATCCGCCTTGGCGTTGGTTACTCATATGCTGTTGCTGGTATCCCAAATTATTTTGGTAAGATCTGAAGTGTTGCTGGGGACCATGTTGCATATAATTTCTTTGAGGTATAATTGGCATCTGATTTTGCCGAAATAATGGGGTATTTCCTACTCCTAACATTCTAGGCATAGGAACGGGCTTTGGGTTTGGTGGTCGGAACCCAGAGGGCTGTGTTCTATTGGTCGCATGATTTGATCGAAAACTTTGGTTTTCAAGTTTGAGACACAAGTGTAATGCTTGTGGTAGATCTGCGGGCTCTTTCATGCCCAGGAGACGTGAAAGATCTCCGCGTAGCCCGCGAACAAAGGTGTCCAAGGCTTTGTCCCTATATAACTTTGTCATTAGTTGCTCGGATTCTTTAGTCAATTCCATGCAGCCTATCTTGTTTAAAATCAAAGACAGATGCTTATAAACTGTCTGGTGGAATTCTTCCACCGATTGGTTGCTACCCTGGACAATAGTGGTCATTTGGTACTCCAAGGTACCCAAGTCACGTTTGTCAGCATAATGTAGGGTTAGACATTTGGAGATGGCGCTCCAATTTAAGGGAACATTATATGATTCTAGTGCGGTATCGGCATTACCTGTTATTTTATTTCTGATGGTATGTAATATACCGAAGTACTTAGGTGTGCCTTCCTGACCAACATAATTATTAAGAATTCTGTCCACCCCCTTTTCCAGGAGCTGAACTCAGAAGGATCGCCTGAAAAGTCTCGGAGGCATTTTACTACATCCGGTACTCTATCTAGGTCGTTGAGGTTACCACGATGCTGTGGAGCAATTTCTTGGTCAGTCGCATTAAAAAGGTTTTGATTTGAATTGTTGATTTCACTGAGTAGCCCCGGTAGGATTTGTGCTAATATTTGGGCCACCCTATTGGTTAAATCTTCCTGGTTTTCCATGTTGCTGTTCTGTAAATATTCTTCCTGCCTTTGTATCTGTCTTTCCTGTTGTCTCTGTTGTTGTCTCTGTTGTTGTTGTTCGTCGGAAGATGCGCTTAATGTGTCTTGAGGGTTAAGGATAGGGGGTCTTATGAGATTATTTGCATTCGCCATAAAGTTCTGAATCTTCTGTTTAGGGACTTGCTTTAGATGTGTTAATAAAATTATTGCTGGGAAAAAGTAACCTTTTGTCAGGAATTTCAGAACAATTGATATTAATATGTTTTTTGAAAAAATGTTGGATTAATCGATTTATTAAAAAAATTAAATTAAAAATTAAAAAAAAAAAATTTTTTTATTTTTTTTTTTTTGTATTAAAAACTTTTTGTGTTACCCTTTTTCAAAAATGTTTATTTTTTGTTTTTTTATTTTTTCAAGTTTTTTTTCCAAAAATATTAGTTTGCTTTGTGCTCCAAATTATTCTTCTTTTAAAAATATTTCCTTCAAATTATTCTTCTTTTTATTCTTTTGCCGATTTTACTTGTTTGTTGTTTCTATTCTGCTTTAAATATATTTTTTGTTAAAATTTTATTTTTGGCAATTGGTTTGCTTGTATTCTCATTTCAATATTTTTTTTTGCATTTCTTTTTTATGCGTTCACTTAATCACTAACTTACAGTATAGTTGATATGGCCACCCTTCCTGGCGGTCCGGATTTCATCCTTTTTGGGTATAATTATCCTACTGGGGATCCTGCGACCAGCACTCCGTGAAGGTATTCTGCGGACGGACCTGACAGAATTGTGGTCCACCGATGGATAGTTGAACAATTAAGTTCTAGTACTACCTTTGATTTGTTTAACACCGGGAGGAAAAATTAATTTCCTCGAGTCACACCGAATGTCTATTTGTATTTTTGAAACCGACCAAATCGCGTCTTAGAAACTGTTTTGCTCTATCGTCGCGTCGCGTACTTAGAAAACGTTTTGCTCTGTCGTACCGTTGGTGGGTCCCTGCTCGGGCGCCAGTTAAATTCCTTTTCCGTTTTAAAGAATAAAAAAATTAACGAATTTCGTTGGAGGCCTTGAGACCTTGGTTTATTGTAGAATATTTTGTGACTAAATTAACTTATTACAATTTGGCCCTACCTAAGCTGTGGGTTGTGGCGGCGACGTCGGCTGCAGCGGTCAGCGGCGGCAGCGATGTTGAAGGCGGCAAAGTTGGGCAAGCTTCCTAGAACTGTAGCTGCGCTTTGCTTGTGCAGAAATTTGATGACGGCGATGTTGGGCAAGAGTTGCAGCTGCACTTGGCGTGTGCAGGAAATTAGCCAGACGCTAAGTCAGCATTTCTTTAAGCTTGTGTCGCAAAGCGGAATTAATTTGAATTTATATTTTGGTTTAGGGCTGATGACCGGGATTGACATCTGTGGTATTAACTTATATGCACACCAATAGCTCACTATTCCTGAATATCCACAGGCTGCGGAACGTACTCAATATAGAATTTATATGTTTCGCTAAAAATATGAAGCGAACTCAATTTAATTTGAATTGAATTCTTTTTTGCTTTGAAAAACTCCCAAGCTAATCAGTAATTTCTTTCAAGAGGGATACCGCCTTTGTTGGTACGATCCGGTAAAAAATGTTTTAAGGTCCTTCTCAGTTGTTTCAAATAAGTTCATAGTATTCAGAGAAGAAACTGTTTGAAACAAAACTTTGTGTCTTCTTTAGGCACATATTAATTCATCTTTTATAAAGCTTTTGAGAGCTCTTTTTCGGATCATTTAGTTTATAAGGAGATAAGAGATTTCCTTGCTACATATAGATGTTTGCCGAACTTATTGTTTTAAAAATCTGCTTTCCTGCAAATGGTGTTTTATTTTGCTAAGATTTTGTTATCCATCTGCTAATGAAGAATTTGCTACTTTTCTCCCAAAAGGCTATAAATTGCCATCATCATATATCCTGGATAAAAAATGTATATGATTATGAATAAGAAATGTATCTTTTTAGATAAAGAATATTTATCGAACAATATCTAATTAAATCTTCCATAACATGGTGAAAGCCACGGTCAACAATGCATACATCGCCAGGTTTTGAGTCCAAGAGATCCTCAAGAAGTTTTTTAACATTTTGGTTTTGTTAAGAGGGTTCCGGGTGATCAATTAACACACAATTTTGTAGGGTTGATTAGAATATGTATGTACACTGTACATACATGACAATTTTGGAAAAGGGGTTTGCCTTCATTGATAGTTAAAAGTTAAATTAAGGGGAAATTGGAATCTTTAAAGCCACAGAGCTTCGCGAAAACTTAAAATATCCAATTTTGGTTTTCTATGAAATTCTTGATAAAATATACTGCATTTTTTGAGCCAAGAGCTGCAAAGAATTTCACGAAAATTTTTTTTTCATACAAGGCAGGTACGCTCTAATGTACAGTTTATTTGTAGTTGTTGTATTGTATATATATTTTGGTTAAGAGTAACTTCACTCAGAGTACGTCTGGTCTCTTCTGATCACTTACTAGTGTTTAACAATGTTGTAAATGTTTAAATTCAAATCATAACGGTTGAACGGTTTTCAACCTACTTTTCAGTTTTAATTAATTTTTAACACCTTTAACACCTTCAAAAATTCTGCAAAATTTATACGAATTGTATCTTGCAATGAACTTTAACCATGTTTATTATAAAAGTGGTACCCCAACTAAAAGTCTACAATAATTGAAGTTAAAAATTTCGGAGAATTTTGTAAGTCGCGGATTGTATTTTAAGAATCAGAAAAATTGTTCTGGGGGAGTCCTGACATGCCAGCCATAAAATTTTGGCAATTTTTAGAATGGGTAATTGGTCCGAAAAACGCTTGTGTTGGAAATGATAAAAATCTATATTTAAAATTGTTGTTGTTACTAGATGTATAAAAAAGAATCGATAAATTACTTTCGTTGATGTACTCTAAAACTGCATACTTAAAATATGGATAGAATTGTGGCCGATACGCCTAGTAAGCAGGGCTTTGCCATTTGTCCTGTTTTTTTGTCCTTTAAAAAAAAATCTGTCCGTTTTCTATCTTTTTTTCAAGGGTCATCTGTCCTTTATTTTTGAGAAGGCGTTGGCAACACTGAGCGTCACTAATCTTGGTATATATTAGTTTTATATGCTTTCACATCAATTTGAAAAAATTTATCAAAATCGGATGACTATAGCATATAGCTGCCATAGGACCGATCGGTCGGAAAATGTGTTTTACTAAGAAAAGTTTTTTTTATGGTATCAAATTTTTATTATCAATGATTTTAAAATTTTAAATATCTGATATCTATATCCTATATATATTTTACCGGTTAAATCAGTTGGAGTAAAGTTCTTCAAGTGTATTAAAACTTCGGCACAGTCGAAGTTAGCTTTGCCTTCTCGTTTTTTTATTCACACATTGACACAAAGAAAAAAAAAGATAGAAAAAAATATTATAGGCATTAAAAAGGAAGCAGGGGCACTTTAGGGTGACACAAAACACAAAAAAAAGAAGAAGACAAACTAGACTAATATTAGAAAAATATAAAAACTTTGAATTTAATATGTTAGTATATATATTATCATTATTATTTTTTTTTTTTTTTATATATATATATATAATTGAATATTTGAGTCAGATCCAAAATAAAAATATTAAAACGTTTGTAGCTTTAAAACTTTATTAGTAATTCGATGTGAATCGGGTGGTGGTGATCTTAAGACTAAAGTACAATTCCTGACTTATGCTCTATATAAAGGGTTTGGGACGCTTTGGCCTACGTGACAATTTTCAAGTGGCAGAGACCAAGACAAAGGAATTGTCTTTTGTTTAGATGCTGGCTCGCTGGCATCTTCTGATTGGTCAGTATGGATTTCGCAATTATTCTTATGTTTACGTTTGGCTGCAACTATGTTGCGTTTTTTAATTTGGATTTTTGTTTATATCTGCATGCAACGGTTTATCCCACGCTTTACGCTACAGTGGGTCAATATGCTTCAATAAGTAAGTGAATTTACAGTGGTAAGAAAATATGTTGGATGCGGGATATGTTACTCCCCCTACCCTTAGATCGAAGTGTGTCCTCACACGAATAGTTGTATTTTTATTTCTTATTTTAAAAATTATGGATAAAGTTGTGGTATTGATTCGATTACAATTTCATCGTCGTTGGAATATTTTACTTGGTAATCCTTTGGTTCATTTTTAATTTCTTTCTTATTTCTAATAAATATTTGTTTTGGTATGTTCTTAAATTTATACATTATGTATGTAATTATCGCTAATATGCTTAAGATTAGTATGGTGATAGTTATTATTTTGTATATTTTATGTTCTTGTTCGTTCAACCATACGACTTCTTTTATTTCCAAATAAGGTAACGGTTCCAACTTAGTTATATTATTCTGAGTGTACAAAATTCGTGTGTAATCTGATTGATGATTTGATATTGAGAAGTGTAAAAGTTCTACATTATAGTTAAATATTTTAATCATTTGATTTCCTTTAATAACAATTTTATTATGGTCGCAATTCTGACTCAACGTCGTAGGCGTTATGTTCCAAGTGACTATAATATTAGGTTCAATATATTCAATGAGATATGGAGCTCTAATTTTGTTAAACGTACATTCTGCACTTTCTTGGTTAATAATGTTTATAAAACATTTGTTCGTTTCTAATTTTCTGTCCTTGCTGGTAAATACATCTTTATTAATTCTGTAGAATGTGTCATCCATGTTCTCGTGGAGTTTCTCTCCGTTACTATTAGGATAACTTAATATTTTATATTTCGGATAATCTTGAATGGATTTAGGGATATGAGATAAAATAAAAATTTCGTTTGTGTCCGATTTCAGCCATGCTGATGTCTTTGTGTTGTTTGGACGTTGATGTACAATGCGCAGTACGTTCAAGTGGCCCAAGCGACACCAAGCCGAAGCTTGTTACGCGCGAACCCCAGGCAAAATAGCAGCCCACCTCCCGCCCAACCGACCGGGGGGCGCTGCCACAAACGAGTGACACGAAAACGCGTAGAAAAACACGGAATTAAAGCAAACTACGGGCTAAATACGTTAATATAGAGGTTTTTATAGCAAAAATAGAATCTTTTAAACTAATTACTCGAAAGATTTTATTGTAGTCAGCACAAAAGACACGAAACTATGCAAAGCATAGTTAGTAGTACAACGTTTTAGAGATAAGGGGATAAAGTTACGTGTCTGTCTAACAGGAACACTAAGATTAATTTGACTAAGCAACTCTGATGAGTTGATTTCACCATTTATTAGTCTATGTATAAAGATTACACCAAGCATAACTCTTCGGTTAATTAAGGAGGGAAGGTTTATTAAAAGAAGTCTACTAGAATACGATGGTAACCGGACCTCAGGATTCCAATTCAAACCACGAAGAGCAAACCATAGGAATTGTTTTTGCACAGATTCAATTCTATCTTGATAGATCGAATATTGTGGAGACCACACACATGAACCATACTCAAGAATTGGACGGACAAGAGAAGTATAAAGAATTTTGGTCGTATAAGGATCATCAAATTCCTTAGACCAACGCTTAATAAACCCAAGAACACTTCTGGCCTTACTAACAGTAGCAGTTACATGAGAGTCAAAGGGCATAGCAGAATAAGCATAGGAAAACTGCCCCCGCAGTTATCAGCACCAAATTTAAAAGTTTGATAAAAATCTATAAGAAACTCACTCTCCCAAAATTGTAGTCTCCTAATCGCAATTGAACGGGAGTTATGAGGCTGGAAAGTTAAACAGAAAAACAGTTTTTTCTTAAGAACCGCTTGACCGATTTTGATGGGTTAAATATATGTTGTAAGTGTTCAAAATACGATTCTAATAATATTTTTTTCAGATTTTTATTACCAAAACTTTGGTCCAAAAGTAATGATTGAATTTTTCAAATAATTTTTTCGCGGTGATAATCTTTTTCTACACCTCCAGTTTATTTCCTGTATTTTACATTAGGATATCCCTAATAACATATAATTTTTGCAATCAGATCGAAATTGGGCCTCATGGTGAAAATCAATTAAACATGAAAAATAGAATTTTACATATGGGATATTCCATATCAACTCAGTAAATTTTTTTGATGTCTCCAAAAAATTTTGAATCGTTGTAAAATAGAAGGTCTATATATAGATGAGAATACCTTTAAATGGTTTTCCCCCACCGTCGATAGTTCACAAGATAATGCGAAAAAGACTTGAAATTTAAAAAAAATCATAACTTTTGAACGGAACATCGGATTAAAACGATCCAAAGACAAATTCTAGTCATTTTCACGTAAACTTTTCGAAAAAAATATGGGACAACTCTTAGGGCTATCTAAAGACGGTTTTTAAAGAAAAAAACAGTTTTTATTCTTTTTTTGGAAAGGGCCAATACTTGATCCGAATATTTTTTTTCAAATTCAGAATATATGTATGTAACTTAAAAAAGTTGTTTCAAGATGGAAGACAGTGCGAGTCCACGGGAATAATTTTGTTTTGTTTCAAATTTTGCGTTTTCGCTCTTTTTTCCGAATATAATGTATTAGAGTTAAACTAGAAAATTCCCAATTTAAAGATGAAAAAACACGCGCTTTTATTTGTTTGCATGTACACTTAATTGAAAAAACAGCGATTAAAAATTGTTTGGAGACATACAAAAAATTGACTAAGTTGATATGGAGTATCCCATATGTAAAATTCTATTTTACATGTTTTATTGTTTTTCACCATGAGGCCCAATTGCGATCTGATTGCAAAAATTATATGTTATTAGGGATATCCTAATGTAAAATACAGGAAATAAACTGGAGGTGTAGAAAAAGATTATCACCGCGAAAAATTATTTGAAAAATTCAATCATCATTTTTGGTCCAAAGTTTTGGTAATAAAAATCTGAAAAAAATATTTTTAAAATTCCATTTTGAAGACTAACAACATATATTTAACCCATCAAAATCGGTCGAGCGGTTCTTAAGAAAAAACTGTTTTTCTGTTTAACTTTCCAGCCTCATAACTCCCGTCCAATTGCGATTAGGAGACTACAATTTTGGGAGAGTGAGTTTCTTATAGATTTTTATCAAACTTTTAAATTTGGTGCTGATAACTGCGGGGGCAGTTTTCCTATGCTTATTCTGCTATGCCCTTTAAGATTATGATCAAGAATTACCCCCAGATCATTTACTTCATTGGCACCATCGTTTAGACGCTCTAATGTTCATAATGCTCTTTTGGTTAATGTCCATCAATTGGTCATGTTTTAGTAACTTCGGATTAAAAATCCCTAATCTTGTTAATTGTAAGCCCATCTCGATATCTTCTATATATTCCATGAAGTGTTGGATATTAAACATAAAAATATTCATCATTTTAAATTGATCAAGTTTTCCTCTTAAAATATTTATTTCCTCAATTCCTTCATTAATTGCTTTTATTACTTTATTTAAATCGCTTATCTGTATGGTACTCTGTGCTAACACATGTAGTTGTTGTTCGATTTCTTCTTTGTCATCATTGTCCAATGTTCCAAATAAGTATTTATAGGTTGTTCCCACTATATTAATTAATCCTCTCTTATTTCTTTTGGTTATTCTTAACCCGCTCATTTCTCTTTCTAACTTATCCATTAAATATGAAATCTGAGGTACATACTTAAAATGATTACTTTGTTGTTTTATTTTAGAATATACTAATTCTAAATTCGTAAAATTTACTGAAAAGCAATTGTTTTCAAATTCGCTTGATATTTCGATTTTACCTGTTTCAAATAGTAAGTAACCCTGGTCGGTCACTATTGGGGTGATTTCAATAATTTGTGCATTAATTGATTGTCCGGATATGTTTAGTGCAATTGCCACAATCATCCATAATGACATCAACCGTGTGATACCTAAGGAATGTATTTATTTTTATTAGTTTTCTTTTTCTTCTTAAATTTGCTATGATGAGTAATTTTTCTTCCCCTGTTTTCTTCCTCATAATGTTTATCATCAAGTTGTTCAATTTTTCCTGTTTGTCTGAATGGATTTGATATCTTTAATCTCGCGTCAGGCATTTGTCTGTAACGTGTATCGATCTCAAATTCTTTTCGCTTCTCATTAAGCTTACTTATTTTTGATTCTTTGTTCGCCTGCATATCAGTTTTTGGATTACCTGAATACAAAAAGATCATTGCTGGTGGTTGACCAGTTGTTAAATGTATCATTTTATGATTGTAAGTGTAAAGGATGGTTTCAACTGTTGTTTCTTTGTCTTCAGTGTTGTTATCAGTATTAATAATTCGAAACTTTTCATTTATGGTTTTATGCAATCTTTCTACATCTGATATACCCGTTTTACTGGTGGTTATTTGAATTTCCACATTTTCTTTTTGCAACCATTGTTTAATTGCTAGACTCATAAATGATGAATCTTTGTCTGCTTTGATAACCTGTGGTTTACCCATATCGTTGAATATTCTCAATAATGCTCGTTTTGTTTCTAACCAATCTCTTCCGTTCACTGCTACAAGAGTTGCGAATTTTGAGTAAACGTCTATACATGACAAATATGTTTTCTTCTTGATTATATAGAAATCAATAACGTACCTTTCTCTGATAGTTAAAACTTCTGGAGTTATTTCAAATGGTAGATCTGTTGATCAATGTTCTGCTTTGCTTAAGTTGCAAACATCACACTCGTTTATAATGTTTTGAATGACACCTAAAATTTTGGGTAATAGTATTTTTGTTTAAATGCCAGTTCTACTTTGTTGATACCTGAATGTAGGGTATCATTATGTATTTTTAATATAGTCTCTTTGACTTCTGCATATGTGAGTTTATCTTCCAATAATACTGAGGCTTTCATTGTTTTTACTTTCGAGTTAATTAAGCGCATATATTCCTTTTGGAATATACTGAAGTTTGTTTCATCTTCTAAATACATAACACTGTTTTGAGTACTAAACAATTTCAAGATTATTTCTTTTGCAAATTCAGCAGTCATTGTCTCGTACTTAATAGTAATCCTAGTTTTGGAAAAATATCGAGTGACATACTGATTAGATTTTTCACCTTTCTCAAATTTTATTTGTCTGTTGAAGTAGTTCAATGGTTTTTCGGTTATCTGAATACATCTTTGATTATCTTCCTGTGCACTATGAATAGTAGCTAGGGTAGTGTCATTATCGTTCTGAGAGCTATTGTCTGCCATCATTAATTCTTCTTTATCAATTTGTATGCGTGAAAGGGCATCTGCCACATGATTTTCTTTTCCTTGAATATATTTAATATTAAAATCGTATTCACTGAGTTTTATTTTCCATCGCTGGAGTTTCATGTTTGGTTCTTTTATGTTACTTAACCAAACTAATGGTTTATGGTCACTTAAAACTTCAAATTTTCTCCCGAATAGATAGGGTCAAAAGTATTTTATCGCCCAAACAATTGCTAACAACTCTTTCTCTATTGTGCTGTAGTTTTCCTCATGGTTGTTGAGCGTTCTACTGGCAAAACATATTGGTTTGCCCTCCTGTGAGAGTACCGCTCCTATAGCTACATAACTTGCGTCTGTTGTAACTTTGAATTCTTTCTTGAAGTCTGGGTATGCAAGAATTGGGTCATTTATAATTAAGAGTTTTAATTTTTCAAATGACTGAATGTAAGCTGGATCTTTTATGTCAATGTGGCCATTCTTTTTTAATCCCAATGTTAGTGGTTTTGCAATGTGAGCAAATCCAGGTATGAATTTTCTATAAAATCCACACAATCCTAAGAATGATTTGATCTGTTTTTTGTTTTTCGGTATTGGAAATTTTTCGATCGCGACGATCTTTTTTGGGTTGGGTTTGATACCCTCAGTATTTATAATGTGACCAAGGAATTCAGTTTCCTTTTTCATGAATTCACATTTGTCAAGTTGCAGTTTCAGATTTGCTTCTCGAAGTCTTTCAAAGACTTTGCGCAATGAATCTATGTGTTCCTCGAGCGAGGTAGAAAACACAATGATATCATCTAAATAAACCAAACAATGTTTGTTGATTAATCCATCAAGTATATTGTTCATGCATCTCTGAAAAGTTGCTGGTGCGTTCTTCAAACCAAAGGGCATACGAGTGTATTCGTAATGGCCAGTCTTTGTTGAAAAGGCGGTTTTGCTTAACGAGGCTTCATCCATTTCTATCTGGTGAAATCCTTTAGCTAAGTCAATAGTGGTGAAATACTGGCATCTGCGTAGTTTTTCTAGAATTTCTTCCATATTTGGAATTGGAAATTTATCATTGACAGTTATCTCATTTAGTGCTCTATAATCGATTACGATTCTGAACTTATTTTTTCCTGAAGCGTCTGCCTTTTTTGGCACTATCCAGATTGGACTACAATAAGGTGATTTGCTTTTCTTTATTATTCCTTGATCCAACATTTCACATATTTGTTTATTAACCTCATCTTCGAAGGCGAATGGATAACTATAAGGTTTCTTATATATCGGGTTTTCATGTTCGGTCTGTATTTTATGCTTTGTTTCGTTTGTAAATGTAAGCTGTTCGCCCTCATGGTACTGAATATCGTCATATTCAAACAAGATTTTCTTGAGGTGTCTTTTTCCTCATCATTCAAATGCTCCAATCTATATTCGTTCTTTTCCTCAATGCTGTTTTCTAATGCATAATTGAATTCTTCAGTGATTTTGCCCTTTTCTTGATTAAGGTAAAAATCTATTGATTCGTCTGAGTTGGAACTATTTCCAAACTGAGAGTTCTGGTGGGTGAAACTGTATTCATTTAATGCTGTTATTCCAACCTCGTAATTAATAATTGCATTACAATCTATCAAAAGCTGTCTTCCGAATAAAATGTCACAATTATCCGAGAATTTATGTATGTAAAACATTTGTGGTGTCGGTAAAAGTTTATTTGGTTCTGTTTTAATGTATTTTGATATTTGTACAATTCCCTCCATAGCCTGTACCATTATTTGTTTTTTATGTTCTGGTAAATTAAAGAAATTTTCATTGATCAGGTTTATACTAGACCCTGTATCAATTAAACATTTGCACTTTTTATTGTTAAATGTGATCACTATATGTTGTTTTCCCTGGAGGCTAACATTTGAAAATTTTCAGAGGTATCCATTCGCTGCTGTCCGCTAGCTCCCTCTCTCTGTCTTTTATATGGTTTGTTAATCTGTTCTCCTGTTCCTCTATACTGTCTTTGGTTCAATGGATTTGATTGTTGTGCCTGGCTTAATTGTTGTCTGAACTGATTATATAACTGATTGTTCTGATTCTGTCCGTTATTATTAAATCTGTTCTGATCAAACTGGTTAACTCTTTGCTGTCTACCGTTTGTCTGATTTTGATTAATATTTTGTCTTTGGTTCTGGTTATAGTAATTACGATCTTGGTAAGTCGCTGGGTTGGGTTGGTTAAATGGGTTAAAAGGTGCAGAATAATATTGCTGGTTGGGATGAGAATTTCTCATTTTATTATATTCACTTTTCACTTGAGTCGGACCATTTTTGTTATTTGAAGGAATAGCATCTTCATAAAAATTTTCTGTTTGAGCTACCTGCCTTAGTTTTGACACTGTGGATATGTCATTTCTGGCTAAGGTCATATATAACCTGTCTGGTAATTTTTTCTGAATACAATTTTTGACAGTTTTCTTCATTGCTTCCTTAAACACTATACTGTTGTTGATATCATTTTCCAACTCTAACTTATTTAAAATTATAAATGTTTTTTGTTCGAGTTCATCACAGAACTTACGTAAATTCCCAGAGTAAGGGGTATTGTGTAGTCTTCTTAATAGCTCCTCCAGCGGTGTCTGAGTTTTGTATTCGTTTATGAGTGCATTCTTCAACAGTTGCCACCTGTTTGGTGAATAATGCTGGATAACGCGTTGGGCATCTCCAGAAATAAGTGCTTCGATAGCACCATAAATTATGAATGTCTGCCTCTCATCTGTGGTTGGGTACAATCGATTAAGGTATTCGATTCGTCTGATAAAGCTGCTTAAGGTGTTGGGTTGTCCCTCAAATTGTTGAACTTGACGCATTTGTGAGAGTAATTGACCCAAGGCTGCTTCCGTTAAAGCCATCTTGCTGGTTGTTCTTTAAAAATCCTCCTTCGTGATTTTATTAAAGTTTAAAGTTTTTGTGAAACCAAAAATAAATTTTATTTTTTTTTTTATTAAAAGTTAGTTCGCCCAATGCAATATTGATTGAATCTATTTAATATGTTTCACTTTCAAATAGGTTCTTTTGCGGATACACGAGTGAAGTTTTTAATTTCGGTTAGTCGCGTTTTAGTTCAAAAAGTCGACACTTTATTAACTAGCCGTTTTAAACTTTGACACGAACCGTTTTGAAAAAAAACTTTTTGGTATCCTACCGACTGCGCCAATTGAATATTTGAGTCAGATCCAAAATAAAAAAATTAAAACGTTTGTAGCTTTAAAACTTTATTAGTAATTCGATGTGAATCGGGTGGTGGTGATCTTAAGACTAAAGTACAATTCCTGACTTATGCTCTATATAAAGGGTTTGGGACGCTTTGGCCTACGTGACAATTTTCAAGTCTTCAAGTCAAGTCTTGGTCTCTGCGACCAAGACAAAGGAATTGTCTTTTGTTTAGATGCTGGCTCGCTGGCATCTTCTGATTGGTCAGTATGGATTTCGCAATTATTCTTATGTTTACGTTTGGCTGCAACTATGTTGCGTTTTTTAATTTGGATTTTTGTTTATATCTGCATGCAACGGTTTATCCCACGCTTTACGCTACAGTGGGTCAATATGCTTCAATAAGTAAGTGAATTTACAGTGGTAAGAAAATATGTTGGATGCGGGATATGTTACTATATATATATTTTTTTTTTTTTTTTAAATAAATTTTTAAGTGCGGACTGGTTGCCCGGAAATAGTGAACGCGCGTTCCAAGTCTGAGGTATTAATATACCTTTTTTTTAATGAGTGCTTGCTAAGCAAATATAACTTGAGCGCCAATTGAGCCGCAGCAATAATTACCAACACGACTATCCAAAAGGTTAAATCTTCAATATGACCAGTATGGTCGACTATCTCTACACTATTTACGACGTTAGCCGTACTATCGGACACTTTGGATGTTTTCCCTCCCATTTGAGTTTTCTTGTATTGAGGAGAAGCAAAAAAAAAATAAAACTATGCTGTTATATACAAAAATGGAAAAACTACGCTAACATATAATCTACCCTACGCTGGACTTCTAGTGCCGTTCTTCAGAGGGGAGGAGGGGGGAGAACTCTGCGTCACACTTGTATTTCACACTTGTATTTGGGTGCCCTTTATTGCACTTATTGGGCTCACTTTTTTTGTTTTTTTTGTTTTGTTGTTTTTGTTTTATTTGTCGTTTTAATTTGCTGGTTGTTGTTGTTGTTTCACACTTGCATTTGGGTGCCCATTATTGCACTTATTGGGCTCACTTTTTTTTTTTTTTTGTTTTGTTGTTTTGGCTTTTGGTTTTGGTTTTTTTTTTGTTGTGTTCACTTAAAAAAAACTTTGTTTTTGTTTATTATTTTATTTTTTTTTTTATGGAAAAAAGGTGTCACTTTGTGTTCACTTAAAAAAAACTTTGTTTTTTTTATTATTTTATTATTTTTTTTTTATGGAAAAAAAAGGTGTCACTTTCTGTTCACTTAAAAAAACTTTGTTTTTGTTTATTATTTTATTATTATTTTTTTTATGGAAAAAAGGTGTCACTTTGTGTTCTTCATATAATGTTACCCCGTTCCGAAACTTAGGCCAGTTGGCATGTGTAGCGCAAAAAAAAAAATCGAACTAATTACTCCAAATAAAAATCTGTAGCTCCCTACCGAACTCCGCTATATTTCACGCTACAGAGCTGCGTCGCGAACCGCGCTGCCTCTGTTCTTCTACCCTCCCTTTGTGCAAGGGTCAGGTTACGAGCGAGCTTTGGGTGCCGCTACCGTAATTTTGCTGACCTATGCAGAAAACTCAAGCCGATAATGGAATTCGCTAGCGAGTCTGGGAAAATTTTGTTTGACCGTTTCCCAGATCTTCATCGGAATCAGATTACTCGCGTACCAACTAATTCATACCTCTGTAACAGAGTCGACCAGTTGATACCCTGCCTTCTTGATTGCCGGGTGCACATAACACAACTTACGGGTTCCAATTAGATACAAATATCAAATATATCATACAATTTCGAATAAAACATATTTGTAGCTGTTTCAACACAGATAACTTGATCAAGAAATGACCAGTCAGTATTTGATAGCATTCTATTTAAGACAATATAATTGGTTTTTCGAAAGCATCGCTTAAAGTGCGATTTAGGTGCTGTCAAAACCTCGGATGAACCTGGCAAATCAATTATGATTTCCAAGGTGCGGTGATAGGGGTCCTCAGGACAAGAAACAGGAGAAGTCCGATTGGCAGACGTTGATGAAATATCAGTAAACAATAAATCAAGAACACGTCCAATCGAGTTTTTAATACAATTGGCTTGAGATAAGGATAAGCCAAGCATACAATCCAAAAAGCTATGCTGACAAGCAGGAAAATAAAATACTGAGTCCTGTGATGGAATCCAGGATACAAAAGGTAGATTAAAATCACCGGTAGCAACCTGAAAATCAAAGTTACGACATGATTCAGAGATAAAGCTTAAGGCCGAATCATGCTTCAAATAAGTTGACTCATCAGATGACGGAGGAACATATGAACAACTTACAAAGACGTTAGAATTTCCATAGCGCAGAGAGACGCAGATAAACTCTATGTCATTTGTATTAGATACATGAAAGATTGTTCCTGAAAGATCCTGTTTAACTGCAATTAGAACACCACCTCCATTACGAGTGGGACGGTCAACTCTAAAAATGCAATAGGAATCACAAAGAATCTCAGTATTTAAAATATTTGGGTGAAGCCAAGTTTCCGTAAAAATCAATATGTCAGCATCGAGAGAAAAACTATGTAAGAAGAGGGATTGGAGTTTACTTCTAATCCCTCTTACGTCTTGGTATTTGATGACAAGTGACGATCTGAGTTTTTTGAGCATTTAGGAAGAGTGGCAAAATTTAGATTGGTTTTTAGTCCATATTCTTGAACTATACAAAATTCGGGCCATATACTGGGTTGAAAAATGTGATCCATAAGTGATGGTGGGATAGAAATTTTGAAGGACGAATTTGATCGCTGTTTTCTAAATTTAAATTTAGTAACGGAAATGTCCGAGGATCCTGTACAGTAGACTAAGTAATTCTTCAAATCAGTCTCAGTGGTATCGGGGCAAAGGCGACAGACAAAGACTTGTTTCCGTGGAGGAACGGCTACAAGTGGTCGAAAAGAGAGAGCAGAAGTAGAAGTAGGAGCTACAGCATTGTAAACATTATTACGGGCAGCAGCAATGGTTGGAGCAATGATAATAGCAGTAATGGTAGGAGCAGCAGAAGGAACTGCAATTGGACCATTCGCCAACGGTAGTGGGGGAGCAGCTATGAATGCTGCAGGCGTTGGTGATGAAGTCTCCACGACGGCAGCAGGAACTATGGCAGAAGCTGTAGCAGTAATAGTTACGGCAGGAGAGGAAGTAGGGTCAGCGTCAATGGTAGGAGCAGCACAAGGAACTGCAACTGGACCATTTATCAGCGGTAGTGACTGAGCAGCTGTAGAAGCTGCAGGCGTTGCTGGGGAAGTCATCACGACGGCAGCAGTAGCAGGAACAATGACCATAGACTCAGATGGCTGGTGTAAATTGTCTGTCTTATCAGCAGCACCAACAGCACCATTATTAGCCGCATCAGAGTCCATATCGCCAGGAGTTACATTAGTATTGACAGGCGTAGAGGTGCTTGACAAAATTTTCATCGCTAGATTAGAAGGTTCTTTGGCTGGAGAGCTCGCCGCTTCTGCATCAAAGGAAATCAAAAGCGGTTCATTCGGCAAGGTTGTCGAGGGTTCAGCCTGAATAGGTTCTGTAAAATGGGAGTGATTAGAGTGTGTGGTGGGTACGTTTCGTTTTTTACGCTTAGGCGATTCAGCTAATAGATTCAAACCCTGGAAGGAGGCTTGCACCTTTAAAAACTTTCCATTAAGTTTTTTGGAAATCCTCTTGAAGCTTCATGAAACCCCCGTGGGTCTGCTTAATAAATAGGTGCATTTCAAAAGCAATTTCACGACAAGCTATGCAACACCAAGTTAAGCCACTGACCTTGGCTAAAATGTCGCATTTTTGGGCTGGAAAGCCGGCACACTTAAGATGTGCTACATTGCCACAGAGCCAACAAGAAACAAGCATATCCAATGCTCCAATCTTGTGGTTAAATTCGCAATCTTCAATGCAACACGACTGCATTTTTATAACGCTACAAAATTACGGCATCAACGCCTTATTTTCTTCATAATAGAATTGTAAGAATAAAAGAAAAAAATTTTTTTATTTTTATTTTCAACCATTTACAAATTTTAGAAAATCAAATTTTTCACGTTTTTGAGAAAAAAATCATTTTTTTCGAAATATTTTTGCATCTTACTTTTAAACTACTAAATCGATTGAAAAATGTTCTTTGACTGGATTATTGGGAATTGCATAACCTTTTGATTAATTCCTTGCTTGACCTTATCTAAAGATTGTAACTCGAGATATTGCTTAAAAGGTATGGGTACCTACCGAAAAACTAAAAAAAAATTCTAACTCAAAAACGTATCCATACAAAATTTTTTGAAATTCATTTTTGAGTTTATTTGAATAAAATCAACCAAATTCAATTCGGAATATCCGTTTGGTTTTTATACGCTCATAAAATGTACATTTGAAACCAAAAAAATCACAAATTCAAATGTTAAAAAAATTATTCAACTTCAAACCACTGTAAAATCTAAAGTAATCGACCAAATTCAAAAAACCAAAGTTTTTCTTGCTATCTGGAGTTTCCTTTATTGAATTAAAATATTGTGGCCAAAAAAATCGAACATCAAAATTTGTTTTTTGCAACGCTTAATCGGCCAAACGAGCCACTTTACGACGTATTTTACCGTTAAGTTTAATAACTTCTATATGCAGTATAAGGAAGTACATAGGTATTTAAACCAAGGACCCATTTCACTATGACCCATTTTCTAACTGATCGGAAATGTTCTATGCGTTGAAAAAGTTCTGGGCGAAATGAAAATAAAATTTTTGCAAGTGTATAAGAATAATTGAACAAAAATAAAAGGCTAACATCGGCGTTGCCGATGTTTAAATACAGTTTCACTATTTCATATTAGCAATTGATTTTCTGATACTCTTAAAAAAATTCAGGTGGGCTTAGAACGAGGTAAGTTGAGTGATTTCGCAAGCTGACCAACAGATGGCGCCACTTTATGTAACCATTTAGTTATCTTTAGTAACTATCTTTATTAATATATATTTACACGCTAATAATGCTTAAATATTATGTGTTATTCCAATTCTGAATGGCGGACTAGCGATGGGGCAAACTTAGGATCGATAGATCGTAGATAATATCGATGGATGGCTGCAGCTATCGCCTAGCATGATCTATCGGGTGATGCTACATCTAACTTACGAGGTCTTTCGTAGGTTCGTAGCGTCCTGGGTGGATGAGCATCGTTGCCGGCTTCCTGTTCCTGGGTAACGAACGCCGCTTTGAGTCGCTCCGTTGAAACTGGTATTTCTTTGCCATCAATCCTAATAATAAATACGCGGTCAGTTGATCGTTTTACCACTTCGTAGGGCCCAGAGAATGGTGGTTCTAATGGTTGACGAACGCTGTCTGTCCTCGACATGACATGAGAGCAAGTATTCATGTGCTTTAACACGAACATACTTTTGAATGATCCAGTATGATGGGCTGCTGGCGCTGGTCGAACCAGACGCATATGCTCTCTAAACTTTTCGATGAATGGTTTTGGATGTAAAGGTTTGGAGAGGTCTTCGAAAAATTCTTTTGAAATTCGAATATGGTTGCCATACAGCATCTCTGCCGCTGATGTACCAAGGTCTTCCTTATAAAACGTTCTTAGGTCCAATAATACTGTTGGCAACAAATCGATCCAAGGCGTTTGTGGGTTACACATATCTTTAAATCATGCAGTTCGATTGTGGATGATAAGCCTTGGTATGAACGCGTTTGCTGCCCACCAAGTCGCCGAGTGCCTTGAAAAGGGCAGACTCAAATTGGGCTCGTTGGTCGGTAGTGATTGTTTGTGGACAACCAAAACAAACAGAACATTGAAGCCACTGTGTCGGCAGTCATGTCCTTTAATGGAACTGCTTCCGGCCATCTTGAGAACCGGTCGATCATTGTAAGGCAATAGCGGAATCCACAAACAGGGGCCATGATGACGATGTCCAAATGTAAGTGGTCGAAGCGATTATCTGGCATGTCGATCTTCTCAGGAATCATTTTGTTATGGCGATGTATTTTCGCTCGTTGGCAATGCATACAGTTCCTAGCCCACGAGGTAACGTTTTTTCTCATCGATGACCAAACATACTTCCGTCGAATTTGTCGCAAGGTGGATCTGCCACTTGGATGAGAGAGACCATGTACAGAAGCGAAAACATCAGAACGCAAAGACTGGGGAATGTATGGTCTGTTTGATCCAGTAGAGATATCGCAATATACCATTAAATCGTTATCGAACTGGGTACGTTGCCGTTAGAGAGAGGTGCTACCTTTCAGGAGCTGAGGCAGGTCGTTATCGCCATGTGGTTCATTTGCAATTTTTTCGAGTGATATTTCAGAAGGCATCGAAATCGCGTTGAGTCGTGAAAGAGCATCAGCTACTGTGTTGTCAGGACCAGCCAGGTGCAGTATATTAGTGGAGTACTGAGAAATAAAGTCCAGATGACGTAGTTGACGTGGCGATGCTTTCTCTGGTTTTTGGGTGAAGGCGAAAGTGAGAGGTTTGTGGTCTGTCTTTATGCTAGTAGCTCACGATCGTACATGCTGTAGTTCTTTTCGGTTTCTGTCAGCTTTCGAGAGAAATAACTAAGCGGCTGCCACCGTCCGTTGAGTGATTTCGCAAGCTGACCAACAGATGGCGCTACTTTATGTAACCATTTAGTTATCTTTAGTAACTATCTTTATTAATATATATTTACACGCTAATAATGCTTAAATATTATGTGAGCGAGTCGAGCGATGATGAAATTCCAATTCTGAATGGCGATGGGGCAAACTTAGGATCGATAGATCGTAGATAATATCGATGGATGGCTGCAGCTATCGCCTAGCATGATCTATCGGGTGATGCTACATCTACCTTACGAGGTCTTTCGTAGGTTCGTAGCGTCCTGGGTGGATGAGCATCGTTGCCGGCTTCCTGTTCCTGGGTTACGAACGCCGCTTTGAGTCGCTCCGTTGAAACTGGTATTTCTTTGCCATCAATCCTAATAATAAATACGCAGTCAGTTGATTGTTTTACCACTTCGGGCCCAGAGAATGGTGGTTCTAATGGTTGACGAACGCTGTCTGTCCTCAACATGACATGAGAGCAAGTATTCATGTGCTTTAACACGAACATACTTTTGAATGATCCAGTATGATGGGCTGCTGGCGCTGGTCGAACCAGACGCATATGCTCTCTAAACTTTTCGATGAATGGTTTTGGATGTAAAGGTTTGGAGAGGTCTTCGAAAAATTCTTTTGAAATTCGAATATGGTTGCCATACAGCATCTCTGCCGCTGATGTACCAAGGTCTTCCTTATAAAACGTTCTTAGGTCCAATAATACTGTTGGCAACAAATCGATCCAAGGCGTTTGTGGGTTACACATATCTCTAAATCATGCAGTTCGATTGTGGATGATAAGCCTTGGTATGAACGCGTTTGCTGCCCACCAAGTCGCCGAGTGCCTTGAAAAGGGCAGACTCAAATTGGGCTCGTTGGTCGGTAGTGATGGTTTGTGGACAACCAAAACGCGATATCCAACATGACCAGAATATTGAAGCCACTGTGTCGGCAGTCATGTCCTTTAATGGAACTGCTTCCGGCCATCTTGAGAACCGGTCGATCATTGTAAGGCAATAGCGGAATCCACAAACAGGGGCCATGATGACGATGTCCAAATGTACGTGGTCGAAGCGATTATCTGGCATGTCGATCTTCTCAGGAATCATTTTGTTATGGCGATGTATTTTCGCTCGTTGGCAATGCATACAGTTCCTAGCCCACGAGGTAACGTTTTTTCTCATCGATGGCCAAACATACTTCCGTCGAATTTGTCGCAAGGTGGATCTTCCACTTGGATGAGAGAGACCATGTACAGAAGCGAAAACATCAGAACGCAAAGACTGGGGAATGTATGGTCTGTTTGATACAGTAGAGATATCGCAATATACCATTAAAGCGTTATCGAACTGGGTACGTTGCAGTTAGAGAGAGGTGCTACCTTGCAGGAGCTGAGGCAGGTCGTTATCGCCATGTGGTTCATTTGCAATTTTTTCGAGTGATATTTCCGAAGGCATCGAAATCGCGTTGAATCGTGAGAGAGCATCAGCTACTGTGTTGTCAGGACCAGCCAGGTGCAGTATATTAGTGGAGTACTGAGAAATAAAGTCCAGATGACGTAGTTGACGTGGCGATGCTTTCTCTGGTTTTTGGGTGAAGGCGAAAGTGAGAGGTTTGTGGTCTGTCTTTATGCTAGTAACTCACGATCGTACATGCTGTAGTTCTTTCCGGTTTGTGTCAGCTTTCGAGAGAAATAACTAAGCGGCTGCCACCGTCCGTTGACCTGTTGCTCCAATGCTGCTCCGATTGCAGTGTCTGAAGCATCGCACACCAGTGCCAAAGTAGCATCAAGCTCTGGGTGTGCATTGAGCGCAGCTTGTACGATGGACCGCTTGCACTGCTCGAAAGCCTCAATCGTTTCAGGATTCCATTGAATTTTTCGCTTGTCGTTCTTTTTAATTCCTTTGCACACTTCGCTGAGTGGAGCTTGAATCTCGGATGCATGACGAATTCAACGGCGATAATAGTTGATGATTCCTAAAAATCTGCTGAGTTCAGAAAGTGTGTCTGGTCGATTATAATTAACAATAGCTTCAACACGATCCTGAGGTGGCCGTACTCCTTCGGAACTAATAGTGTAGCTCAGAAACTGTATCACAGGCTTAGCGATTTGGCATTTATTTATGTTGATGCTAAGGCCATGTTTCTGAAGTATCATGTTCATCAGGATCTGCAGACATAATCAATATGTCGTCGGTATAGCAATAGACGAAATCCATACCCCTAAATATGCTATCCATGAATCGCTGGAACGTTTGTGTGGCGTTCTTTAGACCAAACGGCATATAATGAAATTCAATCAGTCCGAAAGGGGTGCATACGGCAGTTTTTTTGATGTCTTCATCGGACATTGGAATTTGATAATAGGCGCGAACCAAATCCAATGTGGAAAATATTGTCTTCCCGTAGAGTCTTTCGGCAAAATCGTGGATATGTGCAATTGGGTATCGATCAGGCACAGTCATTGCATTTAATTTAGCAACCATATGCAGGGGGCTGGCCCAGGAACTTTTCGATGGTCGGCAAATACCTTACTCGAGCAAGAAATTTACCTCGTCTTTGGCGATGGCAAGTTTTTCCCCAGAAAGTCGTCGGGGACGATCAGCTACAGGAGTCCCACATGTCTCTATATAGTGCGAGACATTGTGCGTACTCCTCGATGCGCTGTGTTTTGCAGGTGTCCTGGTCACGTTGACGAATTGAGCTAGGACACCTCGGAAATCGTTGTTTTGGTTGAGCGTGGAAACTGACGAATCACTAGTACTCAGCATTGTGCCCCGAGTAGTGACTTTCGTTGTTGCGTCGATCAGTTTTTTGGTTTTGAGGTCGATGAGAAGATTGTAGTGAGCCATTAAATCAGCACCAATTATTGATGATTGTACGTCAGCAATGATAAAGGGCCATTTCAAAGAACGGCGCAAGCCCAGGTCGAGATCTAAGACAAATGTGCCGTAGGTTTTAATGGGCGTTTGATTTGCTGCAAATAGCTGAAGGTCATTGATGCTGGTTTTAAACTTTACTAATGCACGTGGAATAACGGACACCACTGAGTCAGAGTCAACAAGGAATCGTATTTTTAATGATCGATCGAAAATATGTAGACGAGGATCGGCCAGGAAAGCTGGTTGTCATGCAGCTGTCGCCAACCAGCGAGGCTGACAGCTGCTTTAGTTTGACGACTTCCAAAACTGGCAGCCGGGGCGGCATTTGCGTGCCTTGATGCCAAACTCTTGATGGTACCAACATTCTCACTTTTGCTCATCTCCCTTGTTGTTCGAAATGTTTCGAGGGGCTCTTGAGAGAAAATTCGATCGGGAACGTGATCTTTCCAGATCTTTAATTTCGAGTTGCAGCTTGCTCAACGAATCCAGAAGTGATTGAAAAGTTTTGCTCTCGTCCTTCTTTGGCGATCGTGTGAGAGCTTCCACTCCGGTCGACGGTACCTGCTGCTGCGAGTTGACCATAAATACGGAGCTTGAATTTGTAGCCTCAAGCATCTTGTCAGCAGTTTTTGCTAGTTCGCCTAAATTTTCCTCTTTACAGACAGTTAAGAACGGACGAATGGATTGCGGTATCTGGGCCATAAAGAGTGCGCGAACTATGTTCTCGTTGCCAGAAGGTGTTACTAGACGCTTTATGCGGGCCAAAATTTCGGTGGGCTTTAAACCCGCGGTCTCAATACCATTCAGCAAACGATTCAATTTTGATTCCGCTGATTCGGCAAAATTGATGAGCAGCCGATCTTTGAGCGCATTGTAGCTGCTTGCTTGCGGAGGCGCTGAGATCCAATCCTCGACGCACAAAAGGACATCGTCCTCCAACTGGACTGCAATAATATCAAATCGGTCAGCATCCTCTGATATATTGTTTGTTTATTGTTGACGATGGTACTGTCGAAAAAGGTTTCTTCGTCGTCATCCTCTGAGTTGCGTTGAATGGAACGCAAATTATATTTCGTCATCTGATTTGTGTGTGTGTTGCTTGGCCGTAGATGAAATTGAGAACGCTTGAATTTGAGTGATTTCGTTCGATTCAAATGTCGGGGGTCACCACTTTAGTTATTTTTAGTAACTATCTTTATTAATATATATTTACACGCTAATAATGCTTAAATATTATATGAGCGAGTCGAGCGATGATGAAATTCCATTTCTGAATGGCGGACTAGTGATGGGGCAAACTTAGGATCGATAGATCGTAGATAATATCGAAGGATGGCTGCAGCTATCGCCTAGCATGATCTATCGGGTGATGCCACAACCATTTGGCTGACCAAGCCTAAAGCCGATTGGTACGTAGGTTGCTATATATATTTCTGGCCTAATAATGAAAACGCGAATATTTATGATCAAAAATGGTTTTATTGTTTTTCAAAGTGTTCTCCAGCAAGATTTATACACAAACCAATTGTCGAAGCACTTTTTCCACTCCGATTGAGACACCTCGAAAACATGGTTTTTGAACTCTTTAACAGCATCTTCTGGCGACGAAAACCGTTTTTGGTATTTATTGAATCTTCTCTAAATGAGACTAACAATTATTTTGCAAATCTTAATCTAAAAAAAAAACTATTTATAAGAAAATTATCTCCAATTGGATGTAGTTTTGTGTTCAGCGGCCCTTTAGTACAATCGATGGGTTGGGAGGTCTTTTCTTCGGAGTCGGGTATGCGTTGCTTGCAGGGTGAGAGATTGGGCAAGTTCATTAGGGTGGGCATGGAGCTTCTCGATATATTTGCGTTTTATTTGGGCTATTTCAGTATCGACGAATGGGATGTTGAGATCGTTGTGTATACACTCGTTTCGAATGTACAGTGGCGCTCCAGTGAGGATTCTAAGAATTCGTGATTGTGCTCTTTGGAGGATGTCCACGCTGCTCGCACAGGCATTTCCCCATAGCTTGGAACCATACGTCCAAACTGGCTTTATGATGGTTTTATACAGTAAGACTTTATATTCCAGTTTTAATGGGGAACGGGAGTTAATAAGCCAGTGGAGGCTATTGGCCTTCAGCTTTATTTGAAGTTTTTTCGAATCTATGTGTTTGCGCCAAGTTAGCCTTCTGTCGAGGTAAATACCAAGGTATACAACATCACTTGGTTGTGGGATCAAGGTCCCGTTTAGGTATAGTGGGGGACAGGTGCTTCTGTTGAATGTGAACGTGACATGTTTACACTTTTGCTCGTTAATCCTTATGCGCCAATTGGCCAGCCACTCTTCTACTTCAGCTAGGTGGCTTGCCAAAAGTCTTGTTGCGTTAATTGGACATCGTGATCTGCTTAGAATTGCCGTATCATCCGCAAATGTGGATATTGTAAGTCGGGGGTTTGTTGGGATGTCAGCAGTGTATAATACATAAAGAAAAGGGCCAAGAACGCTACCCTGTGGCACTCCGGCTCCAATGGTGAACTCTTGCGTAGTGTACTCGTTATGACGTATAGAAAATATTCTGTTACTGACGTAGCATTCGAGGAGTTTATGTGTGTTTGGCGGAAGCAGTGTCTTAATTTTGAAGATAAGACCTTCCAGCCAGTCACGGTCAAATGCTTGGGCAACATCTAGGAAAATTGCGGAGCAGTATTCGTGGTGCTCAAACGCCGTCCGAATATCTGAAGTTAGGCGGTTGACTTCTTCAATGGTCCCGTGTTTTGCCCGGAACCCAAATTGGTGAGATGGAATGATATTTTGTGCATGAGAATCAATTTTGCAGAGTAAGATCTTCTCAAATAATTTTGATAAACAAGGTAGCAGGCTAATGGGTCTATAAGACGACGCTTGTGTTTTATCCTTTCCTAGTTTGTGAATCATTATGATTATGGACTTTTTCCAGTGATTTGGAAAGTATCCACATCGCAGAACAGCATTGAAAAGTCTGGAGATATAGTTAATGGCTGGAATTGGCAGGTCCATAATCATTTTTGGCGCAATGAGATCATGTCCTGGTGCTTTTCTCGGATTAAGTTCTCTTATTAGGTTTCTTATTTCAGACGAGTGAACTTTGATTGGGTCAGCTTGTGCGGCAGTTGAAATTGATGGGAGTGCAAATCCATTTGTTGGTGGATTAGGCATGAAAACATTTTTAAGGTGAAGTGCAAATACATTTGCCTTTTCTTCGTCACTACGGGCCCATCTTCCTCTCTCATCCCTCAAAGGCGTGTCTATCTTTGCAGGTGGCTTTATGCTCTCGTGTGCTCTCCATAAAGGAAATTTTGTGCTTGTAGGCGACAACTTATCTATGTAACGCCTTTGGGCTTTTTGTTCTTCAGTTTCGAGGGCTCTACTAAGTTTCCGTTCTGCTTCCCTCAGCCGATTCTTTGCAGCAGGTGACCTATTGCTCTGCCATTCTCTTCTTGCACGGCGTTTCTCAGTGACGAGCCGCTCTATGTAGCTGTTGGTTAATCTACTACCTTCCTTCGATGTTGTTGTTTTTGCTGTTTGAGGGTTCGAGTGATAAGCTGCAGCTGTAATGATGGAGTTAAGTGTTTAGACGGAATTTTCGATGTCTTCTTCGCTGTTGATGGTTGGGCTCAGTTCGATGTGACTGCTAATATATTTTTTGTATTTTAGCCAGTTCGTCTTGTGGGATGTCAGGCGCCGAGGATATTCGATGATCAGAGGGCTCTCCAGAAGGGTAAAAATAATTGGGGAATGGTCTGACGACAAATCTGCTAATGCTTCTGCAGTAACCAAGTTACGTGGAATTTTTCTTGTTATGGCGAAGTCTATTAGGTCGGGAATTTTTTTTGGATCTGCTGGCCAATATGTAGGCCTACCCGGTGATACATAGTCGAGTTTGTTTGATGCTCGCGTGAGTGCGTTGTATAGTTGCTTTCCTTTGGGGTTAGTTAGTCTAGAGCCCCAGTGGGGATGTTTGGAAGTATAGTCACCTGCAGCTAGGAAGCGTTGACCCAGTGTATTGAAGAAGTCTATAAAATGATTTTCCGATATTGAGAAACGTGGGGGACAATAAACTGCCGACACAGTAATATTTCCTCGCTTTGATTCCACGCATATCGATGTAGCTTGCATGTAGTTTTCCGCAAATCCAGGTAGTTGGTAATGTTTAATGCAGTTTCTGACTAGGATGCCAGATCCGCCATGAGCTTTACCATCTGGGTGATTTGTGCCGTAAAAGGCATACCCCGATAATTGAAAATTGTATCTTTCCGTAAGATGAGTTTCTGCAAGGAGCATTATGTCGATTTCATTGTCTTGTAGGAACTTTAAAAGCTCCAGTTTGTGGCGAGAAATGCCATTTGCATTCCAGAGATACATTTTTAGGAGGAACTCTGTTTTAATTGTTGCGCAGCGAGCATTTGAATGAGAATGCCTTGATTTCTCATTTGTTCTTGCATTGCGTTTTGCGTATATACAATAAAATCTTTCTGAGTTTGCTGCAACGAGAGAAACATTGTTTCTAGTTTACTAAAGATTGATGATTGTTCCGCTTGGTTTTGTTCAATTTGCAGAGTCGGCTGTGTTTGTGCTTCGTGTGTAATATTAGTTGTGGGTGCGGATCTATCTGTTCCGAGTTTGAGGGCGCTTGCAAAGGAAACGCCTTGGGTGGTGCTTGTTGGGGCAAATGACGATCTAGCAGCTTTGGTGAAGAAAACACCCGGTGTCGAGTTTGAGGGTGTAAACAGATTTACGTTTCCATACGAACGGGCTGTTTCTATGCGTGTATTAATTCTGCTCTTCAGATCTTTGTAGATCTGGCAGCCTCTGTAGTTTGCAGTGTGGTTACCTACACAGTTGCTACACTTTTTCGCGGTCGGATCCTCCTTGTTTGCAGGGCACGAAGCAGTTTCGTGAAGCTCTCCGCATGCTACACAAACTGATCGCAAAGCACAGTAGGCTTAAGTGTGCCCAAATTCTTGGCAATTGGTGCATTGCACTGGACTTGTACGTTTGTGCGGCTCCTCTACAGTAATTCTGCGATGCAACAAAAACTGTAGTTTGTAAATTGGGTGCACCTCATTTTTTTGGGAGCTTTGTCTTCCGGGCTTAGTTCCTCTTTCTCTGATGGTACACTTGATTCAATGCCTTTGATTACGACTTGTAGGCCTTTGCTACTTTTGAGTTGGTTAGTGTAGAAGCTTTTATTATCTTCTCTTAAGTATTTATCGACTGCGCGATAATTTTCCTCAGTATTAACTTGGAGCTTTGTTTCACGAATATTTCCTTTGCTGACGGATGTTACGTAGAAGTTATTATTGCCTATTAGAGGGACAAGTTTTGTTACCAGGGCTGCACAATTGTTGTCCCTTATGTAGATTGGTGGTGGCTTTAGTTTTGTGACTTGTGGAGCTACTTTATTGTTCTCAGCGTCAAGCTGTTGACCAAGAATTTTTAACCTATTTTCAGAGAGGGGATCTTTGTCCATAGGCTTATCGCTTGTCTTGTTGATTTTCGGGGTGTTGCCGCTTTTTTTGTTTTGTGGGCTTAATTTTCGTTTGATTATTTGTACATACCGATCGATGCCAGTCTGCACATATGAGCGGGTTGTTGGTGTGGCGGTACCTTGGGTATGTGTTAGTGGAAGTGCGTGCTGCGTTGACATTATTGGAAACTGATTCGTGGAAATCGCTGCAGTCTTCATACTACTAGTTGTTCTGGTTGATGTTGATTGAGCTGTAGTAAGAGTTACCGTACTTGTTGTTGCACTTGATGAAACGGTGATCAGTGCGGGTTGTGGGGAGAGGGAGGCGCATTGGGCACTCCAAGTCGGAGTGGAAGTAAGGGAGCTTACGCTTGCATTATTAGTTGGTTTTAGCGTGCTGGTGGGCTCGGGGGAAACTATTGCAAAGTAAGCATTGTTGCGCTAGACAGAAAGTCGGCGTTCGTCTTGCTGTTGTTGCAGTTGAACATTGAGGTCTCTCTGACTCATGGTGTTGTTGGTAATTTTACCAGTTGCACTTTTTGTATTTCTACACGTTGTCATTTAGTTAATTTAATTAAATTAAATTTAAACTATTAGTTATTATTGGACATCATAAGCACAAGTGCCTATGTATGCCCACTAGCGTCTTTTGTCGCGGGAGATAGGTGATTTATTTATTCACTTTTTTTAAAAAAAAAAAAACACTTTTAGACTGTTTTAAAGCGGAGCACAAGAAAAACATGACTGACCTGGTCAGCGGTATATTGCGGTATATCGTCTTTTGAAACACCTCGATTATATTTTTTCAAAATTTCCTTGCACCAATCCCCACGAGCCTTTTTTTGAGCGATTGTCAAATTGTGCGGGATCCAACGAGAACAAACCTTTTTTACGCCCAGGTGTTCATGCAATATCGAATGTATGCTTGTTGCATTTAGTTAGCGGCCAATCGATAGGTTAGCTGGCAGAGTGGTCACGATCGGAGTAGGTGGCAACGCCAGGGGGATTCGATGCGGTTGCGCCCTCTAGAGAGAGCGACGCGAAGCACCAAGGGCTTTGGCTTTAATCTTGAATGATTTGTAGGGGAACTATGGACTGTGGACTGCAAGTTCTAGCACTCTCATAGAGTTTGGAGTGCGTTCAAAACGGCCAATGACCCCGAATCAATAAGCTGACATTGATGTAGGTCAGAATCGGGGACAGCGGGATGTGGGACGAGCTAATATATGGGGGTGGTAGGCGTAGCGTAGAAGGCAGTTAGAGACAAATGAGCCAGAGTGCAGATCGCGGAGATAATTTGGCCTCGAGTTTTAAATAAAAAAAAGAAAGTGCGTTTTTTTTTAGAAAAATTATGAAATTAAAATTTATTAATAGGATGCAGACGTGAAAAAAGTGAAATACCCGGTGAAATACCCTGAAAATAAAATTATAAAAAGAAATTATTAAAACGTAAGTTAAAAAAACAAAACCGCATGTGGAGTGATAGTAAGGGTCTACATTTTTTTCGTAGCGTGGCCGTGCTGCTAAGCAAAAGGAGGCCACGGATCATTTACCGCCTGCTGCCCTACACATAGCTGAGACGTCGGAAGGCCAGCAATTGTTTTTTGCCTAATTTTGCAGGTGTGGCCGGGACGTCTGACAGTTCGCCATAGTGCATTTTTACCAAGACGTTGCAAATCCCTGGACAAAGTCCCCAAATCTTCGCCCAATATTACTGGCAGAAAGACAGGAGCCGTCGAATCCATCCGAGATCACAGTGAGACCGTTCCAACACCGGCCCAGCCGTATATAAAAGATTTTTGTGGGGAAGCGCCCACCAATTTGCTCTCACTGAAAGGAGAGAGGGGTGCCAGTCGAGCAGCCCTAAAGAACAAAAAAAAAGATAGAAGCGATATTTAGATTTAAGTTAATTTTTAAGTTGATGTCCCACTTACCTGTAGTCTTATTAGCATCTAACCTCGCTCTCCTAAAGAGAGAAAAAAGGTCTAATCCAAGAAGAAACCCGGTGACACATGAGCGTAATTTAATCGCGGCTTGCGAAGTCCAAGTCTCCTATGTATGCATAACAGTCCTTTATCTTGCTGATCCCTCTCCCCTTGACTTGCCAAAAGAGCTCTTTAGGTAGGCTAGGGTAGTTGTAGGCCATCGTTGCTGTTAAAAAAAAAATAAAAGAAGAATTTAGAATTATCTAATATTTGTATGTGTATGCATATGTACGTGCCCAGGCTCGTAGTATCCGCTTAGCCATTTAAAGAAAAGAGAATAATTTGAATCCACATACAATACATGTATCGCCGGATCGTGACGGATCCATAGGAAGAGGAAAGATCGCCTTACATCCTTCATAAAATAATTGTATTTTTGTTGTGATTTGATGTTATTTTCGTAAAGCTTGCAAAAAGAAGAATAATCATGTTAGTTTATAAGTTTATTTATAATATATTGTTCACGTGAATCAGAGTCGTCATGCGTTGTTAAAATAGTAGTTGGAGGGGGGGTTGGAGACACATTGACCGCCATGGAATATGCCGAGTCGTTTGAATGAAGCCGGCATGATGGGCAGCTGGATAGTGGATCCGCTGCAGGAAGGGTGGGTGCACCAGGATTCCGATTTGGAGTCCTATTCTGGAACATAGGAGCGGGTGAAATTTGTTAAATGTAGATATGTTAGGTTTTTTTATTTGTTGTTGTTTATTTGACTTAGCTGTTAGTGATGTGAGTATAGATGTTAGTGATGATAATTGTAGATGCAATGTGATAGTCATGATTGTTCGGTCTGCTAGGCTTTGGGATGGACCTCACTTCTGAGACCCGTTGAGCCAGTCGGCGCAGCCTATCGGGACACAAAGGAGAGTCGTAATAGTATGGCGCCCAATCGGAAGAACATGGTGGCTGTGAAGGCACAGCCAGGGAATCAAACCGAATCGAATTTCGGTTCCGGTTCTGGTACGTACCGAAACTAATGTTTCGGTAAAAGGTTCTATTTAGGTTTGTAGTAGCATGTAAACACCCTGTATATACGACTCTAGACTTAAGCAATTGTAAATAACTCTAACTCTCTAATATGTATATTTATAAGTGAGAGCGAATGCGCTCTCTCGCATTCGGCTCTCTCATACTCAGCTTGTGCAATGTGCACCAACCCTTTTGCAGGGATTAATAAAGTGATCGGCGATTGGTGCGGACGTGTTCTGTGTTCTTACTGAGGTTACCACAGGTTCTAGTTTATTTCGGTATTCGGTTCCGTACCAGTACCTTTGTTTTTGTTTCGGTATACCGGTACGTACCGGTATGTACCGGTATAATTGCACAAAAGGTTGCACAAAACCACCTAGGTGTTTTATATGTGCTCACGAGAAGTATAAGGAGCTAAATCACTTTCCAGGTACGAGTAACTGCGCTGGCAGTATCAGGAATAAAACCAACTGAAGGTTCTCCAAGCAAATTTACACAGGAGCAGAACAGCGGATGCTCTGCTCTCCCAAATAATCCTAGGGCAACAAGCAGATTTAATAATTATTATTAAGCAGTACAAGAGAAAGGAAACTGGCGTTTGGTTGGAAGACGAATCAAAAACTGCCGCAATATGGATCCCGGGCGTAAGCAGAGTCAGTCACCTGATCCGAGGCAGGGGCTATGTATCAGCCTAAGTCAAAGACTGCAACATATTTAGCTGCTACCTAACACCAAGCGATGACATACAAACATTTCAGGACAAGCTCAATGACATTGAAGACACTGCAATGCAAATTCAGGGAAACCTAATTGTAGCGGGGGACTTCAACTCGCGAGCGGAGGAGTGGGGCATGCCATCAACCAACTCAAGAGGCCGTAGAGTGTTAGATATGGCCGCAAGACTGGGTTTGGTCGTATCGAATGTTGGCTCAACCGCGACATTCAGGAGAATAGGAAACGAAGGCACGATTCCGGACATAACCCTGGTGTCAGAAAACGTGGCACATAAGATAGCAAACTGGAAAGTTCTGGAAATTTACAACGGAAGCGACCATGAGTATATCTCCTTCGAACTAAAAGAAGAAAGGACACATTGCGCTGCTATAAATGAATCGCGACGTAATCACAGGTGGAACGTAAATCGTCTAAGCAAAATCCTACTGATTAACGAAATTGATAGGAGAGCAACCGAAGTACAGGACACTGAAAACACCGAAAATATTGTCAACAACACCATGTTAAGGATAAAGTGAGCATGTGATGCGGCAATGCCAAAAACCGCCAACAGACACAGAAATGGAAAAGAAGTATACTGGTGGACAGAAGAAATAAAAACACTGAGAGAAACATGCAATAGAAACAGACGCCACCTGACTAGAGCAAGGCGCAGAGAAGATTTCGCAGCAGAGAAAGAAGAATATAAAAGAGCCAAGAAGAATCTGAATATCGCAATTCGCAACAGTAAGCGAGATAAATGGAAAGGCCTTTGCAATGATGTAAATACTGACCCGTGGGGCCTTGGGTATAAAATTGTCATGAAGAAGCTCAGGGCTAAAAGCGCATTACCAGATATAGCGGAAGAACAGATGGACAACATAGTCAAAAAACTATTCCCAACTCATCAGATTAGGCCAGCAACGCGTCAGACGGTCGATGAGCATGTACAACTCTTCACCGAGGAAGAACTTACCAGGGCAGCAAATAGCTTAAAGAACAGGAAAGCTCCGGGACCCGACAACATCCCTGCTGAAGTACTTAAAGCAATCGTCGAAAGTCGACCACGTGTTCTTCTTGATATGTATAACTCGTGTATCCGTAATGGAATATTCCCAGATCCCTGGAAAGTTCAACGACTGGTGCTAATAAGCAAGGGCAAAGGAGATGTCACTACTCCATCTGCTTATCGGCCATTATGTATGTTAAATACTACGGGAAA
Source organism: Lordiphosa mommai (assembly GCA_018904225.1). Lineage (NCBI taxonomy): Eukaryota > Metazoa > Arthropoda > Insecta > Diptera > Drosophilidae > Lordiphosa > Lordiphosa mommai. Next base: position 891,778 of record JAEIFT010000002.1, on the reverse strand, counting down.
ACTGCTAGAAAAGATGATCAAACCCCGACTGTCTGCTGCAGTCGAAAATGCCGGTGGCCTCTCCCCGAGGCAGTACGGCTTCAGACCAGGCAGGTCTTCAATTGGAGCAATCCAAGAGGTAATCCAGGCAGCGCTTTCGAGCCAGCTGGGTAATCACCACTCGCGACCTATTGTACTTCTGGCAACGTTAGATGTGAAAAACGCATTCAACAGTGTAAAATGGGAAAACATGATCGAAGCTCTTAAAGAGCGGTTTCGAATCCCCGAATACCTTATGCAAATAATAAGCAACTACCTCAAAAACCGAAAACTGATTTACCAAACCAGAGCTGGGGAAAAATGCTTAAAAATAACGTCAGGAGCAGCACAGGGGTCCATCCTAGGACCGGAACTGTGGAATATTAGCTACGATGAAATCCTTCGCCTTGAAATGCCTGAGGACTCTTTTCTGGTTGGATACGCAGATGACATAGTAGCAGTAATTACGGCGCGTAACACTGAGTACGCACAACGTAAATTAACACAGGTGATGGTGCGTGTTAAAGATTGGCTGGACTCACACGGTTTGCAGCTGGCAAGAGAAAAAACGGAGCTACTTATGGTCACCAGACGGCAAATCCCGCTAGAGGTGGACATGAGAGTTAGCGAAAGTATCGTAAGGACACAGAGCGTGATAAAATACCTGGGAGTTAGACTTGACTCTAAGCTGACATTCGTAGCGCAGATACAGCATACGAAAACCAGGGCCGCAGAGACGACAAGATCACTCAGCAGGCTCATGTCAAACATTGGTGGGCCGATTCAATCCAGACGGAAGTTACTGATGGAGGTCAATAACGCTATACTGCTGTATGGCAGCGAGATCTGGGCAGATACATTGAGTGTAAAACGCAGACAGAGTCCATTGCTGGCAATCCAAAGAACAGCAGCTATGAGGATAATCAGCGCATACCGAACGGTATCCGGTGCGGCAGCGCGAGTCATTGCAGGGGTGATACCCATCGACCTTTTAGCAAGAGAGCGGAGAAAAATATATTTGGTGCGCCAATCGGGTGAAGCAACGAGACAAGCTATCAAAAATTGCAAGGAGGAAACAATGGCACTATGGCAGGACAGATGGGCAGACGAGAGCACTGGACGGTGGACGGCCAGGCTTATACCAGACGTTAACTCATGGGTCCAAAGAAAGCACGGAGATGTGGATTTCTACGTTACACAAAAAAACTACGGAGGCTAGCTGCGTATACGGAGACGCCGAGATGGATAACGTAGAGCACACAATCTTCCGATGTGAACGATTCGCCTTAAAACGAAACCGACTCTCGGAAGCAATTGGACACATATCAATAGATAACGTTATTCTAAAAATGACAAGTAGCGAAGATACGTGGACACAAGTGGCCAATTTTGTTGGCGAAATCCTTCGCCTGAAGAAGAAAGACCTTGACGAAAGGACTTAATAGGGGAGTCTGGACGCAGACAACGAAAGGAGCGCATAGCGCGTAAATGGGCCCACTTTGAAGTAATGCGAAAGCTTTTCCGAAGTGGATCAAGGCCTGATATGAGGGGGGGTTTTTAGTGGGTGCGAGTCCTATATACCCTACTGCGACGGCAGAATAGGAAATGCATAAGGCATTTTCCCCTCCTCAATCCAAACAAAAAAAAAAAAATGTACCGGTATAATTTAAAAATCCTTAAATCCGAAGATATAATAGAAATGGTAGCAACCTACACAACAAAAAGTAGTTATAAAGAAGGAAAATTAAACATAATAAACTTTACCTCAAAAAAAAAATGTCCTAATAATAGAAGAGCAAGAGGATCTTTTGATAACTGATGAAATGTTAAATACACTGTTTTCAGATAACGTTACCGATCACAACTTAACCCTGCTATTAGGTTAAGTCCATTTGGGCCAATTATTAATTCATTTCCTTTGTAAATGCAAAAATTAAGGATAAATTAATTGAGGTGAACTCCGTAGACCAATATAATAAACACCATATTTACTTTTTAACTGGGTAGTTTTTATTAAGTAATGTTTTTAAAGGTTAACATATATCCGACACATAGTAACGGTGTCTTAAATGTGTGGCTGGTCAAACGGAACTGATTTGTTCCCTTTCAAATATGTTGGCTGAAGCCAGCTTGAGTATGTGGCATATAAATGTATATATATATATCTGCGTTATGTACTTTAAAGTGTATGCAAAGAATTGTACAAACAGCTTACGCTGCATTTTAGTTGAGCGCAAGCAATGGTATCATGTTACGCATGAGCATTGCGATTATGTGCGCTTGAGTTTAAGTGAGTTTTGTTTGAATAATTAAATGGAACAAAGTGTCACATTAATGTGCTTATATATGTTTGCATAACTATATACATTAGGGCGGGTCGATTTGTATGGGGCAAAAAAAATGAAATAGGCGTATAGCAGAATCGCAATCTATGGACAATTCTAAGAACATTTGCCCAAGAAACCATAGGTCTAAAATAAAAACTTAGCCGCCGCATTTCAACCTTTAGGTTTATAAATAACACAGGCCAAAAAAATGACCAACATTGTGTTGTCCAGCCTTGCTGGTATATAAATATGATAAAGTTATCTGCCCAGATTCCAAAACTTTCTTCGGTTTAGCTCCATCGGTTGTTGGGCGCAAGATTTGGCGGAACAAAAAATTTAATGCTCTTTTTCTTAATATTGGCCCTACTTGGCATTAATTTCTGAACTTGTGGAGTCTATACGACAGATTACATATCAATGGAAAATAATTATAGCCAAAAGAGTCAGAATTGGACTTTAAAGTCGGACAATTCACGATTTATAGTAATATTTTAAAACAAATAATTTACTTTAGGCCAGTATGGTTGTTTGATTTGTATTTTAACATCCTTACCATATGGCCAAATTTGTTATCTAATTATGTAAATTTTATTGCATTTATATGAGCTCATTTGGCCAAGTTTTGGCCAGTTTAAGCTAAATAAAATTTTTAAAATTTATGGGAGGACAACTAGATTTATACACACATTTTTATAGGAAATATAAAAAGGCTACTTGATTTCCCATTAGTTATTTAGGTCTGGTTTAGTTTTATCTAAATTCTATTTTGAACCAAGTAGCCTTTTAACAGTTCCTATACAAATTTTGTGTATTAATCTAGTTATCCTCCCATAAATTTTAATATTTGCTTTGGGCTTAAACAGGCCAAAACTTGGCCAAATAAGCTGATTTAAATGCAAAAAAATTTACATAATTAGAGAAAAAGTTCGGCCATATGCTAAGGATGTTCAAATACAAATCAAACAACCACACTGGCCTAAAGTAAATTATTTGTTTTAAAATATTACTATAAATCGTGAATTGTCCGACTTTAAAGTCCAATTCTGACTCTTTTTGGCTATAATTATTTTCCATTGATATGTAATCTGTCGTATAGACTCCACAAGTTCAGAAATTAATGCCAAGTAGGGCCAATATTAAGAAAAAGAGCATTAAATTTTTTGTTCCGCCAAATCTTGCGACCAACAACCGATGGAGCTAAACCGAAGACAGTTTTGGAATCTGGGCAGATAACTTTATCATATTTATATACCAGCAAGGCTGGACAACACAATGTTGGTCATTTTTTTGACCTGTGTTATTTATAAACCTAAAGGTTGAAATGCGGCGGCTAAGTTTTTATTTTAGACCTATGGTTTCTTGGGCAAATGTTCTTAGAATTGTCCATAGATTGCGATTCTGCTATACGCCTATTCAAAAAATAAATCGACCCGCCCTAATATACATGTACTCGCTACACCTCCCCTTTTAGAAAGAATAACGTAATGTACTTATATGAAGTTATTCTATTATTATTTTTTGGTGTATATAAAAATATATAAATTTTTTTTTTTTAATTTATGAAAGAAAATAAAGAAAATGTATTAAAGGTATACAAATTTTGAGTTTTGATATTATATACTTATAAATTTATATTTTTTTTTTTTCAAGATTTATTTTTAAGATTTTTTTTAAGATTTATTTGATTTAAAAGATAACTATTCGTATGTTGATTCGTTCATTCATTCATTCATTCATGTATATATATATATATATTTTTTTTTTTAATTTTTGTATAATTTTAATCTGGGTTTATGCACTATTTGTTGTTTCTTTGGTCCTAATCTAACAGTTATATTATCGTTGTCAATAAGTTTGACCTTATGAGGTCCGGTGTATTTATTATCTAACTTATGACCTGATTCATTTCTAAGTAAAACTAGATCTCCTAATGATAGTTCGAAATTATTCGAATTTTCGTCATAAAGCGTTTTGCGCTTTTCCTTTGCCTTATCTAGCATAATTCTAGCTCTTTTGTATGATACTTCAAGTCTAAATTTAAATTCCTTAGCGTAGTCGTCTATGTTATATATAGGGTCTATAGTAGTAGTTTTATTAAAATCTTTGAATTGTTTTGGTATTCTGCCAAAAACAAGTTCGAAAGGACAGTACTCATGTACTACTGATGGTGTTGTGTTGAAACAGTAGGTGAAATAATTCAACCATATGTCCCAATCGTCTTTGTCGATCGAAATGTAGGAACGTATATATTCGTTAAAAGTTCGATGACTTCGCTCTATTGTACCAAGAGTTTGGTGATGATGAGCGGTTGATTGTATATTATTTATTTTCATATATTTACATAAATCGGATATTAATGAGTTTTTATATTCAGTACCCATGTCCGTAATGAACGACTTCATTGGACCGTACTTGAGTATAAATGATTCAAAAATTGCCTTAGCATCTGTTTTAGCGCTTTTGTTCGGCAATGGAATTGTGACTAAATATTTCGTTAAGTCGCAAATAATAGTTACAGCATACTCATTGCCATTCTCAGTTCTTGGAAGTGGACCAATGGTATCAATTAGTACTGTGTCAAACGCTGTTGCTAGCGTAGGTGTTGTCGTCAATGGTGTTTTAGTATGTGTTGTCGTTTTAGCTTTTTGGCATTTTTGACATGTTTTTACATACTGTTTTATAATTTTTGTCATTTGTGGCCAATAATAGTATCTTTTTATTTTTAACAGGGTTCGCGCAATCCCTGAGTGGCCTCCCTCGATGGGGTCGTCATGATATTTAAACAGGATTGCTTTAATTTGAGCTTCATTATTTTTGTCTATAATTATCACCTTTTGTAGCATGCTTATTTGTACCCTCTTGAGAGTACTATTGCCCGTTTCCTTAAATAATTTTTTTGAGACAGATTTGAAAATTTGCTCACTTGGTGACATTTGGAATTGTGTAATGCCTTGAATTCCGGCTTCTGAATCAAGCCTTTGGAAGAATTGACCTAAGTCGAATTTTCCATTAGAGAACAAGTCATCTACTGCAAATCGTGAAACAACTCGTTTTCCCATTTTGAACAAACATTTACACATGTCGAGTTTTAGTTTTAGGCCTGACATTTTCCTGTTTTGTTGATAATCTTGTTGAGACCTTTAATATTTGTCTGTTCATGTTTATTAGCTCCAATAGTTATTCTGGAAAGATCATCTGCAACGTGGTTATCTTTCCCCTTGAGGTATTGCACCTCAAAATCATATTCTTCTAAGTCTAACCGCATTCGTGTTAGCTTAGAGCTTGGATTTTTCATTGAAAATAGGTAAGTTAGTGGTCTATGATCTGTTTTTACAAGGAAATATCTTCCATAAACGTAAGGTCTGAAGTGTTTTATTGCCCAGTGGATAGCAGCTAATTCCTGCTGTACTGCTCCACAAGCGTGCTTACTGGCATCTGTAATGATGCAAAATTCTTTTGAAAAATCTGGGTATTGCAATAATGTAGGCTCCATTAGTTCCATTTTTATACCCGTTACTCGTAGAGTAAAAAGGGTATACTAAGTTCGTGCAAATGTATGTAACAGGCAGAAGGAAGCATCTCCGACCCCATAAAGTATATATATTCTTGATCAGCATCAATAGCCGAGTCGATATAGACATGTCCGTCTGTCCGTCTGTCCGTCTGTCCGTCTGTCTGTCTGTCTGTATGAACACCTAGATCTCAGGAACTATAAGAGCTAAAGCTACCATTTTTTCAGTGTAGACTTGTATCTTCTGCACGCAGATCAAGTTTGTTTCAAATTTTTGCCACGCCCCCTCCCGCCCCCGCAATATGAAAAAACCTCATATCTCCCACAATTTTGAAAATAGATTGTTCAAACCTTCTAGACATATATTTTAATCATCATTACCTATCGATCCGCCATACATCATTTTTCGATCAGATGAACGATAGAAGAGTTACCGCCCCCGCAATATGAAAAATTCCTCATATCTCCCACAATTTGGGCAACCTTACCCTGAGTAACGGGTATATCGAAGTCGAGCAGGGCCGACTTCAACTTACGCTCTCGTTCAAATTGCGGGGGTGGCAACTCTACTAAAGTTCATCTGATCGAAAAATGATGTATGGCGGATCGATAGGTAATGATGATTAAAATATATGTCTAGAAGGTTTGAACAGTCTATTTTCAAAATTGTGGGAGATATGAGGTTTTTTTCGAATTGCGGGGGCGGGAGGCGGCGTGGCAAAAATTTGAAACAAACTTGATCTGCCTGCAAACAATACAAGTCTACACTGAAAATTTGGTAGCTCTAGCTCTTATAGTCTCTGAGATCTAGGTGTTCATACTGACGGACGGACAGACGGACAGACGGACAGACGGACATGTCTATATCGACTCGGCTATTGGTGCTGATCAAGAATATATATACTTTATGGGGTCGGAAATGCTTCCTTCTGCCTGTTACATACATTTGCACGAACTTAGTATACCCTTTTTACTCTACGAGTAACGGGTATAAAAATTCCTCATATCTCCCACAATTTGTGATCTAATAAAATATTCTTAAAAAAAACCTTTCCCTGAGTAACGGGTATATCGAAGTCGAGCACGGCCGACTTCAACTTACGCTCTTGTTAAATATTTAAATGCGTTATTGCATTCAGGAGTCCATTGGAATTGAACATTCTTTTAACAAAGTCTCGTTAAGTGACGAGAATGTTCTGCGAAATTACGAATAAATCTATTATAATAATTACAGAAGGCAACGAATCTCCGTGCACTATCTGCATCCGTTGGAATTGGATAATTTTTGATGACGTCGTATTTTTTGTCATCTGGAAGAATGCCTTTATCAGTACATTTATGTCCGAGATAGGTTACTTCGTGCATGAAAAAGGAACATTTCTCATGGTGTAATTTTAGATTGAATTTACGACAAAGATCGAAGACGTTTGTAAAATTTTTGAACATATGTTGTTCGGAGCATCCGATGACTACTAGGTCATCCATATAGAGAAATGCTTGCGATGGTTCTAGACCAGAAAAGGCAAGTGTCATCATGCGCATAAATGAATTTGGGGCAACTTTGAGTCCATATGGAAGTCGTGTGTAACGATAAGAACCAGTGTTCGTTGAAAATGATGTTAAATTTCTGGACTTTTCTTCCAATTCAATCTGGTGAAATCCAGACATTAGGTCAAGACATGAGAAGTATTTAGCTCGACCTAGTTGATCAAGAATATCTTCTATTCTTGGGAATGGGAATTTATCAGCTAGAAGCTTTTTATTTATTTGGCGATAGTCTACTACTAAACGCCATCTTTTTTCCGTTCAATTTGGAAGTGATTTCTTGGGTACCAAGAGAAGTGGGCTGTTGTATTCAGACGTAGATGGTTCAACTATGCCATCTTTAATGAGTTTTTCGACCTGTTTGTTTATTTCAGGCTTTTCTGCCTCTGCGTTTCTATAATTTTTTGATGTAGACTGGTGTTTTATCATCTAATCGAAGTTTTTGTTCATAAAAGTTATTTGACGATATTGGTTCTGTTTCCAGACCGAAGATATCACTGAATTCTCTACAAAGTGTAGTTAATTTATTTTTGAATTGATGTGGGAAATTAAGTTTTGATAGGACTTCATTTGTTCTATGAGAACTTCCTTGAGTAGGTTTTATTATTTCGTAATCATCAATAGATTCGAATTTGATTTTGTGACTGTCAATTTCTGTGTTGTTATGAGTGGTATTTAAAATGCGAATATATGCATTATCACTTGTAACAATTGCACTTGCAATTATTATTTCCGGTTGTATTTCCTGAACAGGTATTAATACCGTTTTTTCACTAGTCATCAATCGTACTTGTCGTATGACTTCCGATCTAGCGGGTAATAATAATTGATTATTATTTGTGCATTGATTAATTGGAATACTAATATTTGTATGGAAATTTGTTGGACGTAGAATCAGTTGATATTGGTTCTCGTCGTAGTCCAAAATACAGTTGAATTTTGTTATGAAGTCTAGGCCAAGAATTCCGTCACATGGAATTTGAAAATTATTTGGTACCACATGAAAATTGTATGGTACGACATATTTGCCTGTTAATAGTGGGATGTTTGTAGAACCAAGCGATTGTATAATTCCTTCTCCAATGCCAGATATTTTGGATTCTACCGAAGTGTCTATATTATTGAATAGACTTGTGTTATTTTTGATTAGAGAGATGTCTGCACCTGTGTCTACTAAAAGTGTGATTGCATTTTTTGTATCCTCATTTTGAACAGTTATTAAGTTATTAAGGTTTAGATTGAAGTTGTAAACCTTTACTGTTGGTTTGCATTTTGATTGCTCAAGGGGTGTTGCTGGTTTTCCGAATTTGCAATTCGTACTTGTTGATTGTTGTTTCGGTTATAATTATTATTATTTCCGTTTTGATTTTGTTGGCCCCTGTAGTTACCATTATTGGAACCACGGCCGCGGTTGTTGTAACCTTTATTGTTGTTGTATCCGTTATTGTTGTTGTAATATCCCCGACTTCTATATCCTTGGTTACCTTGGTAACCTCTACCTCTATTTCCGTTGTTTTGGTACTGACCGCGTCCGTAATTTCCGCGTCTATTATTTCCACGATTTCCACTATTTGAATAGTATAGGACTGAGTCAGTTTTACCCGTTGCTTCAGTGCAACTGTAATATCCTTTAATTCCACTTTATTTGGCAGGTCCCGCAGATATGTTGTCCACCACTTATTTATGATTTTGGTCCACCCTTTTCGGCACATTCATGGATATTAAAGAATATCAGTTTTTTGGTTGAGGCACCATGTGCACTCTTTTGCTGTCATTTTTATTCTGTTCGTGGGTTTGCTTAAACTAAGCATACATGGGTATATTCTTACTGGCTATCGTTAGAGTGTGAGCGTTTGTATGTACCCTTCAGTTCCAGAATTCACTTCTCGTCAAATTCATCACTTATTCACCGTTCTGCTTTGACGCCGACGTCGGCAGAAGAGAATTCTGTATGTGTTTTGTTGTTGCAATTTTGCCTACAGCAACCGAAAAAAAACATGTGCAGTCGCGGCCGGCAAATTTGACGACGACGTCGGCAAAGCAAAATTCGATGTGTGTATTTGTTGTTGCATTTTTGCCTACTTCAACCCAAAAAAAAAAAATTGCAGTTTCCTGAAGCCGAATGATGAACTTTGTATACCCTTAAAAAATGTGCGAGCATTGAAACTATAAATTGTCCAAATATTTTTGAATTTTAAAATTAGAGGTTTGGACAGGTAGTTGGATTGATAGTTCTATAATAACTTTTTATTTTTATTACCCCGAAATCCACAATTTATTTATGGGTTATAAATATATTTTACAAATACTTTTAAAAGTCGGATATGCCTTGCCGTACCTTAGGGTATTAAAAACATTTTGGGCGCCGAAAGAGAATGACACAAAGAAGAAAAGGATTAACGGCGATCGTTGACTGCCGATGTGTTTTGCGTTTGACGCTTGCCCCTTCCCCCTCCCCCTCAAACAATGCGTTTCTTGCATAGAAAAATCTAGAAGTTTGAGCATTTGATTTTTGCTGCCGGCGCGTGAAGTTGTTTTGATTAAAAAAATATTCATTCTGTTGCATTGTTTGTGTAAAATAACAATTGATTTCAGGTAAGTGAATTTTTTGTCAGCCATCTAAGGTAAGTTTGCATATTAATTTTTTTTTAAATTAAATAATACTAATACAACTTTATTACAGAAGCAGTTCAACAGAGCGATCCAACCCAGCATGCGGAGAAGCTGAAGTGCAAGGCAACGTATTGCGTTCAATGCAATAGTTAAAAACATAATAAATAAATAACAGTATAAATTATTTTATATGATTTTTAATCTTGTTATTTATTTATTATGACATTTATTATTATTATTATTCTATTTGTATTTCTTAGATATTTAATTATTTTTTTTAAATTAAATATAATTTATTGAATAAAGTGAAAATGAATGTAATAAAAAAAATATAGCGTATTTTGAAGTTTGAATAGGGCAAAAATTGGAGGTGAATTATTAATGAAAATAACCGAAAAATCTTATATGAATCATCGGTGAATTCATTGCGAGAGTCATCGGTGATTCAACTATGACTTCTTTGCAAAAGTCACCGATGATTCCTTGGTGACTTTTGCAAAGAAGTCATGAGTGAATCACTCATGACTTTATCAATGAATTCACCATTGATTCACAGATGATTCCTTCATGCGTGACCGCCTAGGACATGCCTGTGTTAAATTCACCACTTCTTTTCATAGCAATTCACCGGTGATTCATCGTTACCCATGAGTGATGCATCGGTGAATCATAAGTGAATCATTAGTGAAGCGAACTGCAGGGTACTTATATGTATATATATGTATGTGCGTGTATGACTCGAGCATACCGCTGGCGGCAAAATGCTAACGCTGCATTTTTGTTAGAGTTTGAGTGAGGCATGATCACATTACACATTTATGTGTTTGGGTTATTGCTCAAGTGCAAGAATGTATGTGCATATGTTTATTAATTGATATATGTGTTTATTTGTATGTATAAATATATATATGTATATAGTTATGTTTGTAGGCTCACTACATCTCCCCTTTCAAAAAAATAACGTAATTCATGAATTTATTTAGTAGTTAATACAAATTAAATTATTATTATTAAAAGCATTTTTTTTTTGTGTTAAAAATATTAAATATTATTTAAATTTGTAGTAAACAGAAATTTTTTTTTTTGTGTTCGAATTAGTAATGTAAAATGTATGTGTATTAGAAGTGTAATAAAGTGTAAAAAAAAAAATATTTGGATAAAATGATTTTTTTTTTTTTTTAATGTTTAATTATAAAGTAGTTCACAAGTTTCGTAAATGAATATTCTATAAAAGTTAATAGTTAATAGTTTGATAAAAGTGAATGGTTGATTAATAGGTTGATAAAAATGAATGGTTGATCAGGCCATTATCTTTATTTTAGGCTGTTTGGTTGGTTTCTATTTATCTATTTCGCTTTCATATCTATTTTTTGTATGGTTTTAGTCTATCTTTAAGTACTTTCTGTATTTTATTCTTCGATTTAATGAAAATGTTATCCTTATCTTCTATTCCTGTTACTAAATATGGTCCAAAATATACCGGTTCCAGTTTAAGGCCAGTTTCATTTCTTAATAAGACATTATCTCCTATTTTTATTTCAAAATCAATTACTTTTTATCGTAATTTTTCTTCTTTGTAGCCTTATGTTGTTCTAGCATTATTCTAGCTCTCTTATATGTCTGTTCTAACCTAAACTTTGCTTCTTTAGCGTAGTCATCTATATTGTATAAAGGCGTAATATTATTTATTTTGTTAAAATGATTTGGTAAATTGTTTGGTTTACCGAAAACTAACTCATATGGACAATAGCTGTGTGCCATAGAGGGTGTCGTGTTAAAACAATAAACGAAGTATTGAAGCCATACATCCCAATCAGCTTTGTCAACTGATATATATGAACGGATGTATTCATTAAAGGTTCTGTGACTTCTTTCGATAGTTCCAACTGTTTGATGGTGGTGTGCTGTGGATGTAATATTTTCTATTTTTAGAAATTTGCACAGTTCATTAATTATTGAATTTTTATATTCAGTTCCCATGTCCGAAATGAACGTCTTCATTGGACCGTACTTTAGAATAAAAAATTCGAATATGGCTTTTGCAACTGTATTTGCATTTTTATTAGCAATTGGAATAGCGACTAGATATTTCGTCAAGTCACAAATTAATGTAACAACATACTCATTGCCATTTTCAGATTTAGGGAGTGGGCCTATAGTGTCCACTATCACTCTGTCAAAAGCGCATATTGGGGTTTCTGTGATTGTTAAAGGAGTTTTTGTATGTTTTGTCGTTTTTGACGTTTGACATTTTGGACATCTACGTACATATTCTCTTGTATGACGTGTCATATTTTTCCAGTAGTAGTGTCTTTTGACCTTTGCCAAGGTTTTCGTAATACCATTATGACCTCCTTGTATTGGATCATCATGTAATGTAGACAATATTGCTTCTTTTTCTTTTTCATTTTGTATTATGGTCACCGGCCTGAGTAGCGCTACTCTTAATGATTTTAATATATTGTTGCCCATATTTTTGAAATTATCAATTGAAATATTTTCAAAGACTTTTTCCCACGGTGCCATTTTGAGTTGGCAAATTTTAAGTATACCGGCTTGCGTTTCGAGCCTTTGGAAAAACTGACCTAAGTCGAGAATTCCATTGGTATATAAATCGCTAACATCAATTCTTGCGATAACTTTATTTCCTTGTTTAAAACAACATATCATATTTGTTAAATGCAAGGTCACTACTTTGCGTACATCGTCATTTTGTATGACTTCGTATACGTTGGGCTTAGAAGCTTTATTAAGACTTTGCCTTAGCATAAGTTCTTTTTCTTTTACATTCCCTGCGCAGGGTTTAGTCTGTCTACTTTGTTGCCTGGTAGTGACTTTCAGGACTTTATTTTTTACATTCTTTAATTCTGTTATTGTTATTCTTGATAGGGCGTCAGCCACAAAATTGTCTTTTCCCTTCAAATATTCTACTGTAAAGTCATACTCTTCTAATTCAAGCCTCATTCTTGTTAATTTTGAACTTGGGTTTACCATTGAAAATAAGTATGTGAGCGGTCTATGATCTGTTTTTACTATGAAATGCTTGCCATAAATATATGGTCGAAAATGTACTATTGCCCAATGAATAGCTGCTAATTCTTGTTCTGTAGTGCTCTTATTGCTTTCACCTTTTGTGAATGAGCGTGATGCATATGCTATCGGTAGTTGGAGTCCGTTATGGTTTTGAGTTAAAACCGCTCCACAAGCTTGTTTGCTCGCATCTGTGATTATGCAAAATTCTTTGCTAAAATCTGGGTACTGCAGTAGGGTAGGTTGCATAAGTTTGTTTTTTAGATATTCGAATGCGTTTTGGCAGTCAACAGTCCATTCGCAAGGGACATACTTTTTACATCATCTTGTTATGTGCCGTGAATAGTCGACGAAGTTTTTAATAAAGCGTCTGTAATAATTGCAAAATGCAACGAAACGTCTAGCGCTGTCTGCGTCGTGTGGAACTGGGTAATTTTTGATAACGTCATATTTTTTGTCATCTGGCAAGATTCCTTTGTCTGTGCATTTATGACCAAGAAAAGTCACTTCATGCATGAAAAATTAACATTTTTGTGGATGCAACTTAAGGTTGTGTTTTCTATAAAGATCAAAAACATCTGTTAAGTTTTTAATCATATGTTTTTCAGAACATCCAACGACTATTAAATCATCCATATATAGGAATGCTTGAGAGGGTTCAAGTCCGGAGAATGCAATAGTCATCATTCTCTGAAATGAATTTGGTGCTATTTTTAAGCCAAATGGTAGTCGCGTGAAACGATATGAGCCATTGCTCGTTGAGAAGGTTGTAATGTTTCTTGAATTTTCATCTAGTTCGATTTGATGAAAACCTGACATTAAGTCAAGGCATGAGAAATATTTCGCTCGGCCTAGCTGATCTAAAATATCATCAATTCTGGGCAATGGGAATTTATCGGACAGTAATTTTTTATTTATTTGACGATAGTCAACTACTAATCGCCATTTCTTTTCTTCGGAGCCAGGAGTGGCTTTCTTTGGAACAAGAAAAAGTGGGCTGTTATATTCTGAAACAGATGGCTCGACAATTTTATCAGAAATCAATTTTTCAACTTGTTTCTGTATTTCTTCTGTTTGGCTATGTGGGCTTCTATAATTTTTCGTATAAACTGGTTCATTGTCCTTCAACCTTAGCTGTTGTTTATAAAAATTATTTGTTGTAACTGATTCGGTTTCGAGTCCGAATACATCGACATATGCTGTGCAAAGTTCCGTTAGTGTTTGCTTGAATAGCGGTGGAAAATTTTTAGATAGTGTTTTCAGAATTGTTTCGTTTCTTTCTTCTGTATTTAATTGTAATACATCGTACTTGTGCAGTGATTCTGTTTTTACCTTATTAAGGTTGACCATAACTGCTTTATTTGTTGTGTTTAATATTCGGACATAAGCGTTTTGGGAGTTGGTTATCGTGTTTGCGATAAAGATTCCATTTTGAATCTGTTGATTTAGTATTAAAATGTAATCATCTTTTGTGTTCACTTTGATTTCTCGGACAACTTCGGATCTAGCTGGTAAAATTATGGAATTTGTATCATTGGAATGTGATACTGGAATCAAGATTTCATGATCCAAATTATTTGGTCGGAGTACGAACCTATCTTGGACTGAATTAATGTCAAGAAAAGCATTATATTTTCTAAAGAAATCCATACCAAGAATGCCATCACCTGGTATAGGAAAATTGGATGATACCAAATGAAAATTATGTGGTATAATGTATTGTTCTGATTGTATTTCCACGAAGGCCAATAATTTGGAGTTGGTCACGCCTTCACCTATTCCTGATATTTTTGAAATGGTGTTATGATCTACATTGATATAATTATCGGAGTCTTCTTTGAGAATCGAAATATCTGCACCTGAGTCGACAAGTAGTGTTAGGTTTTTTCCTGTATTTTCATTTTTGACCTTTATAAACACGCTATGTTGTGGATTTATTGTATATATTTGTTTTACTGAGGAAGAGTATTTGAAGGGTTTTGCGGGTTTCCCGAGTTACCTTGTGCAACTCTTACATTATTGTTGTTACTTCCGTTATTATATTGATTTCCCCTGTTGTTATCCCCATTGTTGTAATTACCTCTGTTGGCATTACCACGATTTGGGTTAGAACCTCTGTAGTTTCCGTTGGAGTTTCCATTATAATTGCCATTATAATTTCCACGTCCTCTGTTATTATAGTTGTTGTTGATATTGTTGCCCCTGTAGTTACCATTATTTTGGTAACCACCTCTTCCTTGGTTGTTACCTCTGTAACTGCCTCTGCCTCTTTTTTGGTAATAGAAAACAGTGCTTGGGCTTCCTGTGGTCTGTGTGCAGCAGTGTATATATTTCCCAATTGCATCATTTAGCGTAGTGAAGTTTCCTGCTTCTAAAAAAGGTTTGTGTTTTTTCATTTTCGCATTTTTGGATCATAGCTGATATTGCCTCTTTTGTGGCGAAGATATCAGCATTATTTGCATCTAGACCACTGTCTATATATGCATCCTCCAATGCTCTGCGTAGACTATCAATTTCGGTAGAGTACTGAGATGCTGTTTTACCTTTCTGTTGAATACTCAACATCTTGGCTTTTAAGACATCTACTGATTCTCCTTTCACTGTGTCTTTTAGTTTAGATATGATTCCTGCAATAGTCACTTCATTCTGTACTTTGTACAGTGTTGGGCCAATTATTTTCGACTTGATAACTTCAACTGCAACTGATTCTTGGGTACCTTTAGTGAGGTTAACTATCTTTAAAGCTGTTATAAATCTTTCCAAATGTAGCTTTCTTCCGTCAAAGTCAGGTACAGTTGATGCAACCTCTTTGACGTACTGTCTGTCTTTGGCTACTTGGTCTGTCATATTGGTAATTAATGTTTTACTCGTTTGAGGGGTTTCTATACTATCGTGACCAGTAGTTAATTCTACTAGCGGTGGAGAAACTTCCTTACTTTTTTCTTCTGGTACGTGGGATTTATCATCCATTAATACCGATTTGTCGAATGTTGCAGGAAAATCTAATCTTGTAGGGCAGAACAATTGTAGTTTATGCCTATTTGATATATGTACAAGATTTTCTCTTAGACGTTTGATAAGATCTGAAGCTTGTATCCAATTTAAGGATACAAGTTTTATTATCATTAATTATCCTCCGTACTTCATTATATGTACATATTAGTATCTCAATGTGCTTAATTTTTGTATCGTTTGAAATAACTGCACTTTTATTGAGACATTTAAAGGATTTATCGAATACTACTCTATGTTGTTTGATAAGTTCACTTATTTTATTCCATTCCATATGTAGGATAGTATCATGCTAATGAGTCTCTGTAATTACTAGGTTTCTCCCTAAAATAGTACTCAATTTGTATGCAATGTTTTTTTTTATTTTTTTTATTTAGGCCTAATCTAGGTCGTTTGCCCTGCTCATGTACTTTTTCTTAATACATTTGTTGTGCATTTGGTATATTTTTATACCGATGCTTATGCACATCAATACTACAATAACTATCAGTAAAATTGTGATTATTTCGAGGTTGGGCGAGGTTATCTCAACCTTATTAATTACATTCGCGGTAGAATCTACCGCTTTTGAGTCTATTAAACCCATCTTGGGCCAAGATTGTAACAAAATGATTGGGATATCCAGTTTATGGACTTATATCGAAATAGGTAAATAGATTGAACCATGTAATGTAGGTTAAACTGATCTTACTTGTTTCTTTTCTGATTTGGATTTTTTTTTTTTTTTTAAACTATTCAAGACTATTCGATGGGACAGTCCATTTTATTCAAATATTTTATTTTTAAAAATTGAATGTTTTTTTTTTTTTTTTTTTTTTTTTGGTTGACAAAATATCGCATGTTTAAGAAACGTGCGTCCTAATACACCATGTGGGTGGAGTGAAATTCCTCTACCGTACTTGACGGTTTACAATATCCTGCCTAGTTTTCGCAAAAGCTTTACGGGCTTAAGCTTCTTTAGCGCCACTGTAGCAGCACCAGTTAACAATGTTTTTACAATTTTAATTTCATTTCGTATGATTAAAAATTTTAAATTATTTTAATTTAATTTTATTCAGCTTGAGTAGTGGTCTTCTTGTATCTTCCAGCTAGCTGCTGCTGTTGTCCTGAGCCCTTGGTGTAGGCGATGCCGGTGCCGGACTGCACAGGCTGCTGCTGATGTCCTTGGCCTATGAGCTCAGGCGGTGCCGGTGCTGGTCGCACAGGCTTGCACTTTCTTTTGGGTGCATGTGTAGTGGCAGTGGGGTGAATCGAGCGGGCCTTTACAATCCGCTGGACATTCCTTCTTCATCTTTGGTAGTGGTTTCTTTTGGGGTTGAGAGTAATTAGTGTTTGGTATATATTTGGGTGCTGGTGGTACCAGTGGAGCTGTTGGATTTTGTTTTTCCTCTTTGAGGAATTCTAATTCAATATTTAATTTAGCAGCTGTATCCCAAGGTGGAGGAACAGTGCCATTTAGGAGGTTTTGTAGGTGGGCAATTCTTTTCTGAATTGTTCTTCTTTTACCACCTTTAGTTTTGGACTTCTTGCCAACACAATGGCGATTCATTTCAAAAAAAAATTTTTTTTTTTTCAACCAACAACTCTCACTGTACTCACTCAGATTCTCTGCTTTAAGGTCTCCAGGCCCTCATCAGATTCACAGGTTCCAAGTCTCCAGACCCTCGTCACGGTCGCCATGTAATATCCTTTAATTCCACTTTATTTGGCAGGTCCCGCATATATGTTGTCCACCTCTTATTTATGATTTTGGTCCACCCTTTTCTGCACATTCATGGATATTAAAGAATATCAGTTTTTTGGTTGAGGCACCATGTGCACTCTTTTGCTGTCATTTTTATTCTGTTCTTGGGTTTGCTTAAACTAAGCATACATGGGTATATTCTTACTGGCTATCGTTAGAGTGTGAGCGTTTGTATGTACTTATATGTATATATATGTATGTGCGTGTATGACTCGAGCATACCGCTGGCGGCAAAATGCTAACGCTGCATTTTTGTTAGAGTTTGAGTGAGGCATGATCACATTACACATTTATGTGTTTGGGTTATTGCTCAAGTGCAAGAATGTATGTGCATATGTTTATTAATTGATATAAGTGTTTATTTGTATAAATATGTATATGTATATAGTTAAGTTTGTAGGCTTACTACACAACTATTCACAAATTTAGATACGGCATCATTCATATTGTTAAATGTGCCAGCCTGCATGATAAGTTTTACTTTATCAATGCTGCAGTTTTGTGTCATTGCTTTGATAGCATGTTGGACACTCCTCTATGCTCCTTCGAGAGCTCTAGCCAATTGCTATTTTTGTATAGATGTTGGCTGTTTTATTTTTCTGTTGGAGGTTCATCAGCTTTGCGGAAATCACTTCTACCGATTCTCCTTTCACTGATGTTTGTACTTTATGTTTTATTTGGTTAATTGTACTTTCTGTGCCTATTAAGTTTCTTGCGTATCCTTTTAATTTTGTTTTTATTACGGATACTGCTGTTTGCTCATGTGTCTCTTTAATGGAGTCCACAAGAGTTACAGCGTCCAAAAAACTTTGGAAATTTTCTGTTTTGCCATCGAACTCTGGAAGTAGAGACGATGCTGTTTTTAAGAATTCTACCATAGTTTGCGGCATGGTGGATGATTCTTCTACTAATGTGTTTTCTTCTGTTTTAGTATTTGGTGGATCAAAGCTAGCAGGTACTTCCATAGATGTAGGAATGTATAAGTGTAATTTGTGGAGTTCAGATATTTTGATTAATCTCACACGCACTGCATCTACAATTGTTCTTACTTGTATTACCAAGTTGGCGGTAAATATTTTTGTGATCGCATTGTAACTGTGTAATAATACCACTGTATGTTTAATTACAGTTGCTCTTTGTATTGGTACACTTTTGTTAAGACATTTGTATGCCTTTGCAAATTCATCCCTATATTTGTTGACTTCATTTACTATTTCTGACCATTCCATGAATGTTAAAATGTAGATTTAATTATGTAAGACGAACTTCAAAAATCAATGTTCAGTCTAAAATTTAATTTTCGGGATTGTAGTTAATGCTATTCCCTTTTGTGTCTTACTGCAATGAATTATTGGAGAAAATTCTGAACTATACTTGCTCATATAAGCCTGTTCAAATTCATAAACTGATATGGGTCTGTCAAAATCTAGTAAAACCTGTCTTGTTCTACTACTAAAATGTGGGTCTTGTTCGTATGTTTTTATACACTTGAAAAGTGTATATTAATTTTGCCCAGAAGTTTGTAACGCATAGAAATATTCATTTCCGACCACATAAACTATATATATTCTTGATCAGGACGACGAGCTGAGTTCATTTCCGCTTGTCCGTCCGTCCGTCTGTCTGTCTGTCCGTCTGTCTGTCTGTTTCTACGCAAACTAGTCCCTCAGTTTTAAAGCTATCGAGCTGAAATTTAGCACAGAGTCTTCTTTTTGCTGCACGCAACTAATATGTCGGAACCGGCCGGATCGGATGACTATATCATATAGCTGCCATAGGAACGATCGGTCTAAGAACTAGTTTTAGATTGAAAAACTTTTTTGTTTTCCATCGTAGCGTCACTAATCCTGGTATATATTAGTTTCATATGCTTCCACATCATTCTGGAAAAATTTATCAAAATCGGATCACTATAGCATATAGCTGCCATAGAAACGGTCGGCCAAGAAACTACTTCTAGTGAGAAAAACATTTTTATTTTTCATCGTAGCGTCACTAATCTTGGTATATGTTAGTTTTATGTGCTTTCACATAATACAGGAAAAATTTGTCAAAATCGGATGACTGTATTAAATAGCTCCCATAGAAACTGTCGGTCTAAGAACTACTTCTAGTGAGAAAAACTTTATTGTTTTTTATCGTAGCGTCCCCAATCTTGATATATATTAGCTTTATATGCTTTCACATAATTTTGAAAAAAATTATAAAAATCGGATGACTATAGCATATAGCTGCCATTGGACCGATCGGTCGGAAAATGTGTTTTACTAAGAAAAGATTTGTTTATGGTATCAAATTGTTATTAGCAATGATTCAAAAATTTTAAATATCTATATCTATATCCTATATATATTTTTGCAGTTAAATCAGTTGGAGTTAAGTTTTTCAAGTGTATTAAAACTTCGGCACAGTCGAAGTTAGCTTTGCCTTCTCGTTCTAATTATTTTTGTCGTTGTCATGTTTATTTATTTATTAAATTTTTATTTTTTTTTTTAAATCTTATCGAGGTCGTTGCCTCGGCTCAAATATTTATACACTTGAAAAGTGTATATTAATTCTGCCCAGAAGTTTGTAACGCATAGAAATATTCATTTCCGAACCCATAAACTATATATATTCTAGATCAGGACGACGAGCTGAGTTCATTTCCGCTTGTCCGTCCGTCCGTCTGTCCGTCTGTCCGTCTGTCCGTCTGTCTGTCTGTCCGTCTGTCTGTCCGTCTGTCTGTCTGTCTGTCCGTCTGTCCGTCTGTCCGTCATTCCGTCTGTCTGTTTCTACGCGAACTAGTCTCTCAGTTTTAAAGCTATCGAGCTGAAATTTTGCACAGAGTCTTCTTTTTACTGCACGCAACTAATATGTCGGAACCGGCCGGATCGGATGACTATATCTTATAGCTGCCATAGGAACGATCGGTCGGAAAACTAGTTCTAGTGGGAAAAACTTTTTTATTTTCCATCGTAGTGACACCCATCTTGGTATATATTAGTTTTATATGCGTTAACACAATTCTGGAAGATTTTATTACAATCGGATGACTATAGCATATAGCTGCCATAGGAACGATCGGTCCAAAAACTAGTTCTAGTAAGAAAAACTTTTTTGTTTTTTATTGTAGCGTCACCAATCGTGGTATTTATTAGTTTTATATACTTTCACGAAATTCTGGAAAAATTGATCAAAATCGGATGACTATAGCATATAGCTGCCATATAAACGGTCGTTAAAAAATTACTTCTAGTGAGAAAAACTTCTTTGTTTTCCATTGTAGCATCACCAATCGTGGTATTTATTAGTATTATATGCTTTCACATAATTCCGAAAAAATTTATCAAAATCAGATGACTGCATATAGCTGCCATATAAATGGTAGGTAAAATAACTAGTTCTAGTCAGAAAAACTTTTTTTTTCTTTCGTAGCGTCTCCAATCTTGGTATATTTTAGTTTTATATGTTTTCACATAATTTTGAAAAAATGTATCAAAATCGGATCACTATAGCATATAGCTGCCATAGGAACGATCGGTCGAAAAATAAGTCTTTGTGAGAAAAACTTTTTTGATTTCCATCATAGCGTCTCCAATCGTAGTATATATTTGTTTTATATGTTTCCACACAATTCTGAGAAAATTGATCAAAATCGGATGACTATAGCATATAGCTGCCATATAAACTGTCGGTCAAAAAACTACTTCTAGTGAGAGAAACGTTTTTGTTTTTTATCGTAGCTTCCCCAATCTTGGTATATATTAGTTTTATACACCCTAACTAGAGCACTAACAAACAATAAAGTGTCCGTCAAAAATTGTGCCAAAAAGTCTTTAAATACGTTCGAAAAGCAGCCAGCAGGTACAAATCGCTTGAGGAACATCAGCAGCACTCGAGACTTGTGGAGGACAGTCGATTTACCTGTCGGATCCACAAACAGAAGTAAAACAGCTGAGTAAGCCATATGTCAACAACAACAAA
The DNA here is from genome assembly GCA_018904225.1 of Lordiphosa mommai. Lineage (NCBI taxonomy): Eukaryota > Metazoa > Arthropoda > Insecta > Diptera > Drosophilidae > Lordiphosa > Lordiphosa mommai. Next base: position 870,012 of record JAEIFT010000002.1, on the reverse strand, counting down.
GAAAGCGACATAAGTTTCGAATTAAAGTGAGACTCCAAAGGCCACAGAGGCTTTGGACTTTGAACCTTCGAAAAAGCGCAGAAGAAAAGCTTAAAAGCTCAAGTGCAAGCTCAAGTGCAAGCTCAAGTTAAAAGCATATGAAAAGCACCCAGCAACTGCCTGTAGAGCATACTTTTAGGCGGGCACTAGAAAAGCCGATAAGCAAATGAATATCTATTCTACACCAGAACAGCAAAAAATTAAGCGTAAGAAAAGCGAGTTTTCACCAGAGATGGGCGAATCAGCAGCAGTCCTCACAGAGGCCTCAATCCAACAATTGATGAAAGTCATGCAGTCAACACTGGAGACAACTTTGGATGCAAAGCTTGCAAACGTGGCAACGAAAGATGATATCCATGGAATAAATTTTCAACTAACGGAGGTGGTGTCTCAGATGGAGGCTATCAAAGCTGAAAACATGGAACTGAAAAAGGAGATCGAAGTAATAAAAGCAGACCGCCAAAGAGAGGCAATAGAAATGCAGAGGCTCATCTCCGATTCAAAACGGAAAAATGTGATTTTTAGAGGAGTTCCAAATACCAAGGAACCAAAGGAAACCATTATGGAGGTGTGCAAAAAGAATTTAGAAATTCGCGATCCAATCATTACCTCCGCCAGAATCCTATCTGAACGTGCTCGAGGCAGAAACATTATATGCGAAATGGCAACTATCGATCAGGCGAATGAAGTTTTCAAAAACGCGAGAAAACTAGTAGGCACGACCATTTACGTGGAGAAGGACTTATCAGAACAAAAGCAGAGACACAAGAGCCTACTACTGCTCCTTAAAGCACATCTACAAACTCTTAGCAAAGATGTCAAAATCCTGGTAAAGAACGACTCACTGAACGTAGGGCAAGACTGGTACTATTGGAACAAAGAAAAACAACTGATGTGCGGAAAGCAACAAGGAATAATGGTGCTACAGAAAACCTATCCATGGATCACCCCGGAAAGCGTGTCCTATAGTACACTAATGGATAAATTACCAAAAAACTAACACGGAATAGACAACATATACTTAAAACAAGCAGTCAACTTAGCAGTAACGTCACAACACCACCGAATTTTAATAGATATAGATCCAATCACCCAAACAACAACCATAGATATATAATAAGCAATAAAAGTCTCATCAATGAAAACATAATGTTGAATTTCGAAAGCAATGTTAAAATATTATCGTACAATATAGCAGGGCTAGCAAATAAGCTAATACAAAAAAACTTCTTCAAATTTATAAACGAACATGATATCTTTATTTTATATGAAACATTTATTGAAAAAAATGAGGAGCTGTATGAACCGTATTTTGTGGACTTTAACATCAGATGGAGTATTGCGACTCGAACAGCAGCAAGAGGACGAGCAAGTGGAGGTACCCTTTTTGGAATAAAAAAAAATTTGGCTCAAATATGTAAATTCACAACCATCGAACGAACAACTGTTATCGAGTTCGATACGACAAAGGAGAAGCTCTACATTATCCCTTGCTATATTAATTGTAATAGTTGGGCAACGAGTTTTGAGGAACTATACAATACCCTGAGCGAGTCAAATATGAACAACATAATGGTATTAGGTGATCTGAATGCGCGGCTGGGAAGTGCACAAATAGGCATAATGGACCCTACATCAGAAGAAAAACATGCAAATGCTCCAAGAAACTCGCAAGACACTACGACCGATGCAAAGGGAAAGCAGATCATAGAGCTCGGTGAATGTTTTCGCTTGACAATTTTAAATGGAACGACGCAAAGCGACAAGGACGGAAGATATACATTCTTGCGGGGTCAGGCGACATCGACAATTGATTACTGCTTGATACAAGGCCAGTGGCACACCCATGTAGCAGATATGTGGATTGGAAGTCAAACTTTTTCGAGGTAGAAAACGAAAACCAGTTACTACCCAAGCTGAAATGGATGCAAGCACGAGCGCAGGAATACTCAGCAAAACTAGATCACGAAATCGGAAAATTAGCTCTATCACAGCGAGAAGTAGAGATGGACTCCTTAATAGGTTGTATTGCGGAAGCGGCTAAATTCATGCAGAGACCGAAGACTGAAACTGGGATACAATACTGGTTTAATCAAGAGTGTGAAAGAGCTAGAATAAACTCATTCAATGCCCTTAAAATAGCTAGACGCTCAAACACATATGAGGATAAAGAGAACTATAAACACCTAAACCGCTTCTATAAGCTAAAGTGTAAGGAAACCCAAAGAGAGTATTTCAGTAAATTGGAAGCAGACATATGCCGCGTTACCGATAGCAAATCGTTCTGGGCACTCGTACGAAGACTTAATGGTTCGGGAGCTAGGAAGAACATTGCTGTACCACCAGCAGAACTTGCCCAATACTTTCACAGCCTGCTTTTCTCAGATGACCATAGTAATATTGTGAGCTATGCCCTACCAAATATTATTGTTGATTCCTTAGATTGTGCATTTGATATAGAGGATGTCTACATCGCACTACAGAAAAGTAAGCCAAATAAAGCGCCCGGAACAGATCGAGTAACTGTGGAATTCCTGGCTAATGCCTCCAGCTCATTCATATGCCATCTCACAGAGGTTTTTAATAAAATGTTCAACACAGCCAAAGTGCCCAACAGCCTTCAAACAAGTATCATCTACCCAATATATAAGAAGGGAAGCCCAAATGATGTTCAAAACTATAGAGGTATCTCTTTTCTTAATTCGTCAATGAAAGTCTTCGCATCCATGCTGCTAACTCGCATCACTATATTTGTAGATTCGAACCATCTACTCAGTGAAAGCCAAATGGGATTTAGAAAAGGGTACTCTACGGTTGACAGCATATTTGTGCTCACGGCACTTGCCAGGGAGTATCTGCGGAAAGGAAAAAAGATGTACCTCTTTTTTATCGATTTTAAAGCAGCGTTCGACACAATAAATAGCAAATGCCTTATGTACAAGCTGAGCAATATGGGATTGTCATTAAAAATCATTAATATGCTCATAAGTTTGTATAGCCATAATACCGCTAGAGTATGGGACGGCCATAGTTTATCTGATGGCTTCCAAACGAACCAAGGGGTCAAACAAGGATGCCTTCTCAGTCCGCTCCTATTTGCCCTTTATGTGGATGACATAGAGTCCTCTCTTCCCGGTGGAGTCAAAATGGGAGATCACCACTTTAAGATCTTGAAGTACGCAGATGATATGGTCATGTTAGCTGAGTCCCCCGAAATACTACAGAAAATGATAGATGCGACACAAAACTATTGCAAAACTTGGAATCTAACCATCAATTGTGATAAGTCAAAAGTACTCGTAGTTAGATGGGTAAATGTCCGATTCTTCAGGAAATTAGAGCTGGACCAAACTATTTACCTACGTCAGCAACGCCTTAAGATATAGTGCACAAATTATAAATGAAACTTTTTAGTAACACGAAATTCAAGCTTGTAAAATTAAATTTAAAAAATATTATTATATGTCAACACCACTTTATGTTATAGAATATAGAACTTATGCTATTTTATAATTTATGTTATTTATGTATTTATATTATTTATGTATTTATGTTATGCTCACTTTTGTTTTGAAACGGCTTTAGGTTAACGGCTGCTTGCCATACCTTCGACAAGCCAAAAATAAAATATTACTACTACTACTACTACTACTATTAGTTTTATATGCTTTCACATAATTTTGAAAAAAATTATCAAAATCGCATGACTATAGCATATAGTATATATATAGTATATATAATGTGTTTAACTAAGAAAAGTTTTTTTTATGGTATACAATTTTTATTATCAATGATTTTAAAATTTTAAATATCTGATATATATATCCCATATAGCATTCTCTCTTAATTTTTAGCATTCTCCAGCTTTTGGCGGTTTTTACATTCTTGGGTTGCTTGAAATTCCCAAGTGGTTCAAGCAACACTTGCATGGAGAGACCACTGAAACTCTGGAGATGGCAGCAAAACCTCGCTGATGAGGAAATCTGGTGATTTCCGAAACAGCTGTACGAGGAACCATGCTCACTTTGGTGTTGTTGGTACACTTGTTGTTTTTTCAAATGTTATGGAAACATAACATTTACATGACCTCGAGCCGGCTAGTCCCAATTTCTAAGCAAATAGAAAGGTCGATAAACACTTTTAACAAGTATAAAACGGAAGGCACGCCGTTATTTGTTGAAAAGAAACTGAATTAGTAAAAAGTTTCATGAAAAAACAACATCTTACCTCCTACATGCAGGCTTTGCTTGCATGTAAAACCTTACGGCCGCTGTTGAGTTGGGGAGTTAAACTCTCACTCACACAGATAGAAGCTGTTATCAAGGTACCAACACACTCAAAGCATTCTCCAGCTTTTGGCGGTTTTTACATTCTTGGGTTGCTTGAAATTCCCAAGTGGTTCAAGCAACACTTGCATGGAGAGACCACTGAAACTCTGGAGATGGCAGCAAAACCTCGCTGATGAGGAAATCTGGTGATTTCCGAAACAGCTGTACGAGGAACCATGCTCACTTTGGTGTTGTTGGTACACTTGTTGTTTTTTCAAATGTTATGGAAACATAACATTTACATGACCTCGAGCCGGCTAGTCCCAATTTCTATTCCATATATATTTTACCGGTTAAATCAGTTGGAGTAAAGTTTTTCAAGTGTATTAAAACTTCGGCACAGTCGAAGTTAGCTTTGCCTTCTCGTTTTTTTTATAGATCTCTTATGAATCAAATAAATCTTTAATGCTGTGTTAACAGCTGCCAATATGACAAGAATGAGCACAAGTATATAGATCGAGTCTATGTGTGGGGTATGATCCACAATTTCAATTTCATTTACCACATTGGCAGTATTGCCAGTGGCTTTTGATTGGGTTTTTCCCATTGTAAATAAAATTTATTTTTTGTTTCTCAAAATTTTTATATCTTTAGAATTGGGTTTGATGAGGTGTGAATGATGTTTTGCACATAATACGGTTTACATATGCAAGTTTACAAAGTTCAAGTTAAATACCGTATCATGTGTGTTAGTTAATGGTTTTTATGATAAGAGAAATGTATGATGGTGTTAGTATTTATCTAACGTACCCGCGTAATCGCGTTTAGGTACTAAAAAAAATTGCGAATTGCCAATTACTTGGATCGCTTTTTGTTGGTACGCAGCATTTGGTTAATTCGCCTTAGGTCTTCTTTTGCCTCTTCTTTACGGCTCGGGGTTGCAGTGTGGTCTTTCAGAAGACCGATGCACACTGTTCGTTGGGCCAGCAGGGCCTTTTTTCTGCCTTCTCTCCCGGGCCTGGGCTCGTTGTTTTTCCCTCGCAGCTTGCCGAGCCTGGTACTCGGCAATGGTAATAGGTCTTGGTCCCGCGGTGGGACATTCATCAAGTGCTTCTCTTAAGGACGGCTTGTCCGTCTGCTTCACTGGCGCTGCGTCTTTGAAATGTTGATCCATTCGATGGTGCAAGTGGCGGCCTTTATGCCCCCCGCACGGTTCCCATCGATGACAAAGGGGTTAAACCCTTGCTCCCATTTGGTTATTATTTTCGTCAACCGGTTTTTAATTTCTTTTTGTTTTGTTTTTGTTTATTAAATAGATCACATTCATGGTTATATTTTTCACTTGCTTCAATTATGTTCACATTGAATATGCATTTACGTTTGTTTTCTTGGTAGATTTTAGAAGCTTTTTCTTGCGTTCTTTTTTTTTTGAATATTTGGTTCTTCCCGTTAAATTACGGATAAATCTGTTACGGTCGCCATGAGGTGAACTCCGTAGACCAATATAATAAACACCATATTTATTTTATAACTGGGTAGTTTTTATTAAGTAATGTTTTTAAAGGTTAACATATATCCGACACATAGTAACGGTGTCTTAAATGTGTGGCTGGTCGAACGGAACTGATTTGTTCCCTTTCAAATATGACTGAAGCCAGCTTGAGTATGTGGCGAATAAATGTATATATATAAATCTGCGTTATGTACTTTAAAGTGTATGCAAAGAATTGTACAAACAGCTTACGCTGCATTTTAGTTGAGCGCTAGCAATGGTATCATGTTACGCATGAGCATTGCGATTATGTGCGCTTGAGTTTAAGTGGGTTTTGTTTGAATAATTAAATGCAACAAAGTGTCACATTAATGTGCTTATATATGTTTGCATAACTATATACATGTACTCGCTACATAATAATATTTGGAATTTATTGAACCAAAATAGATGCAACGAAATTAGATGAAATTGTTATTTTTATTGAATTAATCAGTATACACCAGATGGTCCCTTAACTTTACATTTGTAAGTTTCTGCTAACCTTTAACATGCGTTTTAGCCTGAGGAAATCCCTGATTGAAGCAATAAAAACTCAGAACCGAAACTGTACCTGTACAATGTTTCGGTTCTTTTCGGTAATTTCTGTTCCAAAAAAAAAGGTTCCGAAATACCGGTATGCAAAAAATAAATAATAACGGTTCCGGTTCTGGTTCTAAGTTTTAATCGGTTCTTTTCGGTATACGGTTTCGGTTCGGGTTCCGGTTTGACACCCTGGGCACACCCTGTCTTCCCTAAGAAAATAAAATTAAACCGGCGGTCAAATTACTTCTACGAGTCCCCTCTTGGCTAAGGTATCAGTTCTCCTGATGTTTTATGGGCATTTTGGAGTGACCCATAACCGCGCAGGGTATCAGGTAGCTGATACTTTGTCTAAGTAGGAGGAAGTAGAGTAGGCTGTGCAATTCTAAAGGCATCGGTATGTTATCAACCTTTTTGAAAAGGGATGGTTTGCGACCAGTGGCCATGTCCTTGTGGAATAAGAATTGTGCGAAGAAAGAAAACCTGAAAAAAAAATTTTGTAATATAGTAGTTTCCGTTGTCTGATGTACGTACTTACTATTTGTCTTGTTTTGGATGTCGTCAACAATCGAAGACGATGCTGAATCTGGTTCCCAGAGGCGTGCGATCTGGTGACCCAGGATGATTAATGGTCAGTCCTGTGATGCAAAGTCGCACAGCATCATCGTGAGAAGACGATATTGGAAACCTAGTAGCCTAGTAAGGTTTAGGAAGAGTGTTCTTGGATGCCGTGCATCAATAAAATTGAAGGATAGAGCATCTGACATACACTCAACAAGCAGGAAAGTCAGTTTCTATACGTTCCAGAAGAGTGTGCAGTAAAGTGCTGGTAGAGTCCTCCATGGTTGGATAGTAATCCGTTTCCCCCCTCCATATATTAATGATCGAATCTGAAAGAAAAGAAAAAAAAAACATAATTTATTGAGAGTAGCATTATCCTGTAGGTGGTGTTCAAAATTGCATTAATTAATTTTTTTTTAATGTTATTTATTAGTTCCTATTTGTTTTTCATCGAACTATTTATTTAGTTTTTGTTAATTTATTACTCAGTTTATCCATTTTCGTTATTTATTATTAATGTTATTCAATATTAATTTATAGGGATTTAATATTTATTATTTGTTAAGCGGTACTTGCGTTTTTGTGTGCGAGTTGGAAAAAAATAATCAGTGTCAGAAGAAGAGAAAGAGCTGGATTGGGGTAATCAGAGCCACCATCAGCTTAGGTCAAAGGGTCCTCCGAAGGAATCAGGAGATACGGTGTCCGCGTTAGGAGCAGGGGCTGCAAGGTTGCCACCAATACTGATGTCTGGAGGGTTGAAAAGAACACCTCAGTAAGTGATGAAGCATCTGCATCAGGGGGCGCAGAATCCTATGACAGCACAACAGCCACTTCAGGAAGAGCACTTGCTGGATTTACCGATGCAGTACCTAGGCTCAGAGGAAACTTCTGCGGTGAACGCGGCATTAGCCCAGGCGTACGAAACGCATAGACAGTCGCAGGGAGCAGGCATAGGCGACGTAATGTGCGAGGAGATGCTCCACGGGTTCATTGAAATGATGAAAATGATCAATGACCTGCTGAGGCCAGCTAGAGGGCCGAAACCTCAATGGATGGAGACGAAAGGCGACCAGAACACACCGTTTGAAAGAGTGGAAAGTGCCACGAATCTTCCAGCGCAAAAAAAAGCGAGGTGGAGCCAGGGAGCAGTACCGAAAGCCCATAAACAGGACGAGACCACGAGCACGCAAGAAACTAGGCCACCAATGCCGCCTCCAAAGCCTGCACTAAGACCCTGTGGTAGCAGGGCAGAATGTGTCTCGAGCTGTCCTGGAGGAAGATTGGATCAGCAGACTGTGAATTGGCGGAATCCACAAGGCAATGGATGGCGAGACCCGCATGTCCCCTGTAGAATTGAAAGGTGGAACAAATCCTTCGATGGCGAGGACGAGAAGAACGCAGTCGAAGACTTCGTGTTCCGGCTTGGATTCCTGCAGCAGCAGTATCAATGCTCCTGGAAGAAAGTGCTGCGCAGTTTCCACATGCTGCTGACGGGACGTGCACGGGAGTGGTACTGGGTCCACGTCAGGCAGTCGAGGATTGAGAACTGGTCACAGCTCCGACGCGCTCTACTCGACCGTTTTAAAGGGCACGAGACGGAGCACTACAAAATGCACGAATTGTTGCAACGGGAGCAGCACCCTGGAGAGACCGTCGATGACTTCATCCACCATACGGGTCAACTCGCATCTCGTATGAAGAAGCCGTTGAGTGAGCGGTCTTTGGTGAAAATTATTAAAAAGAGATTGCGTGAAAACATCGCCCGTTATGTTTACGCGATTGAAGTTTCTACGGTGGATGAATTGCGTGAGGAGTGTAAGGAAGGGGAGAGATCTGTTGTTTTCCTATTCAAGTATAATGGACTGTATGGGCATTTTTTTTGTGGCCATCGGAAGCGATTTGAATCCGAAGACAAGAGACTTTGATCGAGAGGGCAATGCTGAGAGTGCAACATGAACGATACATATTATTTTTATACCCTTGCAGAGGGTATATTAAATTTATCACAATGTTTGTAACGCAGTGAAGGAAGCATTTCCGACCACATAAAGTATATATATTCTTGATCAGCATGACGAGCTGAGTTCATTTCCGTCTGTCCGTCCGTCCGTCCGTCCGTCTGTCCGTCTGTTTCTATGCTATCTCCTCCCTCAGTTTTGAAGCTATCTTGACCAAACTTTGCAAAAAGTCTTTTAATACAAATACGCTGCACATTTGTCGGAATCGGCCGGATCGGATGACTATATCATATAGCTCCCATAGGAACGATCAGTCCAAAAACTAGTTCTAATAAGAAAAACTTTTTGTTTTCCATCGCAGCGTCACTAATCTTCGTATATGTTAGTTTTATATGCTTTCACACAATTCTGGAAAAATTTATCAAAATCGGATCACTATAGCATATAGCTGCCATATAAACGGTCGGTTAAAATACTAGTTCTAGTGAGAAAAACTTTTTTGTTATCAATGGTAGAGCCTTTCAAAAACTGCAAGGGTGTTTAAAACATCGGCGTAGCCGATTTTAGCCTTCTATTTTTTTTTAAATAAATGGTGCTTAAAAACGAAGAAAAAAAATAGAAGGCTAACATCGGCGTAGCCTTGCAGTTTTTGAAAGGCGCTACCATTGATAACAAAAAAGTTTTTCTCATTAGAATTAGTTTTTAGACCGATCGCTCCTATGGCAGCTATATGCTATAGTCATCCGATTTCGATTAATTTTTCCAGAATTGTGTGGAAGTATATTAAACTAATATTTACCTGTGCAGCGTATTTGTATTTAAAGACTTAAAAATACCGGCTGCACAAACTCTCACATATATATATATACATATTAATAAACATAAAAAAAGGGTTATAGTTTTTATACCCTTGCAGAGGGTATATTAAAATTGTCACGATGTTTGTAACGCATAAAAGGAAGCATTTCCGACCTCATAAAGTATATATATTCTTGATCAGCATGACGAGCTGAGTTCATTTCCGACTGTCCGTCCGTCCGTCTGTTTCTATGCTATCTCCTCCCTCAGTTTTAAAGCTATCTTGATCAAACTTTGCAAAAAGTCTTTAAATACAAATACGATACACATTTGTCGGAATCGGCCGGATCATATGACTATATCATATAGCTGCTATAGGAACGATCGGTCAAAAACTAGTTCTAGTGGGAAAAACTTTTTTGTTTTTCATCGCAGCGTCACCAATCGTGGTAACTATAAGTTCTATATGCTTCCACAGAATTCTGAAAAAATGTATCAAAATCGTATGACTATAGCATATAGCTGCCATATAAACGGTCGGTCAAAAAACTAGTTCTAGTGAGAAAAACTATTTTGTTTTCCACCGTAGCATCACCAATCGTGGTATATGTTAGTTTCATATGCTTTCACCTAATTCGTGAAAAATTGATCAAAATCGAATGACTATAGCATATAGCTGCCATAGGAACGATTAGTCTAAAAACTAGTTCTAATGAGAAAAACTTTTTTGTTATCAATGGTAGCGCCTTTCAAAAACTGCAAGGGTATTTAAAACATCGGCCAAGCCGATGTTAGCCTTCTATTTTTTTGTTGTATCAACAACTCGGGTGTTCGAGTCAGCAGCAGAGGAGAGACTTGGTTCGGTGGCAGCGGGGAAAAGGGAGGGATAGATTATGATCCATTAGGCTTTAAATACAACAACAGCAAAAAAAAAATTAGAGAGTGAGAGAGAGCAGCTACGGTAGTGTTAAACATATATACATATATATTTGCCAGTGCGCGGTTGTTGGTGTGCACGGTTAAATTTTTTTTCTTTTCTGTGTTTCTTCTCCCACAGCAAAACCTTTGCTCTGAGATGCTGGCGCCAACATTCCTGACGGGGTACGTGATTAGAAGCAAAGACAAAAAAAATCGCACACACAAACAATTGCAACGAGCGACTCTTGGGCCGTCAGCAAATATAAGTAGCTGCTGATCTCCAGCTGTGCATAACACAGCATTAGCTTGTTTGTGCATATTCATTTTTTTTGTTAAATGCATATGCACATTTAGAATTTTATTATACACTTGAAAAGTGTATATTAATTTTGCCCAGAAGTTTGTAACGCATAGAAATATTCATTTCCGACCCCATAAACTATATATATTCTTGATCAGGACGACGAGCTGAGTTCATTTCCGCTTGTCCGTCCGTCCGTCTGTCTGTCCGTTTTTTTTTTTTTTGTATTTAATCATAGCTGTTAAATTCGGATTACGATTGGTAATCAATTAGATTATTTATATAAAATAATTTAATGACTATATAATCCTTTGTAAAAAAAATGTCCGATTAATAATTGATTACGATTAGAAATAATCAAAAAAAAATCGGGATTATTTGAAATTACGACAAAAAATCAAAACTATTCAAAAATAATCAAAAAAATAATTCGACTACTTTCAAAGATTAGTTTTGATTACTTTCAAAAAATAGAAATGGAAATGACATATAACAAAACAAAATGAATCAAATTGAAACAAAAAGCTAGGTAGTTTCGGCTGTGTCAGTCATACATAATAGACTATACCCTGTAGTTCGGCCGCACTGGTGCAAACCTCCAAGTGATTCCGCTAACTCTTCGTAGTGAGGACCCGGATACCGACCTAACCACCCCCCATGTAATTTGCTTACGAATTTTGTATGGGCATGACCGCGGTGGTATAAGGTTAACCACCAGACGTTAGCAATGTGACCGGTACAAGGGAGCTACTCCAGTAGTCACTGAAAAACTGAATGAGAAAAAATTGACTTTGCAATTTTTTTTTTTTTTCGGGTACTTGAACTCACAACTTTGGGTAGTTTGAACGTGAACGATAGCATCTTAGCCCATTCGGCTACCAGCCCTCAATTGTGGGGCGCAGCTAAATGTAACATAAATGCGTGCAGCACTGAAAGTAGTCGGACGATGACAGCTCAGGGGTTAAGACCGTTGCCCAGAAATACCGAGGTAGTGGATTCCAATCCTAAGTTTTTTTCTTTTTTTTTATTTGGAAACCATTTATTTAAATTTTAAAATCATTTTTTCATTCTGGATTCTTGACTAAGTATGACTCTTTCGATCGCAAGACTGTCTGCCATGTCATTTCCATCAATACTCCCGTGGCTTGTAGTCCAGTCGATTTGCGTAACAGGACATTTTTTAAAATAATAGCGGGTTTCTAGTGTTCTTTTTAATGCAAAAATGGAAAATCACAGAGGCCGCCCTTTTGAAGGATTCTTTTTGTTATATAGTAAATAAAATATCAAACAGATAAATTTAATTATCATATGTAGGGGGCGCCACGAGAAATAATTTCAGAAATCAAGACATTACTACTTTGTTCTGTTTGTCAATTTTTTAAATCTGTCAAAATATTTTCATTGTATTTAGAGAATTTGTTCAAATATGAATTTGAGCTGCTTCTCAAATACTGAATCTATAGCCCACCGGGTAGAGCGGCATGTCAGACGCTGACGTTCGCATGAGGGAGGCGATGGTTCGAATCCCAGTTCTTTTGTTTTTTTTTTGTGTAAATGTCATTTTCATTTCTATTTTTTTTAAATAATCAAAAATAATCGTTGAAAGTAGTCAAATTATTTTTTTGATTATTTTTGAATTATTTTGATTATTTTATCGTAATTTCAAATAATCCCGATTTTTTCCTGATTATTTATAATCGTAATCAATAATCAATCATGGGAAACTTAAAATAATCGTAATTAAATTGATTATTTTACTTTCAAAAAATAAATAATCTAATTAGTAATAATTATGATTAATAATCATTATTTAACAGCTATGTATTTAATATATAAACAATAAGACAGTACATTCTTTTATACATAAAGTGTACTGCAGTTCTCATCATGCCGCCCCCGTGGTACTGCCGCAAGGTATTTCTTCACGGGGATGGCTGGCCGCTGGCCGCTCTTTTGTTCAGCTCGTTATCCTAAGCTATTCGGGTAAGTTCGGCGCCTGATTTGTTCCAGGCGTCTCTGCTCCTTCGAAATGGTTGCTGCCAAGTCTGATATTATTTGCCACTTTTCCATGCTCCGCAGCATGGTTCCTACGATATTATCGGGTGAGATGCTGCTCCCGATTTTTTCCTCCGCTCGTAACCGGACTTCGGTAAAAAGTGGACAGAAGAAGAAAACGTGTTCGGCGTCTTCAATTGTATCTCCCCCACAGTGGCTACAATATGGATCTGCTTCGTGCTGAAAGCGGTATAGATACGCTTTAAAGCAACCATGTCCACTGAGAAGCTGCGTGAGGTAGAAGTCCAGGTCTCCGTGCTTTCTCGCGATCCATTCCCTTATAGATTTTATGCAGCGAAAGGTCCATCGTCCCTTTAAACTGCTCCTCCAGCGGTCCTGCCACGAGTCGATACTGGTTTGGCGCACTAATATTCGTTCTGTAGCTCGTCTTGTGTGATCGATGGCTGCAGTGTGGGCGACCTCATGTGCTAGGATATCTAGCGGATGCATGCCTGCAAGAACGAGCGCAGCATCATCCGACACAGTTCTGAACGCGCAGCAGACCCTTAGTGCGCATAATCGGTACGACCCTACCAAACCTCTGAAGTAGGACTTGTGCTCGAGGGCACCAATCCAGGTGGATGCTCCGTAAAGGATTTGGTTTTTTACTACTCCTGCGAGCAGTTGTCGTCTCCACTGCTTGGGGCCACCAACGTTTGCCATTATGCGGGACAAGGCTGCAATTGTCATTGCAGCTTTTTGGTTCGCATACTCTAGGTGTGACTTGAAGTCCAGACGTCTGTCAATAATTATGCCAAGGTATTTCAGCGCTGGTTTTGTTTTGACGGTGTGGCCTCCGATAGTGAAGGATGTCTCTTCCACGATTTTTCTGCTGGATATTAACACTGCTTCCGTTTTTTGTTCCGCCAGAGTAAGACCAAAGTCGTTTAGCCAGTTTTGCACGCTCTCAATAGATTCGGTCGCCTTTGTGCTCACCTCCGGGAGGTGTTTTCCAACGACAACAACCGCAATGTCGTCCGCGAACCCAATTATCTCCGTGTTTGCAGACACTTCAACGCGCAGGACTCCATCGTACATGGCGTTCCAGAGCAAGGGGCCCAATACCGATCCTTGCGGCACGCCTCCTGTAACTTCATGCCTCTTCACTCCTTCGTCGGTGTCGTAACACAGGACTCGACAGTTAAAGTAACTTCTGACTAACTTCCTAAGGTAGGGCGATACCCCTACTGACGCTAACACATCCAGAACCTTCGGCCAGTTTGCTGAATTAAAAGCATTTTTTATGTCCAGTGTTACCGCTAGGCAGTATTCCTTGTCTCCATGTAGCCAGCGTTTTCCATTAATGGCCTCTCTGGCAATCGAGGTGACTGCAGTTACCGCGTCTATTGTAGATCTCCGTTTCCGGAATCCGTACTGTGAGTCTGAAAGGCCTCCCAGTTGATTAATCTCGTCTTCGTCTTCGTCCGTCTGTCTGTCTGTCCGTCTGTCTGTCTGTCTGTCTGTTTCTACGCGAACTAGTCTCTCAGTTTTAAAGCTATCGAGCTGAAATCTTGCACAGATTCTTCTTTTTACTGCACGTAACTAATATGTCGGAACCGGCCGGATCGGGTGACTATATCTTATAGCTGCCATAGGAACGATCGGTCGAAAAATAAGTCTTTGTGGGAAAAACTTTTTTGATTTCCATCGTAGCGTCCCCAATCTTGGTATATATTAGTTTTATATGCTTTCACATAATTTTGAAAAAATTGATCAAAATCGGATGACTATAGCATATAGCTGCCATAGGACTGATCGGTCGAAAAATGTGTTTTACTGAGAAAAGTTTTTTTATGGTATCAAATTTTTATTATCAATGATTAAAAATTTTTAAATATCTGATATCTATATCCTATATATATTTTACCGGTTAAATAAGTTGGAGTAAAGTTTTTCAAGTGTATTTCAACTTCGGCACAGTCGAAGTTAGCTTTGCCTTCTCGTTAATATTTTTATTTGATTTATATGAAATTTATATATATTCTTTTAACTACACATTATATTTTTTTTGGAGTGAAATTATTTATCTTTAAGTTGCCTTTGTAGGGTTTTTTATATATACATATATATATATTTTTTTACGCATATTTGGTTCTCTTTTTATACACTTGAAAAGTGTATATTAATTTTGACCAGAAGTTTGTAACGCATAGAAATATTCATTTCCGACCCCATAAACTATATATATTCTTGATCAGGACGACGAGCTGAGTTCATTTCCGCTTGTCCGTCCGTCCGTCTGTCCGTCTGTCTGTCTGTCTGTCTGTCTGTCCGTCTGTCCGTCTGTCCGTCTGTCCGTCTGTCTGTTTCTACGCAAACTAGTCCCTCAGTTTTAAAGCTATCGAGCTGAAATTTTGCACAGAGTCTTCTTTTTACTGCACGCAACTAATATGTCGGAACCGGCCGGATCGGATGACTATATCTTATAGCTGCCATAGGAACGATCGGTCGAAAAATAAGTCTTAGTGAGTTAAACTTTTTTATTTTCCATCGTAGCGTCACCAATCGTAGTATATATTAGTTTTATATGTTTCCACACAATTCGGAAAAAATTTATCAAAATCGGATGACTATAGCATATAGCTGCCATATAAACGGTCGGACAAAAAACTACTTCTAGTGAGAAAAACTTTTTTGTTTTCCATCGTAGCATCTTCAATCTTGGTATATATTAGTTTTATATGCTTTCACATAATTTTGAAAAAATTTATCAAAATCGGATGACTATAGCATATAGCTGCCATATAAACGGTCGGTCATAAAACTATTTCTAGTGAGAAAAACTTTTTTGTTTTCCATCGTAGCGTCTCCAATCTTGGTATATATTAGTTTTATATGCTTTCACATAATTTTGAAAAAATTTATCAAAATCGGGTGACTATAGCATATAGGTGCCATATAAACGGTCGGTCAAAAAACTACTTCTAGTGAGAAAAACTTTTTTGTTTTCTATCGTAGCGTCTGCAATCTTGGTATATATCAGTTTTAAATTTTTTTACATAAGTTCGAAAAAATGTATCAAAATCGGATGACTATAGCATATAGCTGCCATTAAACGGATCGGTCGGAAAATGTGTTTTACTAAGAAAAGTTTTTTTTATGGTATCAAATTTTTATACACTTGAAAAGTGTATATTAATTTTGCCCAGAAGTTTGTAACGCATAGAAATATTCATTTCCGACCCCATAAACTATATATATTCTTGATCGGGACGACGAGCTGAGTTCATTTCCGCTTGTCCGTCCGTCCGTCTGTCCGTCTGTCCGTCTGTCCGTCTGTCCGTCTGTCTGTCTGTCTGTTTCTACGCAAACTAGTCCCTCAGTTTTAAAGCTATCGAGCTGAAATTTTGCACAGAGTCTTCTTTTTACTGCACGCAACTAATATGTCGGAACCGGCCGGATCGGATGACTATATCATATAGCTGTCATAGGAACGATCGGTCGAAAAATAAGTCTTAGTGAGAAAAACTTTTTTTATTTTCCATTGTAGCGTCACCAATCTTGGTATATATTAGTTTTAGATGATTTTACATATTTGTGGAAAAATTTATCAAAATCGGATGAATATAGCATATAGCTGCCATATAAACGGTCGGTCAAAAAACAAGTTCTAGTGGGAAAAACTTTTGTATTTTCCATCGTAGCGTCACCAATCTTGGTATATACTAGTTTTATATGCGTCAACACAATTCTGAAAGATTTTATCAAAATCGGATGACTATAGCAAATAGCTGCTATAGGACCGATCGGTCGGAAAATCTGTTTTACTAAGAAAAGTTTTTTTATGGTATCAAATTTTTATTATCAATGATTTAAAAATGTTAAATATCTGATATCTATATCCTATATATATTTTACCGGCTAAATCAGTTGGAGTAAGGCTTTTCAAGTGTATTAAAACTTCGGCACAGTCGAAGTTAGCTTTGCCTTCTCGTTATTATTAAATATTAAAAAGTTTAAAATATTTGATATCTATATTCTATATATTTTTTACCGGTTAAATCAGTTGGAGTAAACTTTTTCAAGTGTATTTAAACTTCGGCACAGTCGAAGTTAGCTTTGCCTTCTCGTTTTATAAATAATTTGTTTTTTGGGTTTTAGTTTTGTAAATTATTTCTTGAAAGTATGAATAGGTTTATAAATGGAAATTGTTTTAGATTTTAAATATATATAGAAAACAAAAATCAATTACTAGTCTATTAAATTTGAGCTGGGAATCTGCTGTGGCATGGATGCCATAAATATTCGGAGCCATGAATGGGTTTGACTTGACGGACGAGGACTAAAAATAGGGGACCAACGACCATGGCCAAAGTTGGTCCAAAGGCCGCTCATATGCGTGAGAAGGGGTGGGAAATGGCCTCCGATAGTGAAGGATGTCTCTTCCACGATTTTTCTGCTGGATATTAACACTGCTTCCGTTTTTTGTTCCGCCAGAGTAAGACCAAAGTCGTTTAGCCAGTTTTGCACGCTCTCAATAGATTCGGTCGCCTTTGTGCTCACCTCCGGGAGGTGTTTTCCAACGACAACAACCGCAATGTCGTCCGCGAACCCAATTATCTCCGTGTTTGCAGACACTTCAACGCGCAGGACTCCATCGTACATGGCGTTCCAGAGCAAGGGGCCCAATACCGATCCTTGCGGCACGCCTCCTGTAACTTCATGCCTCTTCACTCCTTCGTCGGTGTCGTAACACAGGACTCGACAGTTAAAGTAACTTCTGACTAACTTCCTAAGGTAGGGCGATACCCCTACTGACGCTAACACATCCAGAACCTTCGGCCAGTTTGCTGAATTAAAAGCATTTTTTATGTCCAGTGTTACCGCTAGGCAGTATTCCTTGTCTCCATGTAGCCAGCGTTTTCCATTAATGGCCTCTCTGGCAATCGAGGTGACTGCAGTTACCGCGTCTATTGTAGATCTCCGTTTCCGGAATCCGTACTGTGAGTCTGAAAGGCCTCCCAGTTGATTAATCTCGTCTTCGTCTTCGTCCGTCTGTCTGTCTGTCTGTCTGTCTGTCTGTCTGTCTGTTTCTACGCGAACTAGTCTCTCAGTTTTAAAGCTATCGAGCTGAAATCTTGCACAGATTCTTCTTTTTACTGCACGTAACTAATATGTCGGAACCGGCCGGATCGGGTGACTATATCTTATAGCTGCCATAGGAACGATCGGTCGAAAAATAAGTCTTTGTGGGAAAAACTTTTTTGATTTCCATCGTAGCGTCCCCAATCTTGGTATATATTAGTTTTATATGCTTTCACATAATTTTGAAAAAATTGATCAAAATCGGATGACTATAGCATATAGCTGCCATAGGACTGATCGGTCGAAAAATGTGTTTTACTGAGAAAAGTTTTTTTATGGTATCAAATTTTTATTATCAATGATTAAAAATTTTTAAATATCTGATATCTATATCCTATATATATTTTACCGGTTAAATAAGTTGGAGTAAAGTTTTTCAAGTGTATTTCAACTTCGGCACAGTCGAAGTTAGCTTTGCCTTCTCGTTAATATTTTTATTTGATTTATATGAAATTTATATATATTCTTTTAACTACACATTATATTTTTTTTGGAGTGAAATTATTTATCTTTAAGTTGCCTTTGTAGGGTTTTTATATATACATATATATATTTTTTTTACGCATATTTGGTTCTCTTTTTATACACTTGAAAAGTGTATATTAATTTTGACCAGAAGTTTGTAACGCATAGAAATATTCATTTCCGACCCCATAAACTATATATATTCTTGATCAGGACGACGAGCTGAGTTCATTTCCGCTTGTCCGTCCGTCCGTCTGTCCGTCTGTCTGTCTGTCTGTCTGTCTGTCCGTCTGTCCGTCTGTCCGTCTGTCCGTCTGTCCGTCTGTCCGTCTGTCCGTCTGTCCGTCTGTCCGTCTGTCCGTCTGTCCGTCTGTCCGTCTGTCCGTCTGTCTGTCTGTCTGTTTCTACGCAAACTAGTCCCTCAGTTTTAAAGCTATCGAGCTGAAATTTTGCACAGAGTCTTCTTTTTACTGCACGCAACTAATATGTCGGAACCGGCCGGATCGGATGACTATATCTTATAGCTGCCATAGGAACGATCGGTCGAAAAATAAGTCTTAGTGAGTTAAACTTTTTTATTTTCCATCGTAGCGTCACCAATCGTAGTATATATTAGTTTTATATGTTTCCACACAATTCGGAAAAAATTTATCAAAATCGGATGACTATAGCATATAGCTGCCATATAAACGGTCGGACAAAAAACTACTTCTAGTGAGAAAAACTTTTTTGTTTTCCATCGTAGCATCTTCAATCTTGGTATATATTAGTTTTATATGCTTTCACATAATTTTGAAAAAATTTATCAAAATCGGATGACTATAGCATATAGCTGCCATATAAACGGTCGGTCATAAAACTATTTCTAGTGAGAAAAACTTTTTTGTTTTCCATCGTAGCGTCTCCAATCTTGGTATATATTAGTTTTATATGCTTTCACATAATTTTGAAAAAATTTATCAAAATCGGGTGACTATAGCATATAGGTGCCATATAAACGGTCGGTCAAAAAACTACTTCTAGTGAGAAAAACTTTTTTGTTTTCTATCGTAGCGTCTGCAATCTTGGTATATATCAGTTTTAAATTTTTTTACATAAGTTCGAAAAAATGTATCAAAATCGGATGACTATAGCATATAGCTGCCATTAAACGGATCGGTCGGAAAATGTGTTTTACTAAGAAAAGTTTTTTTTATGGTATCAAATTTTTATACAC
Organism: Lordiphosa mommai; assembly: GCA_018904225.1. Classification (NCBI taxonomy): domain Eukaryota; kingdom Metazoa; phylum Arthropoda; class Insecta; order Diptera; family Drosophilidae; genus Lordiphosa; species Lordiphosa mommai. Next base: position 850,274 of record JAEIFT010000002.1, on the reverse strand, counting down.
TTGAAAAGTGTATATTAATTTTGCCCAGAAGTTTGTAACGCATAGAAATATTCATTTCCGACCCCATAAACTATATATATTCTTGATCGGGACGACGAGCTGAGTTCATTTCCGCTTGTCCGTCCGTCCGTCTGTCCGTCTGTCCGTCTGTCTGTCTGTCTGTTTCTACGCAAACTAGTCCCTCAGTTTTAAAGCTATCGAGCTGAAATTTTGCACAGAGTCTTCTTTTTACTGCACGCAACTAATATGTCGGAACCGGCCGGATCGGATGACTATATCATATAGCTGTCATAGGAACGATCGGTCGAAAAATAAGTCTTAGTGAGAAAAACTTTTTTATTTTCCATTGTAGCGTCACCAATCTTGGTATATATTAGTTTTAGATGATTTTACATATTTGTGGAAAAATTTATCAAAATCGGATGAATATAGCATATAGCTGCCATATAAACGGTCGGTCAAAAAACAAGTTCTAGTGGGAAAAACTTTTGTATTTTCCATCGTAGCGTCACCAATCTTGGTATATACTAGTTTTATATGCGTCAACACAATTCTGAAAGATTTTATCAAAATCGGATGACTATAGCAAATAGCTGCTATAGGACCGATCGGTCGGAAAATCTGTTTTACTAAGAAAAGTTTTTTTTATGGTATCAAATTTTTATTATCAATGATTTAAAAATGTTAAATATCTGATATCTATATCCTATATATATTTTACCGGCTAAATCAGTTGGAGTAAGGCTTTTCAAGTGTATTAAAACTTCGGCACAGTCGAAGTTAGCTTTGCCTTCTCGTTATTATTAAATATTAAAAAGTTTAAAATATTTGATATCTATATTCTATATATTCTATTTACCGGTTAAATCAGTTGGAGTAAACTTTTTCAAGTGTATTTAAACTTCGGCACAGTCGAAGTTAGCTTTGCCTTCTCGTTTTATAAATAATTTGTTTTTTGGGTTTTAGTTTTGTAAATTATTTCTTGAAAGTATGAATAGGTTTATAAATGGAAATTGTTTTAGATTTTAAATATATATAGAAAACAAAAATCAATTACTAGTCTATTAAATTTGAGCTGGGAATCTGCTGTGGCATGGATGCCATAAATATTCGGAGCCATGAATGGGTTTGACTTGACGGACGAGGACTAAAAATAGGGGACCAACGACCATGGCCAAAGTTGGTCCAAAGGCCGCTCATATGCGTGAGAAGGGGTGGGAAATGGCCAGACCGCCGATCATAGATATGATAAAGCTGGCGAGAGCGTGTGTGTGAGTAAATGCGAGAGAGAGAGAGTATCAGCTGGGGCTGTTTGTGTGAATGAGTGTGAGTGAAAGTATCTGGGGGATACATTCATATGGATGAAAAGGGATTGAGTGAATTCAGATGGAATGTATGTAACTGAATGAGAACGACAGCTTGTGGGTGGATCGGAGAGCTCTATTTGACGGACTTTTTATCTATCTACTGTAGGCACGAACTAAAATAAATGTATTGTGATTGTCTGTGAGGGAAAGGCATCCGAAAGGACCACCCCATCCGGCGAGCCAAGCCGGGCTGCCAGCGTGCCTACCGGGAGCGCATTTCCACTCAATGGGAAAGCGGCAGACATAACAATTGGCGCCCAACGGATTGTGCAAGGACGGAGACAATTTTGATATGAAGTATTCGTTTTTAGAATTTTAACGTAACTTTCTTGGGTTTTTAAAAATTATTATTTTGTTTATTGGGCTAGGAGATATTTTCTTTTGGGGACAGCTACACAGGGCTTGTTTATTGAGCTTTACTCAAATGGGTGGTGAGGCTGAAAACAGAAGAAAGATAGTAGTGTAATGTTTCAAAAACATCAGCAAAAACATCTCTTAGAGTCTTCCATTTGTCTCCTCCCGCCAAGAGAAGAGAAGTTCGTGTTGCTTGCTTTAAGTTCTTTTATTCAATGTTTTTTGGCTTACATACTTTCTAAGCATTAGCCTAAGCCGCGTAGCTGCGCTGCCGGTAACGCCAACAGCGGAGCGGCCGCAGTATATATATCTTATATGTATAGTCATAAGAGAGAGAAAATGTTATGTGCACTTATGTGAATACATAGCTGTAGTCGGTCAGCGTGAGACTGCTAATCATGCATTTGTGACATGCGGAGCATGAGTGGGTGATCATATTTCACTCGCACTTGAACTTAGTTGTTTATGTAAATACTGCGACAAAGTGTCACAGTGTGTTTGTGTACTACAGTAGACATTTGATATATGCACATACTACATCTCCCTCCTTTTGAAAAATAACGTAATTCTATGAAGTTATTTTATTAGTGTATATTAAACATTATTATTCAAAAGGTGTATCATTAATTCTTATTTTATTAAATCTATTGCATATTTATATATATTTTTTTTCGCATTTTAGTGTATTGTTTTATATTATTTTATTTATTGGTTGATCAGACCTCTTTTTTTTCATTATTAAGATTTTAGGTTATTGTAAATTTTTAACCTATCCTTATGTACCTTCTGTTTTTTCTGTTTGCTATCTCTAATTAAAATATTGTCATCTTCTACTAGGTAGAAAACCTTAAAAAATTCCTAAATATGTAGGATCCAACTTATGTCCCGTTTCATTTCTTAGCAATACTTTATCTCCTACTGATATATTTAAGTTCCTTACTGCTTTATCGTAGATTTCCTTATTTTTTCGCTTATGTACTTCTAACATTATTCTAGCTTTTTTATATACTACTTCTAGTCTATATTTGCTCTCCTTAGCACAATCATCTATATTATATATAGGTTCTATATTACTTATGCTATTAAAATCTTTTGGCAAATTATTTGTTTTACCAAAGACAAGTTCATATGGACAATAATTATGTGTCGTAGATGATCGTGTCATGCGGCCCAATCAGTTTTATCAACCGTTATATATGAACGTATGTATTCATTAAAAGTTCTGTGGCTTCTTTCGACTGTTCCAACTGTCTGGTGATGTTGTGCAGTAGATGTTATATTCTTTTTTTTTTAAATTTTTGCACAAGTCATTGATTATTGAATTTTTGTATTCTGTTTCCATGTCCGTAATGAACGTCTTCATTCGACCATACTTCAGAATAAATGATTCAAATATTGCCTTAACAACAGTAGTCGCATTTTTATTTGGAATTGGAATCGCAACTAAATATTTAGTCAAGTCACATATTAAGGTGACTGCGTATTCGCTTCCACTATCTGACTTGGGTAGTGTCTACTATAACCCTGTCAAAAACATTTACTTGTGTTTCTGTAATTGTTAAAGGAGTTTTTATATTTGTTGTCACTTTTGATTTTTGACATTTCTGACATTTTCGTATGTGCTCAGTAATATCTCGAGTCATACCATTCCAAAAATAATGTCTTTTGACCTTGGCCAAGGTTTTTGCGATGCCTGTGTGACCTCCTTGTATTGGATCATCATGGAATGTAGACAATATAGCTTCTTTTTCTTTTCTATTAGGGTCACCGGGATGAGTAGCGCTACTCTTAATAATGTTTATGTTTTATTGCCCATTTCTTTGAAATTATCGATTGAAACATGTTCAAAGATATTTTCCCACGGTGCCACTTTGAGTTGAATGATTTTATGTATACCGGCTTGCATTTCAAGCTCTTGGAAGAACTGACCTAAGTCAAGGATTCGATTAGTATATAAATCGCTAACATCATATCTTGTAATAATTTTCTTTCCATGTTTGAAGAAACATAGCATACTCTTTATTTGCACGGTCACTACTTTACGTGCTTCGTCATTTTTGATGACTTCATATACGTTGGGCTTTGAAGCTTTTTCTATAGATTGCATAGGCAATTCTATTTGATCGTTTCCTGAGCAGGATTTTTGTCTACTTTGGTATCATGTAGTGACTTTTATTATATTTCTGGTATTTTGTTGCAGTTCCTTGATGGTTATTCTTGATAACGCATCAGCTACAAAATTGTCTTTTCCTTTTAGATATTCAACCGTAAAATTATACTCCTCTAATTCAAGTCTCATTCGCGTGAGCTTAGAGATTGGATTTATCATAGAGAACAGGTATGTGAGTGGTCTGTGATCTGATTTAACAGTGTCTACCATAAATATATGGTCTGAAATGTGTTATTGCCCAATGAATTGCTGCCAATTCTTGTTCTGTTGTGCTTTCATTACTTCCACCCTAAGTAAACGATCTTGATGCGTAAGCAACTGGGAGTTGGAGTCCGTTTTTGTTTTGAGTTAAAACTGATCCACAAGCTTGCTTACTTGCATCCGTTATTATGCAAAATTCTTTGCTGAAATCTGGGTATTGTAACAGGTTTGGATTTATTAGTGCCGATTTGAGATGTTCGAATGCACGTTGGCAGTCAGCTGTCCATTCGAATTTAACATCTTTTTTACATAATCTTGTTATGTGACGAGAATATTCGGCAAAGTTTTGGATAAAACGTCTATAGTAATTGCAAAATGCAACGAATCGTATAGAGCTGTCCGCATCTTGTGGAACTGGATAGATTTCTTTTATCTGTGCATTTGTGTCCCAAAAATGTGACTTCATGCTTGAAAAATTAACATGTTTCAGGATGTAACTTTAGGTTGTATTCTCTACATTTCTCAAAAACATCGGTTAAGTTTTTAAGCATATGTTTTTCGGAACAACCAATGACTATTAAATCATCCATATAAAGAAATGCTTGAGATGGTTCTAGTCCGGAGAATGCGAGAATGATGACTATTCTCTGGAATGAATTTGGCGCTATTTTTAATCCAAATGGTAGTCGCGTGAAGCGATATGAACCATTGCTTGTTGAAAAAGACGTTATATCTCTAGAACTTTTTTCAAGTTCAATTTGATGAAAACCAGACATTAAGTCTAGGCATGAAAAATATTTCGCTCTTTGTAACGTGCAGGGTGTGGGTGTTTACTTATGTTTTTGTACTAGTTGTTGTTGCAGTGTACTACGCGTTTTAAATATACTAAAAATAGTTTGCTCAAAACAGATATACTTATATAAACACACTATGGCGGGATTTCGGGGTTTGTGCACCTCTAGCTTTGCTCTTAGCTAGCTCGCCGGATTGTCGGGGTTCTTCCTACTGTCCCTTTTGTGCCATACACACACATTCATAATGATTTTTAGGTGCACTTTTGATACAGTTCAGAAGGAACCAAATAATAAAAGAAAACAGTTTTTAATAAAAACATCGGAGCGGTTCGACATACCGTCACTATAGGAATCTATCAAGCTTAGGGAAATTATATGTTATTTCTTCCCTCTTCTCTACCCACCCTACCTAGGATGTACAACTTTAGGTTGTATTAGCCCCTTTTTATATCTTAACATAGTTCATAGTACCCACGACTTTCCACAGGCCTTACTCAGGACGAATTAAGAAGCACTTAGAACATGTTTATAAATTAAGATATTACGGTTTAATAACTCCAGGTAAATCTTTTTAGTTTCAATATTCATGAATTCAACTTATTTAATGTATGTAAAAAACGAGAAGGCAAAGCTAACTTCGACTGTGCCGAAGTTTTAATACACTTGAAAAACTTTACTCCAACTGATTTGACTGGAAAAATATATATAGGATATAGATATCAGATATTTAAAATTTTTAAATCATTGACAATAAAAATTTGATTCCATAAAAAAAAACTTTTCTTAGTAAAACACATTTTCCGACCGATCGGTCCTATGGCAGCGATATGCTATAGTCATCCGATTTTGATAATTTTTTTCAAAATTATGTGAAAGCATATAAAACTAATATATACCAAGATTGGGGACGCTACGATAAAAAACAAAAAAGTTTTTCTCACTAAAAGTGGTTTTTTGACCGACCGTTTATATGGCAGCTATATGCTATAGTCATCCGATTTTGATCAATTTTTTCAGAATTGTGTGGAATCATATAAAACAAATATATACTACGATTTGAGCCGCTACGATGAAAATCAAAAAAGTTTTTCTCACAACGACTTATTTTTCGACCGATCGTTCCTATGGCAGCTATATGCTATAGTGATCCGATTTTGATACATTTTTCCAGAATTATTGGAAGCATATAAAACTAACATATACCAAGATTGGGGACGCTACGATTTAAAACAAAAAAGAATTTCTAACTAGAACTTGTTCTTAGACCGATCGTTCCTATGGCAGCTATATGATATAGTCATCCGATCCGGCCGGTTCCGACATATTAGTTGCGTGCAGTAAAAAGAAGACTCTGTGCAAAATTTCAGCTCGATAGCTTTAAAACTGAGAAACTAGTTCGCGTAGAAACAGACAGACGGACAGACGGAAAGACGGACGGACGGACAGACGGAATTGAACTCGGCTCGTCGTCCTGATCAAGAATATATATAGTTTATGTGGTCGGAAATGAATATTTCTATGCGTTACAAACTTCTGGGCAAAATTAATATACACTTTTCAAGTGTATAAAAAGTAGTATAGTAATTAAACAATTATAATTCAAAATTTCGTAAGATAATGAATAACAATATTTTCGCAAAAGAAAGAAGAAAGACGGAAGATCGATATTGGTAAGATCTTTAAATTCATTAAGGCCAAAAAAAATCATTAAGGGTTGACATGTATATATATGACAAAATTCATAAACATTCTTTTTACCCATTTACTCACTCCGTTATCCTTGAGCTCAATGATGACGATGTGTTGGTAGCTGTGGGAACCAAAAATTATAAGTATATACATGCCAAAAGTAAACTTGATTCAAATTTCATTTCTTTACGCAGTATCTTACCAACTCGAGATTCAATCAATGCTTAACATTTTAATTTATAGGCTTTTTATTTGTATTATTTGAAATAATTATATTTTCATTTTCTTCTATGCTTTCTACCTTATAAGGTCCAGTATATTTAAGATCTAGCTTATGTCCTGTTTCATTTTTCAATAGAACCTGATCTCCTATTTTTAACTCAAAATTTAAAGTATTTTTATCATAGTTAATTTTTTGTTTTTGCTTATGGGACTCTAACATTAATCTAGCTCTCTTAAATGCTTGTTCTAGTCTAAATTTCGATTCTTTAGCATAGTCTTCGATATTAAATAGTGGTTTTATCTTATCTATACTATTAAAATGTTTAGGCAAATTTGAAGTTTTACCAAAAACTAACTCATATGGACAATAGTCATGTGCCATAGAGGGGGTTGTGTTAAAACAATATACGAAGTATTGGAGCCACACATCCCAATCTGTTTTGTCAACTGAGATGTATGAGCGGATGAACTCATTAAGCGCTGTGTGGCTTCGCTCCACGGTACCTACAGTCTGGTGATGATGTGCGGTAGAAGTTATGTTTTTGACATTCAAATTTTTGCATAAATCTTCTATTATTGAATTTTTGTATTCTGTTCTCATGTCCGTAATGAACGTCTTCATTGGACCTTTTGCTACTGTATTTGCACTTTTGTTTTTAATTGATATTGCTACAAGGTATTTTGTTAAATCGCAGATTAGTGTTACTGCATATTCATTTCCTTGTTCAGATTTGGGTAGTGGACCGATCGTATCCACAATTACCCTGTCGAAAGCCATTTGTGGCGTTTCAGTTATTGTTAATGGGGTCTTTGTGTGTTTTGTAACTTTTGACTTTTGGCATTTGGCGCATTTTCTTATATATCTTGATATATCTCTGGTCATGTTTTTCCAGTAATAATGCCTTTTTATTTTTGCTAATGTTCTAGCTATGCCTGTATGACCTCCTTGTATTGGATCGTCATGGAATGTAAACAGTATTGCTTCTTTTTCTTTATCATTGTTTGATAATATTGACACTGGCTTGAGTAGCGCTACCCTTATAGATTTTAATATTTTATTGCCCATTATTTTAAAAGATTCTATTAATATGGTGTCAAAGATCTTTTCGCTCAGTGCAATTTTGAGTTGGCTAATATTTAATAGACCGGCTTCTGTTTCAAGCCTTTGAAAGAACTGACCTAAGTCGAGAATTTCATTGGTGTACATATTGCCAACTTCAATTCTTGCTATAACTTTTTTCCCACGCTTTAGTAAGCATAGTGAATCTGTTAATCGCAAGGTCACTACTTTTCGTACCTCATCATTTGTAATGACTTCGTATACGTTGGGCTGAGAAGCTTTATTTAGATTTTGCTTATGCAAATCTATTTTTTCATTTTATTTTCCTGCGCAGGAATTTTTCTGTTTACTCTGATTTCTGGTAGTGACTTTCAGAATTTTATTGTTCGTCTGTATATTTTTTAAATCATCTATTGTGATTCGTGATAGCGCGTCGGCTACATAATTGTCTTTTCCCTTTAAATATTTTACTGTGAAATTATATTCCTCTAATTCAAGTCTCATTCGTGTTAGTTTCGAACTGGGATTTACCATTGAAAATAGGTAAGTGAGTGCTTTGTGATCTGTTTTTACAGTGAAATGTCTACCATAAATATATGGTCTGAAATGTGTTATTGCCCAATGAATAGCTGATAGTTCTTGTTCTGTTGTACTTTTGTTGCTTTCGCCTTTTGTAAAAGATCTGGATGCGTATGCAACAGGGAGCTGTAGTCCATCTTTGTTTTGAGTTAGGACTGCTCCACATGATAATTTACTAGCATCTGTGATTATGCAAAATTCTTTGCTGAAATCTGGTTATTGCAAAAGTGTTGGGTTTATTAATGCTGATTTTAGATGTTCGAAGGCTTTCTGGCATTCAGACGTTTATTCAAATTTTACATCTTTTTAACATAATCTTGTTATGTGACGGGAATAGTCGGCAAAATTTTTTATAAATCTTCTGTAATAATTACAAAATGCAACAAATCTTCTAGCGCTGTCCGCATCATGTGGGACTGGATAATTTTGAATGACATCGTATTTTTTGTCGTCTGGCAAGATTCCTTTGTCTGTGCATTTATGTCCCAAAAAAGTGACTTCATGCATAAAAAATGAACATTTTTCAGGGTGTAACTTTAGATTGTGTTGCCTACATTTCTCAAAAACATCGGTTAAGTTTTTGAGCATATGTTTTTCGGAACAACCAATGACTATTAAGTCATCCATATAAAGGAATGCTTGCGAAGGTTCCAGTCCAGAGAAAGCTATAGTCATCATTCTCTGAAAGGAATTTGGCGCTATTTTTAATCCGAATGGTAGTCGCGTGAAGCGATATGAACCATTGTTTGTTGAAAAAGATGTTATATCGCGTGAACTTTTTTCGAGTTCAATTTGATGAAAACCTGACATTAAGTCAAGGCATGAAAAGTATTTTGCTCTACCTAGTTGATCTAAAATATCATCAATTCTAGGCAGCGGAAATTTATCAGACAACAGTTTTTTATTAATTTGACGATAGTCAATTACTAATCGCCATTTTTCTTGTCAGAATCGGGTAGTGACTTTTTTGGCACTAATAAAAGTGGGCTATTATAAGCTGACACAGATGGTTCGACTATTTGGTCTTTTATCAATTTTTGGACTTGTCTTTCAATTTCATTTTTCTGACTATGAGGACTTCTATAATTTTTTATATAAGTTGGTTCATCATCTTTCAATCTCAGTTTTTGTTTATAAAAATTGTTAGTGGTTTTTGATTCGGTTTCTAGTCCGAATACATCACTATATTGGGTGCATAAAGTTGTGAGTTGTTTATGAAATTGTGGTGGGAAATTTTTCGAAAGTTGTTTTAATACACATTGTTCTGTGTTATTTAAGTCTGTTTTAACTACATCGTAGTTTGAAAGTGGTTCATATTTTAAATTGTTTATGCTGACTACTTGATGTGTATTTGCTGTATTTAGAAGTCTTATGTAAGCATTTTTAACAGTTGCTATGGTATTTGCAATGTAAATACCATGCTGAATTTCCTGGTTTGGAATCAATACACTGTCTTCTTCTGAGGATAGTTCAATTTTTCGGACAACTTGGGATCTTGCTGGCAGAACTATGGAGTTGTTGCCAGAACTGTATGTTATTGGAACATAAATCGGATGTTTTAAGTTGTTTGGTCTAATTATAAGCCAGTCTTCAGATGGCTTAAAATCTAATTGGCAGTTGTATTTTTTAATGAAATCGATTCCTAGTATTCCATCACAAGGAATAGCGAATTGTAAATTTACGATATGGAAATCATGTGGAATTATATATTTAGAAGTTTGTATTTCGATATAAGTTAGCCCTTTTGATTTGGTAACTTCTTGATTTATTCCCTGTATATTGATTATATGATCAGTTTGGATTTATTGAAAATCATCGGAATTTTCTTTTAATATGGATATTTTTGCACCTGTGTCTGATAAAAAGACTAATTGTTTTCCTGTTGCTACATTTATGAAAGTAACGAATGTGTTTAGGCTGAGATTGATGGTGTGAATTTTAATGTTTCCTACTGCTGAGTACCTAAAGGTTGTTGGGAGTTTCCCGGTGCGTTTTGGGCTACTCTAACATTATTGCTGTTATTATTGTGATTGTTATTGTTGGGCCAAACGTGGCCCACAGTTTATAAACATAATTTTAAATCTTACTTAAAGTCTTGAATACCCATTATATTTTGTGAAACTCTTTTATTTATAATTTCTTACAATAATCTTAAGTTAAGAATCACCCTAATGTTCTCTGAGTTCCTTTTAGCTTACTGTAAACGTTCTCTCTTCTTTTTGTACTTGTAATTCGCTAGCTGCGCCTAGCTCACACTTTGAAATATTAAAACAGTTCTTTGCAAGCGATCGAGCGAAATGGTTGTGCCTCATTGCGTTGGTTGGAAATTGGACTAACGTGGTTTTGTCAAGCTTCACCCCCACCCCTTTGATATCGTGCAGGATAGGAAAACGCTCCTGACCTTACATCTTGGCGCCCAACGTGGGGCAGTGGAGTTTAAGTTTCTCGCAATCATTTCCAAATGCTATAATTTTATTGCATTATCTGGAAAAATTTGGACTTTTGGATCAAGGAATGATCGTTTATTGCTCACATTGCAATCGCCCTGCCTCCCCTCGCTGACGCATCGCCGATCCAGCATTGCAATCACATCGCCCTGCGACCCCCCGCTGCCGCATCACCCTGGAAAAGTTTTTGGTTGCTAGCATTCTCATCGTCTTGCGTCTCCTCGCTGGCGCATCGCTGAGCTTCTTCTAAAAACCTACATTGAAGAATAGATCTTCTGTGCCGCCCCTCGCTGCCGCACAGTCAAAGTTCCATCAAAATTTCCCTACGTGACCATCCAGTGCTCACCCCGCGACCCCTCGCCGTCGCTTTGTCGAAGTTTGTCTTCGTCTTGTCTTGTCTTCGTCTTCGCTTCGTATTTTTGGTGTCTCTCAGCTACACATCGAATTGCGCAGTAGACACACATACAGACAAGAAATTGGTTTTGAGCGCAAATCAACTCTCTTTGCCACTCAATTCGTCTTTGCTTTGATCAACTCAACATTTCGTGCTGGCAACGCTGCTACAACACATAAGAACAAAAAACTACAAAATTTCGAAAAGGAAGGAAATATTAAATTAATTTAATTTTTGGACATCAAAATGACTTTGGAAAAGTTAAAACAACAACGGACTCGCAACATTGTGGATCCAGATCAGGCCGCAGAGCCACAGGCAGCAGACGAGTTGCAGTGTCGGCTTGGAATATTGGAAGCCTATTTCAAGCAGCTAATGACGGTCCAATCCAGTATTTAAGATCTGGATTCAAATGACACAGCTCGTGGAGAAATTGAAGATTCATACATTTTCACCAAGTTGGCCATCAAGAGGCAGCTTGGAGAAGACCTTTAACAGAACAACTCTGGCTATATGGATGCTTTGCCTGTGCCCATGCCCATGCCCATGGCGGCCTCATCAATGAAATTACCTAGAGTTGCGCTTCCTACGTTTGATGGCAAATATGCAGAATATAAAAATTTCATTTCTCTGTTTAGCCAAGTTATCGACCAACAAACGTGTATCACACCTATTGAAAAGTTCAACCAGCTGATCAGCTGTTTGAAGGGAGCTGCCTTGGAAACAGTTAAGGCTTTTCAAGTGACGTCCGAGAATTATCCCAAAGCACTTCAACGTTTAAAGGAACGCTATGACAATCCAACATTGGTATTTTTGGATAATATCAATTCGTTGTTCCAGTTGCCCAGTGTCAACAAGTCCAATAGCCAACAGCTTCGGAGCCTCATCGATAATGCCTCAGCGCTATACAATTCTTTAAAGTCACTTGGGGATGAGTCGCAAATTGCTCAAGCCATGCTGATATTCGTAATTATGGAGAAGGTTGATCAAGGGACCAAACGCAAGTGGAACGAATCCTTGGATTTTGCAGATTTGCCAACATGGAATTTGTGTGTCCAAGTAGTGGAGAGACATTGTCAATACTTGGAGTCCTCTGGCCAGACGGAAGCTCAAGCAAATCGAGTGCCAACTTCTGGTAAACCACGGAACCAGCCGACACCACGTTAAGGGCTATCATTTAAGTGTACCAATCAAGTTTGTGTTCTTTGCTCCAGTTCGGATCATCGAATGGTTCGTTGCCAGCAGCTCAAAGACATGTCCGTAGAGCAACGCTGTGAGGCTGTGAAGCGCCACTCACTATGTCTGAATTGTTTTGGAAAGGGAAATCAAGCTTCGAAGTGTCCATCCACACAAAAATGTCGCGTGTGTACTCGCCCGCACCACACTTTGCTGCACCGGGAGAGTACTCAACCAAGGTCAGCATATATTATACCCGTGCCCTCAGCGGCTCAGTCTCAATCGCATGTGGCAGCTCCATCCGAAGGCGCTGTTGCACATACTCATATGAACAAACCCTCTGAGCAGGTAATTTTGGCCACTGCCATAGTTTTAGTTCGCGACGCATCTGGAGGCTATAGGATTGGTCGAGCCTTGCTGGATTCGTGATCGCAAGTTAACTTTATTTCGGAAGAATTCGCTCAAGCCCTACGTTTACCAAAACTTAAACGTAACATGAAGATTTGCAGCATTGGTGACTCACACAGCCACATTAAGTTCGGAGCATCTACCACCATCAGATCCCGTTTGGAAACTTGCGAATTCTCACTTGATTTTTTGCGTAACTTCGCATATTGCTTATCAGCCCGACACAGATATTGATACTTCGTCATGGAATTTGCCTCAAAATGCACCACTAGCTGATGAGCAATTTTACAAAACTCGAAGAATTTATTTGCATATTGGAACTGAAACCTTTTTTGAAATACTTTCAGTTGGTCAAATCAAGTTAGGTCCTGGTCTGCCCACGCTGCAGAAAATGTTACTTGGATGGATTGTCTCTGGACGCTACGAGAGTCCCCATCGTTCTATCTCACACAGCTATGTCCTGTCCCTAGAGGAGTCCATAAACAAAAATATGGAAAAACTATGGCGTATAGAAGATGTTAATGTGCCATCAGAAAAACTCACATCGGAGCAACGCCAGTGCGAGCAAGTATTCACTCAAACTGTTAAACAACAATCAGATGGCAGAATCACAGTTCGACTACCCTTCAAGGATGATCCTAGTTTTCTGGGCCATTCTTTGAGACGGCTAAAAGAAGATCTGAGGCGTTAGAAAGACGCTTAAATCGCACACCCGAAGTCAAGGCATCCTACGTGGAATTTATGATGAAGTTTGAAAAGCTCAATCACATGAGCTTGGTGGCCACACCAAACCTGGAGGAACGACATTATTATATCCCTCACCACTGTGTGTTCAAGATGAACAGCACATCGACCCGGTTGAGGGTAGTGTTTGATGCGTCCAGTCAAACTTCAACTCAAAAGTCACTCATCGACGTATTAATGGTAGGGCCAACCATCCAGACAGAATTTTATATGCTGCTACTTTGATTCCGGATGTACAGATATGCAATTACGGCTGATATTGTCAAAATGTTCCGACAAGTACTGATTGACCCAAATGACCGTAAATTTCAATGTGTTCTTTGGAGAAATTCCCCAGATGAGAAGCTGTGTACCTATGCGCTGAACACAGTCACCTATGGAACAGCTGCTGCCCCATTTTTGGCAATACGTGCCATGATGTATTTAGCTGATCTTCCTTCAAACAGCAGAAAGCCTGGAGCCGATGCCATCAAGCTATCTTTTTATGTAGATGACTTTCTGTGTGGACATGATTCTGTGGATGGTCTACGGCAGCTAAAGGCAGAGGTTATCGAGATCCTTGGAAAAGGAAAATTTGAACTGGCAAAATGGCACTCGAACCATCCCGAATTTGTTGACGACAGCACTGTAAAGAATTTGAATTTGGAGGATACAGCCGTCACAAGCACGCTGGGATTAGCCTGGGACCAGCGGCAAGATGTGTTCCTGTTCGCATTTCAGCCCAAGAAGACATTTGGTTCCGTCTCCAAACGTAACATATTGTCTTTGGCGTCATCGCTTTTTGACCCATTGGGTTTGGTATCGCCTGTGGTCATTGTTGCAAAAATAATTATGCAAGAGCTATGGCTGTTAAAGTTGGAGTGGGATGAGGCCATCCCACAGCACATGCATCAAGCTTTGACAAGCTTCTTGGAATCATTATCATCGCTGGAGTCATTGAAAATACCACGCTATTGCTGCAGCCAAATCCTCAAGAACTTCAATTGCATGGATTTTGCGACGCATCCATTCGCGCTTACGGATGTTGTGTATACGTGCGCACTGTGGATAGCGATGGCAAGGTTAGGGTACAGCTGATAACTTCCAAGTCCAGAGTGGCACCAACACGAAAACTCTCTGTCCCAGAATTGGAATTGGCCGCTGCTCACCTGTTGGCGCTACTATTTACCAAAATCAAAGAAGTTTTCTCAACCGAATATACCACTTTTCTTTGGAGTGACTCGCAGACCGTTCTGCATTGGATTCAGCAACATTCGGCAACACTGTCCACATATGTTGGGAACCGAGTTTCCGATATACAAGAAAACACGTCAAATTGTTTATGGAGATATGTGCCAACTCGTTTCAATCCGGCCGATTTGGTATCCAGAGGATCTACGCCTTTGGAACTGCAAGACTCAAATTGGTTTGAGGGGCCGGCATTCCTCGCACAGAGTTCCAATCATTGGCCAATTGACACTCGGCATGAAGTTTATCTCGAGATGGTGAACCTCGAGAAGCGGAAGTCAGCCTTCAAGATTTCAGTGGATCGCAGTCGCCTATTGGAATTCCTTCAAGATGTTAGTTCACATCGTCGCTGTTTGCATATTGTTGCATGGATGTTACGTTTTGGCTGGCGTTTCACCAAAAAAGTCGCATCATTTGATACCCCATCACCTGGTCCAGAAGAGCTGCAACGTGGTCTCCATTGTATAGTATGGAACATACAGCAGCAAAACTTTGCTGAAGAAATAAGTGCTCTTCGCAAAGGCAACAACAAGTATGTAATCATCTCAAATATCTTAATCCGTTTTTGCAGTCCACAGACGGATACATGTTGATGAAAGTTGGAGGGCGTCTTGAGGCAGTAAAACACCCGATACTGCTTCCCAGCAAAGATGATTTTGTTCGGAAATATGTGCAGTTCCTTCATCTGCAAAACTACCACGCAGGACCAAAGGCATTGGTTGGACCCATACGTCAACATTTTTGGATCGTTCATGCCTGAGATTTAGTCCGCAGTGTTGTCAAGGCTTGTGTACACTGCGTCCGTTATAAGCCAAAGCTGCAGCAGCAGTTAATGGGACACCTCCCAGTTGAAAGGTTGTCTCCATCTCGGCCATTCTCACGATGTGGAGTGGATTTTTGCGGACCTGTCAGCACATATCTTCGGATTCGGGGCAAGATCCCAATCAAAAGCTACATTGCTATATTTGTATGCTTTGCGTCGAAGGCCGTACATATCGAGGTTGTTTCGGACTTATCGACAGATGCATTTCTCGCCGCTCTAAATCGTATGATTGCCCGACGCGGTCTACCTTCGGATATATTTTGCGATAACGCAACTAATTTTGTTGGAGCGACCAGTTAAAGGAACTTCAAAGTTTTTTATTCAAGCAAGAAACTCAGCGATCGATTGTCTCATTTTGTACTAATGAATTTATTAACTTTCGTTTCATTCCTCCCAGAGCACCACATTTTGGAGGCCTGTGGGAGGCGGCAGTCAAGAGTGCCAAAGGATTGATGGCTCGCAGCCTAATGAATGCTCGTCTAACATTTGAAGAGTTAACGACAGTGACTGCTGAGGTGGAAGCAGTCCTAAATTCTCGTCCATTGTCCCCACTCTCGCCGGACCCAAATGATTTGGGTGTTCTGACACCAGGTCACTTTCTGACTGGTGGCCCTCTTCGAGCTTTACCGGAGTACCCAGTTGCTGACGAAAAACTGGACCACTTGGAGCGCTGGAGACGTGTTACTTTCATCAAACAATATTTTTGGCAACGGTGGCTCAAAGATTATGTGAGCGAGCTCCATGCTCGTTCAAAGTGGACAAAGACATCTGCGAGTGTCTCCGTTGGCGATTTAGTTCTCGTACATAAGGACAATTTACCTCCACAGAAGTGGATCATGAGTCGCATTATAGCGACAATTCCTGGCAAGGATCGGCGAGTTCGAGTAGCAGATGTTCGAACAACCAAAGGAGTCATAAGGCGACCTATTCATAAATTGGCATTTCTTCCAGTTTCTTGAAAGCCCCACGAGCTTTCAACGGGGCCGGGATGTTGGGCCAAACGTGGCCCACAGTTTATAAACATAATTTTAAATCTTACTTAAAGTCTTGAATACCCATTATATTTCGTGAAACTCTTTTATTTATAATTTCTTACAATAATCTTAAGTTAAGAATCACCCTAATGTTCTCTGAGTTCCTTTTAGCTTACTGTAAACGTTCTCTCTTCTTTTTGTACTTGTAATTCGCTAGCTGCGCCTAGCTCACACTTTGAAATATTAAAACAGTTCTTTGCAAGCGATCGAGCGAAATGGTTGTGCCTCATTGCGTTGGTTGGAAATTGGACTAACGTGGTTTTGTCAAGCTTCACCCCCACCCCTTTGATCTCGTGCAGGATAGGAAAACGGTCCTGACCTTACAGTTATTATGGGTATAAACTCAATTTTGGTGGTTATTTCCTCCATAACTTCCTCTATTGTTTCCTTTATTATTTCCTCTATTATTTCGTCTGTCATTGTTGTTGTAATTTTATCCGTTATTGCGGTTATAATTATTGTTATTATTATTATTATAATTGTTGTTATTATAATAACCGCGGCCATTGCCTCTTCCGCGATAATTACCTCTGTTGTTGTAATTACCACGCTGGCCTTGACCTCTTTGTGCGTATAGTATTGAATTAGCGTTGCCTGTCATTTCAGTACTACATTGTAAGTACTTTGTGATGGCTTCGTTCATAGTTGTGAAATTTCCTGCCTCCATGATTGTTTTCAGTTTTCCATGTTCACAATTTTTGATCATTGTACTAATGGCTTCTTTGGTGCTGAATTTATCGGCATGTTCGGCCGTTAGGCCTTCGTCAATATACGAAGATTCCAAAAGCTTACGTAAATTGTCAATTTCTGTAGTGAATTTTTCTGAAGTTTTTCCCTTCTGTGTGGTCTTTGACAATTTTGCCTTTACTACATCGAATGTTTCACCAACTATAGTATCTTGCAATTTTTTTATAATTGCATTTATTGTAATTTCATTCTGTACCTTGTACAGTGTAGATCCTATTATTTTTGATTTTATGACCTCAACAGCTAACTCTTCGAATGTGCCTTTTGTTAAGTTTTACTGTTACGCCTTATGGAGGAGCGAGGACATACGGTGATCGCTTATGCAGACGATGTTGCCATTATCATCAGAGGAAAATATCCGCAAACTCTTTGCAATTTAATGCAGGATGCGCTAGCGACTCTTTCAGAGTGGACAGATGGATGTGGCCTCGGGGTCAATCCAACAAAAACGGAACTGGTAATCTTTACCAGGAAATATAAAGTTCCGGATCTTATTCCCCCTCGACTAAATATCTTAAAACTAACATTTAGCGACACGGCTAAATACCTTGGTGTAGTACTTGACAAAAAACTATACTGGAATGAAAATATACTCGAACGGGTCAAAAAGGCAACAACTGCATTATACTCGTGTAAACGCGCTATTGGCCGTAAGTGGGGCTTCTCCCCTAAAATTATACATTGGCTTTGCACAGCCGTTGTTCGTCCTATACTACTCTATGGAGTTATAGTCTGGTGGCCAGTCTTGGGTAAACCATCTGTTCTCAGGATCCTTCATAAAGTACAACGCAGTGCGAGCTTATGTATGAGTGGCGCTTTGCGAACCACTCCTACGGAATCCCTTAACATTATGCTACATCTAGTACCACTAGATTTATTAGCCCGAGAAATTGCAAGTAATACTGCTCTCAGGCTCAGAGAAACAGCTTCCTTCTGTGCAAGCTCCCATGGCCACTCGGCTATACTGAATAGTCTAGTGGCGCCACCAACAAATATAGATTACTGTACACCCACTCTAGAGTTTAATACCATGTACGAGGTCATAATTCCAAGCCGCCAGGATTGGAACTCGCTTCCCCATGACAAACCAAACGCGATCAACATCTATACAGATGGCTCGAAACTGGAAAGTCGGGTGGGAGGAGGAGTTTTCAGTCCAGACCTTGGCATAGAAATGTCCTTTCGTCTTCCCGATCACTGTAGTGTCTACCAAGCGGAGGTCGTAGCTATCCAGGAAGCTACGAACCATCTAAAAGAACTAGTGGTCAAAGGGGGAAATGTTTTTATCTTTCCGGACAGTCAAGCTGCACTAAAAGCCCTTGACGGAAATACTAACAATGCTAAAACAATACCCAATTGCCGCAAATCTCTAAATCAGATGGCTCAACACTTCAAAATATGTCTAGTGTTGGTGCCTGGACACTACAACACTAACGAGACAGCCGACCGACTCGCTAGACTTGGCACCACCACCCAGCTCTTACCGGATAAGAGCACTATAGGGGTGCCTTTTGCGACATCTAAACTAAAAACAAGGCAAACTACCTACAACATGACCACGAACCGCTGGAGACGAATCCACACCTGTGAAATTTCCAGGCTTACCTGGCCAACTCTCAACCTTAAAAGAACATTGACGTTACTACGTTTAAGGCAGAATGTCTCCCTTCTCGTAGGAATTCTTACAGGACACTGTCTTATAGGCACTCATGCCGCGAGGCTTGATATTGACCATAATGATTACTGTAGAAGTTGTTGCTCAGTTGATGAAGTAGAAAGCGTTCAGCATCTCCTCTGTCACTGCCCAGCGCTCAGTAGGAGACGTTATGCAATCCTAGGTAAACCTTTTCTACCTGACCTTTCAGGGGTATCTGAAATGGAGATCGCTATTTTAATCAAGTTTGTGCTACTATCTAAGTGGTTTTATAGGGACGAACCTCCCTTTACTGGCTAAAAGTAAGAATTAGGGTTTTATGGCATTTATGGGCCTATTTTTTTCTGGCCTAAGTGAAGAGGCTTCACAGCCTCTACCATCGCAACCTAACCTAACCTAACCTAAGTTTACTAACTTCAAAGCCGTAACAAAGCTTGGAAGATGTAAATTTTGTCCATTAAAATCTGTAATGGCATTCGAAATGTCTTTAATGTATGCCCTTAGGGTAGCTGGGTCTGCCATTATATTTTCTTTTTTGTCTATTACACTTGTATTTGAATCTTTCTTCTTCTTCTTCTTCTTGTTGTTCCGGTAATGTTATTACCGCAGGAATTGTTAGATCGTGTAGATCTTTTTCTTTTATATCAGTTCCTTCGCTTGATTCGGAATCTTCATCTTCCGCTAAATCTATTTCTGCCTGTTCTGCTGATTCTTGCTCTTCCCTAGGGTCTATTGTCAATGGGGTTTTTAAGATTGTCGGTATCGATATTTCTAAATTATACCTTTCTTTGACAGTTATTAAATTCGAACGTAACTTGATCAATAATTTTGATATTTTTGACCAGTTCGTTCTATTTATTACTTCCCTATTTTCATGCACTAATATTCTTGACCTATTAAAAAAATCGACAAGAATCTATGCATGTTTATTAATTGTATCTTTCTGTATTATTCTATTTTGGCTTACACATTTGTAAGACTCATCAAAAGTTTCTTTTAGTTCTCGGATATGGAGAGTTAGTTGCTCCCATTCCATACTTAGATTTTTTTTTTTTTTATACTAGTTGTGGATAATTTTTAGCACATTAATTTGTCCTAACATAGGATGTATGTCTATTTCTGAGAATACTTTACAATTTCTCATAGTAGACTGTACAATCGATTTTTGGGTGCCGCTGCAATGAATAAGCGGGGAAAAAACTATGCCGTACCTATCCATATATTCATATTCGAAATTGGAAATCAAAATAGGCTCTGCTCTGTTTCTGATTATGGATAATACCCTATTCTCAAAATTTGGTTCCTTTTCCAAAGTCATTCTAATACTACTGTATTTCTGTGTATTCATTTTTGTTTTTATTAATTTTTTTTTTATTATTTTTTTTTAAATTTTATTTAAAAAAAAAATGAATTTATCTTAGATAACATTAATTTCTCTTATGTTAACATGTCACATTGTACATATGGGGCATTCTTTCTCAAACATCCCAGTCAAACAAATTAAAATTTTTGGATTGGCTTCAAAATCGAAAAATAACGGTTCATTTTGAAAAATAGGGGGTGAATTTAAATTTTTTTTTATTTTTGCTATTTTTTTCAAAAAGTACATGAAAAATACTTTAAAATGACATATTCACAATATAAAATCGATAAAGTTTTGTCATAGTTATACGATTTTAAAAATACCAATGTCCCTTAAATTGTCAAAACTTCCACCCCCCCTAATTTCTACAACTTTTTTTTAATGAGTTAATATTTTGGGAATTTTTATACACTTGAAAAGTGTATATTAATTTTGCCCAGAAGTTTGTAACGCATAGAAATATTCATTTCCGACCCCATAAACTATATATATTCTTGATCAGGACGACGAGCCGAGTTCATTTCCGCTTGTCCGTCCGTCCGTCTGCCTGTCCGTCTGTCTGTCTGTCTGTCTGTCTGTTTCTACGCGAACTAGTCTCTCAGTTTTAAAGCTATCGAGCTGAAATTTTGCACATAATCTTCTTTTTACTGCACGCAACTAATATGTCGGAAACGGCCGGATCGGATGACTATATCTTATAGCTGCCATAGGAACGATCGGTCAGAAAATAAGTCATTGTGAGAAAAACTTTTTTATTTTCCATTGTAGCGTCACCATTCTTAATATATATTAGTTTTAGATGATTTCACATATTTGTGGAAAAATTTATCAAAATCGGATGACTATATCATATAGCTGCCATAGGAACGATCGGTCTAAGAACTAGTTCTAGTTAGAAAAACTTTTTTGTTTTCCATCGTATCGTCACTAATCTTGGTATATGTTTGTTTTATATGGTCTTACATAATTCTGGAAAAATTGATCAAAATCGGATCACTATAGCATATAGCTGCCATAGGAACGATCGGTCAAAAAACTACTTCTAGTGAGAAAAACTTTGTTTTATATCGTAGCGTCCCCAATCTTGATATATATTAGCTTTATATGCTTTCACATAATTTTGAAAAAAATTATAAAAATCGGATGACTATAGCATATAGCTGCCATTGGACCGATCGGTCGGAAAATGTGTTTTACTAAGAAAAGATTTTTTTATGGTATCAAATTTTTATTAGCAATGATTCAGAAATTTTAAATATCTATATCTATATCCTATATATATTTTTGCAGTTAAATCAGTTGGAGTAAAGTTTTTCAAGTGTATTAAAACTTCGGCACAGTCGAAGTTAGCTTTGCCTTCTCGTTTACCTTCATATAGGATAACAATTCACCAAAGTATGAAGCTAATCCAAAAATTTTCATTTTTTGACTGGGACGTTTGAGAAAGAATGCCCCATATACATATATATTTTTGTTTTATTTATGTTTGAATATATTTTTATAATAATTGTTTGCGCTATTATTAAATTAGATCTTATCTAGATCGTTAGCTTGGCTTAAGGCCCTTTTTGTTACACATTTATTGTGGAACTTATAAGCTTTATACAGAATGTATAAGCACATTATAAAGACAATTATTGATAATAATATATTTGTTAAATTTGAATCAATATTTGTTGATTCGATTTTGTTAATTACATTTGCAGTGGAGTCCACTGTTTTTGTGTCAATTAAACCCATTTTGGGTATTATTTCTGTATTGTTTTTAATTTCTATTTTGTATATTGAATTACTGTTCATTAAAAAACATTTTCGATCATATTTAAACTTTTTTTTTTTACGAATTCAATTTTTTTTTGACATGTATATTCGCAGCCTGGATTTTCGAATGGCCCCTTGCAATCTGCTGGGCACTTTGGTTTTCTGGCTTCTTTTAAATCTTTCTTATTATTATGCTCTTTTAATTTTCTGTACGTATTTTCTAGTTCTTTTTTTATTTCTACATTTTCTTCCCAGGGTACTGGGGATGTTCTTGGAGCATATAACTGCCTGTTTAATTCTTTTATCTTTAGATTTAGGAAGTTTTTCTGTCCTCCTCTCTTTTTCTTTCTACTATTTTTTCCTGCTTTAGGCATTTATGTTTTTTTTTTTTTTTAAAGTGATTCTTTGGATATATAAGTTATGGCCGGTCATGGCCAGGGAGGGTATGACCCTCTGATATTACCTTATTAAGTTAAATTCCATTCCCTTGTTCTTTATCTCCACTCCCAAAATAAAAGACTTCTTCCTTCAATAGTTATAATTAGTTTTATTCAACTCGAATGAGTGGCGTGTAGGTTGGTTGTCGTTCCAAAAAGAACTAAACTTAACTTATTCTACAAGTGGTCGGTTGACCGACCCGCTGCCCAAGAGTCCCACGGTGTCAGCACATTTCGGTGCCGGCAGAGCAGCGGGGAATCTGAGCCGTCAGCATATTTTGAAGTGCGGCGGATATTGTGCAACCGCCGGCGGCGGTTGTGTTTGCTCTGCAACATTGTTGCTGTTATTTGATGCTAATGCTGCAGTTCGATTCAGATTGGTCGGGGGGTGGGGGGTGCATGGCGAGTGAAGACGGTTCGTAGGTTTGTAGCTGACACAGCTAACGGACGGTCAGCGCACTTCCGTTGTTATGTTGCTGTCCCTGCTAGTATGTAGGTCGAGGAGGTGGTGCGAGGGGGTGAAGAGGAGGGGGCGCTGGCTGGTGTTAACTCCTCCCCATCACAAAATCTGTGTCCCACAGATCAATGTGCCTTGGCTATAGGCTCACGAGGGCCTCGTGCTTCCAGGTCCAAAGGGGGGTCGCGTAATTTTGGTATACCCCTTGTCGACGTTATTTTCTTCCAGACACAAAACATTGCTGCCATGATGATTAGGGCTATGACTACTTCTGCGGAAAACGAGATTAAAATTTCATTTGATAAAACGGACAATTTTTGAAGATTCTCCATGCTGAAATTGTGAACGTATTTTAGTGATAATTCGTAACCCGAGGTCGTAATATGGGTTAAAACGGCCGGCTTTGCCATCAGGTGTGTTGACGAGTAGCTGCTGTAGTTTCGGAATTGAACGATGTACGAACCCTCCAAGTGGTGATTCCTTGCCGGGTCGGTTACGGCTCCGTTGAAATTTGTCAGGAAAATGGTGCCATCTTCGATGAGTTCCACTACTTCTTGGTTGGTCCTTAGATAATCACAAGTTGCCTGCCCTCCTTTCAAGAGTTTATTTGTTTATTTGTTGGAAAAAAAAGTCGACAAATGGTGGCTGACAACCAAAAAAAAGAAAAACTGAATACGTTATAAAAAGGCTTAATGAACTAAGAAAGCCTAACAAGGGAAATCTAACAAAATTACAAATCGACTAGTAACGACTCCGATACGGTGGGGGAATTTTATTTGCCCGTCCGGCCAGCTATGCCCCAGTTCACAGCCAATTGAAGCCAGAGACGTTACTAGACCTAACACAAATTTAAATAGTATAGAAGTCGATAAAGAGAAAAAAAAAATAGTGAGGAAAAAAAAGAGAAGGCTTAAAAATATGTTTACAAAATCATAAACACATACAATAAATAAACAATATTATAAAATGAACAAAAATAATATAAAATAAAACAAAAAAGGAAAAAATTAAATTAAATTAAATATAATAAAAATAAAATAAGTATAAGCTAAAATAAAGATGAATTAAATCATCCGGAAAATCTCTGACCCGGTGGGGGAATATTTATTGGCCGGTCCGGCAAGCTAGGCCCCTGCTCCTGCTGGATGTGGTCAGAGATTTTGCCGGAGATGTGCAAAAAGAGATAACTTTATGGAAAAGAGAGAGAGTTCTGTTGAGAGCAGGTGATAAACATCATTATAATTTTGACATAAAACCCGAAAACGGTTGTGTTGTGCGTAGTCGGTTGTGCATCTAGGCAAGATTAAAGACAAATAATTTCTAGTTGGTCTAGAGGGAACAGAGAAGTTAAGGCGACCTAAGAGTTCAGAAGAGTCTACATCACCGATAATTAACTTATGAAGAAAAGAAACGCCTAGGACTGTTTTACGGTTAGCCAACGATGGAAGGTCAATAAGCAAAAGCCTACTAGAATACGATGGCAACCGAAGGTTGGGATCCCAATTTAAGCCGCGGAGGGCAAAAAGCAAGAATTGCTTTTGGACAGAGTCAATACGATCCATATGCTTTTTATACTGCGGACACCAGACGGATGAGCAGTATTCAAGCACCGGGCGAACTAAAGAAGTAAAAAAAACTTTTGTTGTATAGGGATCATTAAATTCCTTCGACCAACGCTTAATGAATCCAAGTACATTCGCCTTATTAACTATCCATTCGCCTTATTAACTATACAGGATATATGATCATTAAAGCTTAATTTGCAATCAAAAATAACTCCAAGATCAACGACAGTTGATATTCGTTGCAAGGGTTCATTGCCAATCGAATAGGAAACTAGCGAAGGTTTGCAAAGATGAAAAGACATAAACATACATTTTGCGCAATTAAGAAATAAATGATTAACCAAGCACCAAAAATGAAGCGAGTTTAAATCATCTTGCAACCTAATAGAATGCATCGGGTCGTTGTAAGATAAAATGAGTTTAACGTCATCGGCATACATAAGTATCCGAGAATGAGATATTGAGGTACACCGGAAGTTACGTAGACAGGTTTTGAAATATTAGATCTGAGCAGAACTTTTTGAGTTCTATCTTTTAAATATGAAGAGATCCAAAAAAGAAAATGGAGGGAAATCCAATACGATCAAGCTTAAGGAGGAGGAGATCATGGTTCACGGAGTCAAAAGCCTTACTGAAGTCAGTGTAGATGACATCAGTTTGGCATTTCATAAGGAATCCATCGTTAACTAATGATGTGAATTCAAGCAAATTGGTCGTAGTTGACCGACTCTTTACAAATCCATGCTGAAAAGGTGACAAAACCAATTTGCAGTAATGCTGCAATGTAGAGGTTATAATTTCTTCAAACAACTTAGGAATAGCAGATAATTTGGCGATACCTCTATAATTGGAAATATCTGATTTTCTACCTTTTTTGTGAAGAGGAATAATGAAGGATTCTTTTCAAAGATTTGGAAAAATAGTAGAGTCAAGCGATAGATTAAAAAGCTTTAGGAATGCAACTATCCTCCTCCAGTTTATGTAAGTCCGCTTCTCCGCATTCTGTTGTGTTTCCAATGGACAAACAATTTCCAAGAACGGCGTATGTTTCCAATTGGTTCATGGCCAGTTTCCTGTATTTCAGCACGACTTGTTTGCCGTCCGATATCGTCGGGTAAGTCCACATTAGTCGGTACTTCCTGTCTATTACTTTGGGTATTGCCATGATGTACAAAAGTGCCGTGCCATTCGTTAGTATTGTCGGCTTGGAGAATTCAACTGCCTCCACATCATTTTGGTATGGGAGGTTGTCCGTTTCTGACAATATTGTGTCGATCTCGTCATGATCCAGTAGGTTTGTGTTGACCACTCCAGTCTTTGCGAGCTGGCAGGCTCTCATCATCTCATTGACCTGATCCGCTATAACTATTGCTTTGTGCAGTACAGCCGTCGTCGCGTGGAGATCCCCGTCAATCGCATTAACCCTACCGATAACGTCATTGAGCCTCTGCAGTGATTCGTGTGTTGAGTCAAACAACTTTGTGTTGATTCGGATTTGTTGGTTGTTGTTCCTTGCCAGGCTGTCTTCCGCCCTCAGAATCGTATCCCAGTCAGATTTGTCTGGCGAACCCGCAACCCATTTCCAGGCCGACCATAACCAATCGATAGAACGTGGCTTGCGTCCCGGAGCGCTAGTCATCCGTGAAATGGCCTCCGATGCGTGTTGAAGGTAATAGCCAGCCAAAGCGTTGATTCTCTGGTCGGTGATTATCGTTGTCTCGTCGGCTACCTCGTTGATGGTGTATTTTGTTTGTGGGTTTTTTGTTATACACTTGAAAAGTGTATATTAATTTTGCCCAGAAGTTTGTAACGCATAGAAATATTCATTTCCGACCACATAAACTATATATATTCTTGATCAGGACGACGAGCCAAGTTCAATTCCGTCTGTCCGTCCGTCCGTCTGTCCGTCTGTCTGTTTCTACGCGAACTAGTTTCTCAGTTTTAAAGCTATCGAGCTGAAATTTTGCACAGAGTCTTCTTTTTACTGCACGCAACTAATATGTCGGAACCGGCCGGATCGGATGACTATATCATATAGCTGCCATAGGAACGATCGGTCTAAGAACAAGTTCTAGTTAGAAATTCTTTTTTGTTTTAAATCGTAGCGTCCCCAATCTTGGTATATGTTAGTTTTATATGCTTCCAATAATTCTGGAAAAATGTATCAAAATCGGATCACTATAGCATATAGCTGCCATAGGAACGATCGGTCGAAAAATAAGTCGTTGTGAGAAAAACTTTTTTGATTTTCATCGTAGCGGCTCCAATCGTAGTATATATTTGTTTTATATGTTTCCACACAATTCTGAAAAAATTGGTCAAAATCGGATGACTATAGCATATAGCTGCCATATAAACGGTCGGTCAAAAAACCACTTTTAGTGAGAAAAACTTTTTTGTTTTTTATCGTAGCGTCCCCAATCTTGGTATATATTAGTTTTATATGCTTTCACATAATTTTGAAAAAAATTATCAAAATCGGATGACTATAGCATATCGCTGCCATAGGACCGATCGGTCGGAAAATGTGTTTTACTAAGAAAAGTTTTTTTTTATGGAATCAAATTTTTATTGTCAATGATTTAAAAATTTTAAATATCTGATATCTATATCCTATATATATTTTTCCAGTCAAATCAGTTGGAGTAAAGTTTTTCAAGTGTATTAAAACTTCGGCACAGTCGAAGTTAGCTTTGCCTTCTCGTTTTGTAATTCTATGTATTTTTTTGTGTTTTGTGTGAGTGTTCTGGTGTATAGTGTATTTGGGATTGTGTGTTAGTGTGTTTTTATTTTCTGTGTTTTTTGTTTTTTTTTTTATTAATTTGGGTTTTATTTTGTATATAAGTGTTTTAGTGTGTTTTTATTTTCTGTGTTTTTTTGTTTTTTATTTGATTAATTTGAGTTTTTTTTGTATATAAGTAGCTGTACTTAGCCGTTAACCTGGAAAAGTGAAACGTCAATCTTCGTATTCTTCATATCCTCGATATTTTGCTAATGAAAATCAATTCCTTACCTCCGACTTATGAAGAACCCTCCCAGATTCGATCTTTAAGGTGGCCTTCTCGTGCTTCTCTACCTTCTCGATATGAGTCAATCGTCTGAAATCGACGATCAAGCGATAATCCCTATCCTCAATGGGCCTTGGGTTTTTCGGAAACATCCTCACTGGGGAGCGTTTCAAAAGCTCCTCAACTTTCATATTTTTCGCACCCCTCATACTAGCTGAGTGTAGGCAGCCCTTAGCGAAAAATAAAAAGCTCTGTGCTAGTGCGAGTTTTGGTCCTTATAATGGTATCCAGGCGATCGCTTGGCTAAAAGAAATGTTTTAATAGCAAAAGATACGATTAGACAATCATTTTGCTGGACTATGGACTATCGAACTATCGGAAAACAAAAAATTCGACCCTCAATTCTGACAACATATCGTCCCCTGTAATCAACATCAGAGAAAACACAGTGGTTGTGTTGTTACCGATGGGTTTGAAAAATTAGCCAACGAGACGATGCGTGATCTTGACGCTACCCGCCTGGAAAGGGGTGGGAAGTGGGGTGCAACCGGTGGCTACTTTGGGGCTTATACAGTTCTAATTTGCACCGGTGTCTATGAGAAATTGTATCTTAGCCCCATCCTTGGTTCTATACTCTAGGTATGGTACACTGGAGAGGCATCAGTCATAAAATTCGTTTTCACCTTCTGCCAATCATCCTGCACGTTATAAGCCACTAGCTATATTCTAAACTCTAGACAATATGGGAGACTAACCGAGTAAGAAGAATTCACAAGGAGGTACCAAGATTCCTAGGAAGTCGGCTGTTACAACAACAATAATTTAACCTTTTCAAATAAGTACCCTTTATGATTGAGAAATACTTTATTAATTTTGTTTTTTGTTGAAGATTGTAACGCTTCACTCACCCCGGCTAACAGCTTTCCAGTGGAAGAGAATTCGTCTCTTTGATTTGTCTCTGCAGGATTCTCCTTACAATGCGAACATTCTGATGAAGAGGAATACAACTTTTAATAAAATTTTTAAATAAATAGTGAATGTGCTTTTAGTTTGTTAACATTTTTTTTTTTTTTTTTTTTCAAGATTAAATGCAAGTATATTTGGTTTGGCATAACTCTGTGTGTTTTTGTATACTTATTTCTAAATTTAGCCAATTTCGGCACTTGGGCGCGGTGGTCCGTATTTATCCGTTTTGGCATTTCGTACGGATTTACACACAATCCACTAGGCAGCCTTTTTGAAATGCATTCCACATTCTTTGGCCTTTCTAGCAGACTGCCACTTTACCACTTTTTTGTTTATATTAAAAATTGTTATTATACACTTGAAAAGTGTATATTAATTTTGCCCAGAAGTTTGTAACGGATAGAAATATTAATTTCCAACCCCATAAACTATATATATTCTTGATCAGGACGACGAGCCGAGTTCATTTCCGCTTGTCCGTCCGTCCGTCTGTCTGTCCGTCTGTCTGTCTGTCCGTCTGTCTGTCTGTCCGTCTGTCTGTCCGTCTGTCTGTCTGTCTGTTTCTACGCAAACTAGTCTCTCAGTTTTAAAGCTATCGAGCTGAAATTTTGCACAGAGTCTTCTTTTTACTGCACGCAACTAATATGTCGGAACCGGCCGGATCGAATGACTATATCTTATAGCTGCCATAGGAACGATCGGTCGGAAAATAAGTCTTAGTGAGAAAAACTTTTTTATTTTCTATTGTAGCGTCACCAATCTTGGTATATATTGGTTTTAGATGATTTTACATATTTGTGGAAAAATTTATCAAAATCGGATGAATATAGCATATAGCTGCCATATAAACGGTAGGTCAAAAAACTAGTTCTAGTGGGAAAAACTTTTTTATTTTCCATCGTAGCGTCACCAATCTTGGTATATATTAGTTTTATATGCGTTAACACAATTCTGGAAGATTTTATCAAAATCGGATGACTATAGCATATAGCTGCCATAGGACCGATCGGTCGAAAAATGTGTTTTACTAAGAAAAGTTTTTTTTAATGGTATCAAATTTTTATTATAATGATTTAAAATAAAAATCAAATATATCAATGATTTAAAAATTAAAATATCTGATATCTATATCCTCTATATATTTTACCGGTTAAATCAGTTGGAGTAAAGTTTTTCAAGTGTATTTAAACTTCGGCACAGTCGAAGGTAGCTTTGCCTTCTCGTTTTTTATTTTTTTTATGGTTGCGAACATTTGACGCTCGCGAATTAGCTACCCACTATGTGCGTGGACTAATCGCCGCAGCGTGTCGTTGCTTCTTTGTTTTTTATTGCAATTTTTTGCACCCGTGGGGAATGCTTGCTCTGAAAGGCAGCATCCCCACCGCGGCGGGTTATTGTATTTCACTCTGGCTTCATTTCCAAATATTTTTTAATTCTTCTCTTTTTTTTGTTTTGCATTTCATTTTGTTTTTAAATTACTTATATTTTTTGTCATTTTTTTTTTGTATTTTTCACTTATTTTTGTCTTTGCGATTTTTTTCTTAATTTTCTTGAAATTTTTTTCATTTTTTGTTTGCACTTCTCACTTGTCACATAACGGCACTAAAAGGGAAAATGTCTTGGTTTATTTGCACCTAATTACGGCACAAAAAAAGGAAAATATTTAAATGTTTTAAAAGGGTGTGCATTCGTAAATGCGTAGGTTCCACTTTCGTGCGAACTGCTCGGGCGCCAGTTATGGCTGGTCATGGCCAGGGAGTGTATGACCCTCTGATATTACCTTATTAAGTTAAATTCCATTCCGTTGTTCTTTATCTCCACTCCCAAAATAAAAGACTTCTTCCTTTAATCGTTATAATTAGTTTTATTCAACTCGGATGAGTGGCGTGTAGGTTGGTTGTCGTTCCAAAAAGAACTAAACTTTACTTATTCTACAAGTGGTCGGTTGACCGACCCGCTGCCCAAGAGTCCCACGGTGTCAGCACATTTCGGTGCCGGCAGAGCAGCGGGGAATCTGAGCCGTCAGCATATTTTGAAGTGCGGCGGATATTGTGCAACCGCCGGCGGCGGTTGTGTTTGCTCTGCAACATTGTTGCTGTTATTTGATGCTAATGCTGCAGTTCGATTCAGATTGGTCGGGGGGGTGGGGGGTGCATGGCGAGTGAAGACGGTTCGTAGGTTTGTAGCTGACACAGCTAACGGACGGTCAGCGCACTTCCGTTGTTATGTTGCTGTCCCTGCTAGTATGTAGGTCGAGGATGTGGTGCGAGGGGGTGAAGAGGAGGGGGCGCTGGCTGGTGTTAACTTATATATAGTTTTACAGGTATCCCTACCTAGGTAAAAAAAATGAAAACCCGCAGCTAGAAACTGCCTGGTCTGTACAATATGTGTAAATTATAATTTGCATCGCAGTGCAAAGAGACATATACAAACAAGTAAGAAAGTCGGTCAAGCCCGACTGTAATATACTCTGTACCTGTTTGTACGAAACTAATAACTTTAAAGTGTGAGGTTTTTTCAACTCTTTCAACCATCGTTCATCTGGTTGAAAAACGATGTATGGGGGCTAGTAAATAGTACAAACCCGTAAAATTATAAAATTTGTATATAATTTCCTATTAACAAAAACTTATCTATATTAGTCACGCGGGAATCACGCGTGATTTCTGACCGCAGGCCATCTCAATTATATCGCTCCACTCATAGCAAGGTCCAATTGGGAAATTACCAGTTAGCTATTGCCTTCTCGCTCTCTCTTTCTCGTAAGTTCTACCAATGGCAACGGTGTTGTTGTTGGCGTTGGTTTTTATTTTCTTTTACATATAGCTCTAATATCGTTCATCTGATCGAAAAATGATGTATGGCGGGTCGATTCAAAATAAGTAGTAGAATATATGTCTAGAATGTTCGAACTATCTATCTTGAAAATTGTGGGAGTTATTTCGTTTTTTTTAAATTTGCGGGGGAGGCAGGGGGCGTGGCAAAAATCAAAACTAAACTTGATCTGCCTGCAAGTATAAGAAATATATGTTCCATACACTTCAAACCTCTATCTCTTACCATCTCTGAGATCTCTTCGTTCATACGGACAGACGGACAGACAGACGGACAGACGGACATGGCTATATCGACTCGGCTGTTGATGCTGATCAAGAATATATATACTTTATGAGGTCGGAGATGCTTCCTTCTGGCTGTTACATACATTTGCACAAACCCAATATACTCTGTGTACCTTCGGTACAGAGTATAAAAATGTAATGCTGTGCGCTCTTAGAAGCGCTGTCGGTTCACTTCTCCGTGGTCCGGCTCGGCACGCCGGACGGGACCGGTGCTGGCTGCACAGGCTATTATGTTGGGCGCTCTTGGAAACGAGTCGGTTCACTTTTCTGCGGTCCGGCTTAAGCGCCGGCCGGGACAGGTGCTGCTGCACAGGCTATTATGTTCAATTTGTGTGGTCTGGCTTGGCACGCCGGACGGGACCGGTGCTGGCTGCACAGGTTATACGTAGCGTATTCGCATCTGGAGAGGATTGGCGGGTGGAGCGGACTTAGTCGGCGAGGGAGTGCGTCTTGTGGTGTTTAAAATGCTTCGCGTCTTCGCAACGGGGTCTCTTCCATCAAGGCGCTCACTTATCAATTTACTGTTCTTGGTTGTTCTTACTTTTTATTTATGTATTTCCTCCTTGGCTCCATCCTAGAAGATTGCAGGGAGCCACGCCATGTCGCCATGTATTAACACTCACTAGATCGCACTAGATATTTTGATATGTAGAATTAACTCCCCCGATGCAGAAGACCTTCAACTTCATTTTCAGACATATGTTTATTCAATGATTCTTAATTCTGTTACAGTTTTGCATATAGCTAAAGATCGCGCAGCTGCGCCGCCAGTGACGCCGGCAGCACAGCGGTCGACGCTTATGTATAAATGTATATATATGTGTAAGGCGTATTATGTATTATGTTCACTTGGTGACATGGCCATCGCGCATGTCAAATATGCCGACTCAGCAATGTCTAGGGCCAGTGCACTCAAGAGCAATCATATTACCGGGCGCTTGATAAACTGCTTGGTTCTTAATTTGTATATATTTATTGTGGCCAAGTGCTACAGTGTGTTTGTAATAATATTAATGCATAACACTGAATACTGTGTGCATTCGATATGCGAACATACTACAATAGAATTGTTTCCCGTTTCACCTATTGAGTCACGGACACATGGCGAGAATTACTTTCACGATCTTTATTACGGACGATACGTCGCGAATGGATTCAATTTATAATCTAATTCTACAAAAGAGTCATAAGCCTAAGCTAACCCCAAGACTGCCGGCTGCGCTGCCGTTCTTACATAAACACGCCGTCGCCACAGTTAAAGACTTGCAGCGTCAGCGCCTCGTGCAGGGTATCATATTACCCAGCGGATGTGTTGACAATAAAGTTGTTGGCAATTATGCCGAAGTCGCTGACCCACCAAGATGCGGAGTCAGCTAAGACGGGAACGAGGGTTGCTGGAATTCTTCACACGTTCAATGGGTACTGGGAGTTAATTGTTAATTACTCCCCCTCTTGAAGACCGACCGTCCTCGATCGCGTTAAAATTCTTTACCAATTCATTAATTTGGCAGGTGTCTTGTCGTCTCTTGACGTGGTAGTAAAGAAATACGAGTCCGCAAATTATTGCGAAGACTCCCAATCCAAGGCCGAATGATATTGCTGACGTTGTGTCAGATGAGACCTCCTCCTTGATTGCCTTGATAAAATTTAGGTTTTCTGCACTCAGCTGGTGAAGGTAGGGGAGGCTCAGCACCGTGTTATGGCCGCTAACGTTGAGAAGAGGGGAAGACGCCACTCCTGGGAACCGCCTTTGGATGTTATTGCGGTTCACAAATTTGGACCCATCTATTGTGGCATAAGAGTCGAACGTGATGAGATGGGTGCCCGCCACTTTGATTTCAGCGCCATGGTCGAAGCTTATTGTTGCCGGCCGGTCATTGATTATGATGATTCCGTCATCTACAACTGTGACGGGGTCGAGGTGGCTAGGTTGTGTTTGGCAATGGGCCATGCCGCCAGAATGTAAGCCCTGGGCGCAAGTGCCGCTTGTCGCTTGCTTGCAGAATGTAGCCGTCGCCGTTGAGGAGCAGTTGGTTACGGCTAATATTTGAGTTTCGCATTCAGCTACGACATTGTCGGGTATCTGCAGAGTGGTACTGTTGTGCGCAACGGGGAATAGTGTCACCTTTCTACAGAGCTTACTAATTCTAGGGTATTCGATGATAACGTTAATTACATTATTTGATTGTAAAACCTTCAAGGTAGATACCTTTAAAATATTTGTAACTGTTAATAGACTTCAGATTAGCGTGGTCTAGTATACTAGGATTTATGACGTTTACTTTAGCCAAAGTCACTGTGAGCATAAGATTTCCTATTTTAGTTATAAGCATTATATTCCTTGTCAGCAAGGACTCATACAGATGAGCTGTATCCGTTTGTTCAGCTGTAGATAAATTGATAATTTGATTTACTGTATCTGTCAATCGGTTTATCTGGCCCTGAGTTCTGGAATTAATTAATATTTGTCTATTGTTAGACTCTACCAGCTAAGCCGCAGTTATTCTTATGTTTTGTAGGTCGTTAGCGTCTGGCGTGCCCGCAACAACCTTAAGGGCTGTCCCCAAGAAGTCTAAGCTCCTTGCCATGCGGTGATGATGTTCAGTGTCTACTTCCAACAGTTTCCGCATGTGAGACTGAGGGAACCTGTCCGCCAACATCATTGTCTCGTCCGTCATTCTAGCGTAGTACGTCAGATTGGTCGTATGCCTTAGGTAGTCATTTCCGTCTCAAACAAGTACGTCACCGTCTGTAATTGGAATGTAGTCCGAGTGTGAATAGTCCGTTATCCGTGCCGTCACCGTGGTCAGTAATAGGAGTACCGTCCCGTAAATCATGAAATAGAAAACAGTTCGTAGAAGTTGTCCATAAACCTAATGTTAATTCTAAGTAATAAAGGTATAAAAAGTTGTGTAAGGAACCGCATTCCTAACGGAGGTTGTCCTTGTAAACCACCCTCCCTTTGATGAGGACCGTTGTCCCCAAGTCCGCCTCAACACTCTCCTCATTGCATAACGGAGTAAGCTTGTTGCCTAATCACCTTGTTTGTGTATGTGTTTCTACAGACAGTACATAAACTGCCTGTAATTGACTTTGTAAGTAAGTGTAGGAAGCTGGGATGCATACAGTACATAAACTGTTTGCAAGTGGTCGTCGCAACTAGAACTTGAACCAGTTGGACTGCGGAGAGGGTTTTCTTCGTTGCGCACTATTAAGGATCTGAAGACACAGCGACAGATTCTTTGCTGGGTGCGATGGAAGAAATGAGTAACAGTTGATTGTTGTACTGAGACTGATTTTATTGATCAAACTTACTGCTATTTATATCAAAAACAATGGGTCAAAATTGCTTATAGTTAATTATTGATTATTGTTACAATTGGTAAAAGTGTTGATTTAGAGAAAATTATTGTGAGCAGAAATTTAGGTAATTGTAATGGTAAGCAATTCTACAAGTTGCTTGCCCTGTGAGTGACAATTGCAGTGTCAGCAAGAAATTCTACTGACAATTCGGCTTATTGCATATGCATTATATCTGACTCAGCGGTCAGCGGTGTCGCTAAATGTTCTGACCTGCCTTAATGTTTCTGTTTTGTATATTTGTGTTTAATTATTACATAATTAATAAATGTATTTATTACAATTAAATAGCTGCGACTGAACATTCTCCCGGCCGTTGAACAGTTGTTCAACCATCGCTTACGTTTAATGTAAATCGGCGTGGAGTGGGTGTAGGCATTGATGATTCGCAGACTTCCTCTGCAGTGGTTGTGGTGGGTGATCATAATCTTTTTCTCTGTGCAGGTGGTTCATCGGGTTCCGTTAAGTCTTAATCAAGATTAATGGGACGCTTGATTGCCAAATCTTCTGGAAATAATGGCGCCAGACGACTTATGGGACGCTTGTATACGCCTGAGGCTGTTTTCACGTCTACTACTCGTACGTAGTTATCCTTTCCGGGGTATGTTTTGATGACACGACCCATTGGCCACTGCATTATCGGCATATTGTCTTCCTTCACCAAGACAAGTAATCCCTCTTTAATATTTGGGGAGGCTGTTTTCCATTTGTGACGAACTTGGAGTTCTTGCAGGTATTCCTGCGACCATTGTCTCCAGAATCCTTGCTTCAGTCTAGACACCAATTCCCAGCGTTTTGCTAATGATTTTTCATCACGCTCACAATTAGGGTCGGGTGAAGCGGTTAATGGTTCACCAATCAGAAAATGTCCTGGAGTAAGGGCGGTTGTATCCGTAGGATCATTTGATATCGGAGTAATGGGTCGTGAATTGAGAATTGCTTCAATTTCAACGATGACCGTATTGAGTTCCTCAAATGTCAGAGATGCTGTTGCTGTCGTTGTAACTAGTAATCGTTTTGCAGATTTAACGGCAGCTTCCCAAAGGCCGCCAAATGATGGCGCTCTGGGAGGTATGAACTTGAATGCCACTTATCTTTTGCTGCAGTGACTTATAATTTGGTCCTGAGCCTTGTCAGTAAAGATGACATCTTCCAATTCTTTTAATTTGTTATTTGCACCAATAAAATTGGTTGCATTATCGCAGTGAATGGTCTGGCATTTCCCGCGTCGGCTCAAAAATCGGCGAAGAGCAGCCAGAAATGCGTCGGTCGTTAGATCACTCACCAACTCCAGATGCACCGCTTTTGTTGTGAAACAACAGAACACGGCGATGTATGCCTTATCAGGCCTTTTGCCGCGGATTTTGTGATGAATCCAAATTGGTCCGCAGTAGTCCACGCCTGCATTGAGAAATGGACGGGCTTGAGTGACTCTTTCTACCGGAAGATTCCCCATAATTTGATGCATCAACTTCGGCTTCGCCTTGTTGCATCTGACACAACTGTGGATGATGCTTCTCGCCATGGTCTTGTCGTTTATAATCCAATATTCTTGTCTTGCAATGGCGCGTAGTGCCTGGGCGCCGCAATGCATGTTGTCTTCATGGATTTCTCTTAGTAGCATCTTTACTATTGGATCATTGTATGGCAACAAAATCTGGTGTTTGGAGTTGTACGGAAGTTCTGATTGCTTTCAATCTCCCACCGACTCGGACGATTTCATCTGATCCCAGTATGGGAGACAATTAAGTAATCGGGCTTTTCTTGTCCACTGTGCTTTGCTTTAAACAGAACCTTTTCACCAACTTCGAAAACCCTGTTCTGCCTGTTCTTGTTAACTCTGGTATTTTGAATGTCCTGTGCTTTCTCAATTTTTCCTCTTATATCCTGCTGGAGTGCTGGTGCATCGGCATGCAAAAGATCCCAGGGTTTTTCATCTATTACTGAGTGCACCGACCTGTTGTATAAAATCGTGGCCTGGAGTATGAGGTCGACCGGATCGAAGATTCCTTTTTCGAGCTTTAGGCATCTCGACAGTTCCAAAAGGGTGCTGTGAAAGCGCTCTACTTGCCCATTTGACGTGCTATGCAGAGGTGGTGCGTTGGCCATGGTTACCCCAAAACTATTTAGTAAGAGAGACGTTATAGTTTCAGACTTGAAAGATGGTTCATTGTCGCAATATATTTGCTTAGCCTGAGGAAAAATATTCATCAGCACTAGCAGCGGTGCTCTCACGTCCTCTATGGTACGAGAGGCTATAGGCTGAACCACCGCAAACTTTGAAAATTTGTCAATGCATGTCAGAAAGTACTTTCAGGCGGTTGAGAAGATGTCAATGTGCAACATTTCTCCCGTTCATGAGGAAATCGGTGTTGGCCCGAGTTCCAGTTTTTTTGCCTTAGCACAAATTTTGCAATTTAGGACCACCTCGTTCGCGAGCTTGGTCATTTTTGGAAAGTAATAGTCGGTTAAGACCTGCTTTACATTTTCCTGAGCAGCCCTATGGGCTCGATTGTGCTACGTCGTGATAATTTCCCCTCTTTCCCCGCTATCAAATACATCCGCTACCATCTTCTTGGAGTGCCAGAATTTTGTAGTGGGAAAACTCTTAACGAGCTTGTGCTGGATGCAGGCTAGCGTTGGGAAATCGCAGTGAATCGCGTTCACAACGTTCGGGTTGACGACGGATTTCACTTCTTCGATGAGGGAATTTTTGTCTATGAAGTTTATCGCGTGACGAGTTTTTTCGCCAAATAGGATAAAACTCCGATTTAATGGGAACTGTGCCTCCTCTAACACGACTTGATTCCTAAAACTGTTTATAGGTTTGTATGTTGTTTCTATGGTGTATGTCAATGACACCTCACTGTGAATCGTGTCCGCGTCAGACTCTGGCTCATTGCTCTCAAGAGCATTTAATTTTTGTCTCGACAGGGCATCAGCCACGTAGTTCTCTTTACCCGGCTTGTAGAAGATGTTAGCCCCTGTCTCATCAATACGCGCTTTCCAGCGCTTGATTTTTGTATTAGGGTTTCCATCAGACATCATAGTTACAGAACGCCCATTCCGGGAGAGGACTGCCCCAATACCGTAGGCAGAGGCGTCCGTGGTCAGATCAAACGGTTTTTTTTAGTCAGGATACATCAACATCACATCTTCCGATGCCAGGATGTTTCTGAGTTTCTCAAACGCGTGCCGCTGGGTCTCGCTTAGAATGATTGGGATTTTCTTTGGCCTGTACTTGCTTACAGAACCGTTTTCTCCTTTCAGGATGTCGGATAAAGGTTTTGCTATCGCTGCACAATCCTTTATAAAGCAGCGGTAGTAGCCCAGAAATGACCTGATTTCGAACAATGAGGTCGGCTCGACGTAGTGCTGAATGGCTTTTACCTTTTCAGGGTCCGTCTTTGCGCCATTGTTTGTCACAATAAAACCGAGGTATTCGACGCTCGTTTTAAAAAATTGCGACTTTTCTCGAGCCACCCTCATTTTTGCGTCATGCAGGCTCTTGAGGAACCAACCAACGTGTTTGACGTGGTGGTCCTAATTTTCTGAAAAGATGATGACATCATCGACATAGACATAGCAAGTCTTGCCGATTTGTTCCAGCAGGACGTCATCGATGGCTCTCTGAAAAATGCAGCTAGCATTTCTGAGGCCAAAGGGAAGTCGACAAAACTCGTACTTCCCACCGTTTTTTCCCGGTCCTGCTCCGCTAGAGTTATCTGGTGGTAGCCGGACTTCAGGTCAAGCGTAGGAAAAAATTTAGCTTTACCAAGATTTGCCAAAATCATTGCTATGATCGGCATAGGGTATCTGTCGGCCACCGTTTTCAGATTAAGCTTCCTAGAGTCATTTCCGAAACGTTTATTCATATTGCCATCTTTGTGGGTGCCTTTTTTATCGACCACCCATACCGGGTTGTTGTAGGGTGATCGAGACTTTCTTACAATGCCGTTCTGGAGTAGGTTTTGTACCTCTGCAGCGACAAAGTCATCTACGCCTCTTGGGTAGGGATATAACTTTGAGTATATCAGCTCATTGTCTGTAGTACGGATCGTAGCTACGACGGCCGTGTTGTATGGCAGCGACTCGTTAAGGTCAGCAAATGCCTTTTTATTGCTCTCCAGCATTTTTAAAAATTCAGTCATCGCGGCAGGTGGTGCCTCTCCGTCGAGGACTCTTGTGAGATTCACATTAGTGCACCTGTGGAACTGCAAAATTTCTGATGCCAAACCGACTATCAACCTGCTGTCTTTTAGGTTGAGAACAGCGCCCACTTGCTTTAGCAAGACAAGCCCAATTATTTCATCAAATGTGAACAAGGTGTTAAGTAAAAAAAAAATTGTCGATCGTGTATGGAATGAACGACAAATAAAGACTCGACCGGGATAACACCCTTAAGGTGCAGCAGGGACTTTGGAATCAGGAAAAAGTCAAAGTGAATAGCCGTGTTTTTGATCGTCTCCAAAAAAAAGTGAATTTTCTTTTGATAAGAATCCAAAGACAAATCCACATAAGTGGTATAAATGTGTGTGAACATAATTCCAAGCAAGGAAAGCGTTCAAACAAGCAGACAGTGCTCGTTGTGCATAATATTTTTATTATTTAATTGTTTGGGGGATGCCCAAGCAAAGCAACTTCCTCGCGAACAACAACAACAAAATCAAAGTGCAAAGACCAAACCTCAGAGAGAAGTTACCGATGTTCCACATATTCGCCGAAAACGCGACTGGTGTATGTGTGTGGGTGTTGAAGTGCATACATGCAGGAAAGTCGGTAAAGCAGTCCACACCTCCCACAACGGAAGCAGTCCAGCTAGCACGTATAGCGCTTAAATCGTTGCGAATTCAGAAGCGCTTGTGGTGTAGAGGATAGACTGTTCTACTCTCGTGTGGAAGATCGCTGGTTCGAATCCCACTGAGGTCGGAATAAAAAAAAAAGTTTTTAAATTTTTTTTTTTTTTTTTAAATTTATTTTAAATTTATTTTTATATTTTATTTCCCAATAATTACTTTGGTAAGTCTCGCACTTTTTGCAATTTTTGTTTTATTTGTATTTTTGTCCGTCAAAATCTGTCCAACTAAACCTCCTGGATATGGACAGCTTGGCGGCGTTCGCACGTCGCCCAGCGTTGTCGAGATCACCGCCGCTACAATGGGCAACGGTCAGAGCCGAACGGGCAGTTAGCCCTGAAGATGTCGAAAGCGATCCGGGTACAGAGGTACCGACAATTAAACAGCTGGAGCAGGCTATGGAAAAAAGCCTACCGACAGCAGCAGCGCAGTCTGGAACGCCAAATATGTTCCAATTTTGTGCATCCAGCGCTGATTCCCGAGGAAATGTCGGAAAGAACGACCTCCGCACCATACTCAACAAGCTGGTGGAGAAAATGAGCGAACTCTCCCAGATGCTTAAGGATGCAAGGTACGTAAAAAAGGAAATGAAAGAGCTAGCGCAACGCATCTCGACGATTCAAAAGTCGGCTCTTTTTTCCTATAACCTGGAGGAGAAGGAAGAAAAAGCATCCCAAGCCCAAGTAAAAACGCAAGGCACACAGTGGTCACCGACATCCAAGAAAAATATAGCCAAAAAACGGCAACGAGAATAGCCACCATCGAAAAAGTCCGCCCCAAAGCGGCAAAAAGAACCATCAGGCAGCTCTGCCGGCCCATTAACAACAAAGCCCTCAACACGTAAGGTGTCCGCCCGAGGAACTGACCTGGGTGCTGCAGATATGGACCCTAATGACGGCAAAAGCCCAGCAGAGCCAATCACTGATAATTGGCAAAAAGTAACAAAGCGCCATAAACCTAGGCCTACACGAAAGGCCAATAAACCCGACGCACTGCTTATTGCCAAAACTGTCCTATAGTGACTGGAAAAATGTCCTATAGTGACATTCTTCGCGCAATGAGATTCGACCCCACTTTAAAAGAGCTGGAAGATAGCGTTCACAAGGTTCGAAGGACGGCAAAAGGAGAACTATTGGTAGAGCTTGACCGCAATAAGGATCAACATACTGAGGTGAGCTCCATAGACCAATATAATAAACACCATATTTATTTATTTATTTGTTGAAAAAGTGGGTGGTTTTATTAAGTAGTATTTTTAAATGTTAAAATATATCCGACACATAGCAATGGTGTCTTAATTGTGTGGCTGGTCAAACGGAACTGATTTGTTCCCTTTCAAATATGTTGGCTGAAGCCAGCTTGAGTATGTGGCATATAAATGTATATATATATATATCTGCGTTATGTACTTTAAAGTGTATGCAAAGAATTGTACAAACAGCTTACGCTGCATTTTAGTTGAGCGCAAGCAATGGTATCATGTTACGCATGTGCGCTTGAGTTTAAGAGAGTTTTGTTTGAATGATTAAATGCAACAAAGTGTCACATTAATGTGCTTATATATGTTTGCATAACTATATACATGTACTCGCTACACCTCCCCTTTTAGAAAGAATAACGTAATGTACTTATATGAAGTTATTCTATTATTATTTTTGGGTGTATATAAAAATATATAAATTTTTTTTTTTAATTTATGAAAGAAAATAAAGAAAATGTATTAAAGGTATACAAATTTTGAGTTTTGATATTATATACTTATAAATTTATATTTTTTTTTTTCAAGATTTATTTTTAAGATTTTTTTTAAGATTTATTTGATTTAAAAGATACCTATTCGTATGTTGATTCGTTCATTCATTCATTCATTCATGTATATATATATATATATTTTTTTTTAATTTTTGTATAATTTTAATCTGGGTTTATGCACTATTTGTTGTTTCTTTGGTCCTAATCTAACAGTTATATTATCGTTGTCAATAAGTTTAGTAGTAGGGGAATGTATGTTCTGAATCAATTGACCTTTGACCTTTGGCTTTGGGAATACGGCCACACTAATTTTGGTGTTTTTATTTTTGGTATTTTTTTTTGTTTTGCGACATGGTCACACTGATTAGGGATTATTTGAATTTGGGTGTTTGTCACACTGTTTTTTTGCCCGTTAAATTTAAATTGTGGGAGTTATTTTTGAATTTTGGCCGATAGTTGGGCGCAAAATTTAAATTTTGATCGTTTTAGTGTTTCCCACCTCTGATAAATGGCGCGAAGTTTGAATTTGTGAATTTTTAAGGTTTTCCCCTTCTCTATTGTAATGGCGCGAAGTTTGAATTTGTGTGGGCTTTTTAATTTTGGTGTATGATCACACTAATTAGTGATTTTTTGATGGCGGGAAATTTGAATTGTTGTCTTT
Source organism: Lordiphosa mommai (assembly GCA_018904225.1). Taxonomy (NCBI): domain Eukaryota; kingdom Metazoa; phylum Arthropoda; class Insecta; order Diptera; family Drosophilidae; genus Lordiphosa; species Lordiphosa mommai. The sequence goes on along the minus strand of JAEIFT010000002.1, from coordinate 807,873 downwards.
TTGGTGTGTTTCCATTCATATTGATGTGGCGGGAAATTTGAATTCTAATATTTTTTAATGTTTTCCATCCATGGTTGGAGGGCTTTTTTGAATTTTCAACGTTTTTTCGAATTTTGAATTTTGCGTTTTATAGTTGTATGAATTTTTGGTCAAAATGGGGGGGGGACCAGGAGCGGTGATCTGTGGTGGGGGGGGCGGTGGAGGGGTGGGGGCGTTCTGCAGCGGTCCCAGCGACTTGGATTTAGTTTCTTTGTTTGTGTGTATGTGTTATTTTTTTTTTTTCAAGTGTTTTTTGTTATCAAGATAAGGGAAACCGATCTGCAGCGGTCCCAACGAATTTGATCTAGTTTTTCTTTTTTGCTTGTGTGTATGTTTTTTTGTTTTCAAGTGTTTTTTCTGTGACAATTTTTTATTTTCGTGGAATGCGTGTGGGCTTGGAGAGGGAGTGCTCTCATTGTTTACAGAGGCTGGATGAGCGGTCAATATGGCCAGCGGTCTCGAATACTGTTGCTCAGCTTGTGAGGTTTGTTCTCCTCCAAATTCAAATGAACATATCTTCGATTACTTGGATTTGGATGAGGTTGGAGGTGGGGGGCGCTGTAATTGTTTATAGAGGCTGGATGTGCAGCTGTGAGAAGAATGAAGAAGATTGCAAGCTTAGCAAATTTGGGAGAATGGGAGTGTAAAGACAAGTTTGAATGTCATAGGCTTTAGTTGAACTTTGAGATTCAAGAAATTTAATACGGCTACTATGTCAGTAAGTATCAATAATTCAGTTATAATTGCAAAGAATTTATTAATTTTAATTTAATGTTTCTTCATATTGTAGCTATTCAGTTGCAGATCTGTATTAGCTGGTCGATTAGTAAGTCTTTATGGCTTACATGATTTGGTTTATACGGTGCTTAACGAGCAAGAGGCTGAAAAAACTTCAATGCCCCTGATGGACTTTTTACTAAAGCTTGATAAGAAGATGGATGGTATTTCGGGGTATGATGAAATTCGAATGCAACGCAACGACTTTCCTTTATCGATAGAAGATGAGTACGCCTGGATATTGTTTCTCAAATCAATGACCAATGTTGACATTCATGTACAACATATAAATCTTTATGTAAACGAGTGTTATTTTGCAACATTTGTGTCATTAAAATAAAACAAAGCAAAAACGAATGGAAGCGCATTATTTTTTATTTAACCTTAGTTAGTGAATTCCATTGGTAAGCTTATGATAATTAGAGATGAGTTTCATAAGCTTATTTTTTCGCCAGATATAGAAGTGACAAGCACATGTATCCGTTACACATGTTGCTAGATTTTTTGTTACCCAGCAGCATGACGATAAATGTTCGCCATACTCATCGAGATTTAAAATCTTTGGATTTCCATGCTGCTGAAAATATTCTCGGGTCTCTGTCAGAAACTGTGTGTGCTCATCAAAAAGTATATCCTTATATTCCGCTTGGAATTCATCAATCAGGTGAATAATTGTTTTTGCGGCATACTCATCTTTTGAAACGACTCCGCCCATTGGCATGGTGATGAACTTTACTCTTGAAGCGTCAAAGAAGAAATAAATCGAATTTTTAATTGAATGGATACAAAGATTTTTAATAGATCAATATTTCATGATTTACAGGGTGATGTTGATCTTAGTAGTAGGGTACTAAACTTTTAGATGTAAAGTCTTTATATAATTCCAAAATGGTTCGAGAATTTTTTAGGGCACACTCATTATTATTATTTATATGCATACCGCAATTGTACAGCTCATTGTAGCCCAAAGAATTAATTTTAGTACTGCTAAACTCTTCTTCCAAGTCTTCTACTGAAATTGCAAGAAATTTTTCAAGAAAATCTTTTTTCTTAAGTCCAGTTGTGATTACATGATTATCGCATATAATATCCCGAAGCCAATTTCTGACTTGTAGGAAACTAGAGGATCCATCATTCCAACAAAGACCGTGATAGTTTTTAGTCATCCAGAGTGCTCTTCTTCTTGCCATTGTAGTCAAATGGAGAAAATCATAAGGGGGTAGCAAAAAGAAATGGCTGTCCAGGTGGGGGTTATTTTTAAATGCTGCAGCTATTTCTTTTAATATGTATTCGTTTTTGTTGCCATAGAAGCCCTGTATATCAATGGAAACTACATCTTGATACATTTTTAAATTATTTATTTATTTATTAATTTTTTTTTTTCTGTACTGCTGTTGTTGTTAGTGATGCTTTTAAACAATGCGTTGAACTAATCCACTTAGCGGTGAATATTCAACTAAACGATCATGTATTAGTAAGCAATAAGCTTCGGTGGACGAAGCACTTGGAGTCGATAAATTTATAGATAGTCTTACATCAATTGCTCCTGACTTTACGACTTCATTTTGATATGAAAGATCGATAACAACCATTGGAGCTTTTTCCAAAAATGTCTTTGGTGATAACAGCGGTTGAGGGTCTCTCATATAATAGCTTTGCTGGAATTTTGCATACATATCGTATAAAGTAGCGATTCGAGAACGATCAAAACTTATATTTAGATCATCATACGGGTATGACTCAGAGTTTAAATGTACTTTCAAATTTGTTAAGTCATTGGAAATTAATTTTCCTTCCGACATGAAAGCCACTATTGCGAATCGCGGTCTCTCCCGGTTGGCAGCCAATTTTACGCTCCATATATGTTGGGTGGCATTAACAAGCGATGGGTTGATATAACAATCCCAACTGCGGAAAGCCAGCGGTAGAGTATTTCCGCTTTTTATAACATTAAACATCTGCAGTTTGGCTTGATCGTTGAGGGTTACGTGTGGTATTTTCCAAGTTATATTCAATATGCTTATTTTATACTCGATATTATTAACTTTTTGTTCAAATACCTTACTCATGTTCTTCGCCATGAGTAGTATGAGTTCATGCTTGCAGTTCAACAAGATTTTATTGTAGTCTTCGGCAAACCCAAGTAAAAACTTCAGCGGAAGAGAGAAATTGAATAATCCACTCGGTGATAGTAGTAATTCGTCTTCTTTCTCAAGAAACCAGCCTCCATTTCGAAGCATTTCACTTTCGAGCTTATTTAAGGATAAATAATTTTTTAAGGTAGATGTTATACCCACGAACCGTGTGCGATCAATTTCAATTCCGTTTATCTCATAGCGAATTTCATCAAAAATCTGTGCAACGCAATTATTTTTAAGTTTTCCTGCATGAACGGCTGTAATGTCCGATGAGGTAATCGACCCCTCAACATTGATAAAACTTTCATGGGGTAGTACATATAAATCTTGGTTTTGGATGCTTATTCGAATTTCATCGTTAGGCTTAAATGATTGCAGATAAGATGAGTAGGTGTGGTATTCTCTTTTACTTATACTCTCATCCGAGTAGGGTTTCTCACAAACATTTAATATATTGCTCATTGTTTACGGATTTTAAGGCCCAATGATTTAAAAAATAATTTATTTGCTGTTGTAAGAGCTCTCCGTACAGATCTTCCTCCTCGTCCTGTTCTATAACCGAAAGTGATTGGTGATGGAGATCTCCATACGCTTTTATTTATACTATTGTTATAAATTATCATTGTCGCAGTCTCAGGTGTAGCCGAAGTGTAATATCTTCCCCACGCAAATTAATCAAGTCTCCGTTCTGATCAGTGATGCGTACTGTTAATGTACTTATCTCACATGTGTTCACCGGCAAATAAATTAGATTGCGTGGGATCTCATCCATTTTATAACCAGGAGGAACGTTTAGAGCAAATTCATGAAGGGTATGCGATGGGATGTTATTCACATATGATCCGTTTATAATGTTACACTCCAAACGAATTGCATTCACCTTGAGAATATTCACAGGCATATCTGAGATGTGCTCAACAGCTGGTTCGAGGGTTCTCGGCTTAAATCCAAACAAAGATCCGATTGAACGCACCTTATCTAAATAAATTGGAAGTGTCCTACTGATAACCGACACTTGCAGTGTGTTGTTATTGCTTTTAATTTCAAGATCAGATTCTACACCTGCTGCAGACAGCTTATCGAGAATAACATCAGTAATATCGCTGAGCTCATAAGATCCCACAGGTATCTCAATGATGTGTTCTCCAATATGAAATAGATTATTATACAAATCTACATTTGGGATAGAGTTGAACATATGAAAATCAATTAGACAACACTCATATTCCCCCATCATTTCAAGGGGAGGAAAGTAGTTTGCCGTTAATGTTGAGCTGTTTCCAGTTAAAGTTAACGTTGTTGACATTTTGAGTTAGTATTTAGAATTGAAACTATAATCAAGTTTTTTTATCTTTTATTTACATGCGAGTATGCTTAAAAAATTTTAAATTACTATAAAGACATCAAATCCCTTTCTATAGCGTCCGTTGTCTATACGATCATCTTTGTTAATCATCAGAAATCCATAGTTATCTCTCCAACATAATTGACAAATTTTCATAAATGTTTCAAAGCTCATGTCAATACCCACATGGTCTTGGTATATATGCTTCATATTTAGTTGATCTTGTTTAAACATTAAAATTATGTTAGCGTTATCACGCACAAGATGTTTGGGAATGCGTGTATATGACTGGCATAAATAGAACGAATCAACATTTTTATGCCTTCCCATACAGAAGTATGCGCGAATGTTCTCCTGTTTTTCGCATGCCACATCATCAAATATCATTATTGAATTGTTTTTCGCTTTCTCGGTCGGAATAACAGACTCATTCTCAGAAAACGTATAGAAGCCCATTCCCTTTACCGGGGACACAAGTTCTTTTAGATATTCATATTTCGGCTGATGTAACGACTTTGAGTACAAGTAGATATTTTCAAATTTCAATCCGTTTGGGCTTTCAATTAGGCTGATCATTACATTGGTTTTCCCACAATTCGATGGACCAACGATTAGACCTCTTATTGAGTTAGGCAAGAGACTGCTGTGTGAGATTCGATTTTTTTGATTACCCACAAAATCAAAATTTTTCACCTCAATGTGTTTGTTTTGTTTTATTAATCGCATATTGCAACAAAATGCACATCAGTCGTTAAGGAATCTTCAACGAGTAACCATCTATCATATTAGTTATGCGCTTATATAAATCAAAAGCAAAGGGTGGTGGACTTGTGAATAAAATAATTAACTCCCTCCCAGTGGAATTGCATTTGCCTGGCTATCAGTTCTGTGGTCCAGGAACCAAACTTGAAAAACGCTTGGAGCGCGGCGATAAGGGAATAAATCCATTAGATTCCGCTTGCAGGGATCATGATATAGCATATTTAGAGGAGAAAGACTTAAGCAAACGACATACAGCTGATTCAATCTTAGCAGATAAAGCTTGGGAGCGAGTTAAAGCACCTGACAGCAGTTTTGGCGAAAAAGCCTCTGCGTATTTCGTTACTAACGCCATGAAACTCAAAAAAAAATTTGGAATGGGTCTCAATTAAAAAATCAAGAAAAAAACAACAAGAAAAACAAAATCAAAAACAAAAAGAACGCTATGCGACAAAAAGAAAACATTTAGGAACGCTGTCAAAGCGGCCACTCGTATCTTGAATAAACAAAAGCCCCAAGACATAAGCAGCGCTATAACAATTGCACGCAAAGCAATAAACAAATCGTTTGGAAGGGGAAAAAAAGATGTTATTGTCCCACGAGTGATTAGCGTTCCAAAAGTTGGAGGCTTTTTACCATTGATGTCAATTTTAACTGCACTAGGAGCTCTTGGTGGAATCGCCTCGGGTAGTGCAGCCGTTGTTAAAACTATAAATAATGCAAAAAATGCCCACCAGCAGCTCGAAGAGAGTAAAAGACACAATAAGAAAATGGAAGCTATTGCTTTGGGACATGGACTCCATCTGAAACCATATCGACAGGGTTATGGTCTTACCACATCAGCGCACTCAAAAAACTTTTAAGTCAGCTACCCAATAAGCCGCTTACCAATCTTGATTTGATGGAGTTTGCCCGCAAGCATATTCGTTATTTCAGAGGTGTATTTATGAGAGATGCACTACCAAAGCGCCCATTGAAGAGGGGAATGCGGTATTATCAATTTGGAAAATACAGAATCAAATGGTACACATTGGGTGGCTTATTATAGAACTTATGGAGAAAATCAATATTTCGATAGTTTCGGTAATTTGCAACCACCACAGGAACTAATTAGGTATTTGGGAAAAAATATCACCTACAACTATGAGCAAAAACAGCGATTTAATTCCTTTAACTGTGGACACTTGTGTCTACAATTTTTGATGTCATTATACTAAATCGAATAACTGTCAATAAAAACATTTATCGAAACAAAAACAAGTATTTGTTTATCTTTACAAAAAGCAATATATATTACAGCTCACACTCATGGGTCAACAGTCTATCTTGGAAAACTGATCTGCTCTAACAACATTTACCCGCAACTGATCTGTTAAAAGCTGTTTCACAATTTACCTGTTACAGTTGATCTGTTAAAACTGACCTGTTTCAAATAACTGGGCTATTAAAATTGATATGTTACTGACCTGATCTAAATAACTGAGCTGTTAAAACTGATCTGCTGATTTTTCCCATACGAAAATGGACCAGCGCACCCTCAGCGAATTAACAAAGACAAGAAATATCTTAAAAAGAAAATTTCAAAGTCTAAAACTAGGCAAAGCCGAAAGTGAAAATAAACTGGAGGAAGTATTTAAGCCAATAACTCAACCTTTAAAGAAACTTATTAGTGAAAAAAAAAAGAAAGACATTTAGCACTGACTAAAACAGATGAAGACAAAGGAGAAACACAAGTTGCATTTTATCCAATAAATAACTCCAGCATTGGGATTAAGCCGGAGCTGGAGTCCCTAAAATTTGGAAATCAAAATAATGTAAATGATGCTGATGACAATGATGGTTATAATCTGTATGACACTATAAACAGGGAATCAAATGATACAACTGAACAGTATTATTCACAATCTAATACATCCAACAATGAAAGTCTTATTCTCAATTTAAGTGAATTAGCTAGAGGAGGAGAACTTGATAAAGCATATGGACCGTTCAAAGATTCTAATGGTCAACTTAGCTTGGGAAATAGTAAAATATCATTGTCTGATGGAAAAATCATTTTTGAAAACGGACAAAGATGGTTACTTACTCCAGGACTATATTCTTTAATTTTTCGAAATTCTCCCCAAGGTTATGATCAATTTGAATTGGAGCTATACAAAAAGATTTTGTTGCAAACAAATGCTCACAAAAGAGGTCATAGTGCTAGTGGGCAAGTTAAAGGTACCCGTTCTAAAAAATATACCAAAATAATAAAACCCCTCTTCGCAAAATCTTCATCAGCACCGAATGCTAACTCAACCCCGTACCGTCAAAAATCTTTTTATGAGGGAAGTGGACTTATGAAACTCAATACAAATAAACCAAATTATATTTACTGGGATGATCCCAATGAAATTGTTGATAGATTAAAGCTTTTAGTTGCCTCACAAGCAGCTGGGCATAGTAATCATAATAATGAAATTGTATCGATAATTGAAGAGTTGCGAGAGGCAAAAATTATTTATTAACAAAATAATAATTAAAGAAAATACCCCAACTCTTTCAATAAATAGCAGGGGGGAGTTACTAGCATACCCATTACACCATCATCATGTCAGTTGACAAGTTCGGTCACTACTCTAGAGAAAAATACACTACTGAAAATATTAAGAAAAATGGAGCAGAATTTTTTGTGTTATTTATGGACAAGGATCAAAACATTGATACGCAAAGCAAACGTATTAAAAATATTGCAGACCCTTTACAACAATCAGACGCTGTCAACAAACAATTTCTTAATTTTCACATCAACGCAACAACGAAAGACTTGCAAACACTGATCGAGATTAAAAATAAAAGACTAAAATCTCAACTGGAACAAAATTTAAATAACTTGTGCATTCTGCTTGACAAGTTTACTGAACATGTGGAAAAAGAGATAAAGATAATACATGGAAAAATTGAAAGATTGGAGTCTAACAACTTAAAATTCACAACCACATCACAAGTATCATAATAATAAGTGTTATTATTTTTGAGAATATTGGACAGAAAACATTAGTGTGAGTAAGAGAGTATTAGTAAATGAGCTACATGCACCAGCACGTAAACACTTCAAGCGGCGAAGGGTTATTATGAAAGGAATCGATGATCATTGGCAAGCAGATTTGGTGGAGATGGGGAACTACTCGTCATCAAACAAAGGGTACCGATTTCTTTTAACAGTTATTGATACATTTTCCAAGTATGCTTGGGGTGTTGCGCTCAAAACCAAAAATGCTGGAGATGTTACAAGGGCAATGTCATCTATTTTCAAGTTGGGTCGCATACCTAAAAATTTGCAGACTGATGATGGAAAAGAATTTTTTAATAAGGACTTCAAGGCTTTAATTGATAAACACAACATTAATCACTACTCAACATTCAGCGGTCTAAAAGCCTCTATTGTTGAGCGATTCAATAGAACGGTGAAAGAAATGATGTGGAAAGAGATCAGTTTCAATGGATCATATCGGTGGATTGAGATTTATAAACAATTATTTTCTGATTACAATACAAAATTACATAGAACAATTGGAATGGCACCCATTGAAGTAAATTCATCGAATGAGAAGGAACTGTTAAACACTGTCTACAATCATCTCAAAATATTTAATGGAGCCAAATTTCGTATAGGTAATTATGTGCGCATTAGCAAGTATAAACATGTTTTTGAAAAGGGGTATACGCCCAACTGGACAACGGAAATTTTTAAAGTAAAACAAATAAAAAATACCAATCCTACCACCTACCTATTGGAGGACTATCAAGGTGCATCTGTCAAAGGTGGATTCTATGAAGAAGAGTTAAAAAAGACACGCTTTCCTAACACAGACCTGGTTGAAAAGATTATAAAAAGAAAGGCCAATCAAGTATTTGTTAAATGGTTGGGATTCCCCAACGAACACAACTCTTGGATAAATACAAAAGATATTCTATAAATTTCAATTTATTGTGAAATAGAAATAAAGTTTTTCATTTAAATCGTTCATATTTTTGGGTTGAGGAAGTGTATTTTTCTTCCTCCTTTTTATTAGAGCTTGTTCCTTTAGATGGATTGTGGGGGACCTGATACTGTCGCTCCTTGGCTTTATCCCTATCTCCCGTTAAAAGCCGCTGAGAATCATCCATAGTTTTTTATTTTATAAACAAAGAAAATCTAAAAAGCGTGTGATGCCGGCGGTGGTTAAAATGCGAATGTGGCAATGACCTAAAAAGAGCTCCCTTCACTCTTCCCGGCTTCAAATAAATATATAAATACATATACAGATGAATGATTTTATTGAATCAAAAAGCAAGTATTTAATGTAAAACCCATTCTAAATCAGCTTGCTCCAGGTATAACTTCCCATCCTGTCTTTTGATGACTTGATAGCCGCCATCCGAAAAAGCCGCTATTGTCGAGTTTCGCATGGTATTGTACCTGTGAGGTAGGTACAACACATGTTCCTTAAGTTCTAAGGCAATGGACTCCCCGAACTTTGTTGTTTTACGACTCCCGCTTAGGATGGAATATCCGCGACCGACGATCATAGAGCTTTGTGAAAGCAAAGCCTTTTGACTTTTACTGTTGAAGTCAGCGATAACGTCTGCTCTCTCTGCACTCAGGAGAAGCACATGATCCTGAACTTCAACTGTTGGAACGTCTCAATATGATTGTGATTCCATTGCTCTAAACTGAATGATGGCTCAAGTCCAGATAAAAGCCTATTTTATAGCAGTTCAAATTGTTTACAATTTGTTGGATTTTGTTTGTTTTGCGCTCCTTTTTTCTCTTTGCTTAGAGAATGCTCAAGTCCAGATGAGCTTATTTTATAGCAGTTTGAATTGTTTACAATTTGTTGGGTTTTGTTTGATTTGCGTTCCTTTTTTCTCTTTGCTTAGAGAATCATATATATATTTTTTGATTAAGATCAGCAAAAAATCCAACAGCAAAAATCCAATCAACAAAATTTTTGAATAAAGTTAGAAAAAATGCATACTTGCTATACGGCTCTAATTTTATAATAAAACACATACGAGTGTGCTTTTTTTTTTTTTTTTTATTTATTTATTTTTTTTAATTTATTTTTTTGTTTTTGTTTTTGGTTTTTTTTTTTTTTTTTTTTTTTTGTTTATATAAATTTCTTAAAAGTAATTTTTTACATGAGAAGTACTATGACTACCCTCTAGTAACCGTAGCTAGCGCGGCGCTAGCGAATAACTAGCGATTTGGTAACCCCTTACTGACCCTCGCTGGATTACCAGCAATGGGCTGTACTGATTACTTTTGTATGGGCATGTCCTAGCGAGAAGTTAGCGAAAACAGCGCTAGCGAATCGCTACCGATCAGTAGTCAGCGCGTAGCTAGCTACTTGTAGTCAGTATCGTAGCTAGCTCCTGCAGTAACTACTAGTAGTGAGTATCGTAGCTAGCTACTGCAGTAACTACTTGTTATCTGTAGGTAATTCGCTCAAAAATATTAAAAATTAAATTTTATTTAATATTATTTTTATTATTTCTCTTTTCATTTTTTTTGTGTACGAGTTTCTTTTATTTATGCGTTTTTCCTTGATGAGTTAAGTTTTCCGAAGCTGATTCTGCAACAAAAAATTATAGTATTAACAAATTAAGTATTTATACCTACAAACTAAAATGCTTTTTCCATCTTACCCTTAATCTCATCCATGTTTTGTTTCCTCGGCCTTTCCTCTGAAATGTATGAATTTAAATTATTTTTATTTTTGTCTTTTTGAACATAATATATATAAATACTTACGTTTTCCGTCGATGCAATATGCGTTCACCTTAGCGTCACGAAATTAACTAACTTTTGCCGAAAAAGTAGATATAGAAAACGCACTGCAAAGAAGACACCCGAAAAAAAACGGGACAGCAAATGCATTTTGTTATTGTTTTGTTGTCTTCTTTTACCTTGTCGCGCCGCGTTTACGCCTCACACATTCGGTGCACAAAATATTTTAGGGTATCGTGGGGTTTTATAATTCTGCCTTGTAAACATTTTTCTCATTTATTTTTTTTTTTTGCAAAAATCATGATTTTATAATCTGCTGTAATAGAACGATCGGGGAATAATAATTTTATTCCATTAAAAAATTATTATTATTTAATTAATAATTATTATAATTAAAATTATATACATAAACTCCTATTCTTTCAATATTTTTCCTTACATTAAATTCTCTATAATTAATTAAGTATTAAAGCAATTTATATATAAATATGTTTTCATTAATATCAAAGGGTATTTTACCGTCGATAAAACGAAAATAACTCGATTTGGCATTCTTTATGTGCTCTGACTCGAAGAAAGAAGTTAAAAGCAAAACGCAATTGCTCTCTTCGTTTTGCTTTCAAGCATATCAGCCAGCGCTTACCTACTGACTACTGCCGGATAACCTGGACACTAGCGAATAACTAACGCCGAATTCGCTAGTTATTCGCTAGCGAAATTAGGGAGGTAGTGCCTTGAGAACTGAAGGGTAGTTACAATTTATAATACCTCATCAATTTCCATTTCGTTATGCAATCTTTCTAGCTCTAGAGTAGTGAGTGTCATATCAGTATTTGTCTCAATCATAGTTCTTCTGTTCTGACGGATTTCCTCAATCTTCCTCTTTCTATTCTCACGCGCTTCCTTAATTTTATAGTGACCCCAAGCATATGTACTTATCTTATTAATCCTAATCTTTCTTTTGTCATCATTGCTACTCAGGGTAATTTTGCGTAATTTTTCAGTGTACAATTCATGTAGCTTTGATCTGAACACTATCATGCTATCTGAAAATGTTCTATTCTCGAAAAGGCATTCCTTATAGCTATTCAAATTAAGCTTTTGTAGGGCTGCTTTTTTCACTCCCTTGGATTTTTTGATGCACCCACCACCATCTAAGAGAAGAGAATACATTTTAGGTCTTAGACCCACAAACTCTAACATTTGTTTTCCATTGTTCTCATCCTTCATCATTCCCAACACTTTTTTGTTACACCTTTTGATCTTGAATTTTTCAGTCAACTCCTCAGGGTACTCTGAAGTATCAAATCGCATTTCTACGTCTTCGCGAATGTCAGCAAAGAAATCATCAGTTTCGATCGAATATATGAATGAGTCTGTATCCATATAATTTAATGAAAGGTTATTTTGAAATTTGGGTTGCATGTACTCATAATGAAAATCATACATTAACCATTTGGACAATTCCAAAACTATAAATCCCAAATACATTGGTTTGTTATACACATTATGCAGCTGTTTCATTTGAATGGCATACATGTCTTCGGCAAATCTCGCCGAGCTGTGAAAATTTGACTTTGCGATTAGTGCGCCTGCTCCGAGATGATTTCTATTTGTTGTCTCCCATGACGTTACTAATTTTACATTTTTTCGCTTCTCAACATTTTCCATGGTTTTACCATAGACAGCATTGTTCAACAGTTTGAAAAAGTCTTTCTCGAATTTATTTTTCGCTTCTGTTCTATGCTTAGTGTTAATATCAATATATGATTTTAACCAAGGCGACTGCTTGAAACGTAAAACACGATGAATCTTTGACAGCGTCAAACCATGAGCCATACACTGCTGTAGATTTCTGTAGTGTATTGGATACTTGACTTTATCCCTAAGGTCAGCGATAAGTTTTTCAACCTTTGCATCTTTGGTGGGCTTCTGGTTGTTGGGGCAAAAGGGCAGGTCATTGTGCTTGTCATGTTGACATTCTGGATATATCAAATCAACCTCAAGAATGTAACCGAATTCAGAGTCATGAGAGATAGAGGGGAAATCAAGTTCATTAATTTCATCATATGTCAACCACTGGAAAAAGCCATATGGGAGATACTGAGACATTGCCCATCCATATAGATTATTCGCATCCAAATACATTAAAAATTCGGAGGGTTTCGTGGGATCATAATCATTCATGTACTTGTGATTGGCTTTTGAGTACCTTTTACAACACTGAACTAAACCACCCCGAATTCCTCTTTGGATGAACTTGTACATATCGATATCTGTAAGCAATTCCAATTCAATTTTAGTGGTTACTAACATTGCATCCCAAGCTAAGCCTGGAGATGTATAATAATGAGCAGGGTCTAGTGAATAAATTTTCTTACAAATTGTTCGGAAATTTTCAAAAACATCTGCCAGCAAAAGCACATCAGTCTTGAGGTATATTTCCATATACTCTTCTAAATTTTTGCACTTGAAAGCGTTCCACACATTTTTAGCGTGAGCATAATTTTCAACGGTACATTCCTCGTTAGTTAATCTATTATAGAAATTTTCTCTTGGAGGGAGAGAAATTTCTTTTAATCGTTCTGGGGAGTCTATATATTCATATGGAAAAATTCCCTTCTTGCGTACAAGATTGAACTGCAAATCATCTGTGAAATACTTTCTGATTATCTGTAAGTTTTCATCTTTCAAGTTGGAACTCAAATTGTCTAAGCTAGCAGCCATAAATCGAAACGAATCCAAAAATCGCATTTCCAAATTAATATTATGACTCTCAATTTGTATATATTTCGACATGGAAATATACAATTCTTTGTTGAGTGGTAGAACTTTAATTTCTCCATCGATCTTGGATAACTCTCTAACAAACAAATGAGCATCGTAATGAGAAAAATTGTGAAAAAACACAGGAACAAAAGGTGCAGTTTTGAAGTTAATGTTACAAGCTGTATGAGCAGGCCCTCTAAATTTCCCAGTTAAATGACAATGATCTCTTACACGATCAGAGTTTAAGGCTTTTCCACAAATATGACAATTTACCGAATTATAATAATCATCCATGTCTTCAAGAGTCAAAGTCATTGGCTGAATAATTGCAAGGTACTTGATGTAAATTTCATTAATATCTCTTATCAAGGAAGTCAAAAATTTAAGACCAGCATTCTTTCCAGTCTCCATCACAAATTTATCAAGTGTGGAATCGAAAGAACACTTTATGAAATATGAGTAGGCTATGGGAACGTGATGGTTTAAAATCTCCAATTTTTCGCTTACTTTAAGATTTTCTGGTGTAAGCATACACTCAAAATCAGCATATACCGCAAATGGTACATCTAAGGAATGTGAAAAATTCTTAAATTTAAGACTCGCCTTATCCGCTGCAGGAAGTGTAGTAACCAGCTTGCCACATTGCTCCTTATGTCGTAGATGTAAGCTCTCATCTTTTGAATAGTTTAGGCACAGGTTGCAGAAAAAAAGTTTATTGCAGTTTTTTGTGAGTTGTGTGTGAACAAGTCTAAAAACGAAAAATAATAAATAAATCAATATAGTTTATATTTATGAAATAACAAATTAATTTCGATAGCGTAAGGAATATTGTTATAAAGTATTCCGAACGTTATATTGTACTTACGCTGACAAATTTTTGATCCAAGCAAAATGGGTATGTGTTTGTCGTTCATGTTGAGTAATATATAACGGACCAATCACCTGGTTAGCTTCCTCATCATAGCCAAACACATTCACACTGATGAGCGGATTCTGGGCTTCGAAAATTTTAATCTGCTTTAGGGGTATGGGGAAATCCAAGTTTTCAAAGTTGAGTGTCATTTCCGCATTTATTTCGATGGTTGAATCCCCAATCTCATTCACATTGTAGCTGTAGCATCTGTCAGAATTACAAGTTGACGGTTTAAGGGCTGATATAATTGCCCATTTAAAACAAAACTGATCATTGTTTCTAACGTTAATGATCGCGTGTTTCCTTACGAGCTTCTTTGGTGTTTTGATGTAACTTGAACCCTTCAGCGGAGAGTACTTGTTAATGTTCATCTCAAGACGCATTATTTTCAGAAGGCTCCATCCACTGTCTTTCTCTTGGAATTCATCCATTTTTGTTCTGATAACCGCCGAATGTTCGGTGAACAGCTGCTGAACATCTGTTGACAACAATAAAACCGTCATCTCGGTTTGGTGTGATTTTACTTCCAGGATCAGTTCTTCGTCATCCTTCATCTTCATGTATTCCCCAAATAGCTCGAAATTTACTTTGCACGCGTCATGTATATCCAGAATTTTTGTAATAATTGGAATAAAGGCAGCCCCAGCTTCCTTCAAAAACTCCTCAGGGATTATTACGTCTTTACTAGAATTCTCGAACGAATAACCGTTTAACCGATTTTTAAAGCCGCTCGAAGTCAGCTTTACTTTCGAATTACTTGCGTTTATCCGTATAAACGCACGAACTTTATGGTTATTAGACCGTAAATGATAATGCCACTGCTTACGATTTATATTTTCGTTGCAGGTGGTACAAAATACGGATACGTTAACACTATTGCTTGTAGAGGCCATTTCGGTTTTGATTTACTTGAACTTCAAAGTTAAACTAAAAGTCTTTGGCTTCCATAATGCTTAGTTTTACAGAAATCATACACTCACGCACACAGAAATAAAACTCTGAGTTCAAATTTCTAATATATTATTCTCTCTCTTTCTCACTCTTTGTATAAAAAATGCCTTGACACTCCCATTCTCTCAAATTTAAAAGCAAATTTTGCTAAGCTTGCAATCTTCTCACGGCTGCACATCCAGCCTCTGAAAACAAAAACCTCCCACACCGAACTCATTAACAATAACACTAGGTTTGATAGATATTGTTATTGATGTGTGGCTGAAAGTTTGAAAGTAATGGCAATCGTCCGCAATCTTCACCCCCCAAAAAATAACACAAATAACACAATTTATTTATTTATTTATTTATTTTTTTTTTAAATATTATATTTTTTTATTTATTTATTTATTTTTTTTTTTTTTTTTGTGTTAGGCATTATAATCATCATCATCATCATCAGCATCATACTCAACATTATTATTATTATGAGGAAGTCGTCTCAATCGTATCAAGTTCCTGAACTGCTCCTGATTATTACAATGTTGAATGATCCACTCCAGGCTTCGTGTTGAGTCATCATCTTCATACAAATTTTCATTCTCATTATCATCATTCTCATTGTTGTCATCATTCTCATTGTCGTCATCATTCTCATTGTCGTCATCATTCTCATTGTCGTCATCATCATCACCATCATCATCATCATCATCCGAATCAAAGTTGTCCTGTATGAGAAATTCATCCTCAACTTCATCATCCGTCACATATACAGCTACAGGTGCTGGTACAGGTAGAGGTGCAGGTGCAACTTCAGGTTCACCCGATGTTGAGGATACCTCGGAGACTTGGAGCGGACCGTAATAGTTCGGTCTCAGCTGTAGTCTCAGATATACTATGTCTCCGGTATCCACTGTGGTCGATGTTATTCGACAGCTCTGATTAAGGAACAAATTTTCTTCCGAAAGTTGGTCCATGGTGTTCAAATGGTTTGGATACAACTAGCGAAAAGATTTCAACACTCAAGTCCAAGTAATCGAAGACATGTTCATTTGAATTTCAAGGAGAACAAACCTCACAAGCTGAGCAACAGTATTTGAGACCGCTGGCCATATTGACCGCTCATCCAGCCTCTGTAAACAATGAGAGCACTCCCTCTCCAAGCCCACACGCATTCCACGAAAATCAAAAATTGTCACAGAAAAAACACTTGAAAACAAAAAAACATACACACAAGCAAAAAAGAAAAACTAGATCAAATTCGTTGGGACCGCTGCAGATCGGTTTCCCTTATCTTGATAACAAAAAACACTTGAAAAAAAAAAAAAAAAACACATACACACAAACAAAGAAACTAAATCCAAGTCGCTGGGACCGCTGCAGAACGCCCCCACCCCTCCACCGCCCCCCACCACAGATCACCGCTCCTGGTCCCCCCCCACCATTTTGACCAAAAATTCATACAACTATAAAACGCAAAATTCAAAACTCGAAAAAACGTTAAAAATTCAAAAATGCCCCCAACCATGGATGGAAAACATTAAACAATATTAGAATTCAAATTTCCCGCCACATCAATATGGATGGAAACACACCAAAAAGACAACAATTCAAATTTCCCGCCATCAAAAAATCACTAATTAGTGTGATCATACACCAAAATTAAAAAGCCCACACAAATTCAAACTTCGCGCCATTACAATAGGGAAGGGGAAAACCTTAAAAATTCACAAATTCAAACTTCGCGCCATTTATCAGAGGTGGGAAACACTAAAACGATCAAAATTTAAATTTTGCGCCCAACTATCGGCCAAAATTCAAAAATAACTCCCACAATTTAAATTTAACACAAACACCAAAATTAGTGTGACCGTATTCCCAAAGCCAAAGGTCAAAGGTCAATTGATTCAGAACATACATTCCCCTACTACTAAGTTTGACCTTATGAGGTCCGGTGTATTTATTATCTAACTTATGACCTGATTCATTTCTAAGTAAAACTAGATCTCCTAATGATAGTTCGAAATTATTCGAATTTTCGTCATAAAGCGTTTTGCGCTTTTCCTTTGCCTTATCTAGCATAATTCTAGCTCTTTTGTATGATACTTCAAGTCTAAATTTAACTTCCTTAGCGTAGTCGTCTATGTTATATATAGGGTCTATAGTCAAAATTTCATTGAAATCTTTGAATTGTTTGGGTATTCTGCCAAAAACAAGTTCAAAATGACAATACTCATGTACTACTGATAGTGTTGTGGTAAAACATTAGGTGAAATAATTCAACTATACGTCCCAACTGTCTTTATCGATCGAAATGTAGGAACGGATATTGTATCAAGATATTGGTGATGATGACCGGTTGATTGAATATGATTTATTTTCATATATTTACATAAATCGGATATTAATGAGTTTTTATATTCAGTACCCATGTCCGTAATGAACGTCTTCATTGGACCATACTTGAGTATAAATGATTCAAAAATTGCCTTAGCAACTGTTTTAGCGCTTTTGTTCGCAAATAATAGTTACAGCATACTCATTGCCATTCTCAGTTCTTGGAAGTGGACCAATGGTATCAATTAGTACTGTGTCAAATGCTGTTGCTGGCGTAGGTGTTATCGTCAATGGTGTTTTAGTATGTGTTGTCGTTTTTGCTTTTTGACATGTTTTTACATACTGTTTTATAGTTTTTGTCTTTTGTGGCCAATAATAGTATCTTTTTATTTTTAACAGGGTTCGCTCAATCCGTGAGTGGCCTCCCTCGATGGGGTCGCCATGATATTTAAACAGGATTGCTTTAATTTGAGCTTCATTATTTTTGTCTATTATAATCACCTTTTGTAGCATGCTTATTTGTACCTTCTTGAGAGTACTATTGCCCGTTTCTTTAAATAATTTTTGTGAGACAGATTCGAAAATTTGCTCACTTGGTGACATTTGGAATTGTGTAATGCCTTGAATTCCGGCTTCTGAATCAAGCCTTTGGAAGAATTGACCTAAGTCGAATTTTCCATTAGAGAACAAGTCATCTACTGCAAATCGTGAATCAACTCGTTTTCCCATTTTGAACAAACATTTACACATGTCGAGTTTTAGTTTTAGGCCTGACATTTTCCTGTTTTGTTGATAATCTTGTTGAGACCTTTAATATTTGTCTGTTCATGTTTATTAGCTCCAATAGTTATTCTGGAAAGATCATCTGCAACGTGGTTATCTTTCCCCTTGAGGTATTGTACCTCAAAATCATATTCTTCTAAGTCTAACCGCATTCGTGTTAGCTTAGAGCTTGGATTTTTCATTGAAAATAAGTAAGTTAGTGGTCTATGATCTGTTTTTACAAGGAAATATCTTCCATAAACGTAAGGTCTGAAGTGTTTTATTGCCCAGTGGATAGCAGCTAATTCCTGCTGTACTGCTCCACAAGCGTGCTTACTGGCATCTGTAATGATGCAAAATTCTTTTGAAAAATCTGGGTATTGCAATAATGTAGGCTCCATTAGTTCCATTTTTAAATATTTAAATGCGTTATTGCATTCAGGAGTCCATTGGAATTGAACATTCTTTTAACAAAGTCTCGTTAAGTGACGAGAATGTTCTGCGAAATTACGAATAAATCTCCTATAATAATTACAGAAGGCAACGAATCTCCGTGCACTATCTGCATCCGTTGGAATTGGATAATTTTTGATGACGTCGTATTTTTTGTCATCTGGAAGAATGCCTTTATCAGTACATTTATGTCCGAGATAGGTTACTTCGTGCATGAAAAAGGAACATTTCTCAGGGTGTAATTTTAGATTGAATTTACGACAAAGTTCGAAGACGTTTGTCAAATTTTTGAACATATGTTGTTCGGAGCATCCGATGACTACTAGGTCATCCATATAGAGAAATGCTTGCGATGGTTCTAGACCAGAAAAGGCAAGTGTCATCATGCGCATAAATGATTTTGGGGCAACTTTGAGTCCATATGGTAGTCGTGTGTAACGATAAGAACCAGTGTTCGTTGAAAATGATTTTAAATTTCTGGACTTTTCTTCCAATTCTATCTGGTGAAATCCAGACATTAGGTCAAGACATGAGAAGTATTTAGCTCGACCTAGTTGATCAAGAATATCTTCTATTCTTGGGAGTGGGAATTTATCAGCTAGAAGCTTTTTATTTATTTGGCGATAGTCTACTACTAAACGCCAACTTTTTATACCCTTGCAGAGGGTATATTAAAATTGTCACGATGTTTGTAACGCAGTGAAGGAAGCATTTCCGACCACATAAAGTATATATATTCTTGATCAGCATGACGAGCTGAGTTCATTTCCGTCTGTCCGTCTGTCCGTCCGTCAGTCCGTCCGTCCGTCTGTCCGTCTGTTTCTATGCTATCTCCTCCCTCAGTTTTGAAGCTATCTCGACCAAATTTTGCAAAATGTCTTTAAATGCAAATAAGCTGCACATTTGTCGGATTCGGCCGGATCGGATGACTATATCATATAGCTGCCATAGGAATGATCGGTCCAACAACTAGTTCTAGTGAGAAAAACTTTTTTGTTTTCCATCCTAGCGTCACCAATCATGGTATATATTAGTTTTATATGCTTCCACACAATTCTGAAAAAATTTATCAAAATTTGACGATTATAGCATATAGCTGCCATATAAACGGTCGGTCAAAAATCAAGTTCTAGTGAGAAAACTTTTTTGTTTTCCATCGTAGCGTCACCAGTCGTGGTATATAATAGTTTTATATGCTTCCACACAATTCTGAAAAAATTGATCAAAATCGGATGACTATAGCATATAGCTGCCATATAAACGGTCGGTCCAAAAACAAGTTTTAGTGAGAAAAACTTTTTTGTTTTTCATCGTAGCGTCACCAATCGTGGTATATATTAGTTTTATATACTTCCACACAATTCTGGAAAAATTTATCAAAATCGGACGATTATAGCATATAGCTGCCATAGGAACGATAGGTCTAAAAACTAGTTTAAATGAGAAAAACTTTTTTTTATCAATGTTAGCGCCTTTCAAAAACTGCAAGGGTATTTAAAACATCGGCGTAGCCGATGTTAGCCTTCTATTTTTTCCGTTGAATTTGGAAGTAATTTCTTGGGTACCAAGAGAAGTGGGCGGTTGTATTCAGACGTAGATGGTTCAACTATGCCATCTTTAATGAGTTTTTCGACCTGTTTGTTTATTTCAGGCTTTTCTGCCTCTGCGTTTCTATAATTTTTGATGCAGACTGGTGTTTTATCATCTAATCGAAGTTTTTGTTTATAAAAGTTATTTGACGATATTGGTGCTGTTTCCAGACCGAAGATATTACTGAATTCTCTACAAAGTGTAGTTAATTTATTTTTGAATTGATGTGGGAAATTAAGTTTTGATAGGACTTCATTTGTTCTATGAGAACTTCCTTGAGTAGGTTTTATTATTTCGTAATCATCAATAGATTCGAATTTGATTTTGTGACTGTCAATTTCTGTGTTGTTATGAGTGGTATTTAAAATGCGAATATATGCATTATCACTTGTAACAATTGCACTTGCAATTATTATTTCCGGTTGTATTTCCTGAACAGGTATTAATACCGTTTTTTTACTAGTCATCAATCGTACTTGTCGTATGACTTCCGATCTAGCGGGTAATAATAATTGATTATTATTTGTGCATTGATTAATTGGAATACTAATATTTGTATGGAAATTTTTTGGACGTAGAATCAGTTGATATTGGTTCTCGTCGTAGTCCAAAAGACAGTTGAATTTTGTTATGAAGTCTAGGCCAAGAATTCCGTCACATGGAATTTGAAAATTATTTGGTACCACATGAAAATTGTATGGTACGACATATTTGCCTGTTAATAGTGGTATGTTTGTAGAACCAAGCGATTGTATAATTCCTTCTCCAATGCCAGATATTTTGGATTCTACCGAAGTGTCTATATTATTGAATAGACTTGTGTTATTTTTGATTAGAGATGTCTGCACCTGTGTCTACTAAAAGTGTGATTGCATTTTTTGTATCCTCATTTTGAACAGTTATTAAGGTTTAGATTGAAGTTGTAAACCTTTACTGTTGGTTTGCATTTTGATTGCTCAAGGGTGTTGTTGGTTTTTCCGAATTTGCAATTCGTACTTGTTGATTGTTGTTTCGGTTATAATTATTATTATTTCCGTTTTGATTTTGTTGGCCCCTGTAGTTACCATTATTGGAACCACGGCCGCGGTTGTTGTAACCTTTATTGTTGTTGTATCCGTTATTGTTGTTGTAATATCCCCGACTTCTATATCCTTGGTTACCTTGGTAACCTCTACCTCTATTTCCGTGGTTTTGGTACTGACCGCGTCCGTAATATCCGCGTCTATTATTTCCACGATTTCCACTATTTGAATAGTATAGGACTGAGTCAGTTTTACCCGTTGCTTCATTGCAACTATTCACAAATTTAGATACGGCATCATTCATATTGTTAAATGTGCCAGCCTGCATGATAAGTTTTACTTTATCAATGCTGCAGTTTTGGTTCATTGCTTTGATAGCATGTTGGACACTGTATTTGGCTGCTAGTTCGGATGTTAGTCCGTCACTTATATATGCTCCTTCGAGAGCTCTAGCCAATTGCTCAACTTCTTTTGTATAGATGTTGGCTGTTTTATTTTTCTGTTGGAGGTTCATCAGCTTTGCGGAAATCACTTCTACCGATTCTCCTTTCACTGATGTTTGTACTTTATGTTTTATTTGGTTAATTGTACTTTCTGTGCCTATTAAGTTTCTTGCGTATCCTTTTAATTTTGTTTTTATTACGGATACTGCTGTTTGCTCATGTGTCTCTTTAATGGAGTCCACAAGAGTTACAGCGTCCAAAAAACTTTGGAAATTTTCTGTTTTGCCATCGAACTCTGGAAGTAGAGACGATGCTGTTTTTAATAATTCTACCATAGTTTGCGGCATGGTGGATGATTCTTCTACTAATGTGTTTTCTTCTGTTTTAGTATTTGGTGGATTAAAGCTAGCAGGTACTTCCATAGATGTAGGAATGTATAAGTGTAATTTGTGGAGTTCAGATATCTTGATTAATCTCACACGCACTGCATCTACAATTGTTCTTACTTGTATTAAGTGTGTATTATTTAACCTTACCAAGTTGGCGGTAAATATTTTTGTGATCGCATTGTAACTGTGTAATAATACCACTGTATGTTTAATTACAGTTGCTCTTTGTATTGGTACACTTTTGTTAAGACATTTGTATGCCTTTGCAAATTCATCCCTATATTTGTTGACTTCATTAACTATTTCTGACCATTCCATGAATGTTAAAATGTAGATTTAATTATGTAAGACGAACTTCAAAAATCAATGTTCTGTCTAAAATTTCATTTTCGTTTATAATGGAGTATACTTGAACTCCCGGGATTGTAGTTAATACTATTCCCTTTTGTGTCTTACTGCAATGAAATAGTGGATAAAATTCTGAACTAAACTTGCTCATATAAGCCTGTTCAAATTCATAAACTGATATGGGTCTGTCAAAATCTAGTAAAACCTGTCTTGTTCTACTACTAAAATGTGGGTCTTGTTCGTATGTTTTTCTAATTATTTTTGTCGTTGTCATATTTATTTATTTTTTTTTTTTAATCTTATCGAGGTCGTTGCCTCGGCTCAAATCTTTTTTTTATTGATCTCTTATGAATCAAATAAATCTTTAATGCTGTGTTAACAGCTGCCAATATGACAAGAATGAGCAAATGTATAAAAATCGAGTCTAAGTGTTAGGTATGATCCACAATTTTAATTTCATTTACCACATTGGCAGTATTGCCAGTGGCTTTTGATTGGGTTTTTCCCATTGTAAATATAATTTATTTTTTTTTCTCAAAATTTGTATATCTTTAGAATTGAGTTTGATGAGGTGTGAATGATGTTTTGCATATGATGTTTACATATGCAAGTTTACAAAATTCAAGTTAAATACCGTATCATGTGTGTAAGTTGATGGTTTTTTGAGATAAGAGAAATGTATGATGGTATTAGTATTTGTCTAACGTACCCACGTAATAGCGTTTAGGTACTAAAAAAAATTGCGAATTGCCAATTACTTGGTTGTTTTTGGTGCGCAGCATTTTGTTGATTCGCCTTAGGTCTTCTTTTGCCTCTTCTTTACGGCTGGGGGTTGCAGTGTGGTCTTTCAGAAGACCGATGCACACTGTTCGTTGGGCCAGCGGGGCCTTTTTTCTGCCTCCTCTCTGCCTTTTGAGTGGCAGTGTTTCTGGAATTTTTGTTAATTTATCGTCCCGGGCCTGGGCTCGTTGTTTTTCCCTCGCAGCTTGCCGAGCCTGGTACTCAGCAATAGTAATAGGTCTTGGTCCCGCGGTGGGACATTCCTCAAGTGCTTCTCTTAAGGACGGCTTGTCCGTCTGCTTCACTGGCGCTGCGTCTTTGAAATGTTGATCCATTCGATGGTGCAAGTCGCGGCCTTTATGCCCCCCGCACGGTTCCCATCGATGGCAAAGGGGTTAAACCCTTGCTCCCATTTGGTTATTATTTTCGTCAACCGGTGCCTGGCTTGGCTACCGTATCTTCCTTCTCGCTGTCCACAACCTGGTTGGCGGTTGTGGCGACAAATAATAATTTTTTAATTTTTTTTGTTTCTTTTATTTGAACATTTTGTTCTTCCCGTTAAATTACGGTTTAATATGTCACGGTCACCATGAGGTGAGCTCCGTAGACCAATATAATAAACACCATATTTATTTATAAGTGGGTGGTTTTATTAAGTAGTATTTTTAAATGTTAAAATATATCCGACACATAGCAATGGTGTCTTAATTGTGTGGCTGGTCAAACGGAACTGATTTGTTCCCTTTCAAATATGTTGGCTGAAGCCAGCTTGAGAATGTGGCGAATAAATGTATATATATATCTGCGTTATGTACTTTAAAGTGTATGCAATGAAATGTACAAACAGCTTAAGCTGCAATTTAGTTGAGCGCAAGCAATGGTATCATGTTACGCATGAGCATTGCGATTATGTGCGCTTGAGTTTAAGTGAGTTTTGTTTGAATAATAAAAATGCAACAAAGTGTCACATTAATGTGCTTATATAAATTAGTAAACGAACGTTTTTTTAGTTGTAAAAACAACTTGATTTTATCAGAAGTTTATTCAGACTAATTTTTATGGATTACAATTGGTTCTTAGCTTAACTTATGCTGCCGCCGCTGCTGTTGCCGCTGCTGCTGTCGCTGTTTGTCGCTACCGCTGTTGTCGCTGTGGTCGCTGTTTGTCGCTACCGCTGTTGTCGCTGTCGCTGCCGCCGTTATGTTGTTGGGTGTCCAGTTTCCTCGAACGGTCCCACGGTGGTGCCGTTTGGAGGAATGTGCTGATGCAGCGCACGTGGCACTTGTGCATGCGCTGTGTCCATGGTCTTCTGGTTGGCTTTGTGTGAATTGCGGAACCGTTTGGTGGAATATGGTGATGTGGCGCACGAGGCAGTTGTGCATGCGCTGTGTCCATGGCCTTTTGGTTATTTGGTTGACTTTTGAGTGATATGCGACTTTGTAGTGACTTTATGGTCGATGTTCTTAACTCCTCCCCCTTTAGATGCGGACGTCCTCGGAAGCGATGTAGAAACGCGTTTGAGTTTGGATCGCTTCGGTTGCTTCTGGTTGAGCCACGGGTACGTCGGCTTCTCTGGTGGCGTGGTTAAGGGTAGCGATGCCTTTTCGTCTTAAAACTTGTACGGCTAATATGATCAATAGTGTTAGTAGCAGGCTGGAGAGTCCAAAACTGATGGTTGTGGTTGTGGCGTTACTTTTTTTTATTGTTTCCAGTTTTTTTGTATTATTGATGTGTATTTCTTTTAACATCTGTAGCGAGAGCACCTCATCGATTCTATTTTTCTCAGCTAGGATCTGGAACAAAGGTGGTGTTGCTTCGGCGTACCTCATCTCTTTAGCTACGTAAACGTCGTCTCCGATGGATATTGTTGAATTTTCAAATTGTATGAGAAAACTTCCCTTCATTTCCATTTGGTCTTCATCTATTGTTATTGGGCCTGAAAAATCGTTAAGCAGTATTGTTCGAGTGAACAATTCCTCCTGGTCTGGCACGTGTTGGCTGTTGATTACTCGGCAGTCTGGTTTCTGATTTTTCAGCAAAGGTGTGCTGCATGTGTCGTTGCTTAAATCTACAAGGTTTGCCTTACTACATATGGTCCTATCGTTATGAACTTCGCAGGAATCTTTTTTTTGTCAAAATTATAGAATTAAGTGTATTTGTTTTAGCCCAGTCTATGGCGTGTACTAAATTAGTGAGTTCCTCCCTATAAATCTGTATTTTGTATTTGAAAGTTGTTATTTTCTCCTCATTAAGGTTTTGATTTTCTGCGACAATTTTTATGATAGTGTTAGTAATTCCGCTTAGCTCGTTTATTCTATTGGTTAATATTCTATTTATTACTAGTTGTTTATTATTATTTTCTAATTGCTCATTCATTTTGGTTATTACAATTTCATGATCGCTATGGTCCGGCGTGCCGGCCAACCATTTCCAAGCAGTTCCCAATGCGTTTATCGCTCTTGCTTTTCTTCCGAAAGGCCTAAGTTTCCTAAGGTCGTTTTCGACTTTTGATAACTCGAATGACAAAAATGGGAATAAGTGGTGCGAAGTGTTTATGCTGTGTAAGGTGTCTGTTAAAATACCGTAGGCTTTTTCGTACTCTCCTAGGTCGAACACATGAATAATCTTAAATGAGCCGTTTAGCACAGCTGCTGTTCCTGTTATAATTGGGATTAATTGCGAATGTGAATAATCCAAAATTGTTGCCAATCCGAGGCACGTTGGCAGGAACAACCTGCAAAATGACATTAGGTTTTAAGGTTATTTTTGTGTACTATTCTGCCAGTTTGCGTTTTTATTGTAGTGTTCCTATTTTCCCCAACTATTTCCTTTTTGCACTTCGGTGTGATTTTTGACCCTAGTCTTTTATCTATTTTGACATACACTATTTCCCCCACCTTATAATTTTTGATCTCCTTTCTTTTGGAGTTGTGGTAGTCTAGGTCCTTTTTCTGTTTTTTTTTTCGATTTGCTTTCTAGCCGCCTCTAATATTTGCGGGTCGTTTATCGTTTTGTTTCCAAAAAATACATCAATTGGTCTCTTTTTTTATTGTTGAGTGGACCGATTGATTGTATTCCTGAACAGCTTTAAAGACTAAGTCTCTGAAATTTAAGGTTCCGTCGTCTTTTTTGAAACAACTCATAATCTCGGATAGGGTTGAATGAAATCGTTCAACTTGTCCATTGCTTGTCGAGGTATATGGTGGTGTCGTGTAGACAGTTGCTTGCAGCTGTTCTTGTAGTAAAAATTTTATAGCTGCGGAATTTAAGGCTCTCTCGTTATCCATAACGACCAATTTCGGCATTCCGAATGCTATCATAATCTCGCGTATCGGTTGTTTCAGATCTTCAGCTGCTTTTGATTTAATTATTTTGATCTGTACATACTTTGAGAACTTGTCAATAGCAGTTAGTACCAAATTTTTTTGGGTAGTGTAAAGGTCTATGTGGATAATTTGACCGGGGTAGTTAGGGATTGGAGTAGACTGGATGTCACCCCGTGGCGGGTGTCTATCGTATTTTCCTGTTTTGCAAGTTTCACATGACCTCGCTATTGTTTCTACTTTTTGGCGCATGCCTGGGAAAAAAGCCCTGCTAAGGATTTGGATTTTGTTTTCCATGGCGTTTCTGTGGGCTCTCATGTGTTCTTTTGTTACGATGTTATCTTGTTCGTTTTCTGATGTTACGTCATTTACCTGCTTCTGGGTGTACCTTATTTTATATGAGCTGAAATGTAGGGGATAGATATTTTGTATTCTGCCCATTATCTCTTCTGATATAAACAAACCGTTCACAACCTTCGGGTCTAATCGGGCCTTAGGAATTTCGATCAGATCTTTTTCTGTGAAGTTGGGTTTTTTTATGACATGCCTTTGGTAGGTGGGGAAAGGCGATTGGAAGTCGTATGATTCCTTATCGGACATCAACAGAAACAACTGATTCTTAAAAACGTTTATAGGGACTTCCATGACAGGAATCAGGTTGTGTGAGGAGCTTTCATTACTATGAACTGTTGCTGTAGTGCTATTTACTTGTTGAGCAGGAGGGTACCTAGACAATGCATCTGCTACTACGTTAGAGATTCCTGGTTTATACTTGAGTTTGAAGTTGTATTCTTCGAGGTAGCTTTTCCACCTTTTAATTTCCCGTTATGGTTTTTTCCACTAAGAGCGAAAGTCAAGGGTTGTTGGTCTGTGTAAATTACGACTTTTGCAGTCCCGTAGAGGTACAATCGCAGGCTTCTCAATGCCCATACTATTGCCAGCATTTCTTTCTCATTTGCGGCGTAATTCTCTTCGGTTTTTGAGAGCGTGCGGGAGATAAAGGAGATGGGTCTACCCTTTTGTTCGAGAACCGCACCAATGGCAAAGTTTGATGCGTCCGTTGTGAGTTGGAATTCATTATTAAAATCAGGGAATGCGAGCACCACATCTTGGGACGCGAGAGTATTTTTTATTTTGCAGAAAGCTTCTGTGGCCTCATTATCTAGGACAATCTTTACTTTGCTGGATACGTTTTTTGAAAGTCGTCCGTTTTCTCCTCGAAGGAGGGATGTTAGCGGTTTCGCTAGCTGGGCATAGTCCCGGATGAATCTACGGTAATAGCTTGACAGGCCCAGGAAAGAACGCAAGTCTTTAAGGGTTTTGGGTGTCGGAAAGTTCTGGATTGCTTTTACCTTTTCGGGGTTTGTTTTAACTCCTTCTTTAGAAATTGTGAACCCTAAAAAGTCCACTTCGGACTTGAAGAAATCGCATTTGCTGATCTGTATTTTCATATTGGCGTCACCTAAAGTCGTGAAGACCATTTCTAAATCTCTGATATGATCGTCTTTGGTATGACTGAAGACAATTATGTCATCGATGTAGACATAGCAGCGTTTCCCTATGTGTTCTCTTAGAATGTCGTCTAGGGCCCTTTGAAATATGGACGGGGCGTTTTTCAACCCGAAGGGAAGTTTGGTAAATTCGTATTTTCCTCCGTTTATAGAGAATGCTGTTTTCTCCATATCCTTTTCTTTAAGAGGAATCTGGTGAAATCCGCTCTTCAGATCGATCACCGAGAAATATTCATTTTTTCCCAATTGGGCGATAATTTCCCCAATCTCTGGTATCGGGTATCGATCCGCGATTATTTCCTCATTTAATTTCCTGTAGTCAAGAACCATTCTGTGCAGATTGGCTCCTGATTCACTGCCCTTTTTGGGCACAACCCAAACAGGTGCGTTATAAGGTGACCGTGAAGGTCTAATGATACCATCTTGCAGCAATTCTTGTACCTGCCTTTCATCTTCCGATTTTAATGATGCTGGATATGGATAGTGCTTACTATACACCGGTGAGTCAGATTTAGTTCTGACTTCTCCGACCACCCTCGTGGTGTATGTTAGTTTTTTGTCGGGATCGGCAAAGATCTCCGCCTGGTTCTCTATCGAGTGTTCGATGAATTCTTTTTGTTTTTGGTTCATGTGTTCCATCCAAATTGTTAAGTTGTTGACGGACTGTGTGGCTAGTTGTTTTATTTTTATTTTGTATAAACCGTTGACGTCTAAAAAGTCGTTCGTGATACTTATGTCAGCGTTGAGCTGCTTTAGGGTATCATAGCCCAAGATGCCGTCAAATGTTTCCAGCTTTGGTAGAAGGAAAAACCTTAAAGGAATGTCCCTGAGTCCGAACAGGGTCAGAAAAGTATGATGGGTTATTTTCGTTTCTCCGCCGATGGAATTTGCAAAAAATGGATGTTTGTTTAGTTTGGGGTTCTGTACTAAAGTACTTCGAACTTAAGTTAGATCCGGTGTCTATAAGGAATTTTAATGATTTGCCATCTTTTGTTATGCACCGGAAGTTGGCAAAAAGGAACCCTTTAATCTAAAAAATGAACATCTGATGCCTCTACTGGTAAGGAGTTATATTTCTGACCATCTTCGTGTTCTAGTTGGTCTAGAAAATCGGCTACTCCTGCTTGTTGCATGCAATCAAAGTAGGTTTGTTCGTTATCTGCGCTTGGTGGTTGTTCCTCAGCCTCTGATCCGGCTTCCCCGGGTTCCAAGACTCCAGTTCCTATGTGGAACTGTCGCTGAAACTTTTGAGGGGGCCCGGCATAAGCAGAACCTGGTGGACGTTTGTTTGCCAGGTCATTGTCATAGGGCCTGTTCATATAATTAATCCCTCTGGATCGAATAGATTGGTCAATTTCCATAGTCACTGACCTTGGCTCCGGTTTTGGGGGGAATGGTCGTGGTGGAACCGAATAGTTCTGCCTGTATGGGGGAACTTGTTGTGAGACCTGTAGTGGTTGATGTTGGGCTTGAGAGGAATGTCTTTTTTGCTGGTAGATTGGTGGCCGTATTGCCGGTTGTTCGGCGTATACGTTTGCTCGAGAGTAAGGGTTGTGGTATAGTTGAGGATTAAAGTTTTTCCACTGGACAGCAGGATTGCTATGTGGTGGTCTACTTGGCGGGTACCTTTGCATTTGTTGTCCCTGTGCTTGTCTAGGTGGTAAGGGAGGAGGATATTGCTTTGGTCTTGGGGCGAACGCATTTCTATGTTCTTGATTTTCGACCAAACCGCACAAATGCAGTGCGTGGCTTAGGTCTCTGGGCTCTTTTATGGCCAATAGGCGAGGTAAATCTCCATTAAGGCCTCGGACGAATGTGTCCAAGACTTTCTCGCGATAACTTCGCGTTAGAGCCATTTTGCTTTCTGGTGTTTGCTCCTGTGCGCTAATTTGGTTCAAAATTAAAGACAGTTGGTGGTATACTGCTTGGTAGAATTCGCTTAGGGCCATCCGACCTTGTGACATTGGGAATAACTGGTATTCGAGGGTTTTTAGATCGCGTTTATCAGCATAGTGTGCTGTCAGACACTTGGAGATTGCTTTCCAGTTTAATGGTGTATTGTACGACTCCAAGACTATGTCTGCTTCGTCTACTATTTTGTTACGAATTGCGAGGGTTACCAGATAGTATTTGCAAGTGTCTTCTTGACCCTCGTATAGGCTCATGACTCTGTCTACGTTCTTTTTCCAGGAGCTAAAAGTGGTTCTGTCTCCTGAAAATTCCCTGATCAACCGAGCTACTTCAGGTACCTTCTCTGGTTCCTCTCCAGCTCTTGGTCTTCTGAGAGGTATATCTTTAAGTACTTCATTTTCCCTGGTAAAACCTACTGCTTGCCTTATTAAATTGCCTTCTGTGAGCTCTGCTCGTATTAAGTTGGCTATCAGTCCCCTAAGTTCTGGAGTGGCTACGGGAGTGCTAGTGGCTGGTCGCCCATGGTTAGATGTCTGGGGCTGCTCTGTAGATCCCAGAGTGAGACAGGCGATTGCGTTAGCTAATTCGTCTTGCATGGCTACTAAGTGTTAAGGTTCACACTCACACAGGAAAGAAGAGAAAACGAGGAAA
The DNA here is from genome assembly GCA_018904225.1 of Lordiphosa mommai. Lineage (NCBI taxonomy): Eukaryota > Metazoa > Arthropoda > Insecta > Diptera > Drosophilidae > Lordiphosa > Lordiphosa mommai. The sequence continues at coordinate 776,931 of JAEIFT010000002.1, read as the reverse complement.
AAAAAATTTGAATATGGCAAATCGCTTTGGGATGCTTGTAGGTTTGGTTTGAGCTGCTTACTTTGTGACCTTCACTTAATGGTATAACGCCCTTTTGGTTTCACTTAATTTATTATTTTTTCCTACTTCCTATCTTTGAGAAATGTTTCTTTAAAAAATTTTTTTTTATGTTTCTTTCACTTAATTACTATGCTTACAAAATAATTAACATGCTGGCGAGTCTCCCGCGATGGTACTTTGGAGTTTATCCTTTTTGTCCCGTGGCTACAGCGAAGCGGTAGCGACAGCGGGTGACTCGGGATCCTAGGTGACACGGTTGCGCGGTACCCTGCGGACGGGCACTACAGGGTGTTCGACAGTGTTGGACCGACGCGATACGAAATTTGTAAACTCTGGAAGGGCACAACAGGTTGTTCGACGGTGGGTCGACAAAACATAAAACAAAAATCGGAATTCGCGCGGGTCCCTGCTCGGGCGCCAATTAGTAAACGAACGTTTTTTTAGTTGTAAAAACAACTTGATTTTATCAGAAGTTTATTCAGACTAATTTTTATGGATTACAATTGGTTCTTAGCTTAACTTATGCTGCCGCCGCTGCTGTTGCCGCTGCTGCTGTCGCTGTTTGTCGCTACCGCTGTTGTCGCTGTGGTCGCTGTTTGTCGCTACCGCTGTTGTCGCTGTCGCTGCCGCCGTTATGTTGTTGGGTGTCCAGTTTCCTCGAACGGTCCCACGGTGGTGCCGTTTGGAGGAATGTGCTGTTATGTAATCCCGATGCACTTTTCTAAAAAACCTACGTCCATCCACTTCCCGTTCCGGCACGGTGGTAGCCCGGCTTGGCTCGCCGTATTTGGGGTGGGTTTTTGGAGTGGGGACGCTGCGGGAAACATGACAATAAAAAGAGTTTTCGTGCCGTGAAAAAAATAGTGAAAAAAAAAAGAAATAAGAATTCTCTAGTCCGTCACTGATGAGTAAAAAAAAATAAGATCGGTCTTTGGCTTTCCAGCCCATCGTCAAAGAGTGACCATGGGGGTTAGCCTGGCTCTACCCACCCCTACACACAAAGCTGTGTGACCTATGGATCAACTATTGGCCATATTTCTGTTGATCCCCTATGTACAAAGTTGCGTCCGTCTAGCTTACGTCGTCATCCCTGGCTATATATTCCCCACCCACATACCCCAGCACCCTCCAACTTTTTTATTTAACGACACATTTTTGTTTTACTGCTCACATTCAAATTAGAAGTTTATTGAGAAAGATCATAACAGATTTTTACACCAATTCCAGAAGGGAAATAGTGTACACGTCATAGCCCGAACTACGACTCACGAGCCTCGAAGTGAGGACACGCTCTGTTGGCCCATGCGTAAACATGGACTTACAAAAACTCAGACGGACTTAAACATAATCAGAAAAGGAATACAAATTTTTTTACGTTAACCAATCATATTGAATTGAAAAAAAATGTAATAAAAATTCAATGGTTAAAAAAATTTAAAAATATTCGATGAGCATAAAAATTAAATTTATAAAAAAAACTCAAATGAAAGGAAAAAAAAATTGTTGGTCTTGGCATTCTAACCGGAAAAATAATGAGAAAACTGTTGGAAAATATGGAAAGAAAATTTAGAAAGACATAACTTTAAAGATAAACGAAAAAAAAAATGTAGCAATAAAAGAGAGATTAAATATAAAAAAAAATAATAAGTAGAAATGAAATAAAAAAATAGGTCAATATGTATATAAATAAAATGTACTTTTATATCCGGACTGGCCGGTCACTTACCCAATTTGTAGAAAGCGCTTTCTGGGGGTTTGTTTTTAAAGAAATTTAAAAAAAATATTTTTTTTTCTTTATTCACACATTGACACAAAGAAAAAAAGATAGAAAAAAAATATTATAGGCATTAAAAAGGAAGCAGGGGCACTTTAGGGTGACACGAAACACAAAAAAAAAAAGGAAGAAGACAAACTAGACAAAAATTAGAAAATATTAAAAGAAAAGGAAAACTTTGAATTTAATATGTTAAAAAAAAGGAAAAACTACGCTAACATATAATCTACCCTACACTGCCGTTCTTCAGATGGGAGGAGAGGGAGAACTCTGCTTCACACCTTGCATTTGAGTGCCTTTTTTTTTTTTTTTTTTTTTTTTCTTTCTTTTGGTTTTTGTTTGTTTCTTTTTTTTTTTTTTTTTATTCACTGATTGTTGTTGTTTTTGTGTTTTTTTTGTATTGTTTTTTTCAAAAAAAAAGTGTCACTTTGTCACTTTTCATATATTGTTATTAGCACGGTTGGAATGGTACTTTTCCTTTTGTATTCACTTTGCCACTTTTTATTAGCATGGTTGGAATGGTACTTTTCCTTTTGTATTCACTTTGCCACTTTTAATATGTTGTTATTAGCACGGCTGGAATGGTACTTTTCCTTTTGTATTCACTTTGCCATTTGTTATTAAGACAGTTCACTGGCCAGCCTAAGGCCAACCGGCCTTTCCCGGTCTCCGTGTAGCGCGCAATCAGAATCGACGGCCCCTCTCAAGAGTATTTTCCGAACTGACTCCCCAGAATATCAATCTGGAGTTCCCTACCTAATTTCGCTCTATCTCCCGCCGCAAAGCTGCGTCGCGAACCGCGCTGCTTCTGTTCTTACGCCCTCCCTTTGTGCAAGGGTCAGGTTACGAGCGAGCTTTGGGTGCCGCTACCGTAATTTTGCTGACCTATGCAGAAAACTCAAGTCGATAGTGGAATTCGTTAGCGAGTCTGGGAAAATTTTGTTTGACCGTTTCCCAGATCTTCATCGGAATCAGATTACAAGGGTACCATCTAATTCATACATCTGTAACAGAGTCGACCAGTTGATACCCTGCCCTCTTGATTGCCGGGTGCACATAACAACTCGAGTTGGACGATGGCTACAGCCATGCAGCAAACTCGAAACCAAAATCGAACATGACCTTTAGGAGCGTCTTCCGTAGTTCTTGCTCCGACTTAAGCTGTTTCGCTCCTTCCTTTAGACCCAACGTGTGGCCTCGACCCAACACCCTGAGAAAAAGAAAGAGTCTCATGAACTACTGACAAGGCTACCCGGGCATTGAACCTGTGACTTACTAAATGGCCTTTTCTGGCAGTAAAAAAAAGAATGTCTTTGGCGTGGTACGATGCTTTTCCGGAACTTGTTTTTTCTAATTCCTAGAACGAGAGTTCTCGTAGCCACGGAGAGAGACCTATTGGCAGTTCTCTGTCCCCCTATGAATTGCGGAGGTGACCGTTATTGCATAGCCACACCAGATTTGGTTGAAATAGAGGTCCCTAAATAAACTTGCGGGACTGCGATGGCTGATTCACTCCTACAGAAGCGATAGCTTATGGGGAGTGAAAACCGGGTTAACGTCCCGAACCTCATATCGCTAAATAACTATGAAAAAGTTTGCGAAACAAACCGCGTGCTGTTAACAAAGCGAATGAATTCGGGTACACTGCATCTAAGGAAAACTTGTGTTTCCAAAAATCTAACTACCGGCAGCCGCTTTTATCTTGCGCGAGGGCCCACTTCTATATTATCTTAGGGAAGTGTCCCACAAAAAATTTGGCATCGTTTCCCGCCCTTGTTCTACGGGAAAATACCTGCAAAACAGTATAGAGGATAAACCCACAGACCACATACGCGATTTGGCCGTGGCCAAAAAAAAAAAATTTACATTTAATGGAGAGAATGGAAAGAAAGATCACGAACCGGAAATCCTTTGTCGAAATCCTTCGGGGAAAGTCAGAGACTTCAAGGGACAAAAATAAGAGGGTGGTTGTCTGAGTGGGGTTCCTAAGGTGGTAGAAACGTAAACCATTTCAAGTTAGGAGTATTTCTATTCTGGAAATTTTTACATTGAAGCTTCCAAATGGAACTTCAAAGTATCATAGCTTTTTAAAATGAATTCGATTGATTGAAGACATCGAAGACTGGGAGAGCAAAAAAAAAGTATGTTTCCAATGGGTGTTTGAGTTAAAACAAATGCCCATGGAGAAATTGTCCAGTATCAGACCAGAGACCACAGAGACCTTGAAAGTTTGGTCTAATAAAACCACGGTTACACGTCAATCGACGTTTTGAACATTATAAGCAATGGCCTGAACGCAAATTCCCAAGTTGGAGCAGAATTGAGTTTCCGCGTGGTGTTTTGAGGCAACTGCCGAGTTCGGCATGGAAGACAGGCCAGTATGATTACTAATGAAATGATACAGAGAATATTATTCTTGCTGTAGAATGTCAGTTGGTACTTTTTTTTTTTAAATTCTCAACTAATGTATTGAGTCACAAGGAAAATAAATCCTGTGTAATTTATTGCCCCTAACAAAAAAAAACATCCACCGATTTACTAACACATTAAAGCCCACATCCAAAATTGGATATGGATATAGAAATGTGGATTGTCTGTGAGAGTAGAAATGCGCGTATTAAAATTTCAATATTTCAAAACAAAATTATTCACCAGACAAATTTGGTCGGTCACTAATGGATTTACGGAGACGCATTGAAGAAAAATTTCGCCAATTCAATGGACGAATTAATCAACCTTGACGAGGGACACTACTCCAAAAAAAAAAATAAGATATCGTCACGGAGAGACAGACGGAACAGTCACATTCGTTGAGAAGTGTTATAATAAACAAACTGAGACTCACACAGGTGCGTGTCAAAAAGTGAGCGACGGCAAAAAAAAAACTAACATTTTAGGTTCACAACTACATCACTCGTGTGCTACCCCAAACGTGTGTTCGGGACTATTGTTGATATATACATACAGAGCAATTTAAAACTGGAGAGGCAAACCTTATATTTCACAAGGTCTGGTTTAGAACTGCCTATGGTCAATGAGTAAGGCTGCGAATGGAACACAAATAACTACTCAAGATGTTGTGCAGTGAACGAAGCAAATTTTTAAAGATAATTATGTCTGTAGAAAACAAACCGTGCATTTGATAAAAAGTTTTTCTCCAGTAACAGTATGACGTGGTCAGTTTGGAAACTTGAATTGCCAGAATTTAAAGAACTCAGTGGGAAACCGGATGATCGGAATGGATAACTATTTTCTGATTATGTCCAATTATGGAAGAGAAAAAAAACTATGGGAAGACGTACGGAACATTTATTTATTTTCGGAAAATTAGAATGATTCAAACCAAAACAAACATAAAACAAAAGGTATATAAATGTATTCTCTTTCTCCTTATAGTATTAAGAAGAACAAGAAAAGATAGAGGTGTTGCTTTTATAAGAAATATTCTTCGTTAACAATAATTAGGTCAAAGTTAGAAGAAGTGAGAAATCAAGGATAGAAAAAAAAATAATAATTTTTTTGGAGCCAAAGAGAATTACAAACTTGCAAATCTAAAAAAAAAAAACAATACCCAAAGAAAAAAAAAACATTATAAAATAGAAATTATTTTCAAACAAAATTATTTTACAAGCAAATTTTAAAATTCTGATTAAAAAAATGTTACACAGTATACTAGGGTATACTCTCAATAATACAAATGAGCAAACAAAAAAAATGTGTGCTGTTGGGGTGCTGTGTTATGCTGGAATGGGGCCTCTCACCAGGGGTCCGTCCAAAATTTAAGCCCCCGTTAAAAAAACAAAATTTCCGCTGAGACTCAAACACCACAGAGCTCCACCGGAGTCACCTGTTACCTTTGAATACCCAGACTGGAACCTAACTTGACTACCAAGGTGACTCACCTCCCACCGGAAGAATGAATTTCCCATAGTAGCCCCTAACACTGACCTTCCCCTAGCCAAACAAGCCTATCTCCACCGGAGTATAAGTCTTATTTAGAGGTCACAGATCATCTGTCCAATTTCCCCCCTCCCACCGTCGTTTGGAACTCCTCGGACTCGAACCTCTCAAGCCGGCCTGGCATTTACCTAGCTCGGCGGCGGCGTCGGCCTCAGATGTTTCCCTGTACACCCCCTCTAGTCATTTGGAGCTTGATCGAGAGAACCTCTCAGGAGACCTGGCATTTACCTAGTTCAACGGCGGCGTCGACCCAATCAAACTCACCTGTCCTTATCCCCTCACCCCCTGTCATTTGAAACCTGAACGAGAGAACCTCTCAGCCGGCCTGGCATTTACCTAGCTCGGCGGCGGCGTCGACCCTTCAGGATCAGCTGTCCTTATCCCCCACCCCCGTCTTGGGACCATCAATAGAGCCTACCTCGGACCGCCTCCTGACACCGCCAGGAAGTTGCGTAGCCAGCTCTACTAATGCTCATTGCTCCTTCTGAACTCGAACCTCTCAGGAGACCTGGCATAGCCTAGTACAACGGCGGCGTCGGCCAGAAAGAGCGAACCAGTAAAAAACATTAAAAACAAAAATTTTACTTTACAAAACAAAAAGTCGGTCTGCACGAGTTAGCAAGATACTAACTAAAAGAGAAACTGCCAAAAAATATTGCCAGTCCCTACTAGCCAAAAAAATAAAAAAAAATTAATATTGACTCATAGAGAACCGTCAAGAAACTTGTCAGCTCCCGTTGGGCGCCAATTGTTATGAAATCCCGATGCACTTTTCTAAAAAACCTACGTCCATCCACTTCCCGTTCCGGCACGGTGGTAGCCCGGCTTGGCTCGCCGTATTTGGGGTGGGTTTTTGGAGTGGGGACGCTGCGGGAAACATGACAATAAAAAGAGTTTTCGTGCCGTGAAAAAAAATAGTGAAAAAAAAAGAAATAAGAATTCTCTAGTCCGTCACTGATGAGTAAAAAAAAAAATAAGATCGGTCTTTGGCTTTCCAGCCCATCGTCAAAGAGTGACCATGGGGGTTAGCCTGGCACTACCCACCCCTACACACAAAGCTGTGTGACCTATGGATCAACTATTGGCCATATTTCTGTTGATCCCCTAATGTACAAAGTTGCGTCCGTCTAGCTTACGTCGTCATCCCTGGCTATATATTCCCCACCCACATACCCCAGCACCCTCCAACTTTTTTATTTAACGACACATTTTTGTTTTACTGCTCACATTCAAATTAGAAGTTTATTGAGAAAGATCATAACAGATTTTTACACCAGTTCCAGAAGGGAAATAGTGTACACGTCATAGCCCGAACTACGACTCACGAGCCTCGAAGTGAGGACACGCTCTGTTGGCCCATGCGTAAACATGGACTTACAAAAACACAGACGGACTTAAACATAATCAGAAAAGGAATACAAATTTTTTACGTTAACCAATCATATTGAATTGAAAAAAAATGTAATAAAAATTCAATGGTGAAAAAAATTTAAAAATATTCGATGAGCATAAAAATTAAATTTATTAAAAAAAAACTCAAATGAAAGGAAAAAAAATTGTTGGTCTTGGCATTCTAACCGGAAAAATAATGAGAAAACTGTTGGAAAATATGGAAAGAAAATTTAGAAAGACATAACTTTAAAGATAAACGAGAAAAAAAAATGTAGCAATAAAAGAGAGATTAAATATAAAAAAAAATAATAAGTAGAAATGAAATAAAAAAAATAGGTCAATATGTATATAAATAAAATGTACTTTTATATCCGGACTGGCCGGTCACTTACCCAATTTGTAGAAAGCGCTTTCTGGGGGTTTGTTTTTAAAGAAATTTAAAAAAAAATATTTTTTTTTTTATTCACACATTGACACAAAGAAAAAAAATAGAGAAAAAAAAATATTATAGGCATTAAAAAGGAAGCAGGGGCACTTTAGGGTGACACGAAACACAAAAAAAAAAGGAAGAAGACAAACTAGACTAAAATTAGAAAATATTAAAAGAAAAGGAAAACTTTGAATTTAATATGTTAAAAAAAGGAAAAACTACGCTAACATATAATCTACCCTACACTGCCGTTCTTCAGATGGGAGGAGAGGGAGAACTCTGCTTCACACCTTGCATTTGAGTGCCTTTTTTTTTTTTTTTTTTTTTTTCCTTTGGTTTTGTTTGTTTTTTTTTTTTTTTTTTTTTTTATTCACTGATTGTTGTTGTTTTTGTGTTTTTTTTGTATTGTTTTTTTTCAAAAAAAAAGTGTCACTTTGTCACTTTTCATATATTGTTATTAGCACGGTTGGAATGGTACTTTTCCTTTTGTATTCACTTTGCCACTTTTTATTAGCATGGTTGGAATGGTACTTTTCCTTTTGTATTCACTTTGCCACTTTTAATATGTTGTTATTAGCACGGCTGGAATGGTACTTTTCCTTTTGTATTCACTTTGCCATTTGTTATTAAGACAGTTCACTGGCCAGCCTAAGGCCAACCGGCCTTTCCCGGTCTCCGTGTAGCGCGCAATCAGAATCGACGGCCCCTCTCAAGAGTATTTTCCGAACTGACTCCCCAGAATATCAATCTGGAGTTTCCTACCTAATTTCGCTCTATCTCCCGCCGCAAAGCTGCGTCGCGAACCGCGCTGCTTCTGTTCTTACGCCCTCCCTTTGTGCAAGGGTCAGGTTACGAGCGAGCTTTGGGTGCCGCTACCGTAATTTTGCTGACCTATGCAGAAAACTCAAGTCGATAGTGGAATTCGTTAGCGAGTCTGGGAAAATTTTGTTTGACCGTTTCCCAGATCTTCATCGGAATCAGATTACAAGGGTACCATCTAATTCATACATCTGTAACAGAGTCGACCAGTTGATACCCTGCCCTCTTGATTGCCGGGTGCACATAACAGTGCTGATGCAGCGCACGTGGCACTTGTGCATGCGCTGTGTCCATGGTCTTCTGGTTGGCTTTGTGTGAATTGCGGAACCGTTTGGTGGAATATGCTGATGTGGCGCACGAGGCAGTTGTGCATGCGCTGTGTCCATGGCCTTTTGGTTATTTGGTTGACTTTTGAGTGATATGCGACTTTGTAGTGACTTTATGGTCGATGTTCTTAACTTATATGTTTGCATAACTACATATATGTACTCGCTACAATACAGATTCATATAAAGCGGGAATAACTAAAGTCCTTGGAGAACAAGCCACTATCCGCACGCTGTCTAAGGAAACCCTTGTCGAGATAAGAGATCTGGACGAAGCTACGACCAAAGAGGAGATCATAGAGGCAGTTCACAAGCTCCTACCCGAGGATGACGATATTAGTGAGGACTGCATTAAGTCACTTAGGGAGGCATACTTCAAAACCCAGACGGCAGTACTTAAAGTCAAGGAGTCAAAAGCCAAAAAATTACTGGAGAAAGGGAAGATTAAAATTGGATGGGTCAGCTGCCGCATACGGGAAAAGATTACCCCCTCCAGATGCTATCGTTGCTTAGGATTCGGCCACCTTTCGAAGGCGTGCAACAGCGAGGTCGACCGATCAGATTGCTGTATGAAATGTGGGAAGCCCAAGCACAAGGCAAAGGACTGCCACGCGGAACCAGAATGCTTCCTCTGCAAGACAGGGAATAAGGGGAACTCCAAGCATTACCCGGAAAGTAAGCACTGTGCTATGCGTTATGGGGTGAGCACGAAACAACAAGAACTAAGGTACTCCAAATAAACCTTAACCACTGTGCAGACGCCCAGGACCTCTTTCACCAAACGGTCCTGGATGAGGCTATCGACGCAACTCTAATCAGTGAGCCCTACAAAGACATAGACGACACAAAATGGGTAAAAAGCGATCTTGGAAAAGCAGCGATTTGGTGCTGCGGCAAAGGCTTGCTACCCGCATACCCGCTATATATTGTTAGCTGCTACCTCCCGCCCAGCCTCACACTCCAAGAGCTTGGAATGGGCATGGACGAAATATTGGAAAAAGCCATAGGAAAGCACGCAATCATTATAGGTGGCGACTTCAACGCATGGGCAATAGAATGGCAATAGAATCACGCTATAATCACGGAGGTAAAACCAGCATGCCGAATAACCAGTATCCCAAGGAGGGGCGGTTACAAAATGGAAACGTTGGATATAGAGTCATGCTCACTATTCCTAGAGGAGCTAAGCAACTAGCAGCCGAATACAGCTGATCATCTGACGGAGGTTATAATACGAGCATGCGACGCTTCAATGCAAAAAGAAAGCCCCGGAATGGAAACAGACGCCCAGCCTACTGGTGGACTGAAGAGATCGCACGATTTAGGAGTCTTTCTCTAAGAGCTAGAAGAGTTGCACAGAAGTCCAGAGGCACGGATTCCTTTGCTGACAAGGAAGCGCTGCACCGTACTGCCCGCCTGCAGCTTAAACAGGCCATACAGGCTAGTAAAAAAGGCTGCTTTACAAAACTGATTGAGGAGCTAGACGAAAACCCTTGGGGATCTGCCTATAAGCTAGCTATGAAAAAAATGAAGAAACATTCGATGCCAACATGTCCGATATTGCTACATAAGATCGTGGAAACGCTATTCCCAAACCAGGCAACGATTATCTGGCAGCGTGATAACATCTCTCGAGAGAACATCATCTCCGCCATCACTGAAAACGAACTGCTGGACGTAGCAAAAAGGATAAAAAACGAGAAATTACCGTGACCAGATGGCATCCCAAACAAGATTCTTAAAATGGCTATTCGGGAACATACTACGGTATTCATCCAGCTTTACACCAAGTTTTTGCAGGACGGAAAGTTTCCTGATCAGTGGAAAAAGGCAGCGGTTGGTTCTCTTACCCAAACCAGGAAAGAATGCTGGCGTTCCAACAGGATACAGGCCCCTTTGTATGTTAAATTCGGCCGGTAAAGTACTCGAGCGACTGATAGTCAACAGGCAAGAGGAGTCAATCGAAATTAGCGGAGGACTGGCGACAAGGCAGTTCGGATTTAGAAAGGCGAGATCCACCATTAATGCCATTCAGAAGGTCGCAGTTATTGCCGAGTAGGCCATTGAGGGCACACGATGGCTTCGAGGGAAAAAGCATTACTGCCTAGTGATAACGCTCGACGTAAAAAACGCTTTTAAGTGGCCGAACATCGTAGGAGCACTCCGACGTTTCGAGGTACCTAGCTACCTGCTAGAAATCACGAAAAGTTATTTCACCAACAGAGTGCTGGAGTATGACACCGAGTCCGGACCAAAACAGAAGCAGATTACAGCAGAAGTTCCCCAAGGCTCAGTACTGGGCCCGCTGCTATGGAATGTGGCATACGACTTCGGCTGCCCCATGGCTGCACTTCCGTGGGACTTGCAGACGATGTGGCATTAGTAGTAGTGGCAAAGCATATATGTGAAGTACAACAAGCAGCCAACGAGGCCATCCGCATAGTTAATGACTGGTTGACCCAAAATGGACTCCAACTTGCTGAACATAAGACTGAAGCTGTGCTCAACAGTAGCAGAAAAGTAGTCGAATCAACCAGCATTCGGGTGGGAAACGCTACCATAGAATCCAGCCCATACCTCAAATATTTGGGTGTAATGGTAGACAGGCGGCTCACGTATAGCGCACACCTGCGCTTCGCGGGCAAAAAAGCTTCAACGGCAAGCGTGGCGTTAGCTCGCATCATGGCTAACACCCACGGACCCAAACAGAGCACTAAAAGGCTTCTGGCAAGCGTGGTCACCTCGATCCTGCTCTATGCAGCACCAGTGTGGGCACATGCTATGAAAACACCCTCCTACAGAGCAGAAGCAGAATCGGCCTATCGTCTATGCGCGCAGCGAGTGGTTTCTGCATATTGCACAGTCTCCCACCAGGCAGCACTTGTGGTAGCGGGCATGATCCCTATCGACTTACTGGCGAGAGAGAGAAAAGTCTTGGCTGCGCCCAGAGAAGAACGCTGCGATAGGAATGCGCAACGAGCAGCGACAATTAAACTGTGGCAGGAAAGATGGAACCTGAGCACAAACGGACGCTGGACACATCGCCTTATTCCTGACATATCCGTATGGCTAAACAGACTACACGGACAGCTGAATTTCTATCTTACGCAACTGCTGACAGGACACGGGAGCCATAACCATTATCTATTTAGGTTTAAGCACGAAGATGACCCATACTGTACAGACTGTCAGGGGGTTAACCAAGACGCAGAACATGTATTTTTCGACTGTCCGACATTTGATCAAGAAAGAAATGAGCTTCTCATGAGGGTAGGGAGGATACCAGCCGCTTGTAACCTGGTAAGCATCATGCTTGACTCCGGAGAGAATTGGGTTGCAGTAAGCAACATGGCCACAATAGTATATCACAAATTGCGTCGCGCCGAACTTAAGCGCATTTCCATTCATAGGAGAGAATCCTAGTTGTAATTTAAGAAGTGTGAGTCAGTCCATCACCTTCATTAAATGTGGGTTTTTAATTTGAACTTTAATTTTATATTGTCGTGTCTATGTGTGATAAGCTTTTAACCTATTTTTGTGTACCTTCTGTTTTATCTGTTTGCTATCTCTAATTAAAATATTATCATTATCTTCTACTTTTTCTACTGTAAAAGGTCCGAAATATATTGGTTCTAGCTTATCTCCAGTTTCGTTTTTCAATAAAACTTTATCTCCTATTTTTTAATCAAAGTTTGTTACTTTTTTATCGTAATATTCTTTATTCTTAGCTTTATGTTTTTCTAAGATTATTCTTGCTCTTTTATAAGCTTCTTCTAATCTGAACTTAGATTCCTTAGCATAATCTTCTATGTTATATAAAGGATTAAAGTTATCTATTCTATTAAAATATGTTGGCAAGTTACTAGGTTTGCCGAACACTAACTCATATGGACAGTAACTATGTGCCATAGAGGGGGTCGTGTTAAAACAGTAAACAAAATATTGAAGCCATACATGTATTTTTCGACTGTCCGACATTTGATCAAGAAAGAAATGAGCTTCTCATGAGGGTAGGGAGGATACCAGCCGCTTGTAACCTGGTAAGCATCATGCTTGACTCCGGAGAGAATTGGGTTGCAGTAAGCAACATGGCCACAATAGTATATCACAAATTGCGTCGCGCCGAACTTAAGCGCATTTCCATTCATAGGAGAGAATCCTAGTTGTAATTTAAGAAGTGTGAGTCAGTCCATCACCTTCATTAAATGTGGGTTTTTAATTTGAACTTTAATTTTATATTGTCGTGTCTATGTGTGATAAGCTTTTAACCTATTTTTGTGTACCTTCTGTTTTATCTGTTTGCTATCTCTAATTAAAATATTATCATTATCTTCTACTTTTTCTACTGTAAAAGGTCCGAAATATATTGGTTCTAGCTTATCTCCAGTTTCGTTTTTCAATAAAACTTTATCTCCTATTTTTTAATCAAAGTTTGTTACTTTTTTATCGTAATATTCTTTATTCTTAGCTTTATGTTTTTCTAAGATTATTCTTGCTCTTTTATAAGCTTCTTCTAATCTGAACTTAGATTCCTTAGCATAATCTTCTATGTTATATAAAGGATTAAAGTTATCTATTCTATTAAAATATGTTGGCAAGTTACTAGGTTTGCCGAACACTAACTCATATGGACAGTAACTATGTGCCATAGAGGGGGTCGTGTTAAAACAGTAAACAAAATATTGAAGCCATACATCCCAATATTTCTTATCTACAGATATATATGAACGTATATATTCATTAAATGTTCTGTGACTTCTTTCTACTGTTCCAACTGTCTGGTGGTGGTGTGCCGTAGACGTTATATTGTCTATTTTCAAATATTTGCACAGGTCATTTATTACGGAATTTCTATATTCAGTTCCCATGTCCGAAATGAACGTCTTCATTGGACCGAACTTTAGTATACAATTTTTAAATATTGCTTTAGCAACTGTATTAGCATTTTTGTTTGGAATTGGAATAGCTCCAAGATATTTGGTTAAATCGCATATTAATGTTATAGCATATTCGTTAACACTCTCGGTTTTCGGAAGAGGACCTATAGTGTCCACTATCACCCTGTCAAATGCACATATTGGTGTGTCTGTAATGGTTAAAGGAGTTTTTGTATGGATAGTTGTTTTTGATTTTTGGCATTTGGGACATCTACGTATGTACTCTATTTTGACTACTATTTGACGCGTCATATCTTTCCAATAGTAGTGTCTTTTGATTTTAGTTATAGTTTTTGTAATCCTATTTGTAAAGGATCGTCATGAAACGTAGACAAAATTGCTTCTTTTTCTTTATTGTGATCACCTGGTAGAGTAGCGCTACTCTAAATGATTTTAATATTTTGTTGCCCATTTTCTTAAAAATATCTATTGAAACTTGTTCAAAGACCTTTTCCCACGGTGCCACTTTAAGATGGTTGATCTTATGTATACGGGCCTGCATTTCAAGCCTTTGGAAAAACTGACCTAAATCGAGAATCCCATTGGTGTACAAATTACTAACATCAATTCTTGCAATAACTTTATTTCCATATTTAAAAATACATATCATGTTTGTTAAATGCAAGGCCACTACCTGCGCAGGAATTATTTTGTCTACTTTGTTGCCTGGTAGTGACTTTCAGGACTTTAGTTTGTAAATCTTTTAGTTCGGATATTGTTATCATATATAAGGCGTCTGCCACGAAATTGTCTTTGCCCTTTAGATACTCAACCGTAAAATCGTTTTCTTCTAATTCGAGTCGGATGCGTGTTAGCTTCGAGCTTGGATTGATCATAGAAAATAAATAAGTTAATGGTCTGTGATCTGTTTTCACATTGAAATGTTTTCCATACATATATGGTCGAAAATGTGTAATTACCCAATGAATGGCTGCTAATTCTTGTTCTGTTGTGCTCTTGTTACTTTCACCTTTTGTGAATGAGCGAGATGCGTATGCTATTGGTAGCTGGAGTCCATTATGATTTTGAGTTAAAACCGCTCCACAAGCTTGTTTGCTTGCATCAGTTATTATGCAAAATTCTTTGCGCTTATCGGGATATTGTAATAAGCTTGGTTGAATGAGTTTATTTTTGAGATTTTCGAATGCATTTTTGCATTCGCTTGTCCATTCAAATGGAACATTCTGTTATGAAATCCCGATGCACTTTTCTAAAAACCTACGTCCATCCACTTCCTGGTAGCCCGGCTTGGCTCGCCGTATTTGGGGTGGGTTTTTGGAGTGGGGACGCTGCGGAAAACATGACAATAAAAAGAGTGAAAAAAATAGTGAAAAAAAAGAAATAAGAATTCTCTAGTCCGTCACTGATGAGTAAAAAAAAAATAAGATCGGTCTTTGGCTTTCCAGCCCATCGTCAAAGAGTGACCATGGGGGTTAGCCTGGCACTGCCCACCCCTACACACAAAGCTGTGTGACCTATGGATCAACTATTGGCCATATTTCTGTTGATCCCCTAATGTACAAAGTTGCGTCCGTCTAGCTTACGTCGTCATCAATGGCTATGTATTCCCCACCCACATACCCCAGCACCCTCCAACTTTTCTATTTAATGACACATTTTTTTTTTCAGCTCACACTCATATTATGGATTTATTGGTATTGATCATAACAGATTTTTACACCAGTTCCAGAAGGGAAATAGTGTACACGTCATAGCCCGAACTACGACTCACGAGCCTCGAAGTGAGGACACGCTCTGTTGGCCCATGCGTAAACATGGACTTACAAAAAAACACAGACGGACTTAAACATAATCAGAAAAGAAATACAAATTTTTACGTTAAACAATCATATTGAATCGAAAGAAATTTAATAAAAAAATTCAATTGTTAGAAAAATTCAAAATATACGATGAGCATAAAAATTAAATTTATTAAAAAAAAAAAAAAACTCAAATGAAAGGAAAAAAATTGTTGGTCTTGGCATTACAACCGGAAAAATAATAAGAAAACTGTTGGAAAATATGGAGAGAAAATTTAGAAAGACATAATTTTAAAGATAAACAAAAAAAAAAAAATGTAGCAAGAAAAGAGAAATAAATAAAAAAATAATAAGCAAAAATAATAAAATAGGTCAATATGTATATAATAAAATGTACTTTTATATCCGGACTGGCCGGTCACTTACCCAATTTGTATAAAGCGCTTTCTGGTGGTTTGTTTTTTTTTTTTTTTTAAATTAAAAAAAATATATTTTTTTATTCACACATTGACACAAAGAAAAAAAAAATAGAAAAAAATATCATAGGCATTAAAAAAAAAAGGAAGCAGGGGCACTTTAGGGTGACACAAAAAAAAAAAAAAAAGAAGACAAACTAGGCTAATATAACACAAAAAAAACATATTTAAAAAAAAAGTTTTTAGGGGAAAATAGAATTTGTCATTTTTATCCGTTTATTTTTATATTTAATGTGTAACTGCGGCATTTGTAACTTGTATTAAACGTTCGTTTTGTTTTAGTTTTCATTTATGTTGAATTTGTTTAGTTGAGTGTGTGTGTGTGGGTTTCTTGTATATAAATGTTTGTATGCATATAACCAAAGATGTGAATGATTTTGGTCGCTGATTGATTTCTTAGGCTTTCTTTTCGATCTTCTTTGGCAGAAGCACTGCCTGGATGTTGGGCAACCGACTACCACGGACCATGATCACGCCAGAGAGCAGTTTGTTCAAATTCTCATCGTTGACCAATTGCGAATGACGAGGGATGATTCTCGTCTTCTTGTTGTCGCGGGCC
Organism: Lordiphosa mommai; assembly: GCA_018904225.1. Taxonomy (NCBI): domain Eukaryota; kingdom Metazoa; phylum Arthropoda; class Insecta; order Diptera; family Drosophilidae; genus Lordiphosa; species Lordiphosa mommai. The sequence continues at coordinate 760,438 of JAEIFT010000002.1, read as the reverse complement.
ACATTTCCAATCAGCTCAGGAACTTTGGCGGCCAAGTGCACCATGGCAGCGGCCAGGTAGACGGGAACGCCGGCACCTACGCTCTTAGCATAGTTGCCTTTGCGGAAGAAACGGTGAAACGGTCGACCGCAAACTGTAGACTAGCACGGTTGAAACGCGATTTTTTTTTCCTTCACTTTGCCACTTTTTCCCGACCGCACATTTTCCTTTATTTATTTATTAATTTTGTTACTGTTATTTTGTCACTGGCCAGCCTAAGGCCAACCGGCCTTTACCGGTCTCCGTGTAGCGCACAATCAGAATCAAAACCGAACTCTCCTCTCAAGAGTAATTTCCTAACTAACTTCTCAAAATATCAATCTGGAGCTCCCTACCTAATTTCGCTCTATCTCCCGCCGCAAAGCTGCGTCGCGAACCGCGCTGCTTCTGTTCTTACGCCCTCCTTTTGTGCAAGGGTCAGATAACGAGCGAGCTTTGGGTGCCGCTACCGTAATTTTGCTGACCTATGCAGAAAACTCAAGTCGATAGTGGAATTCGTTAGCGAGTCTGGGAAAATTTTGTTTGACCGTTTCCCAGATCTTCATCGGAATCAGATTACAAGGGTACCAACTAATTCATACCTCTGTAACAGAGTCGACCAGTTGATACCCTGCCTTCTTGATTGCCGGGTGCACACAACAATTCTTTTTACATAATCTAGTTATGTGCCGTGAATAGTCGGCAAAGTTTTTTATAAAACGTCAGTAATAATTGCAAAATGCAACGAAACTTCTAGCGCTGTCCGCATCGTGTGGGACTGGGTAATTATTGATGACGTCATACTTTTTGTCATCTGGCAAGATTCCTTTGTCGGTGCATTTATGACCAAGGAAGGTCACTTCGTGCATAAAAAATGAGCATTTTTGAGGATGTAATTTAAGGTTGTGTTTTCTACAAAGTTCAAAAACATCTGTTAAATTTTTAATCATATGTTTTTCTAAACAACCAATGACTATTAAATCATCCATGTAAAGGAATGCTTGAGAAGGTTCGAGTCCAGAAAATGCGATAGTCATCATTCTCTGAAATGAATTAGGCGCTATTTTTAATCCAAATGGGAGTCGCGCGAAGCGATATGAGCCATTGCTCTTCGAAAAAGACGTAATATTTCTTGAACTTTCTTCTAGTTCAATTTGATGAAAACCTGACATTAAGTCAATGCAAGAGAAATATTTTGCTCGACCTAGTTGATCTAAAATATCGTCAATTCTAGGGAGTGGAAATTTGTCAGAAAGTAGTTTTTTATTGATTTGACGATAGTCAATAACTAATCGCCATTTTTTTATTTCTGAGCCGGGAAGGGCATTTTTTGGTACTAGCAAAAGTGGGCTGTTGTACTCAGATACAGATGGTTCGACTATGTTGTCGGATATCAATTTATCAACTTGTCTTTTTATTTCGTCTGTTTGGCTATGCGGGCTTCGATAATTTTTAAAATATACATGATCATCATCTTTTAGTCTCAGGTTTTGTTTATAAAAATTATTCGTTGTGATTGATTCGGTTTCAAGTCCGAATACGTCACTATAGTTGGTGCACAGTTCCGTTAATTGTGATTTGAACTGGGGTGGAAAGTTTTTAGTTAGTTGAGCTAGGACAGTTTTTTGTCTGATTTCTGGGGTTGTTTTTATAATATCGTAGTTCGAGAGTGATTCAAATTGTAAATTATTTATATTGACTAGTTGATCGGTACTGGTTGTGTTCAGTAAACGGACAAATGCATTTTGAGATGCTGCAACGGTGTTTGCTATATAAATACCAGGTTGAATTTACTGATTTGGTATTAATACGCTGTCTTCGTTCGAGGTTAGCTCGGCTTTTCGGACAACTTGCGATCTTGCAGATAGCAATATTAAGTTAGTACCCGAACTATTCGTAATTGGTACATGAATTGGATAATTTAAATTATTGGGTCTGATTATAAACCAATCTTCTGATGGTTGGAAGTCTAGTTGGCAATTAAATCGTTTAATAAAATCAATGCCCATAATTCCGTCACACGGTATTGCAAAATTTGCGTGGACTATATGAAAATTGTGTGGGATTATATATTTACTTGTCTGTAGCTCAATAGATGCTAGGCCTTTTGAGTTTATTACTCCGTCACCTATACCTTGGATGTTGATAATATTATTTGTTTTAATGTCATTAAAGACATCAGAATTTTCTTTCAAAATTGATATGTCTGCACCTGTATCTATTAAAAATGTTAGATTTCTACCTGTTGGTACATGTGTAAATGATACAAAAATATTGAGACTAAGATTTATTGTATGAACTGTGGTATTCTTTAGTTTCTGGTATCTAAAGGTTGCTGATAGTTTTCCGAGTGACTTTGAGTCACTCGTACATTGTTATTCTGGTTGTTGTTATTATTATTGGTATTTTGGCCTCTGTAAGAGTTACCATTGCCTCTGTAATTACTTTAACCTTGGCCACGTCCGCGGCCGTTGTTTTGGTTATTGTTTCTGTTCTGATTGTTATTTTGGTAATTATTTCGGTTTGTATTCTGGTAACCGTAATCATTGTTATTACCTCTGTTCTAATAAGAACCTCGGTTGTTGCCTCGGTTATTGCCTCGGTTATTGCCTCGGTTATTGCCTCGGTTATTGCCTCGGTTGTTACCTCGTTTGTTACCTCTGTAGTTACCTCTGCTCTGATAAAAGAGAATGTTGCTTGGGTTACTATTCATTTCAGTACAGCAATGAATATATTTTCCAATTGCTTGATCTAATGTGCTGAAATTTCCGGCTTCAAGTATTGTGCGAATTTTATCGTTTTCACAATTCTTTATCATAGCCGTCAGAGATTCTTTTGTTGCAAAAGCTTCGGCAATATTTTCTTCTAATCCTGTATCTATGTAAGCCGCTTCAAGGGACTTACGAAAGTTATCAATTTTTGTTGTGTATTGAGATGCTGTTTTGCCTCGCTGTTTGGCTTTTATTACATCTGAGGATTCTCCGATAATTACATTCTGTAATTTAGATATTATTCCTCTTATTCTTGTTTCCTGTTGAACCTTATGTAAGGTGGCTCCAATTATTTTTGATTTGATAACCTCTACAGCTAGGTTTTCTTGTTCACCTTTAGTGAGTTCAGTTAACCTTAGGGCTGTGAAAAATCTTTGTAAATTTTGTTTTCTTCCATCAAACTCTGGAATCGTTGACGATACTTCTTTGGTATACTGTCTGTTCTTTGCTAATTGATCAGCCATTGTGTTTTGTGTTTCTATAGATTGTGGTACTGGTTCAATAATTATTTCTTCTGGTATATCGGGTTTGTCATCCATCAATACCGATTTGTCAAACGATGCTGGTGAGTTTAATATAGACGGACAGAACAGTTGTAATTTTTGTCTGTCTGATATATATATAAGATTTTCTCGTAGACGTTTAATAACATCTGTGGCTTGTGTGCAGTGTAAGGAATTAAGCGTATCTTTATTATCGAAAACTACCTTACGTATCTCGTTATTTTTTCCAACAAGTATGTCAGTGTGCTTAATTTTTGTTTCATTTGAAATAAATGCACTTTTGTTTAGACATTTAAATGACTTGTCGACCTCCCGTCTTTGATTTTTTATAAATATGGATATTTCTTTCCATTCCATATGAACGATATAATTTAATAGAGATGCTAACGCACAATAAGACGACAATTATGATCAATAAAACTGTAATTAACTTTAGTTCGGGTGAAGTTACTTCGACTGTGTTAATCACATTGGCGGTTGAGTCCACCGTTTTTGTATCGATAAGCCCCATTGTGGGCCAGGATTGTAATAAAATTAATGGAATATCCAGTTTGGATTTATTTTATAATTGTCTTTATTAATAAAAATTAAATTATTTCATTTTATTTTTCTGTATATATAAAATTGTTTTTGTTTGTTTGCTCGTTTTTTTTTTTTTTAAATATCAAAATTCGAGTGTCTAAAACACACGAGCCTTACACACCTCGTGGGTGGGGAGAAGATTTTAAACCGCACTTGACGGTGTATATATATGTTAAACTTTTAGTAAAATTAATTTTAAATGTTGTAATTTGTTGGGCACCCTTGGTGGCGCTGTCGGACTTCTTGTCTTTGGGGCCTTTGGGCAGGCGATGCCGGTGCCGGTCCTCGCACAGGCTGCTGCAGTTGTCCAGGGCCTATGAGCTCAGGCGGTGCCGGCGCTGCTTTTGCGCAGGTCGCAGGTATACAGGCAAAGTATACTTCTCAGTGGTCCCTCGCAGTCTGGTGCGCACATCCTCTTCTGTTGTGGTATCTGGATTTTGATTGGTTTTTTAGTATTTTCTCCAATTATTTTAATATTTAATTGTGAGTGTGTGTGTTGAGCTTTCTTTCGCTCCAGTGTTGCTTTCACATATGACTCTAAATAGTCAACTTTACTTTGTATTTTATTTGCAGTATCCCATGGAGGGGGGATTTCTGCATTCAACAATTCTTTAAGTTGAGCAATTTCTTTCTTTGCTCTATATATTACGCCACTGCGTCTGCTCTTGGGCATTTTGTGGTTTTTTATTTTTTTATTTGCAACTCACTGGGCATTCAACAACACACTACTCACTAAGATTTTTTTCATGATGCTGATCCAGATCCAGGTCCAGGTCATCTTGACCTCTGTCACGGTTAAAAGTTAAAAGTTAAAATTGGCTGTTACAGCCCCCATCGGGGCCAAGCCGAGCTTCTCTCAATCTCTTAGCTCGTGTGTCTTTAAATTTTCGCTCAAGAGAAAGGGACCTACAGTTTAACGCCGAATCCGAACGGCAAAGTTTTTGAGAAGCTTTTTCATGGCTACATACTCCACAACTGGCGCCAACAGCTGTAAAGGTGACCTTGTGCGTAAAAGTTTTTAAGGAAAAACTTTTTCAATTAGATGTTCCGAGGCGGGATCGAATGAATTTACTGATTTGGTATTAATACGCTGTCTTCGTTCGAGGTTAGCTCGGCTTTTCGGACAACTTGCGATCTTGCAGATAGCAATATTAAGTTAGTACCCGAACTATTCGTAATTGGTACATGAATTGGATAATTTAAATTATTGGGTCTGATTATAAACCAATCTTCTGATGGTTGGAAGTCTAGTTGGCAATTAAATCGTTTAATAAAATCAATGCCCATAATTCCGTCACACGGTATTGCAAAATTTGCGTGGACTATATGAAAATTGTGTGGGATTATATATTTACTTGTCTGTAGCTCAATAGATGCTAGGCCTTTTGAGTTTATTACTCCGTCACCTATACCTTGGATGTTGATAATATTATTTGTTTTAATGTCATTAAAGACATCAGAATTTTCTTTCAAAATTGATATGTCTGCACCTGTATCTATTAAAAATGTTAGATTTCTACCTGTTGGTACATGTGTAAATGATACAAAAATATTGAGACTAAGATTTATTGTATGAACTGTGGTATTCTTTAGTTTCTGGTATCTAAAGGTTGCTGATAGTTTTCCGAGTGACTTTGAGTCACTCGTACATTGTTATTCTGGTTGTTGTTATTATTATTGGTATTTTGGCCTCTGTAAGAGTTACCATTGCCTCTGTAATTACTTTAACCTTGGCCACGTCCGCGGCCGTTGTTTTGGTTATTGTTTCTGTTCTGATTGTTATTTTGGTAATTATTTCGGTTTGTATTCTGGTAACCGTAATCATTGTTATTACCTCTGTTCTAATAAGAACCTCGGTTGTTGCCTCGGTTATTGCCTCGGTTATTGCCTCGGTTATTGCCTCGGTTATTGCCTCGGTTGTTACCTCGTTTGTTACCTCTGTAGTTACCTCTGCTCTGATAAAAGAGAATGTTGCTTGGGTTACTATTCATTTCAGTACAGCAATGAATATATTTTCCAATTGCTTGATCTAATGTGCTGAAATTTCCGGCTTCAAGTATTGTGCGAATTTTATCGTTTTCACAATTCTTTATCATAGCCGTCAGAGATTCTTTTGTTGCAAAAGCTTCGGCAATATTTTCTTCTAATCCTGTATCTATGTAAGCCGCTTCAAGGGACTTACGAAAGTTATCAATTTTTGTTGTGTATTGAGATGCTGTTTTGCCTCGCTGTTTGGCTTTTATTACATCTGAGGATTCTCCGATAATTACATTCTGTAATTTAGATATTATTCCTCTTATTCTTGTTTCCTGTTGAACCTTATGTAAGGTGGCTCCAATTATTTTTGATTTGATAACCTCTACAGCTAGGTTTTCTTGTTCACCTTTAGTGAGTTCAGTTAACCTTAGGGCTGTGAAAAATCTTTGTAAATTTTGTTTTCTTCCATCAAACTCTGGAATCGTTGACGATACTTCTTTGGTATACTGTCTGTTCTTTGCTAATTGATCAGCCATTGTGTTTTGTGTTTCTATAGATTGTGGTACTGGTTCAATAATTATTTCTTCTGGTATATCGGGTTTGTCATCCATCAATACCGATTTGTCAAACGATGCTGGTGAGTTTAATATAGACGGACAGAACAGTTGTAATTTTTGTCTGTCTGATATATATATAAGATTTTCTCGTAGACGTTTAATAACATCTGTGGCTTGTGTGCAGTGTAAGGAATTAAGCGTATCTTTATTATCGAAAACTACCTTACGTATCTCGTTATTTTTTCCAACAAGTATGTCAGTGTGCTTAATTTTTGTTTCATTTGAAATAAATGCACTTTTGTTTAGACATTTAAATGACTTGTCGACCTCCCGTCTTTGATTTTTTATAAATATGGATATTTCTTTCCATTCCATATGAACGATATAATTTAATAGAGATGCTAACGCACAATAAGACGACAATTATGATCAATAAAACTGTAATTAACTTTAGGTCGGGTGAAGTTACTTCGACTGTGTTAATCACATTGGCGGTTGAGTCCACCGTTTTTGTATCGATAAGCCCCATTGTGGGCCAGGATTTTAATAAAATTAATGGAATATCCAGTTTGGATTTATTTTATAATTGTCTTTATTAATAAAAATTAAATTATTTCATTTTATTTTTCTGTATATATAAAATTGTTTTTGTTTGTTTGCTCGTTTTTTTTTTTTTTTTAATATCAAAATTCGAGTGTCTAAAACACACGAGCCTTACACACCTCGTGGGTGGGGAGAAGATTTTAAACCGCACTTGACGGTGTATATATATGTTAAACTTTTAGTAAAATTAATTTTAAATGTTGTAATTTGTTGGGCACCCTTGGTGGCGCTGTCGGACTTCTTGTCTTTGGGGCCTTTGGGCAGGCGATGCCGGTGCCGGTCCTCGCACAGGCTGCTGCAGTTGTCCAGGGCCTATGAGCTCAGGCGGTGCCGGCGCTGCTTTTGCGCAGGTCGCAGGTATACAGGCAAAGTATACTTCTCAGTGGTCCCTCGCAGTCTGGTGCGCACATCCTCTTCTGTTGTGGTATCTGGATTTTGATTGGTTTTTTAGTATTTTCTCCAATTATTTTAATATTTAATTGTGAGTGTGTGTGTTGAGCTTTCTTTCGCTCCAGTGTTGCTTTCACATATGACTCTAAATAGTCAACTTTACTTTGTATTTTATTTGCAGTATCCCATGGAGGGGGATTTCTGCATTCAACAATTCTTTAAGTTGAGCAATTTCTTTCTTTGCTCTATATATTACGCAACTGCGTCTGCTCTTGGGCATTTTGTGGTTTTTTATTTTTTTATTTGCAACTCACTGGGCATTCAACAACACACTACTCACTAAGATTTTTTTCATGATGCTGATCCAGATCCAGGTCCAGGTCATCTTGACCTCTGTCACGGTTAAAAGTTAAAAGTTAAAATTGGCTGTTACAGCCCCCATCGGGGCCAAGCCGAGCTTCTCTCAATCTCTTAGCTCGTGTGTCTTTAAATTTTCGCTCAAGAGAAAGGGACCTACAGTTTAACGCCGAATCCGAACGGCAAAGTTTTTGAGAAGCTTTTTCATGGCTACATACTCCACAACTGGCGCCAACAGCTGTAAAGGTGACCTTGTGCGTAAAAGTTTTTAAGGAAAAACTTTTTCAATTAGATGTTCCGAGGCGGGATCGAACCCACAGCCTCCCGCACAGTAGGCACACACGCTACCCACTGAGCCACACAAGGCCTCTGTCACGGTCGCCATGTAATAATTCCTTTCCATATCCAGTAAATATTCAAGTTCGGCTTTGGTTTTGTTAATGTTTATTGTTTTGGTTTATTTCCAAAAAACTTAAAAGATTAAATAAACGCTGGCAACAGGCCAGACGTTCGTTCTTTTCGAGTTCCAATAATTCTCTGTTGAGCTTGCCGTCTTTTTGGTCAAGCCAACAGCACGTAGCTTAATTACTAATTATTTACTTATATATGTGTGAGTGCTGGCGCAGCTATTTGTTGGCGCTGCATGCGAAAGGGATCATATTTCGAATGACCACTTGAGTTTATGTATTTAATCGGCAACAATGTTAATGCCGCAAAACGTTTGTATGTTTTGTATGCAAACTTAGAGTTAATAATTGGTTTATTGCAACACATATATATACTCACTACAGTAACTTTGATTTTATCGCTTGCCGAAACAAGAAAAAGAATGCTTATTTATTTTTTAATTAAAAAAATAGAAGGCTAACATCGGCTTGGCCGATGTTTTAAATACCCTTGCAGTTTTTGAAAGGCGCTACCATTGATAACAAAAAAGTTTTTCTCATTAGAACTAGTTTTTAGACCAATCGTTCCTATGGCAGCTATATGCTATAGTCATCCGATTTTGATAAATTTTTCACGAATTAGGTGAAAGCATATGAAACTAACATATACCACGATTGGTGATGCTACGGTGGAAAACAAAATAGTTTTTCTCACTAGAACTAGTTTTTTGACCGACCGTTTATATGGCAGCTATATGCTAAAGTCATCCGATTTTGATAAATTTTTCCAGAATTGTGTGAAAGCATATAAAACTAACATATACCAAGATTAGTGACGCTACGATGGAAAACAAAAAAGTTTTTCTTATAAGAACTAGTTTTTGGACTGATCGTTCCTATGGGAGCTATATGATATAGTCATCCGATCTGGCCGATTCCGACAAATGTGCAGCGTATTTGAATTTAAAGACCTTTTGCAAAGTTTGGTCAAGATAGCTTCAAAACTGAGGGAGGAGATAGCATAGAAACAGACGGACGGACGGACGGACGGACGGACGGACGGACGGACGGACAGACGGAAATGAACTCAGCTCGTCATGCTGATCAAGAATATATATACTTTATGTGGTCGGAAATGCTTCCTTCACTGCGTTACAAACATCGTGACAATTTTAATATACCCTCTGCAAGGGTATAAAAATTAAATTGTTTTTTATACCCTTGCAGAGGGTATATTAAAATTGTCACGAAGTTTGTAACGCATAGAAGGAAGCATTTCCGACCACATAAAGTATATATATTCTTGATCAGGATGACGAGCTGAGTTTATTTCCGTCTGTCCGTCTGTCCGTCCGTCCGTCCGTCCGTCCGTCCGTCCGTCTGTCCGTCTGTTTCTATGCTATCTCCTCCCTCAGTTTTGAAGCTATCTTGACCAAACTTTGCAAAAGGTCTTTAAATACAAATACGCTGCACATTTGTCGGAATCGGCCGGATCGGATGACTATATCATATAGCTGCCATAGGAATGATCGGTCCAACAACTAGTTCTAGTGAGAAAAACTTTTTTGTTTTCCATCGTAGCGTCAGCAATCGTGGTATATATTTGTTTTATATGCTTCCACACAATTCTGAAAAAATTTATCAAAATCGGACGACTATAGCATATAGCTGCCATATAAACGGTCGGTCAAAAATCAAGTTCTAGTGAGAAAAACTTTTTTGTTTTCCATCGTAGTGTCACCAGTCGTGGTATATAATAGTTTTATATGCTTTCACACAATTCTGAAAAAATTTATAAAAATCGGATTACTATAGCATATAGCTGCCATATAAACGGTCGGTCCAAAAACTAGTTCTAGTGAGAAAAACTTTTTTGTTTTCTATCGTAGCGTCCCTAATCATGGTATATATTAGTTTCATATGCTTTCTCCCAATTTGTAAAAAATTTATCAAAATCGGTCTAAAAACTAGTTTAAAAAAAAAACTTTTTTTTTTATCAATGATAGCGCCTTCAAAAACTGCAATGGTATTTAAAACATCGGCGTAGCCGATGTAAGCCTTCTATTTTTTTCTCTGTGTAGTTGTCGTTGTATTATCTGCTCACCATGATCTAATATTTTATGAACAGTAGGAGATAGTTTTTTTTCGGATATTTTGTACATAAAAGATTTCTTGTCTCCTTAGCATATTTTCCATATTTGCATGCTTCAACATTTTCACCACAGCTTAAGACATTGATAATGATCTTTTACCTTTTGATGACATCCAGATGAATTTCTGTTATCTGAGCAGTTGCCTTATCGTTATTTCCATCATTTGTGTTTCAATAGCCCCGCTTGGGGTAGTCGACTTTTAGCACGAGTTCTGCCAAGAACTTTTTTTGTATATCCGGTTATCTTATACTTTCCCTTGGTTTTGTGTTGGCACTGTCATCAGAGTCGCCTCTTTGTTGTGGAAGAGTATATTCCCATTTAAGCATGAACTCCATACTTAAGATCCTTGCATGCAATGAACAGAACATTTTTTCCTCTTTTATTTTCGACTGGGATTGGCCTGCTTTACCTGCACGTTACTTGGCATATATCATTGCAGCGTCTACTTACGCGGGGATACGCAGCTGCAACTTTTACATTACATTAATTATTAGCTACTACATGATTTTCATGATTCAAAATCATGGCGACGAGCGAACCTTTTTTTCCGAGACTATTATTGGTACAAAATTGACCCAAAAATAGTGTCCATCCAAAACCTGAGTTCCAACATCCAACAAATAAAAATGAGTAAATGCATTTCAATTAAGAATTGATCCATCTTTTGAATAAAATCAACCAAATTCAAATCGGAATATCCGTTAGGTTTTTATCACAAATTCAAATGTTTAAAAAATTATTCAACTTCGAACCACTGTAAAAACTAAAGTAAAAAAAACGTCATATCTCCTATAATTTTAAATAGATTGTTCAAACCATTTAGGCATACATTTTAATCGTCATTTCAAATCGATCCACTGTACTACATTTCCAGATCAAATGAACAAAAGTCGATTTATAAGCAAAACAAATAATTACGATGGGCAACACTGGCCGATATCGTTTTGGGCAGCACTTACACAGTTTTTGTGGCCACACACCTAAATGATTTTATTTACGTACAATCTTTGACAGGTACAGAGTCGGGCTTGACCGACTTTCTTACTTGTTTTTATAAAGGATTATACATATGAATGATCATTTGGTCTAAAATTTAGATAAATTATTTTGAATATAAGCACTCCTATGGCGGGTGGTTCCGACATATATGACATTTTTATACCCGTTACTCGTAGAGTAAAAAGGGTATACTAAGTTCGTGCAAATGTATGTAACAGGCAGAAGGAATCATCTCCGACCCCATAAAGTATATATATTCTTGATCAGCATCAATAGCCGAGTCGATATAGACATGTCCGTCTGTCCGTCTGTCTGTCTGTCCGTCTGTCCGTACGTCTGTATGAACACCTAGATCTCAGGAACTATAAGAGCTAGAGCTACCATATTTTCAGTGTAGACTTGTATCTTCTGCACGCAGATCAAGTTTGTTTCAAATTTTTGCCACGCCCCCACCCGCCCCCGCAATATGAAATAACCTCATATCTCCCACAATTTTGAAAATAGATTATTCAAACCTTCTAGACATATATTATAATCATCATTACCTATCGATCCGCCGTACTTCATTTTTCGATCAGATGAACGATTGAAGAGTTGCCACCCACGCAATTTGGAAAATCTCATATCTCCCACAATTCGGGCATGTTGTGATCTAATAAAATATTCTTAAATAAACCTTACCCTGAGTAACGAGTATATCGAAGTCGAGCAGGGCCGACTTCAACTTACGCTCTCGTTAATGCAAGCTCCTTGACCGTTTTAAGACTAATAGCCTATTTTCACTGGCACATATATGTACATTTGAAAATATTAAAAATCCAAAGCAAATATACATTCTAAGCCGATAAGTGAAAGTTGACCAATCTTTGGGTAAGTTTAGCAACTATGTTTGCATTGACGTCGCACTTGTTGAAAAAAACCCGAATTTAATGGTTAAAAATCAAAAATGTAAAAATTTCGAATGTACATATATGTGCCAGTGGAAATAGGCTATAAGAATAGTTCATCAACATCAGAACGCAAAAAAAACCAACAAACAATTTGTTGAGATTTTCCTTTCATAAGTAACAAAAGCTGCTTTGATTAAAATCAGCATTAACTAATCTAGTTGGCTTCGCAATCAAATGTCAAATCAACTTATTACAAAAGTATAAAATAAAATTCATTCGGAATCTGAACGCTGAACAAAGCAGAACGCAGAAATAAAATAATTTTTAAACAAAATACCATAAAAAATACGAGCTGTTTTTTTTAATTTCAATAACAAATTTTTTTATTAAATTTTCTCAAGCTTTAAGGCCTATAAGCTGAATAGTTTTGAATAACTCCCTTATTTGTAGGAAATATTGTGTCAAACTAAATTTTTATCTCATCTGAGTTCAGGCCTTTAATGATTAAACTTTCTTTACATTTAAATTTTCAATCTCTTACATTTGACAAAGCAAGAGTTATGACAGCAAATGCAAAGTCAATCAATTGCGTTCTGATACCCTTGGTAATAAAAGGTGGAGGACGAGGCCCAGATCCCCTCGCATTAGCTGGAAGAGTTGTTCTATTCGCCTTAGAGGTAGCACCAAAACTAGTGGCGGAGGGGGCCAAAACAGTCATAGGCACCGAGCCAACTTTCTTCGCATTAGACAAATCCATATCCATAACTTCATAAGACAGGATAGAAAAACTATTACCATTACAAGTGTAGTCCTAGAGACCTTCCTTTTTTTCAAGAACAAGAGTTTTAGTGGCGCCTTGCTAATTTCTTTTCCTCACCCGCTTAACAATAATAAAATGCTCATGGTCAGCAGCTGATTGGCTAATCAATCTCGGAGCAGCAGCAAAAGAAGGTGGTTGGCTGGTATCAGCACAGCTAACTTGAGGGACGGGGCAACTCTTCATCATCCAGGAGTGTCTTAGCACACTGCATTCTGATCCTTGAACATATGGGTCCAGAGTCATTTACTGTTACAATAGAATAGTCAGATTGAGCTAAAATAAACTTCAATGCCCTGCGGGCATCGTGAGCTTTCGTCCGATTCCTTATAAATTTATTAGTTCTCAAAAATGAAATGCTGGCAGATGCGTTCTCAACAACAGCAGGCACATGCAAACCAGGGTGGGGCGGGTCCTCCAGCAACGTCATCAAAAAACTGTAAATTAAAATTATATTTAAAGCAGGGAATCAAACCGAATCGAATTTCGGTTCCGGTTCTGGTACGTACCAAAACGAATGTTTCGGTAAAAGGTTCTGTTTAGGTTCTAGTTTATTTCGTTATTCGGTTCCGTATCGGTACCTTGGTTGTTATTTCGGTATACCGGTACGTACCGGTATATCTTTTAATCTGAAGATTTAATAGAACGGGTAGCAATCTGCACAACAGAAAGTCGTTATAAAGAACGAAAATTAAACAGAACCTTACCCGGGAAAAAAAGCCCCCTGATATCTGATGGTGTGTCAAATACACAGAATGCAGATCATTTTACCGATCACAATTTATCCCTGCTTTTAGGTTAATCCCATTTGGTCGAATTATTAATTCGTTTCCTTTGTAGTTCCAAAAACTAAGGATAAATTAATAATATTTGGAAATTATTAAACCAAAACAGATGCAAAGAAATAAGATAAAATTGTTATTTTTATGAAAATTTTAGTATATACCATATGGTCCTTTAACCTAACATTTGTAAGTTTTTGCTAAAGTTTACCCAATAAACAATAAAATTGAAATAACAAAAAAAAAACTCAGAACCGAAACTGTTCCAGTACAATGTTTCGGTTCTTTTCGGCCATTTCGGTTCCAAAATAAAGGTTCCGTAATACCGGTTCCCAAAAAATAAAAAATAGAAGGCTAACATCGGCTACGCCGATGTTTTGAATACCCTTGCAGTTTTTGAAAGACGCTACCACTGATAACAAAAAAGTTTTTCTCACTAGAACTAGTTTTATGACCGACCGTTTATATGGCAGCTATATGCTATAGTCATCCGATTTTGATCAATTTTTTCAGAATTATGTGAAAGCATATAAAACTAATATATTCCACGATTGGTGACGCTACGATGGAAAACAAAAAAGTTTTTCTCACTAGAACTAGTTTTATGACCGACCGTTTATATGGCAGCTATATGCTATAGTCATCCGATTTCGATAAATTTTTCCAGAACTGTGTAAAAGCATATAAAACTAATATATCCCACGATTGGTGATGCTACGATGAAAAACAAAAAAAGTTTTTCCCACTAGAACTAGTTTTATGACCGACCGTTTATATGGCAGCCATATGATATAGTCATCCGATTTCGATAAATTTTTCCACAATTATGTAAAAGCATATAAAACTAATATATTCCACGATTGGTGACGCTACGATGGAAAACAAAAAAGTTTTTTTCACTAGAACAAGTTTTCGGACCGATCGTTCCTATGGCAGCTATATGATATAGTCATCCGATCCGGCCGATTCCGACAAATGTGCAGCCTATGTGTATTTAAAGACTTTTTGCAAAGTTTGGTCAAGATAGCTTTAAAACTGAGGGAGGAGATAGCATAGAAACAGACGGACGGACAGACGGACATGGCTATATAGACTCAGCTTGTCATGCTGATCAAGAATATATATAGTTTATGGGGTCGGAGATGCTTCCTTCTATGCGTTACAAACATCGTGACAATTTTAATATACCCTCTGCAAGGGTATAATAATAACGGTTCCGGTTACGGTTCTGGTTTTGAAATTCAATCGGTTCTTTTCGGTATAAGGTTTCGGTTTGGGTTCCGGTTTTACACCCTGCTTTAAAGTCACCAAAACGAGAAAGACATAAATTCCATTTTGCCGTGGAGTTTTCTTTTTATGGAACCGAGTTAAGCTTTAAATTCTTTAAAAACATAAAATTTTAATAAAATCCTTATTTAATAATAAATAAAATTATTTATTTATTTACATTTCATTTTTCGGTCTCGGTGCACCTTTTTGAGGTAATGCTAATAAACATTATTGTATATATATATATATATATAAACGCGTATAAAAACGTGCAATATCAAGGATACAGGGTAGTTTGTAGTCGGGGCACTCTACTTCAGAGCACCTACTTGTTTATATAAATGAGATTATAAATATTCCGTAAGCGGAGAAAAGTTCGCCCAAAAGATTGTTAAAAACTAAAGAAACAAAGTGGACTTTACTGCATTTTTCGCGTATTTCGATGACTTTCAGAAAATGTTTGAGAAATTATTAAATTAAGTAGGATCATTATATTTTTTTTTTATACACTTGAAAAGTGTATATTAATTTTGCCCAGAAGTTTGTAACGCTTAGAAATATTCATTTCCGACCCCATAAACTATATATATTCTTGATCAGGACGACGAGCTGAGTTCATTTCCGCTTGTCCGTCCGTCCGTCTGTCCGTCTGTCCGTCTGTCTGTCTGTCTGTTTCTACGCGAACTAGTCTCTCAGTTTTAAAGCTATCGAGCTGAAATTTTGCACAGAGTCTTCTTTTTACTGCACGCAACTAATATGTCGGAACCGGCCGGATCGGATGACTATATCATATAGCTGCCATAGGAACGATCGGTCTAAGAACTAGTTATAGCGAGAAAAACTTTTTGGTTTTCCATCGTAGCGTCACTAATCTTGGTATATGTTAGTTTTATATGCTTTCACATAATACAGGAAAAATTTATAAAAATCGGATGACTATATCATATAGCTGTCATATAAAGGGTAAGTCTAAAAACTAGTTCTAGTTAGAAAAACTTTTTTGTTTTCCATCGTAGCGTCACCAATCTTGGTATTTGTTAGTTTTATATGCTTCCACATAATTCTGGAAAAATGTATCAAAATCGGATCACTATAGCATATAGCTGCCATAGGAACGATCGGTCGAAAAAAAGTCTGTGAGAAAAACTTTTTTGATTTTCATTGTAGCGTATCCAATCGTAGTATATATTTGTTTTATATGTTTCCACACAATTCTGAAAAAATTTATCAAAATCGGATGACTATAGCATATAGCTGCCATATAAACGGTCGGTCAAAAAACTACTTCTAGTGAGAAAAACTTATTTGTTTTTTATCGTAGCGTCCCCAATCTTGGTATATATTAGTTTTATATGCTTTCACATAATTACGAAAAAAAATTATTAAAATCGGATGACTATAGCATATAGCTGCCATAGGACCGATCGGTCGGAAAATGTGTTTAATTCAGAAAAGTTTTTTTATGGTATCAAATTTTTATTATCAATGATTTAAAAATTTTAAATATCTGATATCTATATCCAATATATATTTTTCCAGTTAAATCAGTTGTAGTAAAGTTTTTCAAGTGTATTAAAACTTCGGCACAGTCGAAGTTAGCTTTGCCTTCTCGTTTTTTTTTTTTTGGTTAATTGTTTGTTGTGACTGGTGCAATAATTATTAAGTTTATACTTGCAGCACCAGGAATTTTTTATACCCTTGCAGAGGGTATATTAAAATTGTCACGATGTTTGTAACGCATAGAAGGAAGCATCTCCGACCCCATAAACTATATATATCCTTGATCAGCATGACGAGCTGAGTCTATATAGCCATGTCCGTCTGTCCGTCCGTCTGTTTCTATGCTATCTCCTCCCTCAGTTTTAGAGCTATCTTGACCAAACTTTGCAAAAAGTCTTTAAATACACATAGGCTGCACATTTGTCGGAATCGGCCGGATCGGATGACTATATCATATAGCTGCCATAGGAACGATCGGTCCATAAACTAGTTCTAGTGAGAAAAACTTTTTTGTTTTCTATTGAATCGTCACCAAACTTGGTATATATTAGTTTTATACCCCTTCACACAATTCTGGAAAAATTGATCAAAATCGGATGACTATAGCATATTGCTGCCATATAAACGGTCAGTAAAAAAACTAGTTCTAGTGAGAAAAACTTTTTTGTTTTCTATCGTAGCGTCACCAATCTTGGTTTATATTAGTTTTATATCCTTTTACACAATTCCAAAAAAATTTATTAAAATCGGATGACTATATATAGCTATATGCTAGCTACCATATAAACGGTTAGTCAAAAAACTAGTTCTAGTGAGAAAAACTTTTTTGTTTTCCATCGAAGCGTCACCAATCTTGGTATATATAAGTTTTATACCCCTTCACACAATTCTGGAAAAATTTATCAAAATCGGATGACTATAGCATATAGCTGCCATATAAACGGTCTATCAAAAAACTCGTTCTAGTGAGAAAAACTTTTTTGTTTTCCATCGAAGCGTCACCAATCTTGGTATATATTAGTTTTATACCCCTTTACACAATTCTGGAAAAAATTATCAAAATCGGATGACTATAGCATATAGCTGCCATATAAACGGTCGGTCAAAAAACTAGTTGTATTGAGAAAAACTTTATTGTTATCAATGGTAGCGACTTTCAAAAACTGCAAGGGTATTTAAAACATCGGCGTAGCCGATGTTAGCCTTCTATTTTTATTGTTTGACTTACGCTCAAACTGCCATTGGCCACCAAAATTATTTAAAATTTTACTTTTTTTATATTCCACTACGGCTATGGTACCTCCTCTTTTTTACCCTTGCAGAGGGTATATTAAAATTGTCACGATGTTTGTAACGCAGTGAAGGAAGCATTTCCGACCACATAAAGTATATATATTCTTGATCAGCATGACGAGCTGAGTTCATTTCCGGCTGTCCGTCTGTCCGTCCGTCCGTCCGTCCGTCTGTCCGTCTGTCCGTCTGTTTCTATGCTATCTCCTCCCTCAGTTTTAAAGCTATCTTGACCAAACTTTGCAAAAAGTCTTTAAATACAAATACGCTTCACATTTGTCGGAATCGGCCGGATCGGATGACTATATCATATAGCTGCCATAGGAACGATCGGTCCGAAAACTAGTTCTAATGACAAAAACTTTTTTGTTTTCCATCGTAGCATCACCAATCGTGGTATATATAAGTTTTATATTCTTCCACACAATTCTGGAAAAATTTATCAAAATAGGATGACTATAGTATATAGCTGCCATATAAACGGTTGGTCCAAAAACTAGTTCTAGTGAGGAAAACTTTTTTGTTTTTCATCGTAGCATCACCAATCGTTGTATATATTAGTTTCATATACTTCCATACAATTCTGGAAAAATTTATCCAAATCGGATGACTATAGCATATAGCTGCCATAGGAACGATCGGTCTAAAAACTAATTGTAGTGAGAAAAACTTTTTTGTTATCAATGATACCGCCTTTCGAAACCTGCAAGGGTATTTAAAACATCGGCGTAGCCGATGTTAGCCTTCTATTTTTATACACTTGAAAAGTGTATATTAATTTTGCCCAGAAGTTTGTAACGCATAGAAATATTCATTTCCGACCCCATAAACTATATATATTCTTGATCGGGACGACGAGCTGAGTTCATTTCCGCTTGTCCGTCCGTCCGTCTGTCCGTCTGTCCGTCTGTCTGTCTGTCTGTTTCTACGCAAACTAGTCCCTCAGTTTTAAAGCTATCGAGCTGAAATTTTGCACAGAGTCTTCTTTTTACTGCACGCAACTAATATGTCGGAACCGGCCGGATCGGATGACTATATCATATAGCTGTCATAGGAACGATCGGTCGAAAAATAAGTCTTAGTGAGAAAAACTTTTTTTATTTCCATTGTAGCGTCACCAATCTTGGTATATATTAGTTTTAGATGATTTTACATATTTGTGGAAAAATTTATCAAAATCGGATGAATATAGCATATAGCTGCCATATAAACGGTCGGTCAAAAAACAAGTTCTAGTGGGAAAAACTTTTGTATTTTCCATCGTAGCGTCACCAATCTTGGTATATACTAGTTTTATATGCGTCAACACAATTCTGAAAGATTTTATCAAAATCGGATGACTATAGCAAATAGCTGCTATAGGACCGATCGGTCGGAAAATCTGTTTTACTAAGAAAAGTTTTTTTTATGGTATCAAATTTTTATTATCAATGATTTAAAAATGTTAAATATCTGATATCTATATCCTATATATATTTTACCGGCTAAATCAGTTGGAGTAAGGCTTTTCAAGTGTATTAAAACTTCGGCACAGTCGAAGTTAGCTTTGCCTTCTCGTTTTTCTTTAATTTTATTTTAGAGGCGGAAGAAAATTTTAACCATATATATTTTTATACACTTGAAAAGTGTATATTAATTTTGCCCAGAAGTTTGTATCGCATAGAAATATTCATTTCCGACCCCATAAACTATATATATTCTTGATCCGGACGACGAGCTGAGTTCATTTCCGCTTGTCCGTCCGTCCGTCTGTCCGTCTGTCCGTCTGTCCGTCTGTCCGTCTGTCTGTCTGTCTGTCTGTCTGTCTGTCCGTCTGTCCGTCTGTCTGTCTGTTTCTACGCAAACTAGTCCCTCAGTTTTAAAGCTATCGAGCTGAAATTTTGCACAGAATCTTCTTTTTACTGCACGCAACTAATATGTAGGAACCGGCCGGATCGGATGACTATATCATATAGCTGTCATAGGAACGATCGGTCGAAAAATAAGTCTTTGTTAGAAAAACTTTTTTGATTTCCATCGTAGCGTCACCAATCGTAGTATATATTAGTTTTATATGTTTCCCCACAATTCGGAAAAAATTGATCAAAATCGGATGACTATAGCATATAGCTGCCATAGAAACGGACGGTCAAAAAACTACTTCTAGTGAGAAAAACTTTTTTGTTTTCCATCGTAGCGTCTCCAATCTTAATATATATTAGTTTTATATGCTTTGACACAATTCGGAAAAAATTTATTAAAAGCGGATGACTATAGCATATAGCTGCCATATAAACGGTCGGTCAAAAAAATACTTCTAGTGAGAAAAACTTTTTTTTTTCTATCGTAGCGTCTCCAATCTTGGTATATATTAGTTTTATATTCTTTCACATAATTTCGATCAATCAAAATCGGATGACTATAGCATATAGCTGCCATTGGACCGATCGGACGGAAAATGTGTTTTACTAAGAAAAATTTTTTTTTATGGTATCAAATTTTTATTATCAATGTTTTAAAAATTGTAAATATTTGATATCTATATCCTATATATATTTTACCGGTTAAATCAGTTGGAGTAATCTTTTTCAAGTGTATTAGAACTTCGGCACAGTCGAAGTTAGCTTTGCCTTCTCGTTTTTTTTTAAAACTGACCTTTAGCCTTAATCATAACTTACTCACTTACATGATTTATAAACTTTTGTTAATATTATTTTCTGGATGCCGCCGTTTTTATACCCTTGCAGAGGGTATATTAAAATTGTCACGATGTTTGTAACGTATAGAAGGAAGCATCTCCGACCCCATAAACTATATATATTCTTGATCAGCATGACGAGCTGAGTCTATATAGCCATGTCCGTCTGTCCGTCCGTCTGTTTCTATGCTATCTCCTCCCTCAGTTTTAGAGCTATCTTGACCAAACTTTGCAAAAAGTCTTTAAATACACATAGGCTGCACATTTGTCGGAACCGGCCGGATCGGATGACTATATCATATAGCTGCCATAGGAACGATCGGTCCATAAACTAGTTCTAGTGAGAAAAACTTTTTGTTTTCTATTGAATCGTCACCAAACTTGGTATATATTAGTTTTATACCCCTTCACACAATTCTGGAAAAATTTATCAAAATCGGATGACTATAGCATATAGCTGCCATATAAACGGTAAGTAAAAAAACTTGTTCTAGTGAGAAAAACTTTTTTGTTTTCTATTGAATCGTCACCAAACTTGGTATATATTAGTTTTATACCCCTTTACACAATTCTGGAAAAATTTATCAAAATCGGATGACTATAGCATATAGCTGCCATATAAACGGTCAGTAAAAAAACTAGTTCTAGTGAGAAAAACTGTTTTGTTTTCTATTGAATCGTCACCAAACTTGGTATATATTAGTTTTATTCCCCTTTACACAATTCTGGAAAAATTTATCAAAATCGGATGACTATAGCATATAGCTGCCATATAAACGGTCGGTCGAAAAACTAGTTGTAGTGAGAAAAACTTTTTTGTTATCAATGGTAGTGACTTTCAGAAACTGCAAGGGTATTTAAAACATCGGCTACGCCGATGTTAGCCTTCTATTTTTTACTTTTCTTCTTTCGATGCCCAATCAACTGGAACGTTGATTGGTGACACCCTTTAAATGTTTTTTTTTGTAGTTTTAATTGACTCGCGCGCGATTTACCACCTGGGAGTCGGTGTGGGTAACAATTCGTGGGTTTTTTAGTAATCTTACTTCAACGGATGACTTTGCCTTTGCCTTCTGCCTTTGGTGGTCTTCCTTTATAGATTTCTTCTTTGGTCTTCTCAATAAAAATCATCCGTTCAGTTCGTTTTCACAAATTCAAGTGTTTTTATTCGATCAAACCCTAAATGAGTTGGAGCTTGAAGCTTTTTGTTTATATGTTTTGTATATAAGTAAGTACATAGCTATGCGGCCGTCTACAATAACCAAATTCCTGCGTCAGCAATTCTCCCTTGGGCCGGACGTTGCAACAGAGTTTCGAGTTGTGCTGCGCTGTGCTGCGTCAGCAGCCGCTGGTCACCGACTTTAGCAGTGACATAGTGTGCGAGGGGGTTTGTTCGTGGGGGTAGAGAGGGGAACCGAATTGTTAACTCGCGCACGGTCAACTAATTCTTTTATTGGTGGTTTATTATTTTTTTTTTCTGCCGGTTGGGCTTCTACTGTTTGTCACTTGATTTTTTTGTTGAGAAAAAAACTGGAAAAAAACTGATATTTTGTTTTATCGTTTGCTATAGTTTATGTTAATGTGTTTTACACAAACGCGAGTACTATTAGTACGTTGGGCGCCAAATAACTTAATTGCATCCTCGTGCAGGGTATCATATTACCCAGCGGATGTGTTGAGAATAAAGTTGTTGGCAATTATGCCGAAGTCGCTGACCCACCAATCAGCTAAGACGGGAACAAGGGTTGCTCGAATTCTTCCCACGTTCGATGGGTACTGGGAGTTAATTGTTAACTTGCATAATATATATATTAACAGTTTTTTTTTTTGCTGTTGATAATTATCGATGTTGTTTTTCTTGTTTTTTTATATTTGTTCCTTTAGATCTTATCAAGGTCGTTAGCCTTGCTAAGATATTTTTTTCTTAAGCATGTATTGTGAAATTTGTAGATTTTGAAAAAAAAATTTGCACACATAATCACAACGATAATTATCACCAGTGTGACTACTAGCCCTAAATCTTTATTTTCGACTTCTACTTTATTAACTACATTAGCAATGGAGTCCACTGTCTTTACGTCAACCATTGTTTGGTGAATTATTTGTTTTGAATGGACTTATCAAATTTGATTCAACTACTAGTCCGTATATTAGTGTTTCAGTTTTAATTGATTTGCTTATCTTATTGTCATTCATTACATATTCTGCCTACCTAATGTGTCGCATAGCTATACAGGCTATACTTCTAACTGGGCAGAAAGGGTTCCGCTCAATTTTACAATTTCTTGGGGTTTTATTTAAATTAATTTATAATATATATACGCCTTCCATTAGATCATCTTAGACCCTCTCGCATCATCTGGGCGTCGCCGCTGTATGGCACGCTGATGCTCCCTCGATGACGCAAGTGTCGGTATGCCTCTCGCGTTTGTAGCTTGTCAGCTGCTGGTGTCCTGGGCCTATGAGCTCAGGCGGTACCGGTGCTGGTCATCGCACTGATAGTTAACCCATTTCACGCCGCGCTGAAAACATTTTTTTCCCCAGACGTGAAAGTCACTTTTTTTTGGTTATTAGGACCCAGTAAACACGAATCCGTTGTCAAAAAAATTCTACCTATTGTAGTTTCGCCAGGTGAGACTGTTCGTCTAGTCGAACAACGGCGGTAGGGCACAATTCCAGCAACGTGCTTAGATTTTGCACTTAGAGGCCAAATATTTTATAATATTCAAACAAACTCGTGATTTTTATTGTTAATATTTATTTTTTATTATTATTATTTATCCCTTCGCTTAAAAGCCTTTTTTAATTTTCTTATTCCCACTTGTGGTAGGCGGAGAAACAGGTGTCAAGGTGCAATTGCACCTGACACTTTTCACACATTCGTTGTGTAGGTTTATGACATACTTTACAACGCCTGGGTTTATTATCCAACTTAACAATTTTGTGATGTCCGCTTACACGAGGAAGTGGGCCTTCAAAAGCGTAAAGTTCGGTTTTGGCATCTTCACGTACCATATCTTTTTCGTCATTGGTCAACAATAAATTTGTGGCCAACTCCACTTTAAATTTTAGTTGTGTGACTTTAGGGCGATGTAAGATCTTGTTCACCAGGCAATTTAACTTCCACGCATTTACAATTGATGATTCCGGAGCAGCTAGCCAAAGGGGCCACCACCACTTCTTCGATCTAATCGAGATTCGATAGTTCGACACGGCATTGTCGTGAAGGTCGACACCTCCCATAAAACTGTTGTAGTTTCGAATAAGGATGGGTTGCTGTACAATGACTTCACCAGGCTGTCCATTCTGTTGTCGCTGTCTTCGTGTTGTGTGTATAAGCTGGTTGCAGCAAAACTATAAGAATAACAACAACAATATGGTTGCGTACGTGCGCAAAGCTTGCAAATCAAAGCATGTCGCACGCTGTGTCAATTTGACTGCTACCGCCGTTGTTCGACTTTTCGAACAGTCACTTTCGCAGATGTGCTAAAGTCTCCCAGAGTTACTTTTTAATTGTTTTGTTTTTTCTGTGACTAGTTTTTGATCTTTCCCCACAATAACAAATGTTTGTCGGAAACAAAATATTTATAGTTATATGTTTTTTAGCTTGTAGAAAGGAGGTCTTCATGTAAGGTTTTTTCAACCCCCACATGTATCCCACCCCCAAGGTTGGGGGTGATCGGAATATTTTTTATCTGAAAGCCAATTAAATTTACTATAGTATAGTGTATCTACCTAATCAATTGGCTTTACTATGTCTAAGAGAGAATTTTTTTAAAAATAGGTAATTTTGCTGTTCGTCTAGTCGAACAGCGGCTTGAACAGGTTGATTTGCAATCTCCGCTATAGAGTGGCCCAGGGCAGTCTCCTGGGCAAGTTACTGGTCTCTTCGGTAGTCGCTTTGGGGATGGAGGGTTTATTAGTATTTTTTCATTTATAGTTTTTATTTTAGCTGAGTGAGTTGCGGTGTTAGGGATTTGTTCTTTGATACTTACTTTTAAATAGTTGTAGCATACAACGAACAGTTGCATCCTAACCGAGCAGATGGAAGAAGTAGACCCATGCAGAACCCGTGCTTGATCCGGCTATCTTCATCGGCAATATGGGGGAGGTCCAATTAATGTTACCGCAGGCTACGCGCTCGTTGATTAGGGCATTATCATCTAATTTTAATATTCACGGGTTGTTTTGGGATTACAAGGGTAAACGAAGCCTATCATTTAGTCGAAGAATATTTAATAATGGGTATGGGAGCGGACATAAGAAAGAGAAGGAAAGAAAGTTTGTTCAGGAAGCCATCTTAGAGATTAGGCCACGCTTAGGTGTTATTCAGCGGCCATGTTCCCCACCCTACCATGATCACCAGGGACATGTATGAACTGGTTTCCATTGGTGATCCCTAGAACAACTAAAAGTTGATCACTTTATCCCATGTCGGCTCTTCATGATTTCCGGAAAGAGAAAGATTCTATTCAAACTTCATTATAAACTTTAATTGGGTAATTCATAATATTTCTGGAGGCTAAACATGGCTAACTAATAAGGGCGACTATTATTTAGAGGAATTAAGAATAATTTTAAGGAGCTAGTATTGAATAAAAGTAAAATTTAACCTATTCATAATTTTAGGTAACTTTACTTAGTTTGAAAAGAAAATCTTAATTATATTTGACTAAGCGCAAGTGAAGTTGTCTAAGAATAGCTGTAAAGCTAAGAAAAATGATATTTCGCCATTTAATTATAGTTATAAATGTATAGTTAAGAGTAATTCATAGGGTAAAATAAATGAAGTTGCAAAAAAAAATATATAAAAATAAACATGAAATTTTATTTGTTTCATTATCGAGGTACCACTGTACTCCCCTAGACCAGCTGAGTTGAGCAAGGTCAGGAATTTGGCTTTAAGCCCAAGCATAAGCGTATAACGGTAAGCATAGATCTTGGTTTGTTTTGATCTTACTTATTCGCTGCAGCTTAGCGGCGGTCCATGCCTGCGCTCAGAGAGCAAACGGGGATTGATTTAAGAGATAACGGCTGCATACACAATGATACCAGAGGCATCTTAAGAGAACATCTTATCTTGTATTTTCTTTGTAATTAGACAAATTGGTTTATTTGTGTGGGTGGCCAAGATTCATTGCGAGCTTAAGTTCTCTTTAGGCAATGCAAGAGAATTTTCAAAACAAATGCATGAAACGAATTTTGACTGAACAAGAGCGGTTCTTGCTCTTTCAAAAAGACAAAATTTATTATGGCCAAATTGGCAAACACTTACGGCATATTATGGATCCAACGGTGAAAGATCTTTCCCGGCACGATCAGTTGTAGATTTTTAAGGAAAATTGCGTTTTGTTCTGGGTTTATGTTTACCTTGAGCACACAACCATATCACTCATGCCAATTGGGCAGCCATTTAAGAGAACACAAAAAAAAAAGATTATTGAGAACTAGCTTAAAATTATGCGTTTGGCATTATGATTTTGCACAACAAAAAAATAAAATAAGAGGTTAAACCGAACACATGCTTTTCTCTTAGGTCTCAAATTCACTTGGCTAATGGTCTTATTGAAAATTAAGGCTTAATCCGGGAATTTTGGCACTATTCTCCTTGTTAGAGCCCCAGGGTTTGCACTGGACGCTTTTGGACAACCTTGTTGCCGTTCACTGCACTATTTGGTTCATTTAACACTTTTCATTGCTGGACTCTGACCGCTAGTGGCGATTAGGCTGGTCTGCTAGCCCTGGGACTCCGACTCCGAACTTATGGGGTTATAGCAGCTAAAAAGCTAGCTGAGGTGGCTAGTAGATTGGAACTAGGGGCCAGATCTGCACGTTTTAGGAGGAAACACCACAAAAAAAAACGAGAGCGTAAGTCGGCCCTGCTCGACTTCGATATACCCGTTACTCAGGGTAAGGTTGCCCAAATTGTGGGAGATATGAGCTATTTTTCAAATTGCCTGGGTGGCAACTCTTCTATCGTTCATCTGATCGAAAAATGATGTGTGGCGGATCGATAGGTAATGATGATTAAAATATATGTCTAGAAGGTTTCAACAATATATTTTCAAAATTGTGGGAGATATGAGGTTTTTTCATATTGCGGGGGCGGGAGGGGGCGTGGCAAAAATTTGAAACAAACTTGATCTGCGTGCAGAAGATACAAGTCTACACTGAAAAAATGGTAGCTCTAGCTCTTATAGTTCCTGAGATCTAGGTGTTCATACAGACAGACAGACAGACGGACAGACGGACAGACAGACAGACGGACATGTCTATATCGACTCGGCTATTGATGCTGATCAAGAATATATATACTTTATGGGGTCGGAGATGCTTCCTTCTGCCTGTTACATACATTTGCATGAACTTAGTATACCCTTTTTACTCTACGAGTAACGGGTCTAACTAATTAGGTTTAGCCACTGGGTGAAGTTAGCTAGTAATATTTACCAAGCTGGCGTCCAATGTATGCAAAGTGCGAGTGGCTGCAGCCTGGGTGGCTGAGCCACGAGGTTCGGATTTTTTTCCTTTTCCTCTTAGGCCTTTGCTTAGATAGATTTAAGAAGCAAAAGGGAATATATAAATTACTGATTTGTCAGGGACTATCGAGAGTAAGCAGCTTACCAATATATGACGGAAAAGACCAACTGTAAATCTTCTTAGCCAAGACGTCAAGCGAAGCTATTAATAAACCTTTAACTTGGCTTCGGCTGGTGTCGATTGCTTTTGCACTTGAACTGGGCAAATTTTCTTTTTTTTTCTTTTTTAATTGCTTTTATTCTGGAGTCTTAAGCAGTTGGATATCGATGGCTGAAGATGAAAAGGGTGCTACATCTGAGGTTGGATACTTTTTGGCTTTGGGGTTTAAAATTGACGAGACAAGCGCCACTACAAGTCCCCCCGGCCAAAATCACAGTTGGGGATACAACAAGGGTGATCCGCGCTTGGAACACCATAAAATAGTTTTCATTGCTTAATATCCTTCGCGTGGAATTTACCGACTAATTTTCCCTGCATGTCTTCTAACTCGTAATAACTTTGGCCTAATTTGCTCCTTATTCGAGCTTTCACGAAAGTCGGTGCCAATTTAGCATTGAAGCCCTTTACGAAATTACTCTGTTGAAAGTTTCTTCGGAAGACTTCTTGGCCGACAACAAAAGATACATTGGCACTCCGCAAATTGAAGGCATTTTCGTTTCGGGTATGTTGCTTGCGCATACCCACTACTGCCTTGTTTCGCATTATGTCAAAGGAGTCGTCCTTGTTGAAAGAAACAGAACGATCTTCCAACAAATTTAATTCCCGCAAAAGATTGTACGCTGAACCCTAGGTGACCATGTGCTGGCCGAAAACTAACCTGTATGGGCTATTATTAACTACACTATGCCAACTAGAACGCAGCGAGCAATAAATTCTACTCAAGTTTTCGTCCCAGTTCGACTGATTGGGATGGATGTAAGCCTTGATGGCTGCTATAACCGACCTGTTCAGGCGTTCAGATGCGTTGGCTTGGGGTGAGTATATAAAATAAATATTTCCTCCAGGCTTCCTCCCAATCCGCTTCTCTGCCTCTTGGTTACGCCAGTCCTCTTGTCGAGATGGCGCAGGTCACCAGCTGGAATTTCTAGTCAATTTACGTTGGGAGGGTGACTGCACTCCTTTACCTATGGCCTTGTGGCTCAAAGGTTAATAAAGAATTATAACGGCTTTGCCGGAGTTGAATGACGAGCCGAACTGCTCTTTATTGAATATAAAATCAGACTAAAAACTAAATGGGTTGCCAGCCAAAGCTGAAGGCAAAAGCTGACAAATACAAAGTACAAATTCTTAAGCTACAAATACTAAAATGCTAGCTCGACAAAAGTGATAACGCTGCTCTCGCATCCGCGCAAGGGATCAGGTTACCACTTCAGCCAGGGCACTGAACGCTGGGATTCGCTGCGTCAGCGTTATCAGAGCGGGTGCGCCCGCGTGGTTTGGTGACAGAGGGTTACTCGTTAACTACTCCCCCCTTGGGTTTAAGACCGTCCTCGGTCGCGCTGATTTCCTTGATGACCTTTTGTATGTCCCTTGAGGCTCGTCTTCTTCTCAATACTTGACAGAGGAGGAGAGACCCTGTGAAGACAAGGCTGAGTATAACCCCGGCCACAAACCAGGTCCTGGGTGACCCAGCAGTTGCCACTTACTCCTTGAACTGTTGGATGAGGTGCAGGTTGTGGTTATTCATCCTATGAAGGAGTGGTATACTCAGGATGGAGTCATGGGCGGTGATGTTGACCAGAGGTGAACCAGCAATACCCGGGAATTTGTTCAGCTTCTCGCGTTGGTTTACGTATTTAGTGTCGTTGATGATGGCGAAGAGGCTGAACGTGACGAGGAACGTGCCGGTTGTGGTGATCTCCGGACCATTGTCTGTGCTGACTCTCGCAGAGCACTCGTTGATAATAATAACCCCGTCGTCCACAAACGTAATGGGCGCTAGGTGGCTCGGCTGAGAGTGGCAATTGGCTGTACCTCCTGCGTGTAAAGCTCGGGCGCATGTGTCATGTGGGGACGACTTGCAGAACGTGGCGGACGTGGTATCAACGCAATCTGTTACCGGTGCTGTCGTGACACCGGGAATACGGTAACCTTCTTACAAATAAATTTAACATTAGGATACGAAATAAGTATATGGATAATGTCCTCTAACTGAATGATCTTAATACTAGACGCTTCTACGAGACTGACAATAGGGACTTCTACGGGGATGATGAGAGAGAGAGAGAGACTTCAAATCGTTATGATCAAGAATAGTGGGGTTTATTATGTTAAACTTAGCAAGAGTAATTGTGAGCATGAGGTTTTGGATTTCTGTTATCAACATTCGGTTTCTTGCCAAAAGGGCTTCATACAAGTGAGGGGTATTAACCATTTCATTCTTTTTTGCCTAAATTATTTGGTTTACAGTCTCTGTGAGTTGATTTATTTTTTCTGGGTTTTAAAATTTATAATTACTTGCCTATTATTGGAATCTATAAGTTGGGACTCGGACATCTTTATCTTTTCTAAGTCTAAGGCATCAGGAGTACCCGCTATCACCTTGAGAGCTGTGCCTAAGAAATCTAAACTTCTTGCAATTCTGTGGTGGACCATCAATGCTGAGAGAAGGGTTCGGATGCGGTCGATGTCAATGTCTAATAGTTTTCTCATGTGAGATTCAGGGAAATACTCGGACAACTTTTCTGTTTCGCTTACTATGTTTAAGAAGTCTGATAAATTACTAGAATGTCTCATAGAGCTATGCCGCTCCCACACTAAAACATTACCCCCTAACACAGGAATGTTCCTGGTGTGCGAATAGTCGGTAATCCGAGCACTTGCTGCGGCAAGTATAAAAAGGAGTACGCCCACGGACCTGTAAGATAAAGTGGTCGTATGAATGGGTGTGTGGAAATGCATATTGCTAACTAGTGTGTTTGTGTCTTACTATTTGATGTTGTCCTTGTGCACCACCCTCCCCTTAATAGGAACAGATGTTCCCATGTCTGCCAGTACCTTTTCCTGTGAACATAATGGTGT
The DNA here is from genome assembly GCA_018904225.1 of Lordiphosa mommai. Taxonomy (NCBI): domain Eukaryota; kingdom Metazoa; phylum Arthropoda; class Insecta; order Diptera; family Drosophilidae; genus Lordiphosa; species Lordiphosa mommai. The sequence goes on along the minus strand of JAEIFT010000002.1, from coordinate 730,356 downwards.
CAGTTTGTTACCTAATCGTTTATTGTTCTTTAAAAACACTTTTTCTCCTACCTCAAATATCCTGTTTTGTCTGTCTGGGTTACACCTATCTAGGTTTGCCTGCTGTGCTTTGGCGATTTTTTCTCTGATCGCCTGTCCAAGTTCTCTTGTCATTGCATGTACTACTTTAATGGGTGTTTTTTTAGTGACTGAATGGATTGACCTATTGTACTCTACCGTCGCCCTCATTATTAGTTCTGCTGTGTCATCAATTCTTTTGTCGATTTTTAGACACCTAGCTATCTCTATTAGAGTGCTGTGGAAACGTTCCACCTGACCATTCGATGTGCTATGTAACGGAGGCGCGTTTACTATATCTATTCCATACCCATTTTTAAGAAGAGTCGTTATCGTTTCCGAGTTGAAGGCAGCTTCATTATCGCAATATACTGTCCTGGTGTCTGGGAAAATGTTCACCAGTTGCAGGATGGGCGCTTTTAAGTCAGTGATTGTACTTGAGGCTATTTGTTGTACCACTCCGAATTTAGAAAACTTGTCAATGCAAGTTAGAAATTGCTTTTTATCCGTGGAAAAAATGTCTTTGTGAAGCATTTCGCCAGTATACGATGGAATGGGTGTAACTCGAAGCTCTTGCTTTTTAGTATGCCTGTCGTATTTGGCTTTTCTGCAAACCTTGCAATTCACAACAATTTCATAAGCCATCTTTGTCATTTTTGGGAAATAATAATCATGTATTACCTGCTTAACGTTTTCTTGTGCTGCCCTATGTGCACGATTGTGCTCGGTCACAAGGATTTCTACTTGGTCGTTTTTATCAGTAATATCAGAGACAACATTTTTACAATGCCATATTTTCGTCGCCGGGAAATTCGCTACGAGTTCGTTTTGGAAGCTGGCCAGAACTGGGAGCTCGCAATGTATCGCGTTTACCACATTTGGGTTAATTATTTCTTTTAATGTCTCCACTAGTGTATCTTTGTCCTTGAAGTTTTTTAAATGGCGAGTTTTACTGCCAAATAGAATAAAAACTCTTTTCAATGGGAACTGTGCGGTTTCTAGAACTATCTGGTTTTTTGAAACAGATGAGAGGTTTCTCGGTTGTTTCAATTGTGTATGTCAGAGACAATTCACTATGGATAGTCGCAGCGTCTGATTGGATTTCGTTTTGTAATGCATTTACGTTTTGCCTCAAAAGGGCGTCTGCTACAAAATTCTCCTTGACTGGCTTATAAAAAATTTTCGCATTTTGTTCGTCAACGTAAGCCTTCCATCTCTTTATCTTCGCATTTGTGTTTCCATCAGAAACTGAAAACGTGAGAGGCTGGTGATCTGTGAAAATTCTTGTATCTTTTTTGCCATATATATAATTGCGAAGTTGTTGTAGGGCCCACACAATGGCCAATAACTCCCTCTCGCTTGTGGCATAATTTTGCTCACTGCTTTTTAATGTTCGCGATATCATGGTGATTGGTCTACCCCCTTGGGATAACACAGCTCCAATACCATTTGCCGATGCATCGGTAGTTAAGTCGAATGGTTCTGAGAAATCCGGATACATTAATGTAACGTCTTCTGACGCCAAAATGTTTCGTAGGCGTTCAAACGCATCTCGCTGAGTTTCATTAAACTCAACTCTGATCTTTTTCGACATATGCTTGCTAATAGAGCCGTTTTCACCCCTCAGCATGTCAGTCAGTGGTCTTGCGATTGATGCAAAGTCCTTTACGAACCTTCTATAGTAACTGGCCAAACCAAGGAATGACCTAAGACCAAATAGGTTCTTGGGCTCTTTATATTCCTGTATGGTTTTTACCTTTTCCGGGTCAGTTTTTGCACCCCCTCTAGTTACTATGAAACCCAGATACTCAATACTTTCCTTGAAAAATTTGGTTTTATCCTGTGAGACCGTCATGTTTGCGTCCTCTAGACACTTCAATATGACCTCAACATGTTTGAGGTGTTCACTCTCATTGTTTGAAAACACTATTATGTCATCCGCATACACATAACATATTTTCCCTATGTGTTCTCTTAATACGTCGTCTATGGCTCTCTGGAAAATACTTCCAGCATTTTTTAAGCCAAAAGGTAGACGACAGAACTCATATTTTCCCCCTTTTACTGAGAAAGATGTCTTCTCGCGATAATTTTCTCCGAGGTAAATCTGATGATACCCTGATTTTAAGTCAAGGGTTGTAAAAAATTGTGCCTTTCCCAAATTCGCTAGAATCATAGGAATGCTATGCATCGGGTAGCGATCAGAGATGGTTTTTTCGTTCATCTTTCTGAAGTCGACTACAAACCGTTTGTTCCTGTTACCGTTGGAATCTAATCCCTTTTTGTCCACTACCCATGTCGGACTATTGTACGGAGACCGTGACGGTCTGATAATGCCATCTTTCAACATCTGTTGAATTTCGCTGTTTACGAAGTCCGTTACTCCCATAGGGTGCGGGTATAACTTTGAATACACCGGTTCACCGTCAATTGTGCGTATTGTGGCAATGCATGAGGTGTTATAGGGTAGTACCTCGTTAGAGGTCGAAAATACCTTTTTCCTCCTTTTTATCATATTTTTGAACTCTTTTTTTACAGAGTTCGGTACTGGAATATCGTCCACGTTAGTGAAACTGACTACATCGCAATACATGAACTTGACTGGCTCGGACTTGCCGTTGTACTCCAGCGTCAACGTATGCGGATTTAGAATAACTCCAGCCTTAATAATAAAGTCAAAGCCAATTATGGCATCAAATGGGTCTAGTGTGTCTAGCAGAAAGAATGGGGTTGTTTTACCAAATATTTTAATTATGGTTTTCTCTTTAATTTTGCTGGATCCATGTATGGAATTTACAGCAAAAGATTTGTCCACCGTAATTACATTTCGTAGCTCCTTTACGGGCTTAATATAATTCAACGGCGACCCTGTGTCTATCACGATTTTTATTGTTCTCCCAGCAAATTGTCGTTCGCTGAACGGTAGCCGGGAGTCTGCATTAAAAAATTGAGTTGAACACTCTATCTTTCAGATTCACTGTCATCATCCAAACTGGTCACTGCCTCTTTTGCGGCCTGTTTATATTTTTGCTCATCGTCACCCCTGACATCTTGGGTCACCTTGTTAACCCGCTGACGCCTAGGGCCTGTCACTCTTTCGGACGAGTTTCGCCTTTTGTGATTGTGATTCTGATTTTGAACGTTGCCCGTACCTGGCTTCCCATATTCAGTACGTTGTCTAAACTTGGAGGATGAGTCCGTATCCATAGGTTCTGGAGCGCGATCACACTCATTCTGACCTTGTTCGCGACTTGGATTATGATTCTGTTTGTTTCTGTAGGACGGGTTTCTCTCTTGATCCCTGTCTTCCCTGTTATTTTTGTTTTGTTTGGAATGGGTGTTGTTTATTACTACTAGTTGCTTGGTTCCTCTCTTCCATGGCCTTAGCATATGAGGCTGAAAATATACTTCGTTCAATACTCGCTTTCGCTTCCCTAGCCATTGCCAGTGCAGAAGGCAAGTCTTTGGGTTTTGACGGAAGCACAATTGCCTTTAAAGACCGTTTAAGTCCCGAAATAAATGCATGTAATGCGTCATTTCTGACCTCATTACAGATTAATGAAGCTGCTTCAGCTTCATGCGTCATGACCACTTTATTTGTAACGAGGGTGAGCTTTCGCTCCACGTCGTCGAAATACTCCATGAGAGTCGTATCACCTTGTCTAACCATTTCCAAATTTTGACGTAGGAGACGTAGTGACGTTTTATCAGCATACGTATAGTCAAGACGCGCAATAATGGCGTCGAAATTAAGCACTGTGTTATGTGATACAAGTACCTCGTCTGCGGGTCCCCCAATTTTGTTCCTCAAAATAGTTACCGCCTGGTAATGTGTAGTACTGGTACTAAATCCCCTAAAGATTTCATATGCATTGGTGGCTGCTTGTCTCCATCCTACATACTGGTCTTGTGCACCATTGAATTCACGCACAGACTTTATTATGTCAAGTGACAAGTTGCACACAGCATTGTGATCCACTAAAATTTTCTGATACGCTTCCACTTGCGGTGCCTCAATTCGCAAATCACTGACTTGTTGCCTAACTGCATTAATTTCAGCTTGGAAGTATGCCTGTTGTTGTGCCAACGCATGACTAACATCCTGCTGAACAGCGCTGTCCACTAAAGACCGAATTTGATTCACGTCCATGTCTGGTATTATTTGATCTTGTGCAAGTGTCTGGTCTTCCACTTCCCAACCGTCCTCACTGTCGTACTCAACTTTTACCTCTCTATACGGACCTGGAATATTTCACTTTAATGGCTGATTTGCTACACTCGGAAATAAATTCTCACAAATACTTTCACTTTTGAAACAAAAAAAATTTTTTTTATTGTTTTGGATTGATTTGATCTCCCAGTGAACTTACATGTTTTTCTTTTTCCTAAGGGATCTTATAATCTTAGTTTTGCTCAGGACTTGAGTTTTTCCTTCGTTTGGGCGCCAAATAAATATTTCCTCAATGGTTCCTCCCAATCCGCTTCTCTGCCTCTTGGTTAAGCCAGTCCTCTTGTCGAGATGGCGCAGGTCACCAGCTGGAATTTCTAGTCAATTTACGTTGGGAGGGTGACTGCCCTCCTTTACCTATGGCCTTGTGGCTCAAACGTTAATAAAGAATTATAACGGCTTTGCCGGAGTTGAATGACGAGCCGAACTGCTCTTTATTGAATATAAAATCAGACTAAAAACTAAATGGGTTGCCAGCCAAAGCTGAAGGCAAAAGCTGACAAATACAAAGTACAAATTCTTAAGCTACAAATACAAAAATGCTAGCTCGACAAAAGTGATAACGCTGCTCTCGCATCCGCGCAAGGGATCAGGTTACCACTTCAGCCAGGGCACTGAACGCTGGGATTCGCTGCGTCAGCGTTATCAGAGCGGGTGAGCCCGCGTGGTTTGGTGACAGAGGGTTACTCGTTAACTTATAGCAGTGTACGAATGAGTAATTCGATATTTCTGCAATAAGTCGTTGAATGCATGAGATCTAAACTGCACGCCGTTGTCTGAAAGAATCGACTCAGGCACTCCGAAGCAGTGAAAAAGTTCTTCTTCAAGATATGGCAAGATTGCATCAGTAGTAAATTTCTTAACCGGTTTAAGAAATAGGAATTTGGTGAAGTTGTCTAAAACAACAAGTATGCCTATGTGGCCAGACTTCGACCTAGGGTATGGCCCTTAATAGTCCACAAACAGTTTTTGGAAAAACCGTTGAGTCTGTGCTGTTTTTCCTAAAGGAGGTCTTAAAACTTTATTGGGGGATTTGGTGCTTTTGCAGATGTCACACTGATTGATATAATCTTTAACATCGTTCGCTAGGTTAGGCCAATAATAATATCGTCTCACCCTTTCGAGAGTTTATTGATGCCACCGTGAGAAGATAAGGGATCGTTGTGAGCTATTTTTAAGGCCAATGGTACCAATTCGCGTGGCAACCACAATTTCCAGACTAAATCATCGGCTATTCTGTCTCCAGAAGCATGCTCTGTTCGGCGATAAAGGAATCCCACTTTCACCTTTATATCGGGCAATTGGTTTTTGTTCTCAACAACTTTAGCAATTAGATCCTTTTAACCAGAATTCTCAAAATGAGGGGATTTCAAATCTATGAATTGATCGGCGTCTATAGTAGATAAGTCCTCACAATAGGTTCGCGATAACGCAACTGGTTCGACGTTTTTTATCCCCTTTCGATGCTGTATCGTAAAGGTATAAGCTTGCAGCTTGAGTGCCCAACGAGCTAACCGAGTTCCGAGGTCTTTTTGCAACGTGAGCCATTTTAAGGACGCATGGTCGGTAATTACGGTGAAAGGATGGCCTTCTACATATGCCCTAAATTTCTTTATACTCAATATCGCAACCAAGCACTCTTTTTCAGTAACCGAGTAGTTACGTTGGCATTTGTTTAGTTTTTTGGACATATAAGCAATCGGGATTTCATCTCCATCCTTGCTTATCTGCATAAGAACTCCTCCGATTCCGGTGTGACTTGCATCACAGTGAATGTAGAAGGGGGCCTCAAAATCTGGAGTGTGTAACACGGGTGACTGACACAGTTCAGCTTTGAGAGCGGACCATACAAAGCGCTGCTTATGCTTCAAAGAGTCTGTAAGCGGAGTAGCTAAGGAAGCGTAATTTTTTATGAATTTCTGGTACCAACCAGTTATACCGAGAAATCAGCGAAGTTGCTTCACTGAGCGAGGGGCTGGGTACTCAGAAATAGCTTGAATTTTGTCTGCGTCCATTGAAATGGAACCATTTCCGACTACGTGACCTAAATATTTCACTTCTTTTACGCAAAACTGACTTTTCTGTACGTTCGGATAGACAATGGGATATCTCTTTTAAAACATCGAGATGGCGTTCAAAGGAGTCAGAGACGATTATCAAATCGTCTAAATAGACGAATACTTTATTTCGGAATTTGACAGGGATTACTCGATCCATCAGTTTAGACATGGTCGCGGTCGCATTGGTAAGGCCAAAAGGCATTACAGTGAATTGATAAAGTGCCCTACCCGGTACGGTAAAAGCCGTCTTATCACGCGAGCTCTGCTCAAGGGGGACCTGCCAGTAGGCGTCCTTTAGGTCAATACTGGTGATGAACTCGGCCTTTGGTAATCGGGATAATAATCCATCTAAAATGGGACTAGGATAAGCGTCTTTGCGAGTTGCTAAATTGACCTGTCGGCTGTCTAGGCAGAGACGAAGTTTTCCTGGCTTATGCACCAGGACGATCGGAGAAGACCATGATCTTTCGGATTCTTCGATTACTCCTAGGGAAATCATTCGATCCAGCTCTTCATAAACGAGTTTTTCCATGGCTGGAGAAATAGCGTAATGCCGCTGTTTGATAGGCTTGGCATCGCCAACGTCAATCACATGTGACAACAGGGAAGTTTTGCCGAGACCTTTATCGCCAAATGAGGGAAAACTGCGAATAACGATGTCTAAACTTCGTTGCTGGGATTCGGACAGGGGTCTAAACCGATTCAAGTCTAATTCAGATATGTTAGGCATCGTGCTTCTGTTGGACAAGTCTGATGGCAACAATTGAAAGCCTTTCCAAAAATCTCATCCCAAATATAACGGCTGTACTAATGTGGGTATCACGTAAAAAGTAATAAATTCAGTCTGATCGTTGTAGCAAATTTTAGTGCGTATTTTTCCTACAATGCCTTGTGTTTTTCCATCTGCGGTACGCACAGTGGAAGAAACGGGTTTAAGGAGTGTCTTTTCGTTAATAAGCTCTTTGGCAAAATCTCCACCGATGCAGCTTATCGAAGCGCCAGTATCCATTAACCCGTAAACAGACTTTCCTAATAGTTTTACTTGAGCGTAGGGTCGAACATCATTGTCCACAATTGCCGATACTAAGGACTTGCGTTCGGATTTGCGAGTTTGAAGGAATCCTATTCTACGCTGTCTGGAGCGTGCAGTTCTTTTACTAACTAAGCAGGCGGTTTGGGTTTGAAATTGATTGATGCGGTGGTGAAGAGCTAAAGCAGGTAGTGTGGACAAATCAGGTAAGTTTAGGGTAAAAGATTTAGCTTCTTCTAGTCCGTGTTCGTGGCTTTTGAGGCGGTCGGTCTGCGTGCACTTTTCATAGGTGCACGAGACGAGTAGTTTTTGGCGCCTGCGCATTTGGGACATGAAGATCGGTACGTAGCCGGTAGGCCGCAGCAATAGCAGAATATGCGTCGTGAGGCTACACAATCCTGAAAGCTATGCCCTTTCTTCTCGCAATTCCAGCATAGCAGATCAATTGCTGCGATGTCATTCTCGCTAGTGTCGGACTCGCACTCAGATGCATGAATACCTCTCGGGTACGCACGACATGTCTTAGCTCTGACATTGTGTTGATTTTCGCATACAGCAATTCGTGAAGTATTTCAGGCAACAAGTTTGACCGTAAAGATTCCAAAATAGAAGATTCTGGCAATGGAACAGACAGTCTATCGGCTAAAATGACAATCGACTCGTAATACTCATCGAAAGATTCTCCTTCTTTTTGCTTACGACGATCTATTGCTGCTCTAATGTTGACGTCGGTCCTCTCATCCTTGAACTGAGTTCGAAAAGCTACGCAAAATCTTGACCATTCTACCTGACGCACGCTTTTGTGGTACCGCCAGTACCAGGCGTTGGCGCTGCCTTCAAGTACATTGCTAATACGGCACGCTAAAATATCGAAATTGCCATCTAATGTTTGTTATGAAATCCCGTTGCACTTTTCTAGAAACCTACGTCCATCCACTTCCCGTTCCGGCACGGTGGTAGCCCGGCTTGGCTCGCCGTATTTGGGGTGGGTTTTGGAGTGGGGACGCTGTGGGAAACATGACAATAAAAAAGTTTTTCGTGCCGTGAAAAAATAGTAAAAAAAAAAGAAGAAGAATTCTCTAGTCCGTCACTGATGGGCAAAAAAAAAAAAAAAAAAGATCGGTCTTTGGCTTTCCAGCCCATCGTCAAAGAGTGACCATGGGGGTTAGCCTGGCACTACCCACCCCTACACACAAAGCTGTGTGACCTATGGATCAACTATTGGCCATATTTCTGTTGATCCCCTAATGTACAAAGTTGCGTCCGTCTAGCTTACGTCGTCATCCCTGGCTATGTATTCCCCCCCCCGCATACCCCAGCACCCTCCAACTTTTCTATTTAATGACACATTTTTTTTTTCTGCTCACATTCATATTATGGATTTATTGGTATTGATCATAACAGATTTTTACACCAGTTCTAGAAGGGAAATAGTGTACACGTCATAGCCCGAACTACGACTCACGAGCCTCGAAGTGAGGACACGCTCTGTTGGCCCATGCGTAAACATGGACTTACAAAAACACAGACGGACTTAAACATAATCAGAAAAGAAATACAAATTTTTACGTTAAACAATCATATTGAATCGAAAAAAAATTATTAAAAATTCAATTGTTAGAAAATTCAAAAATATACGATGAGCATAAAAATTAAATTTATTAAAAAAAAATCAAATGAATGGAACAAAAAATTGTTGGTCTTGGCATTACAACCGGAAAAATAATAAGAAAACTGTTGGAAAATATGGAAAGAGAATTCAAAAAGACATAACTTTAAAGATAAACGAGAAAAAAATATGTAGCAAGAAAAGAGAAATAAATAAAAAAAATAATAAGCAAAAATAATAAAATAGGTCAATATGTATATAATAAAATGTACTTTTATATCCGGACTGGCCGGTCACTTACCCAATTTGTAGAAAGCGCTTTCTGGGGGTTTGTTTTTAAAGAAATTAAAAAAAAATTTTTTTTTTTATTCACACATTGACACAAAGAAAAAAAGATAGAAAAAAATATTATAGGCATTAAAAAGGAAGCAGGGGCACTTTAGGGTGACACAAAACACAAAAAAAAAAAGAAGACGAACTAGGCTAATATTAGAAAAATATTAAAAAAAACTTTGAATTTAATATGTTGGTATATATATTATTATTATTATTTTTCTTTTTTTCTTTTATATATATATATATATATATTTTATTTTTTTTTTTTTGAATAAATTTTTAAGTGCGGACTGGTTGCCCGGAAATAGTGAACGCGCGTTCCAAGTCTGAGGAATTGATATACCTCCTTTTTAACGAGTGCTTGTTAAGCAAATATAACTTGAGCGCCAATTGAGCCGCAGCAATAATTACCAACACGACTATCCAAAAGGTTAAATCTTCAATATGACCAGTATGGTCGACTATCTCTACACTATTTACGAAGTTAGCCGTACTATCGGACACTTTGGATGTTTTCCCTCCCATTTGAGTTTTCTTGTATTGAAGAGAAGCAAAAACAAAAAAAATAAAACTATGCTGTTATATAAAAAATGGAAAAACTACGCTAACATATAATCTACCCTATACTGCCGTTCTTCAGAGGGGGAGGAGGGGGCGAACTCTGTTTCACACTTGTATTTGGTTCACTTTTTTTTTTTTTTTTTTTTTTTCTGTTTTGTTGTTTTGGTTTTTGGTTTTGCTTGTCTTTATTTGTTTTTTTCAATTCGCTGGTTGCTGTTGTCACACTTGCATTTGGTTCACTTTTTTTTTTGTTTTATTGTTTTGGCTTTTGGTTTTGTTTGTTTTTATTTGTTTTTTTTTTTTGATTCACTGGTTGTTGTTGTTGTTTTTTTTTTTTTTTGTATGAACAAAAAAAAGTGTCACTTTATTTTCACTAAAAAAAAACTTTGTTTTTGTTTATTCTTTACTGCGCCCGCCCGATTTAGTTATTATTTTTATATTTGATAGGGAACTGTTATTTGCACGGTTGGTACTTTTCCTTTTTTTTTTGTTTTTTTTTTTCACTTTGTCACTTTTAATATCTTACTACCCCGTTCCGAACTTAGGCCGGTTGTCATGTATCGCGCGCAAAAACAAAAATCGATCTAATACTCCAAATAAAAATCTGTAGCTCCCTACCGAACTACTACTACGCGCTACAGAGCTGCGTCGCGAACCGCGCTGCCTCTGTTCTTCTACCCTCCCTTTGTGCAAGGGTCAGGTTACGAGCGAGCTTTGGGAGCCGCTACCGTAATTTTGCTGACCTATGCAGAAAACTCAAGTCGATAGTGGAATTCGCTAGCGAGTCTGGGAAAATTTTGTTTGACCGTTTCCCAGATCTTCATCGGAATCAGATTACTCGCGTACCAACTAATTCATACCTCTGTAACAGAGTCGACCAGTTGATACCCTGCCTTCTTGATTGCCGGGTGCACATAACAACTCGAGTTGGACGATGGCTACAGCCATGCAGCAAACTCGAAACAAGATTGCGGCACGTCTTCCGTAGTTCTTGCTTCTACTTTAGCTGTATCGCTCATTTCTTTAAACCCAACGTGTGGCCTCGACCCATAACCCTGAGATTAAGAGTCTCATGCTCTACCGACTGAGCTAGCCAACGAAAAGATCCTTGGCATGATAAATACCCAGGCTTTTACCAGAGTTGTTGCCCAACTCATAAAGCGAATTGCCCTTCCTTTTCAGAATTATGCACTTCACTCTATTGGGGTCTAGCTTGGCATTATACCCTTCGGCCAAATTACTCTGTTTGAAATTTTTCCGGTATACTATCTGTCCCTCCTTGTATTCTATTTTTCTGGAACGAGTATTATATACCTTCTCACCTAGTTTATGCATACGCTCAAGTCCCTGGTAAACCTTCTGTCGGATAAGTTGTAGTTTGTCGCTCAGTACCAGCTCTTGTTCGCCAGAACTAATCCCGCTTAGCCGCCGTAAAATTGGATACGCGCTCCCATGTGTCACCATCCTCGCACCAAACAAGGCATAGTATGGCTCTATACCAATCGCGGAATGAGTAGCACTACGCAGTGCGCACGAAATGTGGCTGAGATAAAAATCCCAACTTTTCTGATCGCCGTCAATCAACACCCGCAACATTTGCAAGACGGAACGATTTACCCTCTCAGAAGCATTAGCCTGAGGAGAGTAGAAACCAGTTTTCACGTGCTGAACTTCGTATCTACTAAGCAACTCTGCAAAGGTTTGCGAAACAAACTGCTTGCCGTTGTCGGAGTGGATAAATTCGGGCACACCAAATTGATGAAAAACTTGTGTTTCCAAAAATCGAACTACCTCGGTAGCCACCGCCTTGCGCATCGGCTGTAACCAGACAAACTTAGTGAAATGGTCCAAACACACAAATATTACCGTGTTACCCGTCTTAGTTCTAGGGTATGGACCCATGAAATCGATGTATAACCTTTGTAGTGTCCTGTCAGTGACGAGCTGTTGGCCCATTGGAGGTCTGGTAGTTCTATTCGTGGTCTTGCTGACCTTACACGCTTCGCAATTTTTCACTACTTCAACAATTTCCTTCCACATCGAAGGCCAGTAATAGAACTGACGGAGACGTGCGGCTGTTTTATGTACGCCTCCATGTCCAATGGTAGCGGCATGATGAGAACCCCAAACTAAATCAGCGCGTAATTCTTCGGGGACCCATAATTTTCAGGCTCGATCATCCTCTATCAAGTCACCAGTTCGAAAACCGGTTCGCTTGTAGACGTAACCATCGGACACGCAAGTATCCGGTAGTTTTTCACCTTGATCTGTCACACTTTGGACCAAAGCCTTATAACCCGGTGAACCGAATGCGGGGGCTTGCAGGTTGACCTGAACTTCTTCTTTTGTATTTACCCTCAACTCATCCATATGTACTCTCGACAGAGCATCTGGAACCACATTTAATGTCCCTTTTCGGTGCTCTATGGTGAAATCGAAGGCTTGCAGCTTCAAACTCCAACGAGCCAACCGCCCAGCTAAATCTTTCTGTCCCATAAGCCACTTAAGGCTCGCATGATCGGTGATGACTTTGAATTGCATCCCCTCTACATACGGCCTGAACTTGTATATACTCAATATGGCAGCATAACACTCCAATTCCGTAATACTATAGTTCCTTTGGGCTTTATTCAGCTTAGCGGACATATAGGCGATCGGGTGCTCCTCGCCGTCTTCGTCCATTTGAAACAACACCCCCCCTACCCCTGTAGTCGACGCGTCACACTAGATTACAAATGGCCTTTTAAAGTCAGGCGTAGTCAGCACGGGGGCGGACATCATACTTGCTTTTAAAAGCTCAAATGCTGTCACTTCAGCTTTCCCCAACTCAAATTTTTTTTGTCGGTCTTTTTTCAGACTATCATGAAGTGGGGCTGCTATCAGCGCGTAATTTAGTATGAATCTCCTATACCACCCAGTCATACCTAGGAACCTACGCATTTGTTTCGCACTCGTGGGCAACGGAAATTGTTGTATGGCCTGTATTTTTTTTGACTGGTCGGTCTTAATCAACCCACCTCCAACCACATAACCCAAATATCTAGCCTGACTGTAGCAAAACTTAATTTTTTCTACGTTGATCGTAAGTTTAGCTCTGGTGAGACAGTCCCCCACCTGTCTAAGCATTTCTCAATGCTCAGTGAAGGTAGAAGAACAAACCAATAAGTCATCTAAATACACGAACACATGTGATCTGAGCTTTGCCGGAATAACCTTATCCATCAGTCGACACATACGCTGAGCTGCATTGCACAACCCAAAAGGCATACATGTGAACTGATATAAAGGTCTTCCTGGCACGGTAAACGCGGTTTTCTCTCGGCTTTGGTAGGGTATTTGCCAAAAAGTGTTTCGTAGGGGGGTGGAGTATCTCCTGATACTTTCTTTTGGGTAGATGCCTCTGTAGGAGTTGACACTTTGTCAAAGGAACTTGGGGGTTGAGGCGCCTGGAGCAAAAAGAAAAACTGGCACTAGCACAAAGACACTTGCGTTCAGTTTCACTTCTTTATTTCAACTAAAACTTAAACCTAGCTTACTGTGTGCTTAGACATAAGTGTGGTGAAAAACTTCCGCTACAACTATTACTTAAGTGACTAACAAATACCCTTTCTGGCATAAACATCCCGCCCGCCTTGCACTAGTTGCAATATATCTATATAAAGTTAACTTCATTACTTCAGATGTGTTACTTCAATATGTGACCGTGGGCGGTGGAAAAAAAAAAGAAAATTCGTTAAAATTAGTTCCGACAGGTGCCAGACAACGTCCAGCCAAAGACCGTGCTTTGGGCCACTGGCAAGCCTGAAGTCCCTTGGATGATTTCAGCCCTGACGATATCTGCGTACATGTCAGCTCCAAGTACTATCGCCACCGTACTCGGACGATAAAAACGATCGTCAGCCAGGGTGAGATGCTCGAATTTCTTGCGCACCTGCTCATCAATCGGAGTGCTTGGAGTTCGCATGTGTAGATCAGGATCCACCTTCAGAACCACCTCCAGTCTGAACTCCTTATCCATCATGGACCGGAGCACTGCTGAGCACGCTTCCTCCTGGCCTATAGTGACGACCTTGAGGTGAAACGCTCTTGCCAGAGACGCATTAATGCGAGACATTGACTCGCAGGGATCAATTAAGGCCCGGGTTTCGTACGTAGTGATACCATTGTCGATAATCACTGTGGCCGTTGGTAGTACTTGCGGATTCCGGTGCTGCAGCAATGTGGTCAGGGATGGCGATTGGAGAGGAGTACCAGACTGGAAGCGTGGTGGCTGAGGATCTGGTACAGGAGCCTTTCGTGAAGATTGCTTCTTCCGGCGATCGTTGAAATGAAGGAGCGTGTGATGACTCTTATCACAAAACCGACATGTGTCTCCACTTCTACATGTTCGTCCGGAGTGTTGGTGAGCGAGGCAATTTGAGCAATATTTGTTAATCAACACGGCCCTCAAACGCTTCTCTACACTTAAGCGTAGGAAACGCCTGCATATCTTTAGCGGATGGATGCCTCGGCAGACTCGGCAGCGGTAGGACTCCGTACCTCGAGTACATCTGCGCTCATTGGCTTCTTCGTCAGTTTTGCGTGGACGGGGTACCATGGTATCAAACTATGAAGAAGGATGAAGATGATGGATTAGCGCAAGCGAATGATGGTAATGAAAGGAAAGAATGCTGATAGTGGAATAGCTTAAGCGAGACATGGATGTAACGGACAAAACAATTTATGAAATAGAATTAGCTTAAGCAAATTATGGATTTTGTTATATGTGGGCTTGGAGGTCAGCTTCAGTAGGAAGAAATATCAGCTTGACAATAGGTCTTTTTATAATTCCCCGAGCTGTGCGAATGTCCACTACTCGCACGTTATTATCTGCACCTGGATACAAATTCGCGACTCGGCCCAGTCTCCATTCGTTTACCGGCATGTTATCCTCCTTGATAATCACCATGTCGCCAATTTGGAGGTTCTTTGTAGGTGACTGCCACTTATTTCTCTTATGCAGTTCTTTCAGGTACTCATCTTTCCACCGGATGCAAAACTGCTGGTTAAGAGCCTTGAGCCGTTGCCAGCGGTTTATTATGGACATGGCATCGTTCTCAATCTCAGGTTCAGCTACGGAAAGAAGAGGACCACCGATTAAGAAATGTCCTGGTGTCAGAGCTTGTAAATCTGTTGGATCTTCTGACATTGGAGAGATTGGCCTTGAATTGAGGCAAGCTTCAATCTTGGCAAGGAGAGTGGATAGCTCTTCGAAGGTATACTTTATGGATGAAGTTGACTTATAAAAAAGAGTCTTAAAACTCTTCACACCTGCTTCCCAAAGGCCCCCCATGTGAGGAGCGCTTGGAGGATTGAAACGCCAGGTCAAGTTTTGATAGCTATATTTGGTTGTGATAAGTGCCTTTGCCGGGAAATCGTTCATTAGGGCTCTGGAGGCACCTACAAAGGTCTTACCATTATCTGAATGCATTTGCTGTGGACAGCCACGTCTCGATACAAAACGAGCAAATGCGGCCAGAAACTTTTCGGTTGTCAAGTCAGTTGTGACTTCTAAGTGGATTGCCTTCGTGCTAAAACACACGAAGAAATCTTCTGCTGACACACCTCTGCTTTCGTGGTCTGCTGGGTTGTGTTCGGATTGAACATGGAACCATTGGTTAGAATCAGTGGATTCAGCAATTTTGGACACCCTATTTGCCACAAATGTGGTCCAATTGCAGGGTGGCTTATTGAGCCAAGCCAAGACGATTGTGGAATCAGTCCAACAATACGTCTCAAAATCTTTAGCAGGCAATTGAGGCAGAACTGTTGCTATCAATTCAGATAAGAGCACCGCACCGCATAATTCTAGCCGAGGTAAGGATACAGTTTTAACAGGAGACACTCGGGTTTTAGCACAAAGAAGATTAATTGATACCCCTTGCTCTGACTCTATACGCACGTAAATTGCAGTGCCGTACGATCGTTGTGAGGCATCACAGAACCCGAGGTATTGCAATTGTGCTTTCGGATCAAATTGGACCCATCTAGGAATACGCACGTCACTTAGGATTGGATAACTAGCAAGAAAATCCTGCCACCTTAGGAGAAGGTCAACTGGTAGTGGCTCATCCCACGTAATCTCTCTGAACCAGATTTCTAGCATGAACATTTTTGCTCGGACAACGAAGGGTGCCAGCCAACCCGCTGGGTCAAATAGTTGAGCTATCTGGGACAGAACTTCACGCTTCGTGTATGACTCGGATATCTTTATCTTTGTTGGGTCGAAGAAAAATTGATTACTGGTTGCTTGCCACCGTATTCCTAGCGTCTTTGCGACACTGGCGTCCTCAATCTCAAGAAAGTCTGCCGATAGTAGGTGGTCTTGAGGAATATCTATTAGTACTTCCTTGGTGTTAGAAGCCCATTTCCTTAATGGGAATCCAGCACTGTCAAGAGCCAAACGGAGTTCTCTAATGGCTGAAATAGCTCTTTTCTTGCAATGAGCACCTGCGAGAACATCATCTACATACATAAAATTGGAAATAATATCGCTTGCCAGTGGATACTGTTCCTTCACATCCTGAGCAAGTTGTTGTAGAACTCGTATGGCTAAGAACGGAGCACAAGTCACTCCAAAGGTAACTGTGTGGAGTTCAAAGTCACAAAGCTCTTCATTCTTGTTGCGGAAAAGAATTCGCTGATACGGTGTGTGTTTTGGATCCACTAGAATCTGCCGATACATCTTCGTGATATCAGAGTTAAAAACGTAACGGAAAAAACGCCACTTAAGGATCTGCATTGTTAGATCGGATTGCAGCACAGGGCCTGGATATAAAATGTCATTTAAGCTTTTGCCGTTCAAGGATGGACTGGAGGCATTAAACACTATACGGAGCTTTGTAGTAGTGCTATCGGGTTTGAAAACAGCATGGTGAGGCATATACAAATTGCCAGCATTGGAATTTGGAGATACTTGGGTCATATGGCCTAAGTTCAAGTACTCCTGTATGACGAAATCATATTGCTCTTTCAAAGGAACGTCTCTCTTTAACCGGTTTTCGTTTTTGAGAAACTGAGCTAACGCTATGGATCGTGAATGTCCCAAATCTATGTGGTCAGGGTCTCGGAAGGGTAATGTTACCATATATCTGCCGTTCTCATTTCTCTTTGTGGTTTGTACAAAATTGCTCTCACATATGGAATTGGATTCTTTGGTCAGTTTTATTGGAAGGTCCTCCACCTCCCAAAATTTTGTCAGAAGCTTGTCCATTGCAATATCTGAACTGACCGAAACTTGAGTCGAAAATGCGGAGATAATCTTGGAATTAGCTTGTGGAATTGGACCTGTAAGAATCCATCCGAAGATAGTTTCCTGCCCAAGCAGAGTTCCACATATGTTAGGTTTGGAGCCACTTAATAAGATGGATGGTAAAATATCCGCTCCTATAAGAACGTCTATTTGTGAACTTTTAAAAAAGCCAGGGTCAGCCAACTGGAGATTTGGCAAATTTCGTAGCGAATCTTGTGGAATTGGGTACGTTGGAAGATTCCCTGCTAATTGTGGCAGCACAAATGCCGAAGCGTCGATGTGAATTCGTGGCTTTATGGGAGAGTCGACTTGGAAGTGGCACAACTTATGGGGCTGGGCTGAAATTGCTTGATTTAGCCCAGAAACTTGAGCTTCTACGGACTGGTAAGGCAGCTTTATCTTGTTAAACAACCGCTCAGAAATAAATGTTGCTTCTGAGCCTGAGTCAATTAGAGCGCGTGTTGGATACTTGTCACCTAAATGACTCACGTGAATTATTGCCGTGCCAAGAAGAACACCTTGCGTGTTTGCAGCAAAATAGTTTTGCACATTTGTTTGTTGTGGAGTAGGAGTGGACTGTATTGATGTAGAGTTGTTGCTGCTTGAGGGTGCTGTTGATAAGGATGGAGGGGGGTCACCCCGATGTAGTAAAGTGTTATGTCGCTTTTTTACATGTGAAACAATTGTAAGTGCTTGTACATTCCCGTACTTGGTGCCCTATTGCAAAGCAATTTAAACACAGTTCCTGTTGGCGAATACAATTTGCTCTTTCGTGGACAGGCATTTGAAGAAACCGTGGACAAAAACGGATTGGGTGATGCTCTTTGTCGCAGATCCTACACTTTCGAGCTCTAAACTTTACTTTAGCCTCAAAGGTGTTGAGTTTTTTCGGAATTGGATTGGGTTTGGATGACCTAACATTACCTTGAGTGCTTGGATCTGGATTTAGATCCTCGATGGCCTCTAAAGAACGATGTCTCTCACTAAGAAAGTCATGCAGCTCTTGCCATTTAGGTATCTTAGTTTTGTCTATTAACGACTGCTCCCACAAGGATAGCGTGTGCTTAGGCAATTTGGATGAGCAAAGGAATATTAAGAGACAATCCCAATTCTCTGTTTTTATATCGGAATGCTCTAGAGCTGTAAGACACGCTGAAATTGTGCTTTGCAATTCTTTAAGGGCTGGACCAGATTCAACGGACACGGAAGATAGGTTGAATAATATTTTAAGTTGGCTGTTTACTAGTTGTCTCTTATTTTCAAAACGATCTGTGAGATCTTTCCATGATGATGAGAACCCATCGTTGGTGAGTGGAGATTTGGAAACGATCGATCGTGCCTCACCACTTGTCTTAGCGGTAAGATGAAATAACTTTTCAACCGGTGTTAGTCGAGTGTTGTTAATGTAGACCGCTGTAAACAAGTCCCTAAAAGTGGGCCACCGCAAATAATCTCCCGCAAATACCTCAGTGTCGCATGGCGGAAGACCACACCCCCTGGATGACGGAGCTGTAAATTGTGGAGTTGGTGTGCTTGATACTGAGGCATTTTCTATTTCCTCACACAACTGAGCTGTTCACTGCTCGTAGGCGGAATAGCAGTATTCATATTTTGCCTGCTTGGCTGGAAAGTCAACATCGCTAATGTCTTGCTGTTCATATTCTCTTTCGACCTTGTCCCATAGTGATTTTATTTGGTCTCGGCGGATCTTGAGTTGATATAGGGATACTTCAATGGTGGAGGGAGCCGTAATTCTGCCCACAAACTGACTAAGTCTATCGGTGCAGGCAATAAAATTGTTTAATGCCATCGCCGCTGCTGAAGGAGCTTTTTCTGTCTTTGATCGTGTGGATAGGAGCACTTTTTGCTTGGGTAGTTGTGTTTCAGCACCCCTTGTCGATACAGGTGACGAGAACTCACTTTAAGGTTTTCTCCGCACAATTTCTGGCTCTTGAGTCACGGATTTGACAAGCTTTGCAGAAGAACCTTAAGCTCTAATGTCAATGGACGGAATAGATAACTGATTCTTGTTAGCTTTTTTGTCCCCTGTTGACATAGTATGCTTTAAAAGGTGGTATGGAATATTTGGACTAAAAAGATCGATCGGAACGTTCAGCGCTTAAGTACAGGATAACACCACTGCACGATATCGAATTGTGGAACGATGGAATCGGAACAAAATAATTAATCTTTCTTTAGTTTGATCGGAATTTGAATGGAAGTTGAGCCAAATAACCCAATTAAATAATATATTAAAAATGTAAAATATGGATGAATCACGATTGTGCAGATATAATGGAATGTGCATACACAAAATACATATTTATTCAGGATCCGAGATGTTGTAGTTATATGTATATATATATTTTTTTTGTTTTTCGTTTATTTTTATTTCGCCTTTAATAAAAAATAAACAATGTTTTCGACTCAGTTGTAATTGACGCAGAATTAGTCGAAAATAAAACTAGTGCAAAGAGCCCCAATATGTATATCGATTATCACTGATCGATAGGTAAATATGTGTGAAAGTGTGGATATGGGTGTAGATGTGTGTATGTAAATGTAAACAATTATTTATTTTATTTTATTACAGCTGAAAACAAATGGATCAATGCAAAAGGATGGGAAACGTTTTGTGCATAGATATAGATTGGCGGCCTTGGTTTTTTTTCTCAGGAAAATCCACCGATGCTTGCTGGGTTAAGTGGACAATAATTTAATAATTAATCCGGCTCGAAGGACCAATGTTTCGTAGGGGGGTGGAGTATCTCCTGATACTTTCTTGTGGGTAGATGCCTCTGTAGGAGTTGACACTTTGTCAAAGGAACTTGGGGGTTGAGGCGACTGGAGCAAAAAGAAAAACTGGCACTAGCACAAAGACACTTGCGTTCAGTTTCACTTCTTTATTTCAACTAAAACTTAAACCTAGCTTACTGTGTGCTTAGACATAAGTGTGGTGAAAAACTTCCGCTACAACTATTACTAAAGTGACTAACAAATACCCTTTCTGGCATAAACAAAAAGCATCCTTAAGGTCTATAGCCGAAATAAAATGGGTATTTTGGAGCCGACTTAATATCCCTTCGATATGAGGCAGAGGGTAAGCGTCCTTGATCGTCCGTTTACTGACTTTCCGAGCATCTAGGCACATCCTTGCTTTCGGACCCTTTACCACCAATGTTACTGGTGAACTCCAACTGCTGTTACTTTCCTCGATGACACCCATCTCTAAAATCCTGTCTATCTCAGCAAAAAGAAGTTCCTGCTTGGCTGGAGATATCGGGTAATGCCGCTGTTTGACGGGAATGTCTTCGTTGGCGACTTCGATCACATGCTCCTCTAAATCGGTTTTTCCCAATCCTAGGACATTACAAGATGGATACCCTTCCTTTACACTTTCCAAAAGTCTTGTTTGTCCGGTAGTTAGGCAATGCGGGGTGCACGCAGTTTCTTGAGGCGTCACTTCATCCGGCGAAAGTATTTCATTTATCTCCATACATCCGGTTTCCTTTGTTCCGTTTGTGGAAAAGGTTTTTCTTCCAAGTAATTCCAATCCGAAAACTTTCCAGAACACGATCCCGATATAGAAAGATTGTTGAAGAGTTGGGACAATTAGGAATTCCATATCCTTTACTACTCCTTCCCATAGCACAGGCAAAGTGATCGTCCCGACTACCGCGTTTTCTCCTCCATTGGCGGTGCACACTCTTTGCCCTTTATTCCTCTGGATTAAATGGGAACGCCTCTCCAGGAATTCTTCGGTCCCTCTTCCTATGCAGTTTACCGCGGCGCCCGAATCCAACAGTGCTTTTATTTCCTCGCCGTCTACTTTGGTTTTGGCGAAAAGTCTATTGTCCTTGGCTTTTGTCACGACCGCTGCAATGACTCTTCTACGAACCTCTCTTGCCTCAGCTGTTTTTGCATGTAGTTGTAATATTTTCTTGTGGCTTCGAGCCAGTTTATCCGAGTTTTTGGGAACTCCCTCTCCCTCAAAGATCCTCCTCCGTGCAGCCTCATACTCTACTTGTCGTTCATGCAAGCTTTTATGAGAACAAATCTGCCTCGGGTAGGGTTCCACTCGGGTTTGCTTTAGTTTCTTGGGGCTGGCCTGGTCTGTCCAGAAGTCCCAGGCAGACTGGTCGCTAAAAACGGTACCTCGAGGGAGTGGTACGAGTCCGACCTTCCACAGGCAAAACCTTGTGTCTCATGGAAAGCAGATCCACATACTGCCTCTTTGGAATCCGATCCCCGTTTCCGGTAGAAATCGCTCTGCTTATTACAAGTGAAACACAGATACATGTGGATGGGAGATGAGCACATCTGATTACCATCACCTGTGCACGGTATCTGCTGGTTTCTATCGTCTTTATGAGTCGGGGACGGCGTTACGTTGTTCCTACCGCCTTTTGACCCGCTTCCTCCCCTTGGACCTCTCTGTATGGCCTCGACGGATTGAACTTGACCATCTAGGCTTTCTTCCTCCTCCTCTGCGATTTCGTTGACTTGCCGCCTACCACGCCTTTCTTTGAGCCATTTCTCTATTTTGATTCCTTCCCTCTTGAATCCTGCCAGGGTTTGTACTGGGGATGCCAGTAAGAACCCTCCCATTTGGACATTCAGATTGTCCTTTAAGATCCCTACAAAGCTTGCCTCGGGGATCTTAGTCTTCAGCTTGAAATGTAGGCTGTGCATTTCCGAAATGAAAGCTTCGAAACTTTCATTATAACCCTGTCTGCGTTCCATTATTTCCTTAATGGTAACGTAATCGTTATGAGAGGTGGAAAAAGCCCTCTTCATCTCATCCTTTAGAGAGTGAAGACCAAAGTTAAAATCCTGTGCTTTGTCTTCCATCAGTTGCCAATACCATTTTGCAACTGGCCCTGACAGAAGACAATGGAATTCCCTGAAAAGCTGGCCTCCGGTCAACCCGTACAGCTCTTGCATCCGTTCCACCCGGAAGAGAAAGCTTTCTACCGTCATTCCCTTTCGTGTCCAATTGGTCGCGGGACTCCCCATCTCACCGGAGAGTTGGAGTAGGATCTCTCATCGGTAATACCTGCATCCCCATTAGCCCAGGGACCTGACCGAAGAGCTGGTTCCGGCGTAAGCAGGGTCTGTGTCTGTACGGGTTGTGGTCTTGGCCGGGCTACCGGCTCTG
Source organism: Lordiphosa mommai (assembly GCA_018904225.1). Taxonomy (NCBI): domain Eukaryota; kingdom Metazoa; phylum Arthropoda; class Insecta; order Diptera; family Drosophilidae; genus Lordiphosa; species Lordiphosa mommai. The sequence continues at coordinate 708,026 of JAEIFT010000002.1, read as the reverse complement.
GGTGGGCAGGCTGACCAGCCTCTTGATTGGGAAGCGAACCAAGACCTTGACTCCTATGAATTGGGTGAGCTCCCTCTGTATGAATCGGAGTTGAGACCTCCACTTGATTTGGATTGGCTTGACCTCTATCTCCTGCTCTTGAAACGGGATTCATTCCGATCCATGACATCTCCATATCGTTTACCCGGTTCTCTATTCCGGCCATTTGAGCACGGAATCCCGCCATCTGTAAATTCAATGTCGTTGCCAAATTTGTGTTCTGCACCGTGATTGCCGCTAACATCCTCTCTAACCGGTCCTCCTGTCCCTCACTGCTAGGTACTGTTTCGGTACCCGCAGGTGCCAAACTTGATCTCGCCTGTGGAGGCCCAAGGTTTACTCCTCCCACAGCCCCTTCTTCCTCCCCAGGTAGACTCATATCGGACAGGGTATTCATACGGTCCAGTCCACTTGTAAAGTTTATCGACTGGTCAAAAAGGGCTGGAGTCTCCGGCCTGTAAATTCTCCGAGAATTAGGGGATGGACCTGGAGTTCCTCCTCCCGCTGCTGCTCTCGCGCGAGTAAACGAAGCAGCTACTGCGGCTGTTATACTCCGCGTCACTCGCGGTGGATGCAGTTGGATACTAACCCTCTTTCGTCTCCCCATAAAAACTGTAAACTATCGCTAAGAGTTTTATTTCTGCTTTCCTATTTCCTAAAACTTAATTTCTATTATTCCTCTCTTTTTTTTTCTCTCTCTTTGGTGTTTATATTCCTACCTACTAATACTCTATTCTACCTTCACTCCAAATTCTTACTGTTTTTATTTTAAGTCTCTAATTCCTAAAATCCTAGTTTAGTCTATCTTCTAAATATCCTTATTTAGATTTTTTTTTTTCTGTTTTTATTTTAAGTTCCTAATTCTAATAATTTTATAAAAAATATTCTTCGTTGTCAAGTTAAAAGATAGAGGTGGGAAATCAAGGATAGAAAAAAATATTTTAGGAGCCAAAGAGAATTGCAAATTTGCAAATCTCAAAAAAAAACAATACACAAAGGTAAAAAAAATTAATAAAATTATGAAATTATTTTACAAATAAAATTATTTTTTGCAAATCAAATTATTAAAATTCTGATTAAGCCAATGTTACACAGTATACTAGGGTATACTCTCAATAATACAAATGAGTACAAAAAATGTGTGCTGTTGGGGTGCTGTGTTATGCTGGAATGGGGCCTCTCACCAGGGGTCCGTCCAAAATTTAAGCCCCCGTTTCAAAAACAAAATTTCCGCTGAGACTCAAACACCACAGAGCTCCACCGGAGTCACCTGTTACCTTTGAATACCCAGACTGGAACCTAACTTGACTACCAAGGTGACTCACCACCCACCGGAAGAATGAATTTCCCATAGTAGCCCCTAACACTGACCTTCCCCTAGCCAAACAAGCCTATCTCCACCGGAGTATAAGTCTTATTTAGAGGTCACAGATCATCTGTCCAATTTCCCCCTCCCACCGTCGTTTGGAACTCCTCGGACTCGAACCTCTCAAGCCGGCCTGGCATTTACCTAGCTCGGCGGCGGCGTCGGCCTCAGATGTTTCCCCTGTACACCCCCTCTAGTCATTTGGAGCTTGATCGAGAGAACCTCTCAGGAGACCTGGCATTTACCTAGTTCAACGGCGGCGTCGACCCAATCAAACTCACCTATCCTTATCCCCTCACCCCCTGTCATTTGAAACCTGAACGAGAGAACCTCTCAGCCGGCCTGGCATTTACCTAGCTCGGCGGCGGCGTCGACCCTTCAGGATCAGCTGTCCTTATCCCCCTCCCCCGTCTTGGGACCATCAATAGAGCCTACCTCGGACCGCCTCCTGACACCGCCAGGAAGTTGCGTAGCCAGCTCTACTAACGCTCATTGCTCCTTCTGAACTCGAACCTCTCAGGAGACCTGGCATAGCCTAGTACAACGGCGGCGTCGGCCAGAAAGAGCGAACCAGTAAAAAAAACATTAAAAACAAAAATTTTACCTTACAAAACAAAAAGTCGGTCTGCACGAGTTAGCAAGATACTAACTAAAAGAGAAACTGCCAAAAAGTATTGCCAGTCCCTATTAGCCAAAAAAAAAAAAAAATTAATATTGACTCATAGAGAACCGTCAAGAAACTTGTCAGCTCCCGTTGGGCGCCAATTGTTATGAAATCCCGTTTCTAGAAACCTACGTCTATCCACTTCCCGTTCCGGCACGGTGGTAACACGGCTTGGCTCGCCGTATTTGGAGTGGGGACGCTGTGGGAAACATGACAATAAAAAAAGTTTTTCGTGCCGTGAAAAAAATAGTAAAAAAAAAGAAAGAAGAATTCTCTAGTCCGTCACTGATGGGTAAAAAAAAAAAAAAGATCGGTCTTTGGCTTTCCAGCCCATCGTCAAAGAGTGACCATGGGGGTTAGCCTGGCACTACCCACCCCTACACACAAAGCTGTGTGACCTATGGATCAACTATTGGCCATATTTCTGTTGATCCCCTAATGTACAAAGTTGCGTCCGTCTAGCTTACGTCGTCATCCCTGGCTATGTATTCCCCACCCGCATACCCCAGCACCCTCCAACTTTTTTATTTAATGACACATTTTTTTTTCAGCTCACATTCATATTATGGATTTATTGGTATTGATCATAACAGATTTTTACACCAGTTCCAGAAGGGAAATAGTGTACACGTCATAGCCCGAACTACGACTCACGAGCCTCGAAGTGAGGACACGCTCTGTTGGCCCATGCGTAAACATGGACTTACAAAAACACAGACGGACTTAAACATAATCAGAAAAGAAATACAAATTTTTACGTTAAACAATCATATTGAATCGAAAAAAATTTATTAAAAATTCAATTGTTAGAAAATTCAAAAATATACGATGAGCATAAAAATTAAATTTATTAAAAAAACTCAAATGAAAGGAACAAAAAATTGTTGGTCTTGGGATTACAACCGGAAAAATAATAAGAAAACTGTTGGAAAATATGGAAAGAGAATTCAAAAAGACATAACTTTAAAGATAAACGAGAAAAAAAAAATGTAGCAAGAAAAGAGAAATAAATAAAAAAATAATAAGCAAAAATAATAAAATAGGTCAATATGTATATAATAAAATGTACTTTTATATCCGGACTGGCCGGTCACTTACCCAATTTGTAGAAAGCGCTTTCTGGGGGTTTGTTTTTTTTTTTAAATTAAAAAAATATATATTTTTTATTCACACATTGACACAAAGAAAAAAAAGATAGAAAAAAATATTATAGGCATTAAAAAGGAAGCAGGGGCACTTTAGGGTGACACAAAACACAAAAAAAAAAAGAAGACAAACTAGGCTAATATTAGAAAAAATATTAAAAAAAAAACTTTGAATTTAATATGTTGGTATATATATTATTATTATTATTTTTCTTTTTTTCTTTTTATATATATATATATTTTTTTTTTTTTTTTTTAATAAATTTTTAAGTGCGGACTGGTTGCCCGGAAATAGTGAACGCGCGTTCCAAGTCTGAGGTATTGATATACCTCCTTTTTAACGAGTGCTTGTTAAGCAAATATAACTTGAGCGCCAATTGAGCCGCAGCAATAATTACCAACACGACTATCCAAAAGGTTAAATCTTCAATATGACCAGTATGGTCGACTATCTCTACACTGTTTACGATGTTAGCCGTACTATCGGACACTTTGGATGTTTTCCCTCCCATTTGAGTTTTCTTGTATTGAAGAGAAGCAAAAACAAAAAAAATAAAACTATGCTGTTATATAAAAAATGGAAAAACTACGCTAACATATAATCTACCCTATACTACCGTTCTTCAGAGGGGATGAGGGGGCGAACTCTGCTTCACACTTGTATTTGGTTCACTTTTTTTTTTTTTTTTTTTCTGTTTTGTTGTTTTGGCTTTTGGTTTTGCTTGTCTTTATTTGTTTTTTTCAATTCGCTGGTTGCTGTTGTCACACTTGCATATGGTTCCCTTTTTTTTTTTTTGTTTTTTTGTTTTATTGTTTTGGCTTTTGGTTTTGTTTGTTTTTATTTGTTTTTTTTTTTGTATTCACTGGTTGATGTTGTTGTTTTTTATACACTTGAAAAGTGTATATTAATTTTGCCCAGAAGTTTGTGACGCATAGAAATATTCATTTCCGACCCCATAAACTATATATATTCTTGATCAGGACGACGAGCTGAGTTCATTTCCGTCCGTCCGTCTGTCCGTCTGTCCGTCTGTCCGTCTGTCCGTCTGTCCGTCTGTCCGTCCGTCCGTCTGTCCGTCTGTCCGTCTGTTTCTACGCGAACTAGTCTCTCAGTTTTAAAGCTATCGAGCTGAAATTTTGCACAGAGTCTTCTTTTTACTGCACGCAACTAATATGTCGGAACCGGCCGGATCGGATAACTATATCATATAGCTGCCATAGGAACGATCGGTCTAAGAACAAGTTCTAGTTAGAAAAACTTTTTTGTTTTCCATCGTAGCGTCACTAATCTTGGTATATGTTAGTTTTATATGCTTTCACATAATTCTGGAAAAATGTATCAAAATCGGATCACTATAGCATATAGCTGCCATAGCAACGATCGGTCGAAAATTAAGTCTTTGTGAGAAAAACTTTTTTGATTTCCATCGTAGCGTCTCCAATCGTAGTATATATTTGTTTTATATGTTTCCACATAATTCTGAAAAAATTTATCAAAATCGGATGACTATAGCATATAGCTGCCATATAAACGGACGGTTAAAAAACTACTTCTAGTGAGAAAAACTTTTTTGTTTTTTATCGTAGCGTCCCCATTCTTGGTATATATTAGTTTTATATGCTTTCACATAATTTCGAAAAAATTATCAAAATCGGATGACTATAGCATATAGCTGCCATAGGACCGATCGGTCGGAAAATGTGTTTTACTAAGAAAAGTTTTTTTTATGGTATCAAATTTTTATTATCAATAATTTAAAAATTTTAAATATCTGATATCTATATCCTATATATATTTTCCAGTTAAATCAGTTGGAGTAAAGTTTTTCACGTGTATTAAAACTTCGGCACAGTCGAAGTTAGCTTTGCCTTCTCGTTTTTTTTTTTTGTATGAACAAAAAAAGTGTCACTTTATTTTCACTAAAAAAAAACTTTGTTTTTGTTTATTCTTTACTGCGCCCGCCCGATTTAGTTATTATTTTTATATTTGATAGGGAACTGTTATATGCACGGTTGGTACTTTTCCTTTTTTTTTGTTTTTTTTTTTCACTTTGTCACTTTTAATATCTTACTACCCCGTGCCGAACTTAGGCCGGTTGTCATGTATCGCGCGCAAAAACAAAAATCGAACTAATACTCCAAATAAAAATCTGTAGCTCCCTACCGAACTCCGCTATATTTCGCGCTACAGAGCTGCGTCGCGAACCGCGCTGCCTCTGTTCTTCTACCCTCCCTTTGTGCAAGGGTCAGGTTACGAGCGAGCTTTGGGAGCCGCTACCGTAATTTTGCTGACCTATGCAGAAAACTCAAGTCGATAGTGGAAATCGCTAGCGAGTCTGGGAAAATTTTGTTTGACCGTTTCCCAGATCTTCATCGGAATAAGATTACTAGGGTATCAACTAATTCACACCTCTGTAACAGAGTCGACCAGTTGATACCCTGCCTTCTTGTTTGCCGGGTGCACATAACACGTTTGATGAGTTAAAGCCTCAAGTCGATAGATGAAATCGTCTACACTAATTCCGGATCTGCCAGAGAACTTGATTTTCCAATTGCCTATAATTTGGCTAATCCTGTCGGGGCGTAAGTCCGAACTCATTGAGGAATATCTTGGGGCTGGTTGAACAGATGCAGCCCTGAATGGAGTTGGATTTTCTAATATTGGGATTTGATTATTCGGGGGATTGGTTGATCTGGCTGGAGCTGAAGGTTGTTCTACTCTAGCGGACATAGCGGACAAAAGACCTTGAAAGCCTGCATTCATGGCCTGACACAACATCTCGGTTTGTCGGACGGCTGCAGCTTCCATGGCATTAGCTATTGCTTGTTGCATTTAGGTAGCTGAGGAGGACGGGTCTATATTTGAATTGTTATTTACAGGAGCGTGTTGCTCAGTTGACTGAGTGGTCTCCATATTTTCAGTATTGGTGTTTTCCAATCTTTGTTGGCTCCTCGTGAGTGTCGGCATTGCTGACGATGGCAAACTCGGGGTCGACTGGCTTAGTTCAGTATTCACTGTATAGTTTAGTAGGGAGGTTTGCAAACGCGCTTTGCAGACTGGACAAAACTCTCGGTTGGCTACTCTAGTGTTGAAGCACACCCAATGAAATGTGTGGTTGCAACTGGTGGACAACAACTGGGCAAAATATTCGATGGCTCAGAGACAAAGGTAGCAATGTATATCACCTGCTAAGTCGTCACAGCTGCGGGCTCCATACATGACAACTATTGGCTAGTATTAAAAGATTTAGAGAAACCCAACCACTTCAAGATTGGTGCTAAAGAAAGGTTAAATATTTTTTAGCGATTCACTATGAACGAAATTAAATGTACTGAAATAATCTTAAAAATAAAGAAATGGTCAAAAATATAAATTCGAAAACAAAATTCATAAAGGTTATCCGGAAATCATAATTTGCTTTCATAGGTAAAGATGGAACTATAAAATGGGCTTCTGAGAAAAGGTAGAAAAGGAGTTTTTCCCATTGTGTTGATGGCAGTATTCAACAGTTATGCTGACAAAGCAATGTTTCACCGCATAGCAAACGCAATATGCCTGAACATCAGAATTGCCAAGCGTTGTCTGGAAACTGATACTAATGTTAGCTAACTATCAGCGGTGTATCTAAAATGAGACCAATCATCCAAAAATTTGGGTGATGAGTCTCTGATACGCATCCAGGAAGATAAAAAGCGTATAGTGTCGACACTTGATGTAAGGGAAATGGTCTGTCAAGGAAACCAAATAAAACAACCAGCAGCCGTACAACAGAACGCAATGCACCTGCTCGTCAGGGCTATTTGATTCAAACGGACTATTAGGGACATATATAAACAACAAGGTGCCGTACAGCAGAACGCAATGTACCGCTTATCAGAATTATGTACGCCGATTAGTCAGGACGGCTTTACCTAAGTCAACGGTATACTACTAAATTAGAGAACTTCCTAGCTAACCAAGTTCAAAATAAGCACCAGCAAAAAAAGTTGAAAACTGGCATGGTAGGTCTGAATCCGTGTATTCAATCCAGAAGACTTAGTTAAACGCAAGAAATGAAAAGAGTAAAGAATTAAGCTTATCTTGTACGCACAATCGTTCGAAAAAGAAAAAATGAATATGTGGATTGTGGGAGGGGATCTGGTTATAGGAGTAGAGAACCCATCTACTTAACAACCAAGGGTGCACTATTTATCTGCTTCTGTTTAGCGGTAGGCCACAGATCTCGTCCATGAAAAACCTTCGTCCAGCTACAACTTCACAGAATAAATATAAACACAAGGATTAATCATGAAAAGCTAAAACGAATAGCGGCGTTAAATCAATTTTGATGATAAAACTCATCCAGAAATTCTAAGCTAATGTGCGTACGTTTACTGGTTTCACTCAGGCCTGGTAATGGAGCTCATCTGAAACTACCATTGGGTACTCGCCTTGTCAACCAATAAATCAGGACAGGGGGATAGAATAATAAACCAAGACTTAATGAGTTAAGTCAGATGTTAATGACTGAAGATATTGTTTTGTTTTGGTAGGGGCTTAACGGATCATTCGGGCCCCTTAAGTTGGGCGCCAAATAAAATTAAATAAATAATAATAATTGTAGCATACAACGAACAGTTGCATCCTAACCGAGCAGATGGAAGAAGTAGACCCATGCAGAACCCGTGCTTGATCCGGCTATCTTCATCGGCAATATGGGGGAGGTCCAATTAATGTTACCGCAGGCTACGCGCTCGTTGATTAGGGCATTATCATCTAATTTTAATATTCACGGGTTGTTTTTGGATTACCAGGGTAAACGAAGCCTATCATTTAGTCGAAGAATATTTAATAATGGGTATGGGAGCGGACATAAGAAAGAGAAGGAAAGAAAGTTTGTTTAGGAAGCCATCTTAGAGATTAGGCCACGCTTAGGTGTTATTCAGCGGCCATGTTCCCCACCCTACCATGATCACCAGGGACATGTATGAACTGGTGTCCATTGGTGATCCCTAGAACAACTAAAAGTTGATCACTTTATCCCATGTCGGCTCTTCATGATTTCCGGAAAGAGAAAGATTCTATTCAAACTTCATTATAAACTTTAATTGGGTAATTCATAATATTTCTGGAGGCTAAACATGGCTAACTAATAAGGGCGACTATTATTTAGAGGAATTAAGAATAATTTTAAGGAGCTAGTATTGAATAAAAGTAAAATTTAGCCTATTCATAATTTTAGGTAACTTTACTTAGTTTGAAAAGAAAATCTTAATTATATTTGACTAAGCGCAAGTGAAGTTGTCTAAGAGTAGCTGTAAAGTTAAGAAAAATGACATTTCGCCATTTAATTATAGTTATAAATGTATAGTTAAGAGTAATTCATAGGGTAAAATAAATGAAGTTGCAAAAAAAAATATATAAAAATAAACATAAACTTCATTTGTTTCATTATCGAGGTACCACTGTACTCCCCTAGACCAGCTGAGTTGAGCAAGGTCAGAAATTTGCCAGCCCAAGCATAAGCGTATAACGGTAAGCATAGATCTTGGTTTGTTTTGATCTTACTTATTCGCTGCAGCTTAGCGGCGGTCCATGCCTGCGCTCAGAGAGCAAACGGGGATTGATTTAAGAGATAACGGCTGCATACACAATGATACCAGAGGCATCTTAAGAGAACATCTTATCTTGTATTTTCTTTGTAATTAGGCAGGCATCCTAACGGGGATTCTCTTAATGGGTGGCAAATTGGTTTATTTGTGTGGGTGGCCAAGATTCATTGCGAGCTTAAGTTCTCTTTAGGCAATGCAAGAGAATTTCCAAAACAAATGCATGAAACGAATTTTGACTGAGCAAGAGCGTGTTAACTTAACGGTTCTTGCTCTTTCAAAAAGACAAAATTTATTATGGCCAAATTGGCAAACACTTACGGCATATTATGGATCCAACGATGAAAGATCTTTTGTTCTGGGTTTATGTTTAGCTTAAGCACACAACCATATCACTCATGCCAATTGGGCAGCCATTTAAGAGAACACAAAAAAAAAAGATTATTGAGAACTAGCTTAAGATGATGCGTTTGGCATTATGATTTTGCACAACAAAAAAATAAAATAAGAGGTTAAACCGAACACATGCTTTTTTCTTAGGTCTCAAATTCACTTGGCGGCTTAAATCCAAACAAAGTTCAGATTGAACGCACCTTATCTAAATAAATTGGAAGTGTCCTACTAATAACCGACACTTGCAGTGTGTTGTTATTGCTTTTAATTTCAAGATCAGACTCTACACCTGCTGCAGACAGCTTATCGAGAATAATATCAGTAATATCGCTGAGCTCATAAGATCCCACAGGTATCTCAATGATGTGCTCTCCAATATGAAATAGATTGTTATACAAATCTACATTTGGGATTGAGTTGAACATATGAAAATCAATTAGAAAACACTCGTATTCCATTTTGAGTTAGTATTTAGAAGTGAAACTATAATCAAGTTTTTTTTTGATCTTTTATTGACATGCGAGTATGCTTAAAAAATTTTAAATTACTATAAAGACATGAAATCCATTTCTATAGCGTCCGTTGTCTATACGATCATCTTTGTTAATCATCAGAAATCCATAGTTATCTCTCCAACATAATTGACAAATTTTCATAAATGTTTCAAAGCTCATGTCAATACCCACATGGTCTTGGTATATATGCTTCATATTTAGTTGATCTTGTTTAAACATTAAAATTAAGTTAGCGTTATCACGCACAAGATGTTTAGGAATGCGTGTATATGACTGGCATAAATAGAACGAATCAACATTCTTATGCCTTCCCATACAGAAGTATGAGCGAATGTTCTCCTGTTTTTCGCATGCCACATCATCAAATATCATTATTGAATTGTTTTTCGCTTTCTCGGTCGGAATAACAGACTCATTCTCAGAAAACGTATAGAAGCCCGTTCCCTTTACCGGGGACACAAGTTCTTTTAGATATTCATATTTCGGCTGATGTAACGACTTTGAGTACAAGTAGATATTTTCAAATTTCAATCCGTTTGGGCTTTCAATTAGGCTGATCATTACATTGGTTTTCCCACAATTCGATGGACCAACGATTAGACCTCTTATTGAGTTAGGCAAGAGACTGCTGTGTGAGATTCGATTTTTTTGATTACCCACAAAATCAAAATTTTTCACCTCAATGTTATTGTTTTGTTTTATTAATCGCATATTGCAACAAAATACACATCAGTCGTTAAGGAATCTTCAACGAGTAACCATATATTATATTAGTTATGCGCTTATATAAATCAAAAGCAAAGGGTGGTGGACTTGTGAATAAAATAATTAACTCCCTCCCAGTGGAATTGCATTTGCCTGGCTATCAGTTCTGTGGTCCAGGAACAAAACTTGAAAAACGCTTGGAGCGCGGCGATAATGGAATAAATCCATTAGATTCCGCTTGCAGGGATCATGATATAGCATATTTAGAGGAGAAAGACTTAAGCAAACGACATACAGCTGATTCAATCTTAGCAGATAAAGCTTGGGAGCGAGTTAAAGCACCTGACAGCAGTTTTGGCGAAAAAGCCTCTGCGTATTTCGTTACTAACGCCATGAAACTCAAGAAAAAATTTGGAATGGATCTCACTCAAAAAATCAAGAAAAAAACAACAAGAAAAAGAAAACCAAAAACAAAAAGAACGCTATGCGACAAAAAGAAAACATGTAGTAACGCTGTCAAAGCGGCCACTCGTATCTTGAATAAACAAAAGTCCCAAGACATAAGCAGCGCTATTACAATTGCACGCAAATCAATAAACAAATCGTTTGGAAGGGGAAAAAAAGATGTTATTGTCCCACTAGTGATTAGCGTTCCAAAAGTTGGAGGCTTTTTACCATTGATGTCACTTTTAACTGCACTAGGAGCTATTGGTGGAATCGCCTCGGTTAGTGCAGCCGTTGCTAAAACAATTAACAATGCGAAAAATGCCCACCAGCAGCTCGAAGAGAGTAAACGACACAATAAGAAAATGGAAGCTATTGCTTTGGGACATGGACTCCATCTGAAACCATTTCGACTGGGTTATGGTCTTACCACATCAGCGCACTCAAAAAACTTTTAAGTCAGCTACCCAATAAGCCGCTAACCAATCTTGATTTGATGGAGTTTGCCCGCAAGCATATTCGTTATTTCAGAGGTGTATTTATGAGAGATGCACTAACAAAGCGCCCATTGAAGAGGGAATGCGGTATTATCAATTTGGCAAATACAGATAGTTTCGATAGTTTCGGTAATTTGCAACCACCACAGGAACTAATTAGATATTTGGGAAAAAATATCACCTACAACTATGAGCAAAAACAGCGATTTAATTCCTTTAACTGTGGACACTTGTGTCTACAATTTTTGTTGTCATTATACTTAATCAAATAACTGTCAATAAAAACATTTATCGAAACAAAAACAAGTATTTGTTTACCTAAAAGCAATATATATTACAGCTCACACTCATGGATCAACAGTCTATCTTGGAAAACTGATCTGCTCTAACAACCCGCAACTGATCTGTTAAATGCTGTTTCACAATTTAACTGTTACAGTTGATCTGTTAAAACTGACCTGTTCCAAATAACTGAGCTGTTAAAACTGATCTGCTGATTTTTCCCATACGAAAATAGAACAGCGCACCCTCAGCGAATTAACAAAGACAAGAAATATCTTAAAAAGAAAATTTCAAAGTCTAAGGGCCCTGTTCCGAATTTCGAGTCGATACATTTAGCACTGACTAAAACAGATGAAGACAAAGGAGAAACACAAATTAAATTTTATCGAATAAATAACTCCAGCATTGGGATTAATCAGGAGCTGGAGTCGCTAAAATTTGGAAATCAAAATAATGTAAATGATACTGATGACAATGATGGTTATAATCTGTATGACACTATAAACAGGGAATCAAATGATACAACTGAACAGTATTATTCACAATCTAATACATCCAACAATGAAAGTCTTATTCTCAATTTAAGTGAATTAGCTAGAGGAGGAGAACTTGATAAAGCATATGGACCGTTCAAAGATTCTAATGGTCAACTTAGCTTGGGAAATAGTAAAATATCATTGGCTGATGGAAAAATCATTTTTGAAAACGGACAAAGATGGTTACTTACTCCAGGACTATATTCTTTAATTTTTCGAAATTCTCCCCAAGGTTATGATCAATTTGAATTGGAGCTATACAAAAAGATTTTGTTGCAAACAAATGCTCACAAAAGAGGTCATAGTGCTAGTGGGCAAGTTAAAGGTACCCGTTCTAAAAAATATACCAAAATAATAAAACCCCTCTTCGCAAAATCTTCATCAGCACCGAATGCTAACTCAACCCCGTACCGTCAAAAATCTTTTTATGAGGGAAGTGGACTTATGAAACTCAATACAAATAAACCAAATTATATTTACTGGGATGATCCCAATGAAATTGTTGATAGATTAAAGCTTTTAGTTGCCTCACAAGCAGCTGGGCATAGTAATCATAATAATGAAATTGTATCGATAATTGAAGAGTTGCGAGAGGCAAAAATTATTTATTAACAAAATAATAATTAAAGAAAATACCCCAACTCTTTCAATAAATAGCAGGGGGGGAGTTACTAGCATACCCATTACACCATCATCATGTCAGTTGACAAGTTCGGTCACTACTCTAGAGAAAAATACACTACTGAAAATATTAAGAAAAATGGAGCAGAATTTTTTGTGTTATTTATGGACAAGGATCAAAACATTGATACGCAAAGCAAACGTATTAAAAATATTGCAGACCCTTTACAACAATCAGACGCTGTCAACAAACAATTTCTTCATTTTCACATCAACGCAACAACGAAAGACTTGCAAACACTGATCGAGATTAAAAACGAGAAGGCAAAGCTAACTTCGACTGTGCCGAAGTTTTAATACACTTGAAAAACTTTACTCCAGCTAATTTAACCGGTAAAATATATAGAGGATATAGATATCAGATATTTTAAATTTTTAAATCATTGATAATAAAAATTTTATACCATAAAAAAAAACTTTTCTTTGTAAAACACATTTTTCGACCGATCGGTCCTATGGCAGCTATATGCTATAGTCATCCGATTTTGATAAAATCTTCCAGAATTGTGTTAACGCATATAAAACTAATATATACCAAGATTGGTGACGATACGATGGAAAATAAAAAAGTTTTTCCCACTAGAACTAGATTTTTGACCGACCGTTTATATGGCAGCTATATGCTATATTCATCCGATTTTGATAAATTTTTTCACAAATATGTAAAATCATCTAAAACTAAAATACACCAAGATTGGTGACGCTACAATAGAAAATAAAAAAGTTTTTCTCACTAAGACTTATTTTCCGACCGATCGTTCCTATGGCAGCTATAAGATATAGTCATCCGATCCGGCCGGTTCCAACATATTAGTTGCGTGCAGAAAAAAGAAGACTCTGTGCAAAATTTCAGCTCGATAGCTTTAAAACTGAGGGACTAGTTCGCGTAGAAACAGACAGACAGACGGACAGACGGACAGACGGACAGACGGACAGACGGACAGACGGACAGACGGACAGACAGACAGACAGACAGACGGACAGACGGACGGACGGACAAGCGGAAATGAACTCAGCTCGTCGTCCTGATCAAGAATATATATAGTTTATGGGGTCGGAAATGAATATTTCTATGCGTTACAAACTTCTGGGCAAAATTAATATACACTTTTCAAGTGTATAAAAAAAACCTTAAAATTAGTTTTTTAGAAAATACTTTTCTAAAATTTAGAAAAGCTTACTTTCTTTTCTAAATTTTAAGGTTAATTTGATTTATTGCCTTTTCTATTTTTAAGTGTCATTTTGCCTTTTGATTTTAGAAAATAAATTTCGAACATTTAGGTTAGTTTGCCCTAAAATTGAAAAAAAGCAACCCTCACTTAAAGAAAAGTTTTCTAAGTTTTCTTTCTTCGTAGAATATTCGAAAAGTTGTTTTTTTACTGTGCTGTATTCCGGTCTAGCAAAGCAGGCGTATACGTTCTATTTTTAATTGAGTGTGAGTGTCGCAAAGAAAAATAACAATTATGGTGTGGTAAAGCCCTTTGGAATTTTTTTAGCGGTAAGTATGTAAAATGTACATTAAGCGCATATCTTTAAAAATTATTTCAATTAAAACACTTATAAGAAGATTAAGAAGAAGATGTTCCAATTATTTGTGATGTTTATTCGACGTAAGAAATTTCAATGAGCGACAACGAAAGCTGAAGTAGGCTTTTTATTCTACATGTATACATATAATTTTTTACTTGCGTTTAAAGGCGGACTTACACGATGTGGCGATTTGCCATAGACAAAGCAGTTTCATGTGACCATATCGTGAGAGTACGATATGGCATGGATGTTTCCCACATTTTTATACTCTGTACCGAAGGTACACAGAGTACATTGGGTTTGTGCAAATGTATGTAACAGCCAGAAGGAAGCATCTCCGACCCCATAAAGTATATATATTCTTGATCAGCATCAACAGCCGAGTCGATATAGCCATGTCCGTCTGTCCGTCTGTCCGTATGAACGAAGAGATCTCAGAGATGGTAAAAGATAGAGGTTTGAAGTGTATGGAACATATATTTCTTATACTTGCAGGCAGATCAAGTTTAGTTTTGATTTTTGCCACGCCCCCTGCCTCCCCCGCAAATCAAAAAAAACTGAATATTTTCCACAATTTTGGAGTTACGTTGTTCGAACCTTTAAAACAGATATTCTACTCATCATTTCTTATCAAGCCCCCATACATCGTTTTCCGATCAGATGAACAATAGTGGCGCTATATGTAAAAGAAAATTTAATGCAACGGCAACAACAACACTGCAGCCCCTTACTAGAAAGAGAGAGCGAGAGGGCAATAGCTTACTGGACTGCGCCGCTTTCAGTTTCCCCCTCCCTTCTTTTCAATAGATATTTGTGTAAGTAGGCAAAGATAAAGTATGAGAGGAGCGATGCAATTGAGATGACCTGCGGTCAGAAATCACGCGTGACTAATATTGATATGTTTATGTTAATAGGAAATTATATACAAATTTTATAATTTTACGAGTTATGTACTAGGGTAATTCTACCCATCATTACTTATCGAGCCCGTACATCGTTTTTCAACCAGATGAACGATAGTCGAAAGAGTTGCCAGCCCCAGATTTTGAAAAAACCTCACACTTTAAAGTTATCAGTTACATACAGTTACATACAAACAGGTACAGAGTATATTACAGTCGGGCTTGACCGACTTTCTTACTTGTTTCATACAAATTCTTGTAGTGCCACCTGTGACTACTTTATCTAAGGCAAATTGTCACATCGTGTGAGTCCGCCTTAACAGGAATGTAATTTGATACAATAAATTGATATATAGATGGCGCTGTTGAAATCGAGAAAAGGCATTCCAGATTCTAGCCGCCTCATTTTTTGTCAACTTTCTATCATTTGCTTTCTTGTCACTTGCCACTAATTTTCTGTCACTTGCTTTTTCTTCAACTTTAATTAGTCGTGTGCTGTCTGTGTAATTGTGAGTTGTGAAAAGTGAGTAAAAATGTTAGAAATTTTGAAGGAATTAAAGGGCGAGTCCTTTTATGATATTTTCACTGGTAAGTATACATATATGTGTGTAGTGAAATGTTCATTGTGTAAGTGCAAGCGACACACCTTTGTTAGTTTGTATGTATGCTTATATATATTCAAAAACTTGGCAAATCTTTAATTTAAATCTGCTTTTTATTTTAAGATAATAATTTTGAAGAGTCTGCTTAAATTGCAAGTTGGTTACATTAATACATACATTCACAAACACAAAGTAAATTAATACATACATCTTGCGTTTGTGTAAAATAGCATTAAAATAAGTGACAGTCGGCTCCCAACCGAACAATTATCGTATAGTTATCAAATAGTCGAGATAGAAATAAATATTGTTTTATTTAATTTAGAATTGTTATTCACAAAGGAATCATTGAAATACGTAACATACGAGAAGATTGCTGAGCTTATACCCAAAAACCTGACAGGAGACTTAATAATTTTTGACCATAATCTAAGAAAATGGCAACAAGTACAAGTAAATGAAGGACACATATAATTAACCGGTTAGTAAAAAATGTTTTATGTTAAACAGAGTTTAGTTGATGGTGCTCAACCGGTCGTTGAAAATCATGAGGTTTGTAATGATGTTTGTGATAAGTTACTTATTGTTTAAATTGTTTGTTTTTTATTTTGCTAGATTGATGTATCGAAAATTCTAATTTCATCACCAGCCACTAAGATAGTCCTGTCTTATTATGGTCAAAATCAATTTTTAACCCAAAAATATCGCAAGTTAATAAGTCATACAATTGCTGAATATTTTGTTGTCAATCAAATAAAACCAAACCAAGCCATACTCTCGAAGATTGCTGATGACATCGTTGATCTTTTTAATTCAGAAATAAAGGTAAATAAAGTTATTTATATATATATATACTAGCATATAACCCGGCGCGCTTCGCTTCGCCACCATTAGTTTAGCCGCCAAAATGATGAAAAAAACGTTTGGCAATGACTCCACCCCCGCCCCCATTTTCCGACCATCAGAAATCAGAAAATTATTTTCCACCTAGTTGGCCCATTAAGCGTACAAACGCTGAAACCAACCCCGGCACCCATTATCCGACCTTGAGGGTGGGTATGCGCAAAGCTAAAAACTTTATCCTATTTAATTGGCCCAGATCGGCTCACAAATAGCCATTGTCACTGAACCGAAATACGCCCACCATTATTCTTGCCTTTGGGCGGAAATTCTACCACCGAGAAATCAAATGTAATTATTTTCTGTAATGTGTTCACAAACCGATTTTGAAGCCAATCGGATTAAAAATAGGTTTTACCATATAGAATTTTCCGGGAATTTCCCGATTTTTCGTTTGGATTTTCCACCATTGGAAAATATTATGTCTAATTATTTTGCATATTATCATTACAAACCGAGTTTGAAGTCAATCGGAGTGTTTTCCATTTAAAATTTTCCGGCCATTTTCCTTGTAGGTGGATTTTCCACAATCGAAAAATCTCATGTCAACTTATTTTGTATACTATCGCTACAAACCGAGTTTGAAGTCAATCGGATGAAAAATAGTTTTTTCCATATAGAATTTTCCTAGCATTTCCCCACTCTTGGGGCGAATTTTCCAACATTTGAAAATCTCATGTCCACTTATTTTGCATACTATCCTAACAAACCGATTTTGAAGTCAATCGGATGAAAAATAGTGTTTTCCATATAGAATTTTCCAGGCATTTCCCCACTCTTGGGGCGAATTTTCCAACATTTGAAAATCTCATGTCCAATTACTTAGCATACTATCCTTACAAACCGAGTTTGAAGCCAATCGGATGAAAAATTGTTTTTTCCCTTTGGAATTTTCCGGGAATTTCCCGACTTTTCGGGCGGATTTTCCATCATCGGAAAATCTCAAGTCTAATTATTCTGCTTAACATCCTCACAAACCGAGTTTGAAGTCAGTCGGATGAAAAATAGTTTCTTTCATGAAGAATTTTCCGGCCATTTTCCTTGTGAGCGGATTTTCCAAAATCTGGGAAACAGGTGTCCAATTATTTCGCTTACTTTACTTACAAACCAAATTTCAAGTCAATCGGATGAAAAACAAAATTTTCCCCATAGTAGCTTTTCCGGGAGTTTTCCACCCCTTAGGAATGGAATTTTCCAAAACCCCGCCTTAGTGCTCACTTTCAACTTATAAGGAAACTTCTGTGAAAATTTCAGCTTTCTATGTCTTACCGTTCAGGCTCTACGTTGATTGCCAATCAGTCAGTCAGTCAGTCAGGACAAACTCTTTTATATATATAGAGATAGAGATTATGTATATATTATTTTAACATTAATTATAATTTATTTAATTTATTTGTGTTTTTTATTATTATATTTTTAAAGGATACATACTTCATTAGAATACCAGGAAAAAAGCCTGCTGGGTTACTTTATAGTAAATATTATAATTTGCATGCCAAATACAAAAAGGACGGTGTTTGGGAAACTATTTCGCCTAAAGGAAACTCTGCTGATTCCAATCGTAATGAAGATGTTGACGGTATGAAACTCCACAATGTAAATTATACATTTATGATCTAATAAATTTGATTGTTCTAAATTTTTAGTACTCATTGAAATAGATGAGCACTGGCTGAAATACAACATTGAGCCAATAAATGAAGTTTTCAAAAAGTGGGATAATTTGTTTCCATCACGAAGAACATTTTTCCAGTCGTCTGCTTCTCTTGATGACATTACTGAAAAAAATCCTATACTCAAGCAGTCATTTGGATATGAATTGGTAGGATGCCTTTCAGCATATTGTTCTTTTAATTCATTCAGCATTTTCTTTAGATTGAACTTGATTTTAAAAATCTAAATGGTAATTCAAAGAGCTTAATTGAAAAGTGGCCACTTTTTCAAAATCTTATTGTTCCTCTCATGAAAACAAAAATAAAGGAGCCAAAGGATTGCGAGATATTAAAAACCTTCAACGAGCAAAGAAATGGTAAGATTTTCGGTATTTAAAATATTTTTTTTTTTCAATCAACTCAAATTAACGATATAATTAACAAATATTTTGTATAACTAATTTAAGTTTTGTTTTTCACACAGATATAAAAGATTCACTTATATTAGTGTTGATCCACTCAATACTAGTACCTACAGCACGCAATAAAAGAAATGCAGCCGGGAAAAAAATTTGCAAATATACCATAGAGGATTCAAGACGTCAATTTATTTGCTGGAAGTCTTCGTTTGGAGAGTTACAGAGCCAAATTAAATTACTGATTGAGAAATTCTATGAAGAGAAGAAAACCCTGCAGCCGTTTATTTGCTGTGTCGGATCTAGCCCATATAGTTTGCAGGCATTTTATGTATATGTGGCAGGAATATATTACAAATTTGATAATATTTTGCAGTGCTGCAGTGCTTGCTATATTATCTTTTAAGTTCTCAATTTGAAGTATCCAGAGGAATGTTGTCTTGTATGGACTTTTATTCAACAATTTTTTTTTAATTTACATTTAAACGAGGACGTAAAAAATAGGGCCTTATCAGAACTTTTAAATGATTTAAAAAACTTGCATGTTAAATTTGACCACCATGATAAGTTGTAAAATCTGCTCACAAACATTTGAAAACGTTAATAAATTTCTTGCGCACACAAAGTTGATGCATTTAATTGATCCTTTTGTTAAACTTCAATGCTGTTTTTCGGCTTGTCATCAAGTTTTTTCCAATTTTTCAAACTTTTCCGGATATATTCGCAATGCAACGCTTCACATTTTCTCAGTGACGAGCCGCTCTATATAGCTGTTGGTTAATCTACTACCTTCCTTCGATGTTGTTGTTTTTGCTGTTTGAGGGTTCGAGTGATAAGCTGCAGCTGTAATGATGGAGTTAAGTGTTTAGACGGAATTTTCGATGTCTTCTTCGCTGTTGATGGTTGGTCTCAGTTCGATGTGACTGCTAATATATTTTTTGTATTTAAGCCAGTTCGTCTTGTGGGATGTCAGGCGCCGAGGATATTCGATGATCAGAGGGCTCTCCAGAAGGGTAAAAATAATTGGGGAATGGTCTGACGACAAATCTGCTAATGCTTCTGCAGTAACCAAGTTACGTGCAATTTTTCTTGTTATGGCGAAGTCTATTAGGTCGGGAATTTTTTTTGGATCTGCTGGCCAATATGTAGGCCTACCCGGTGATACATAGTCGAGTTTGTTCGATGCTCGCGTGAGTGCGTTGTATAGTTGCTTTCCTTTGGGGTTAGTTAGTCTAGAGCCCCAGTGGGGATGTTTGGAAGTATAGTCACCTGCAGCTAGGAAGCGTTGACCCAGTGTATTGAAGAAGTCTATAAATTGATTTTCCGATATTGAGAAACGTGGGGGACAAAAAACTGCCGACACAGTAATATTTCCTCGCTTTGATTCCACGCATATCGATGTAGCTTGCATGTAGTTTTCCGCAAATCCAGGTAGTTGGTAATGTTTAATGCAGTTTCTGACTAGGATGCCAGATCCGTCATGAGCTTTACCATCTGGGTGATTTGTGCCGTAAAAGGCATACCCCGATAATTGAAAATTGTATCTTTCCGTAAGATGAGTTTCTGCAAAGATTATGTCGATTTCATTGTCTTGTAGGAACTTTAAAAGCTTTGTGGTTAAAACAGAGGAACTCTGTTTTAATTGTTGCGCAGCGAGCATTTGAATGAGAATGCCTTGATTTCTCATTTGTTCTTGCATTGCGTTTTGCGTATATACAATAAAATCTTTCAGAGTTTGCTGTAACGAGAGAACCATTTTTTCTAGTTTACTGAAGATTGTTGATTGTTCCGCTTGGTTTTGTTCAATTTGCAGAGTCGGCTGTGTTTGTGCTTCGTGTGTAATATTAGTTGTGGGTGCGGATCTATCTGTTCCGAATTTGAGGGCGCTTGCAAAGGAAACGCCTTGGGTGGTGCTTGTTAGGGCAAATGACGATCTAGCAGCTTTGGTGAAGAAAACACCCGGTGTCGAGTTTGAGGGTGTAAACAGATTTACGTTTCCATACGAACGGGCTTTTTCTATGCGTGTATTAATCCTGCTCTTCAGATCTTTGTAGACTTGGCAGCCTCTGTAGTTTGCAGTGTGGTTACCTCCACAGTTGCTACTCTTTTTCGCGGTCGGATCCTCCTTGTTTGCAGGGCACGAAGCAGTTTCGTGAAGCTCTCCGCATGCAACACAAACTGATCGCAAAGCACAGTAGGCTTTAGTGTGCCCAAATTCTTGGCAGTTGGTGCATTGCACTGGACTTGTACGTTTGTGCGGCTCCTCTACAGTAATTCTGCGATGCAACAAAAACTGTAGTTTGTAAATTGGGTGCACCTCATTTTTTTTGGGAGCTTTGTCTTCCGGGCTTAGTTCCACTTTGAATAGTGGTTGAGGTTTCTTGTCCCTGGTCA
Organism: Lordiphosa mommai; assembly: GCA_018904225.1. NCBI lineage: Eukaryota > Metazoa > Arthropoda > Insecta > Diptera > Drosophilidae > Lordiphosa > Lordiphosa mommai. Next base: position 686,774 of record JAEIFT010000002.1, on the reverse strand, counting down.
TAAGGTTTATTACGGATTTTACCTTATAACCCTGTTCAACCAAGGCAAAACCAACTTCCTCTGATTGCACACTTGATTCAATGCCTTTGATAACGACTTGTAGGCCTTTGCTACTTTTGAGTTGGAAGGGTAGAAGCTTTTATTATCTTCTCTTAAGTATTTATCGACTGCGCGATAATTTTCCTCAGTATTAACTTGGAGCTTTGTTTCACGAATATTTCCTTTGCTGACGGATGTTACGTAGAAGTTATTATTGCCTATTAGCGGGACAAGTTTTGTTACCGGGGCTGCACAATTGTTGTCCCTTATGTAGCTTGGTGGTGGCTTTAGTTTTGTGACTTGTGGAGCCACTTTATTGCTCTCTGCGTCAAGCTGTTGACCAAGAATTTGGAACCTATTTCCAGAGAGGGGATCTTTGTCCATAGGCTTATCGCTTGTCTTGTTGATTTTCGGGGTGTTGCCGCTTTTTTTGTTTTGTGGGCTTAATTTTCGTTTGTTTATTTGTACATACCGATCGATGCCAGTCTGCACATATGAGCGGGTTGTTGGTGTGGCGGTACCTTGGGTATGTGTTAGTGGAAGTGCGTGCTGCGTTGACATTATTGGAAACTGATTCGTAGTAATCGCTGCAGTCTTCATACTTGTTGTTGTGCTGGTTGATGTTGATTGAGCGGTAGTAAGAGTTACCGTACTTGTTGTTGCACTTGATGAAACGGTGATCAGTGCGGGTTGTGGGGAGAGGGAGGCGCATTGGGCACTCCAAGTCGGAGTGGTAGTAAGGGAGCTTACGCTTGCATTATTAGTTGGTTTTAGCGTGCTGGTGGGCTGGGGGGAAACTATTGCAATGTAAGAGAAAGTCAAGAAAGAGAAAGCGAAGAAATAAGTCCGTGAATAACAATACATTTACATATACTAGCATATAACCCGGCGCGCTTCGCTTCGCCACCATCAGTATAGCCGCCAAAATGATGAAAAAATCGTTTGGCAATGATCCCACCCCCGCCCCCATTTTCCGACCTTCAGAAATGAGAAAATTTCGATCATATTCCGACCTTTGCAGTGAACTTCCCGAAATAAAAAACACGAGTTTCCATTCATTCTGAGCCTAGAGCTTACAAAACGAATTTTATTTAGATCGACTCACAAATAGCCATTGTCACTGAACCGAAATACGCCCACCATTATTCTTGCCTGGGGACGGAAATTCCTCCACCGAGAAATCTGTGTTCACAAAACGATTTTGAAGTCAATCGGATTAAAAATAGGTTTTACCATATAGAATTTTCCAGGCATTTCCCCACTCTTGGGGCGAATTTTCCAACATCGCGATGTATCGATGGTGGAAAAAACAATCGATGATAACCCGCAGCACAGCCACCATCGATATTATCGATATATCGTCGATAGTTTTACAGCTCTACTGTATGCATGAATGGTCGGCTGCACAAAGAAGAATGTTGCCAACTCCGTTATGTGTATGTATGTTTGTGTCTGTGCAGTTTTGTACCGTTTGTTAGATGAACAAATGTACATATGTATAAATATACATATATATAAATATAATTTGGTTCAATTTTCTGTTTCCGTTCAGTTATTTAATATATTATTGGCTCGCGTCGCTAGATTGCGAAATCAATCCAATAAAGTTTTTCACGTTTTTTAAATTTCAATTCTTAATTCAATTTTTATTCAAAGAAAGTACGTTTAGTTATATGAATATATATGAGAAAGGTTAAGTAAAGATGAATAAGTAAAGGCAATTAAGCAAAGACTATTAAAAAACACGTGTTAAACGTGGCTTGGCAACAACTCGCGTTTTAGATTTTTCTCCTCCTTACTGGCTTTTTGCAGCTTGTTTTATAGCGGCGCCAGGTCCCGTTTCTTACGTTTAACGGCTTCTCCCAATTCGCTCCTATGCAAATTCTCAAGTCATGCCCTCGCCGCCAGACAGCTGTTTGGTTTGCTGTTTACGTTAGCAGCTGCGGTTACGCCGCGGGGTTGCCACTTAGGTTCACGCGGCAACATTCCCCCCTTTGCAAACTTCAGCTTGGTCGTGAGGTTTGCACCCACTCATCTGCCTCTCGATGCCTGCCTCAGGCATCCTGACGTCTAGTTTGGCTAGCTTCGTGGCTGGCCTGATGTATAGCCCAGCTGTAGTGCGCACCACAGCGCTTCTTGCTCTGCCATCCTTCGCCATGCATAGATCGACGACTATGCCCTTCCTCCAGTGCATCTTTGGATTCGTCTCATCCACCACTACGACAACGTCGCCGACTTGGATCGGATCTGCTGGTGGACTAAACCATTTAGCTCGCCGCGCCATGTACGGCAAGTACTCCTTGACCCACTGCTTGCGGAATCGCTCCTGAATTTGGACAGCTATACGGAAACTCTTACCCAGCAAAACGCCTGTACTGCTGTCTTCCGTTTTCACGGTCAATGCACTTGTTGCTCTCCTCAAAAAGTGATTTGGAGTGAGCACGTCCGCATCTATTGACTCCAGGGGCACGTAGGTTAGTGGCCTTGAGTTCAATGTGTTCTCGATTCTTGCAAGCGCCGACCTTAGCACTGGCTCATGCACATATGTTGTATCCAGTATGTCAGCTAGCACAGACTTCACAGACCTTATCATCCGCTCCCACGCGCCACCCATGTGTGGTGCTCCGGGCGGTATGAAAGACCATAGGATTTCTGGATACTTCTTTTCCAGCTCGTCTGTTGATATACGCTGGATCTCGTTTTCGAGCAGCCTGCTTGCTCCTCGGAAGTTGGTACCGTTGTCTGACAGTATCTTCTTGGGAACCCCTCTTCTAGCGATAAACATCTCGAACACCAGCATAAACGCATCTGTTGACAGTGAGTGTGCCAGTTCAATATGCACAGCTCGCACCGTCAGGCATGTGAACAACACGCCCCAGCGCTTCTCTCTTCGCCTGCCGACTATGACTTCCATTGGTCCAAAGTAGTCGACTCCAGTATTCGAAAACGGTAGCTCGTTAATCGCCAGTCGCTCAGGAGGCAAGTCTCCCATCTCAGGTTGTGAGGGTGCGAATATATTTCATGTTTCGTATTTTATTAATTAACAATATGCAAACCATATTGTACTAAATTAACTTAGAAACTAGGTACAGGGATTAGTGGGAACAGTTTTGTTTGCTAATAGTGAACCACCCTACTGTTTTTGTACACATGCTTACATGTATAAGTAGATTAGCATAGCAACAGCGCAATCGTACGATAGTGCAGTTATGCCAAAATCGAATGATCTGCCTTGTGTGGGGGTACAGCATAGTTTGCTTAAACGCATGCCATCATAAACCAGCGATCGATCAAACTGAGAAGACGTCTGTGCGGCTCAAAAGTAAAATCTAAATCTAATTTTCTCATTCATATTGACTTTCCTTAAATTCTAAGAGAATAGTCTCGCAGTTCGTGTACAAACTCTATAAAATATAAAGAAGTGAATAGTGAAAAAAAATCCTAATTGAAAGGTAAAACCCTGTGTCAGTGCGGTTTCTATATATCTAAAAAAAGATAAAATCATTTCAGGCTTAACCTAGCCTTGGGTTTGGCGCTTTACACTATTAAGTTGAGAGGGGCATAATAGTTGGACTCGCTTCCCCATTCTGACCACCATTTTCTCGTCCGTCTTCTGGCTCACCGGCATCTACAACAACCCACAGCATCGACCCTGTTCGCCCTTTTATGGTGTACCACCCACTCACGTGATAACCTCTTGGTGGCTGCTAGTTCCCTTAAGTGGCAGGCCTAGAAACGGCAAAACCTGCCTGGTCATCGCATCACCCAAATGGAGATCTTTCCCGCTATCAAAAAGGGGCAATAAGGGTCTCGAGGATGTATATAAGCATAACCCGACAACTGAGTATAATATAAAAATCCAATTCACATACAACTTAGCTATTGCACATCAGACGACTTTGAAAATCATCATGTCTCAAAGACAGTGTAAATGATCAGCAGTAAAGAAGTTTTCGGTTTTGTTTCCCTTGCATATTTCAAGTTCACGGTCATGATGATGACGTTCTATTGCTAATTATTCAGCCATGCTCCCATTATCACTTTCGCAAAAATTTTGCGATTTCAAACCGGTTTTAGGAGCAAATTTGCTTTCTAAATCGCAAAATGCTTGCGAAAGTGAATATGGAAGCATGGCTGATTATCTTTTTTTTTGTGTTTCGGCATAATAATTACAGCAAGGCGCTCAGCTGTTTTGTTTTGGTTATTTGTTGCCCATACTCCAACATTCTTGTAAATAAACTGTTTCGCATTTTGAACCGAGATAATTCTTGCGACCAAGTAATTTTTCCAAAATTAAATTTCTACCGATTAAGCCGAATTAAATTCTAAACTTAAGTTATGTGCATTAATTGTATGTGATGTGGATATGGAATTTGAAAACCCCTGTTAGGCATCTCCAAACTTAATATAAATTTCTATATTTAAACAGCCTCATCGTATTGTCAACGTCATCTTGGGCCCAATGATCACATCGGCAACAAAGAGAGTGAATAATTCAGCTGTGAGTAACTTGGTAGAATTAGAGTTTTTATTGGTAAAAATAATAAGTATGGCGATTTGACCCTAACATTAATGCATATCTGCCTCACACTATAAATAATTATTAATATTATGAAGTTTGTATTGAAGTATCCCGAACATATCAATGAATTATATTTGAATTTATAATGAAATAATTTCCTTTTTTTTTTGGGCACCTTGAGTATCTAGCACAGCAGTTGTCATTGGGTAGGATCAACAAAATTGTTGCTTGATACTACAGGTTGGGTGGGTAGAGATGGAGACAAATACCACCTTAGTTCTCCTCTTCCGATAGTAAAGCCGTCCGGTTCCGTCTGTTTATTTGATTTGATAGCCCGTTTAATACCCTTTCTCTGTCTACGATTTTATTACTGTAACACTTTTGTTGAAGCAGCACAACACCCACTCCCCGGTCCCTGAGCCAAGCCGATCCCCATAGTAGACAGAGTGTGTTGCTGAGGCAACGCTTCGTGTGTTCGTTACATAATAAATGGCGCCCAACGTGGGGCCCGATAAAGCCGAATAACCGTATGGAAATGGGCTAAATCCGAAATATATTGTCTGAAAAATTATGTATTTACCCCGCGCTTCCCAACTTCCCTTTCAAATCCTTTTTGCAAATCAAAATTGATCCATTTATATCAAAAAGTAGTTTCTGTTTGCGATTTATATCTAACTCGGAATAGCTAGAGTTCTGATCGTGTCGGATCGAGACCAGTAGATATATTAAGCAAATCATGATTTTTGTTAACATGTTAACAGAAGTCATCATAAATTGTTGTTCATACATCGAATTGCGTGGAAATTATAGTTCTGAACTCGAATCGGTTCTATACCCCGTAAAGAAGTTGAAGATATTTATCGTCTATTCGGCTAAAATTGAGAATTTTTCATTCTGGAAACTTTCGGTATGTCCCTCTTTTATTCGAGTAGGCAATCACTCACTTTGTAAACTTAATTTCTGTTCACGGAGGATAGGCTATACTTATCGAATACATATTAACAATCAGCTGTGCTAGTGCTTAAGGGTAAGTCCCGTTTAATTCATGATAATTTATACACATACGTATCGTTATTCGCAACTTCTATATTGGCATCTGCCACTCTATTTGTCAATACCACTACCAATTTGAAATCTGCAATAATGGCAGTCAGACGAAGTACTGAAAATATAGTAGCCCTTCAGAGTGAAGTATCCGTTCAATGCACGATTTGCAATGATACTAGCAATGATACAGAACTCATAGAAACCCCATGCAAACATAGGTACCATAGATCTTGCCTTCTAGACTGGTTAGAGAGCAATGAAACCTGTCCCATTTGTAGGCAATCATGTTCGCGAGCATTGATGTCGGTTAGAAAGTGCATTCCTACAGAACGCCGAGTTCAACCAAACACGCAAGGCGACCAAAATGCATCGGTAAATTCAAATCCAGCTCACACTGGGACTATTCCAAAACCTAGAGCTAATACAAGGTCTCATGCACGTAATAACCCCAACACGCCTGGCACAACCGTAAATTCTCGACGTGACCCTACTCGTGCTAGGGTAAGAGGGGAATCTATTAGCAATGGCTTATCAGAAGATCGTATACAACAACTTATTTCAAATTCTTTAGAGAATTATCAGGCGAGCATAACTGCAACAGTGTCAGAACAAATTACTACGGCTGTAAGAAATTTAAATCTTGCAAACTTTTCAAGAGAAGTTCGAGATGAACCCCAACTCGAATGGGAGAGCGATATTGCACCATCACTTCCTCGCAATAGCAACGCCAGCAATGCCCGTAATTTTAGCTTTAGAGTTAGGCCACCTAGTGCTCGTGTCAACGCGACTGATATATCGAACGATCGACCTGATAGAATTTCAAGCGTGATTTCCAACTGGCGCATCTAATTTAGCGGATCGCCAAATGATCTTCCGATTGAGGACTTTATTTATAGGGTAAATTGTCTTACAAACCAATGTTTAAATGGGAATTTTGCATTGTTGAGTCAATTTGCTAACCTTTTGTTTGCAGGCCCTGCTCTGTCTTTCTATTAGCGTGTTCATAGAACCGCTGACCACTTAAACTGGTATGAGTTATGTAGCCGTCTGCAGGAGAGGTATCAGGATCAGCGATCTGATCGTGAGATTAAAAATGCCATACGTCGTCGCAAGCAGGGTAGCAACGAAAGCTTCGACGAGTTTTTAGATGCCATTTTATCAATAGCAGATTCTCTACGAGAGCCTATGCAGGATAGCGAAATCACATTAGAGGTTCGGCTTAATCTGAAACACGAACTTAAGCATGAGTTGCTGCATGTTGAAACTCCAGACTTGGCTTCTTTGCGCAAGGAGTGTCATCGACACGAAGAGTTCTTTCGTGATCTTAAGTCCAAACCCCTATCTCGCCCAAACACTAATAAAAATTTTGTTAGCACAATGCGTCACGAAGAAAACTCCGAAGAGCATTCTGATGGAGAAAGTGAAGGCATAGACGAGGTTTGTGCCACCCGATTCTCATATAATTTGAAGTGTTGGAACTGTGAAGAACAGGGCCATGCATACCAGGACTGTCTCAAACCTCGTCGTATTTTTTGTTACGGTTGTGGAACACCTGATGTGTATAAGCCCACCTGTGCTAAATGTATATCGGCATCGGAAAACTCGGCACAGGATGTCCGCCGTGTTCCGAGAGGGGATGTCCGACGTTAATCTTGGATACCAACACTACACCTTCAACTACCAGAACTGAATCTTTACCAGACTTGTCATCTCCTGTAACCCTTGTACCTATTCCCCAGCATTTCAAACCCTACCATGTTCGACTACGAGAATATCAAAAGCGAAGAGCAGAAATTTTCAATGCTAGCGTGCCCGCTGTAGCTTTATCTCGTTCTTCAGCGCGTATGCGCGATTTTTGGAAACGCAAGCGAAATTTAAGTCGTTTTACAGTATCTTCGATTATTCACAAAGATGGCGATATTCGTCCTTTCACTCAGATTGAAATTCTCGATCAGGTTTATTTGGCGCTTCTAGACAGTGGAGCAAATAAAAGCGTTATTGGCGGAAATCTAGCGTCAAAGATTCTGTCTGAGAATCTTATGTCGAAAAAAATTAATGGCGTAGGTCTTACTGCCGATGGCCATAAACAATCGGTGGCTGGACTGATAACCGTTCCCCTGACCTACAATTCGGTTAAAGCCAGTTTTGAATTTCTAGTAGTTTCGTCTATTGAGCAGGAAGTAATCTGTGGCATGGATTTCTGGAAAATATTCAATATTTCCATCACACCTTCAGGCTCTATAAATGAAATATTGGTTGAGTCGAATGAAAACCCACTTCAGCTATCGTTGTCATTATCTCAACAGTCAAAGTTGCAAGCGGTAATATAACTATTTCCGTCTTTTGAAAAAAATGGTCTTGGTTTAACAACATTAATTTATCATAACATTGACACAGCAAACGCAAAGCCGATAAAGCAAAGGTTTTACCCCATATCCCCTGCAAAGGAAAAACTTTTATGTGGCGAGATTGATCGCATGCTAGACAAGAACGTCATTGAAGAAGCTCCTAGCTCACCATGGTCCTCGCCAGTCACTCTGCATATAAAACCAGGCAAAGTAAGGTTTTGTTTAGACGCTCGCAAGATAAATGGCGTAACGGTTAGGGATGCTTATCCGATTCCTATTATGGATGGGCTTTTAAGTCGACTGCCGCCCGTGCATTGTATTTCAAAAATCGACCTTAAGGACGCTTTCTGGCAAATCTGCCTAGACCAAGAATCCCGTCCGAAAACAGCATTTACCGTTCCCAATAGGCCGCTCTACCAATTCAAACGGATGCCTTTCGGGTTGACAAACGCACCTCAAACAATGAGCCGTTTAATGGACTTGGTAATTCCGTACCAGCTAAAGTCTCATGTCCTAGTATACCTAGATGATTTATTAGTACTTTCCCACAATTTTGAGGACCATCTATCACACTTATTTGAAGTCGCCACTCAACTACGTAAGGCTGGACTTACGATCAATGTTCAGAAAAGTCAGTTTTGTTTGAGAAGGGTGGACTATCTCGGTTATTTAGTAGGCGAGGGTACGCTCCGAGTTAATCCTGATAAGGTTCAAGCAGTTGATGAGTTTCCAGTACCGAAGACTCAAAAACAGCTCAGAAGATTTTTAGGAATGACTGGGTGGTACCAGCGTTTCATTTCTAACTACTCGTCAGTAATCTTTCATCTTACCGAGTTACTTCGCGGTAAGTCGTTTGAGTGGAATGAGAAAGCGCAAGAGGCATTCCTAGATATCAAAAGCAAATTGTGCTCAGCTCCCTTTTTAGCTCACCCTAACTACGACAAACCATTCGTCGTTCAATGTGACGCTTCCTTGCATGGTGTAGGGGCTGTCTTATCCCAATGTGATGAATCAGACTGCGAGAGGCCAATAGCCTATATGTCTAAGAAACTGAATAAGGCTCAACGTAACTACACAGTTACGGAGCTCGAGTGCTTGGCCGTAGTTCTGGCAATTAAAAAGTTTCGCATGTACGTGGAGGGGCACCCATTCAAGGTTGTGACTGATCACGCTAGCCTTCGTTGGCTTATGAGCCAGTCTGATCTTAGCGGTAGGCTTGCGCGCTGGGCGATGAAAATTCTGGGATATTCGTTTGATATTGAACACCGTAAGGGAAGCGAGAATGTAATGGCGGACGCCCTCTCTCGTTCATTTGAAACCGTTGCAGAATTAGCAGCTTTAGATTGCGACGTATATCCTGAAACCGACTTAAGCTCCAATGCCTTTCAGTCGGCCGAATATATTGCCCTTAGAGGAAAATTTTTGGCATCCAAGCTTCCCGATTTCCGGGTAGTGGATGAATTTATATATCATCGGACAGGTTTCCCAGACACTGGCCCCGATCAAGGTGACGAATGCTGGAAACTGCTAGTCCCTGAGTCGTTAAGAGAAAGTGTAATTAGTGCGGCACATGACCAACCATCGTCGTCTCATTGTGAGACTGCCAAATGCCTTGACCAAATTCGACGCAAGCTTTACTGGCCAAATATGGTAGTAAATGTTCGCGACTACATTGGCAAATGTGAAATCTGTCGAACCACAAAATATCCCACCCGCTCGCTTAAGGCTCCAATGGGCGCTAGAGCATGCAGCGAAAGGCCATTTCAGCGTTTATACGTGGATTTTATTGGCCCTTTCCCTCGAACCAAAAATGGCAATGTAGGGATATTTATTATCCTAGATCATTTTTCGAAGTTCACGTTCCTCAAGGCCGTGAAGAAATTTACTTCGAAAGTGGTAATCAATATCCTGAGGGAAGACATATTTTCGTGCTTCGGAGTGCCAGAGATAGTAGTGAGTGACAACGGCACTCAATTTAAAAGCCGAGATTTCTCAGACTTTATTTCAAAATATGGCGTTCAACATTTATGCACTGGGGCCTATGCTCCACAATCGAATGCTGCCGAAAGGGTCAATAGGTCGATCAATGCTGCTCTTAGAGCATACGTACGTAGCGATCAGCGAGAGTGGGATGTTTTTCTCAGTAATATCAACTGCGCCCTCAGAAAATCCATACACCAGTCGATCGGAATGTCGCCCTATTTTGTGGTATTTGGCCAACATATGCTCTCACATGGTCAAGATTTCAAATTGTTACGAAACCTAAATTTATTAAGCGATGGCGAAGTAAGCCTGGGAAGAGCAGACGAATTTCAAAGGATCCGCTCAACCATTGAAAAGCATTTACCTAAAGCGTACGAGACAAATAAGCGCACATATGACCTGAGATCAAGACCACGATCATTTCAAGTGGGTCAAGAAGTCATTAAACGAAACTTTTCATTGAGCAATGCTGCTTGTAACTTTAACGCCAAGTTAGCTCCAGTAGGAACTAGGGCTCGCATAAAAAAGAAGTTAGGGCAATCAATTTATTTGTTGGAAGATTTGCATGGCAAAGAATTGGGCTCATTCCATGCTAAGGATATCTGGTGATACATACGTAAGTCTCGCACCCTTTGATTTTTTTTTCAGATTTTATCTTAGCCCAGTAGCCTAAGATTAAACCTGTGGTGTGAGGGTGCGAATATATTTCATGTTTCGTATTTTATTAATTAACAATATGCATACCATATTGTACTAAATTAACTTAGAAACTAGGTACAGGGATTAGTGGGAACAGTTTTGTTTGCTAATAGTGAACCACCCTACTGTTTTTGTACACATGCTTACATGTATAAGTAGATTAGCATAGCAACAGCGCAATCGTACGATAGTGCAGTTATGCCAAAATCGAATGATCTGCCTTGTGTGGGGGTACAGCATAGTTTGCTTAAATGCATTCCATCATAAACTAGCGATCGATCAAACTGAGAAGACGTCTGTGCGGCTCAAAAGTAAAATCTAAATCTAATTATCTCATTCATATTGACTTTCCTTAAATTCTAAGAGAATAGTCTCACAGTTCGTGTACAAACTCTTTAAAATATAAAGAAGTGAATAGTGAAAAAAATCCTAATTGAAAGGTAAAACCCTGTGTCAGTGCGGTTTCTATGGCGCTTTACACTATTAAGTTGAGAGGGGCATAATAGTTGGACTCGCTTCCCCATTCTGACCACCATCTTCTCGTCCGTCTTCTGGCTCACCGGCATCTACAACAACCCACAGCAACGACCCTGTTCGCTCTTTTATGGTGTACCACCCACTCACGTGATAACCTCTTGGTGGCTGCTAGTTCCCTTAAGTGGCAGGCCTAGAAACGGCAAAACCTGCCTGGTCATCGCATCACCCAAATGGAGATCTTTCCCGCTACCAAAAAGGGGCAATAAGAGTCTCGAGGATGTATATAAGCATAACCCGACAACTGAGTATAATATAAAAATCCAATTCACATACAACTTAGCTATTGCACATCAGACGACTTTGAAAATCATCATGTCTCAAAGACAGTGTAAATGATCAGCAGCAAAGAAGTTTTCGGTTTTGTTTCCCTTGCATATTTCAAGTTCACGGTCATGATGATGACGTTCTATTGCTAATTATTATCTTTTTTTTTGTGTTTCGGCATAATAATTACAGCAAGACGCTCAGCTGTTTTGTTTTGGTTATTTGTTGCCCATACTCCAACATTCTTGTAAATAAACTGTTTCGCATTTTGAACCGAGATAATTCTTGCGACCAAGTAATTTTTCCAAAATTAAATTTCTACCGATTAAGCCGAATTAAATTCTAAAATTAAGTTATGTGTATTAAGTGTATGTGATGTGGATATGGAATTTGAAAACCCCTGTTAGGCATCTCCAAACTTAATATAAATTTCTATATTTAAACAGCCTCATCGTATTGTCAACGTCATCTTGGGCCCAATGATCACATCGGCAACAAAGAGAGTGAATAATTCAGCTGTGAGTAACTTGGTAGAATTAGAGTTTTTATTGGTAAAAATAATAAGTATGGAGATTTGACCCTAACATTAATGCATATCTGCCTCACACTATAAATAATTATTAATATTATGAAGTTTGTATTGAAGTATCCCGAACATATCAATGAATTATATTTGAATTTATAATGAAATAATTTCCTTTTTTTCTTGGGCACCTTGAGTATCTAGCACAGCAGTTGTCATTGGGTAGGATCAACAAAATTGTTGCTTGATTCTACAGGTTGGGTGGGTAGAGATGGAGACAAATACCACCTTAGTTCTCCTCTTCCGATAGTAAAGCCGTCCGGTTCCGTCTGTTTATTTGATTTGATAGCCCGTTTAATACCCTTTCTCTGTCTACGATTTTATTACTGTAACACTTTTGTTGAAGCAGCACAACACCCACTCCCCGGTCACTGAGCCAAGCCGATCCCCATAGTAGACAGAGTGTGTTGCTGAGGCAACGCTTCGTGTGTTCGTTAAAAGGTGCCTCAGGAACCGCATTTAGGTTGCGGCACTTTTAACACGCCTTCTTAGCAGCACGCACCCTTGCTCTCAACCCTGGGATGCAGTATTGCTGTCTCATCTCGTTGATAACTACTTCGTTCAGTTGATGATGGTACTTTCTGTGGAAATAATCAACCAGCAATTGTGTCATCGCATGCGTACCTGGCAGGATTACTGGTCGCTTTACGCTTAAAGCAACTCCATCGATGCTGTCGATTCGCCCACGAACCCTCAGGACGCCTCATCGAGATATGGGGACATCTTGAAGATTTGACTCTTCCTTTTCACACGCCCCCCTTCCTGCAGGGACCCGATCTCATCAGCGTAGGTCTCGGCTTGAACCATCCTGTATATAACGTTATAAACGTTCTCCATATTCTCCGAACGCATAGCCATTTGCGCTTCTTCTGACTGTGGCTCTCGCTTGTATGTCATGCGAAGGAATTGCATAACATACCTCAGGGCCCCTCTAAACTTCTCCCATTTGCTAAAGCGAGTAACTTCTGGCACAATGTTTGCCAGCACAGACCTCGAAGTCACCTTCAGCTCGTGTAGATTTAGCCGCTCTAAGTTTTCTTGGCCACAGCTCAGATCCGTTTGAGGCCAGCTTGCCTCATCCTTGTACAGAAATGGTGGCCCTGTGAACCATCTTGAGCTGTGTTCAAAGCTAAGCTTCTTTGTCCACTTAGTCCCATCATCTGCTACATTTTGTGCCGATGGCACCCATCTCCATTCTTCGATATCCGAATCCTCCAGGATCTCGCCTATGCGTAGCGCCACAAACTGATGGTATTTTCGGGCATCAGATCTTATCCAGAATTGCACGTTTTTGGAATCAGCCCAAAACACGCGGCGTTCAACGGCCACTGATAGCTCGGATTCCAAGAACCTGGCAAGTCTTAGGCCCAGTATTGCTCTCATCAGCTCCATGCGAGGGATCGATATCGGTTTCAGTGGCGCCACCCTTGGCTTTGACGCCACCAGAGAACAGCATACTTCTTCTTGCTTCTCGGTCCGGAGGATCGCTACTGCCGCATAGGCATTGACGCTTGCATTTGTAAATATGTGCAATTGAAAATTACTAGCTCCTCTCACCATACCAAGACAGCGCGGTATGCGCAAATTCCCAATTTCACGTACCATTCTTAGCCACGCTCTCCATCGTAGACGCTCGTCTTCGCCCACTGCCTCATCCCAGCCGACCGAAGATCTCCAAACGTCTTACAAAATCATCTTGGCCTGGATTATGTAGAAGCCCAACAGCCCAAGCGGGTCAAATATCGACATCACTATGCGCAATATATGCCGCTTGGTCGTCACCGCCTTTTCGTTGAATATGGATTCGCTGAACTTCTGGACAAACGTGAACTCGTCTGTCTGGGGCCTCCACCACATGCCCAGGACCCTCTCTTGCATCGATTCTTGGGTGTCGATGCATTTCTCTGTTTGCTCGGATGCTCCAGTGAGTGTTCGCATAACTGCTGCTGAGTTGGATACCCAGCCACGCATCTCGAAACCGCCATCCGCATGAATGGCTCTCACCTGTTCAGCCATCTGAGCCATCTCGTCTTCGGATTCGCCACTTTGCAGCCAGTCGTCCACAAAGGTGTTTCGAAGGATCGCACACACTGCGACTGGATAGTCTTCTGCGAAGCGGCTCGCATTCTTGTTCTTCACATAATTGGCAGCTGCTGGAGAACAAGAAGCACCAAATGTCATTACTTGCATGGTATACCTATCTGGTTCTCTGCTTTGGTCTCCATATCGCCAAAGAAACTGCTGTGCTGCCTGGTCTTCTCGTCGCACCTTCACCTGATGAAACATTTCACGAATGTCTCCCCATACAGCAATCGGCTTCTCCCTGAACCTCAGTAGTACCCCAACCAATGAGGGCAATAGGTCAGGACCCTTGAGAAGCACCGAATTGAGAGCGACTCCATTGACCTTCGCTGCAGCATCCCATACCAGCCTCGATTTGCCTTTATTTACATTGGTAATTACAAATATGGGCAGGTACCATGTTCGATGCTCATCTTTCGTCTCATGCGCTTCCATCTTGCGCACATATCTAAGTAGTTCGTAACGCCGAAATTGATTATTTACGAACTCTCGCAACTCCTTGTTGCGTGCCATGCGGGACTCCAAACACGTCAGCCTCTGCATCGCCATGCCTCTAGATGACGGAAACTGTATGCTGTCGTGACCCCAGAGTAGTCCCGTTTCCCACCGCTTCTCCTTGTCGAGATACTTGGTGGTCTTCTCCAGAATCGATTGTGCCAGCTCTTCTTCTTTGGATCGCAGGATATTTGTGGACACTCTAACTCCTACGGCGTCCAGTGTGAAGCTTGCCTTTACCATCTCGTCTAAGCGTCTATCTTTGCTGCAGTCACAAATATGCATGACTCTCTGCCCCTGCCGATCTTCATTGCAGCTGCGTCCATACAATGACCAGCCCAACCTTGATTTTGTAGCAACGAATTCGGCCCCATTAGACTCTCTCACAGCTAACGGCACTCTGAGCTTTGCATTGTCCAGACCAATTATTATAGACGCCCTTGCCTCTTTGTATGTTCTTATTGGCAGTCCCTGCAAATGCGGATGCGCTTGCAGAACTGAAGCATCCAATGTTAGGACCTGCAGATCCAAACTCGATATTGTCCGAACGTTCTTCAATGCATATTTGTGCGCTGCCTTATCGCGGGATGCGATACTTAGCGCCACTCTCTTAGACTCAGGTTCGTTTTGTGTTATCTCACCTGTCCATCGTAAACACAACTCTTCAGAGGGACCATCGATTCCCAGCTCCTCCGCTACACGGATCTCCAGTAAGGTACATGCTGACCCTTCATCTATCAGAGCAAATGTTTGCACTGATCTCGCGGGCCCATACAGTGTCACTGGTACGTACCGGAAGAGCGCCTTATCGTTCTGCCCATTATGCAGAATAATCGCATCCTCCTTCTGACACGTTTTAGCGGTATTCGATCCACTTCTCTCTGAGCCGTGTAGAAGAGGATGATGCTCTTGGGTGCAGCCATCTACGCCACACTCTTGTTTCATCCTGCAATGCATTAGAAAGTGCTTACAAAAGCATCGCCAACAAAGTCTGTTCTCTTTGATGAACAGCCACCTGTTCTGGTTGCTCAGGGATGAGAACTCCTTTCATCCTTCCAGTTTATGAGACCCCGTACACTTGCGACATACCATTGTTGAAGCTCTGTCATTATCGTTGTGAACCATAAGCCTTGCCTTTGTGCTTCTATTGTTTGACCTTGACTCGGCCGAGTCTGCTGCCACCGGTACTGACATCACAGCACTGGCACATGTCGCCAATTTGAACAACCAGTCATCAAAATCTGCGATGTCCACCTTGGGCAAATTTGCTCTATGTCGTGCCCAGTCCAGCTTCAGATCACATGGCAGTTTATTAGACAAACTGCGTAAAAGCATTGGGTCGCTTAAGTATTCAGAGAGCCCAATAGCGTTCACTGTGGCTCGGTAGTTTTGAACTGCTAGAGCTAAGCGAAGCAATCCCTCCAAATTACTCGATTTCACAGCCGGCTCCATTCGTAGCTTCGTCTGCAGCGTCTGATGTATGACATCTGGTCGCCCGTAAAGCATCCTCAGCGTATCTACGTCCTGCGTCACTGTAGCAGGCACCATTAATTTTCCACGTACAGCCTCTAAAGCAGCCCCTTTTAAGCTCTTCTGCAGCCGAATCAGGTTCTCTTGATCGCTGAACCCGCAACGTTCTGTAGATTGCTCATAGTTCACAATGAACATTGGCCACTCCTCCGGGTTGCCTGAAAAATACGGTAAATCTTTGGTGATTACTTGCCGAGTCGCTATCTGTGAGGCCGTAAGCGATATGTCTGGCGCCAAGTGCGATGGACCAGCAAAACACGTGGGTGTAGTATGCCAACCATCCCGCGCCGCTGTCGGTCTCTCAACTGTATTACGCAACGGTAATTGCGATGCGTAACTCCTCCAAACTATGTTGTGGGAAACACGTGACTCTGCACACCTCCAAGTGCCACAGAACACGTGCAAGCTGATCCGCAGGCAGGACCACGTCCTGCGCCTGATAGATAGCTCGCCTGTGGGTGTGGTGCAGATCTGATCACTGTCGGCGTCTCCCCAACTCCACTGCTGCTAAACTCCACTGTAGAATGCAGCAAATTGCCTGGTAGCATGCCACCAGGTTGCGCGGCCATATGCTGCTCCGTTCCACTTCCTGCTATGGGCGAAATCCACTGATCGCCCCACACAACGCCTTGCTGCGCTGCGAACTGTTGACTTTGTGTCCCTTGGTGTGACCATGTGACTCCACAGCCTGTGGACACGTTAGTTGTGGCAATTGTATCCATCGTGGCCACGCCCGTGTGCGTACCTCTAACATGAGACCTCTCCACAGAACTTTCACTTGCCTCTGTTCTTTGTGCAGCCAGGTTGCTGCCACTCGCCAGAACACTTGCTTGCAAGCAGGAGTTTTCATTAGCCGACCCGTCCAAGGGCGCTACCTCGTCCGTATTCATCTTGATCGTAAGCGTTGTTCCTTGGTTGGCAACGATCTCCTCTTGATCACGCTGTTGTTGTTGTTAGCCGGTGTAATGCTGCGTCAATGTGGCCACCAATGTGTAGCCCACAACTCTATTGCGCAGCACCAGTGTTTTTTAAAATGTTGGCTCGCGTCGCTAGATTGCGAAATCAATCCAATAAAGTTTTTCACGTTTTTTAAATTTCAATTCTTAATTCAATTTTTATTCAAAGAAAGTACGTTTAGTTATATGAATATATATGAGAAAGGTTAAGTAAAGATGAATAAGTAAAGACAATTAAGTAAAGACTATTAAAAAACACGTTTTAAACGTGGCTTGACAACAACTCGCGTTTTAGATTTTTCTCCTCCTTACTGGCTTTTTGCAGCTTGTTTTATAGCGGCGCCAGGTCCCGTTTCTTACGTTTAACGGCTTCTCCCAATTCGCTCCTATGCAAATTCTCAAGTCATGCCCTCGCCGCCAGACAGCTGTTTGGTTTGCTGTTTACGTTAGCAGCTGCGGTTACGCCGCGGGGTTGCCACTTAGGTTCACGCGGCAACATATATTTTATTTTGTATTTGAAGGGAAGTACAAAGCCACAGGTTAAATGGACTGGCCAATGTACTTAGAATAATATGGATGTGTTAGTAGTGGAACATGCATGTATATGTGGATATATTTATTTAAACAGCATGAAAAAATGGATCGCATAAACATAAAAAAATTTTAATTTTGGAGGAGGGTTTTTGTTGTTTTTTTTTATTTTTTATTAGAACTGTGTGTATGGGAATGTATGTATAGGTACGTATGTGTGTGGGTATGTTGCGCTTTTGGCGGATTAGATATGTGGAGAGTTGTTGATGTACGTACGTATGTACTTACATATATGTATATATAAAAATGGCGAGTTTTTTTTCCTCTTTTAATTTTCACTTCTTTTTTTTTTATTTATTTGGAAAACACACACAGCACCTCCTCCAAAAATACACTTAGGAAAATGTGTACAAATTGTAGTACTTAGCTGGAAGTTTGTAGCGTAGCAAAAAAATATCCACCGGTGTGAGCTTGGGTGAGCGAATTGGGGGGAAACTTTGAGTTTCCAAAACTATATATAAATCCGGCTCTAAGGTCCAATTTTTGTGGTTGGGTGGATAAATCCTTCTTCGCTGACTGCTTCTTGTTGGTTTGAAAAAACTGTTTGAGTGTTCATGGGTTTCGTATATGTTTTATTCCAATTATTTCTCTATCGTCGTATGTCCAAGTTAAATTCCTTTTCCGTTTTAAAGAATAAAAAAATTAACGAATTCAGTTAGAGGCCTTGAGACCTTGGTTTATTGTAGAATATTTTGTGTCTAAATTAACTTATGACAATTAGGCCCTACCTAAGCTGTGGGTTGTGGCGGCGAAGTCGGCTGCAGCGGTCAGCGGCGGCAGCGATGTTGACGGCGGCAAAGTTGGTCAAGCTTCCTAGAACTGTATCTGCACTTTGCTTGTGCAGAAATTTCATGACGGCGATGTTGGGCAAGAGTTGCAGCTGCACTTGGCGTGTGCAGGAAATTATCCAGACGCTAAGTCAGCATTTCTTTATGCTTGTGTCGCAACGCGGAATTAATTTGAATTTATATTTTGGTTTTGGGCTGATGACCGGGATTGACATCTGTGGCATTAACTCTTCCCCCTCTGATTAACGCTTGTCCTCAAGCGGTCATTAAAAGAATGGAATGTCGTTGAATTTCGGTCTTGAAGAAAACTGGGAGTTATGTTCCCGCTTCTTAAGTGCATCGATTGGAGGTATGTTGATGGACTGCTGTAGTTTTGGTATCTCAATGGTTTCAGTGGGAATAGTTGATGCAAGTTGCAAAATTACCTCCTTCCTTTTATGGTTATAGCAATGCAGGACTGAATTTAAAATAACTGCCACGATAAACAGCAACATCAAGGTTATTCTGTTGATCGACGAATGCGTTCGTAGTTTTTGAAGCTGTTCCGTATTATTTAAATGCAGTTCGTCTAGTGCTTTCAAAGAGAGGATTTTGAGTCGTTCGATCTCCATCGGGGCAAGCTGAATAGTGTTTGACCCAGGTTTCATTATTGTCAGTTCTACGTTGTTGAATTCCTTGTCGTTGATGAAGATTGTCTCATTCCAGAAGTTTACAAGGTATGAACCTTTAAGTAGTTGTGCGCTGTCCTGCCATTTTAGGGTGCCGTTGAAATCGTTCAGGAAGATGATGCCATTACTGATTTCTTCAAGTTGTGGGACGTGATCCGCGTTGCTAAATTCACACAGCGATTTTTTCCCTTTAAGTAACTTAGGTAGACAAGTAGTATTACTTAAGTCAATCATTTTATCCTTACTACATATTTTAACATTATTGTAGGTTTTACAATCCTTTTTTATTCCAAACATTTTATCTTGATAATGAAATAACTCTTTTTCTGCCAAATTTATTATTACATTATTCTTTACTATGGGTTTCACAAGAATGTTTTGGTAGTCTGTCTGTTCTAAGTTTGGAATTTTTATTACATAGAGTAATGATGTATCGTTATTTGAAATGGAGACATCAGAGAATTCCAACATTTCCTCAATAGATAGAGGTGGCATATTACTATTTTGTAAATTGGTCACTTATTGCATTTAGTTCAGTTTCTCCCAACAAAAAAGCTATTTATTACATTAATTTTTGCCCATTGGATGGCATACTTTATATTGATTACTTCTTCTTTTAAGAGTCTTATTTGATTTTGAAAACTTATGGCGATTTCATTGCTTAAAGATGAATCTTTTCTGATTGAATTCGTTAGGTCGTTTGAGATTTTTGTTAACTTATTAATGCGGTCTTATAGTTGCTTGTTGATAATAAATTGCTTATTGTCATTTGAAATAAGCTTGTTCATGTTTTCGGTTAGCATTACCAAGTCATCATGGTCTGGACTACCAGCCACATATTTCCAAGCAGTGCCTATAATATTAATATATCTAGTATGACGTTTGTTGAATGACGTCGTGCTGTAAAGTATGATATAGACTGTTGGTTTTGAGGTCTTGTTCCGTGTGGTACTGTAACTGGTCGAGTGTTTTTTAAATAAGGTCCAGGTCTATGACATTGATATGGCGTGTTGTGGATACGCACATCTTGCCAATTCCTTTATAAATGGTAGCGGTCTGTGCGTTAGTGTAATTGGTAACATCAATGGATCCATGTATTAGGTCTGCGGCAAGCAATATCCTGTAAACAATTATTCGCTCTTAATATTGCTTTTATGGACGATTTTTTCTGAATTGGTTAGTACTGTAGTTTTTTGATTTTCCTTTACAATTTCTTTTCTGAATCTAGCTGATAGTTTTGAGCCTAATATGGTATTAACTTTGACGTATATTTTGTCCCCTGGTTTATAGTCGCGTATAGCCTTCCGGTTTTTGTTGTGATATTGTTAATTATCGTTTTGTTTTTGTATTAATCGGTCAATGTTGTCCTGTCTGGCTTTTTCGTATTGTTCTGGATTAGTCGTGACATTTCTGCCGAAGAATACTGCCAATAGTCGTTTCTTTGTAACAGAATGAACAGAATAGTTATATTCTTAAATAGCTCTATCCAAAACTTCCTGAAAATCTCTGCAAGTTGCTTCCCTTTTAAGACATCTCATGAATGCTGGGAGCGTAGAATGAAATCTTTCTACTTGTCCGTTGACAGTGCTTTTGTAGGGTGGTGCTTTAATAATCTCGATTCCGAGTTGATCGCTTAGCATAAATCTGATTGAAGCTGAGTTAAGTGTTTTTTCGTTATCCACCACTATGTACTTTAGACTTGATTATTCTTCCCTGTGCTATCTTTGAGAACTTGTCAATGGCTGTCAACACCAAGTTTTTTTCAGTAGAATAAATGTCTATGTGGATTTTGTGTCCGGGAAATTCCGAGGTTTCCTTTAACTGCGGATTTGGGGGGTGTCTGTCATATTTTTCTTCCTTGCAAACTTTACATTGTTTTGTCAGCCCAGCTATTCTTTGCTTCATCTTTGGGAAATAGAATTTCTCTGACAACTGCATTTTATTTTCTTGGCAATTCCGATGTGCACTGTTATGAACTCTGAGGATTTCTTCATCTTGATCTGTTTCATTAGTCAGGTCCTCTACCTTCATGTGAGTGAAATCCCTAAAGTGCTTTGGTTACACAGATTGGATTTGTCCCATTATGTCTTCTGTTGTTATGATTCCGTTAATAACGGAAGGGTTAAGATGTTTCTTCAGTATGTCAGTCAGGTCTTTAGTAGTATATTGCGGTCGTGATATGGTGTGTCTGTGAAATGTCGGAAAGGGTATGTCAAAGCTATAATCTGTCTTGTCGGCTTTGTTAATATGGATTTGGTTTCTGAAGGCATTAATAGGTGCTTCAATGCTGTGTATTAAATCTTCTGCTGAGCTCTCAGCGCTGTGCTGGGTCGAAACCACTGAATTTATTTGGTTGGGGGTTGCAATTCGAGATAACGCATCGGCTAAACGTTTTCTTTTCCCGGTTTGTACAAAATTTTATAATCATATTCCTCAAGGAGTGATTTCCACCTTTTGATTCTGGCATTCCCATTCCAACTACTAAGGGAATGTGTTAGTGGTTGATGGTCCGTAAATATTTTAGCCTTGGCTTTACCGTAGAGGTAGTTTCTAAGTGCTTTCAATGCCCAAACTATGGCTAGCATTTCTTTCTCGTTTGTAGCATACTTTTCTTCTGCCTTCGAAAGCGTTCTTGAGAGGAAGTATATTGGTTGATTATCCTGCGATAGGACAGGACCAATAGCAAAATTCGAAGCGTCAGTAGTCAAGTGGAATTCTTTACTGAAATCCGGGAATCGAAGCACTATGTCGTTAGACACGAGACTACATTATAGCTTTTTAAAGACTTCGAGCGCTTCTTCATTTAGATGGATTGGTTTTTGTGAAGACTTCTTTTTGTACACTCGTCCGTCTTCCCCTCTTAAAAGAGAGCTAAGGGGTTTTGCCAGCTCAGCGTAATTTTGGATGAACCTCCTGTAATAACCGGAAAGGCCCAAAAAAGATCTTAGGTCTTTTAATGTCTTGGGACATGGATAATCGGCTATTGCCGCTACTTTGTTTGGATTTGTCTCGATTCCTTTGTCAGATACACCAAAACCGAGGAATTCGACCTTAGTCTCAAGAAATTCGCATTTGTCCAACGAACAAGTTTATTTTTCGGTAATCTTTTACTATCCTGTACTGTCTGTTTCCGTAAGAATCTGGTTTTTTACTAACGATCCATGCTGGTGAATTGTGAGGAGAGCGGGACGGTCTAATGATACCGTTGTCTAGAAGTTCCTGGATTTGTTTATTGATTTCGTCTTTTAAATACATGGGATATTGGTAAAATTTCGAATACACTGGTGTATCCGAGGTTGTACGAATTTCTGCCTTCACGTTGGTCGTGTAGGTCAGTTTTTCATTTGGATCTGAGAACAAGTTTGGGTATACAGTGATTAACTGATCTAATTTTTCTTGTTGGTGTAGGTTCATATGATCTGTTCTAAGAACGATATTGTTTATCGCTGCTCATCTTTCCTCTGTAATGTTAATGGAAATATTATCGTTGATGGTCATGATCAACCCTTTTGAATTAATAACAACCCCTAACTTCTTAAAGTAATCCTATCCAAGGATAGCATCGAATGATTTTAATGATGGAAGAAGAAAAAATTTAATTTTCTTATCTGGTTGGCCGAATAAAATAGCCTCTTTATGGTGTGTTATACGGTTGCTGCCTCCTACCGATACAGCGTCAAATGGTTGTTCGTTTCTTTCGGGATTCGTTGCGTGTTGTGGTTGAATGTAGTTTCTGTCTGACCCAGAATCAATAAGGATCCTGAGTACTTTTCCACCTTTTACTCTACATTCAAAGTATGGAAGAGAGGATCGTTTTATTCTAAAAAATGAAGGTCCGAGTAGTCCTTCTGGTTGTTATCATCATTATTTTCGTTTGTGTCAATTTGCTCAACGTATTCTGCAAGTGATTGCTCATACTCAGTTTGGGCTTCGATTTCCGCCAACTCCTGTTCGTATTCTGCCATATTGGCGGTGGTCTCGGAAGAGCCAGTTTGTCCACTATCGTTTGACTGAATGTTAAAATTTCTTTGCCTTTTTGGCATTTCTGGAATAAGACCGGGCGGTCTTTTCCCTACATCGAAACTTGGCCTGTTCATATAATTAACCTGTCTGGTTTGGATGATTTTATCCACTTCCTTTGGCTCTGGTCGTGGTTGAGCTTTTTGTGCCATTGGGCGAGGTGGTGCGACCGGTTGTTGAAATCCGCCTTGGCGTTGGTTACTCATATGCTGTTGCTGGTATCCCAAATTATTTTGGTAAGATCTGAAGTGTTGCTGGGGACCATGTTGCATATAATTTCTTTGAGGTATCATTGGCATCTGATTTTGCCGAAATAATGGGGTATTTCCTACTCCTAACATTCTAGGCATAGGAACGGGCTTTGGGTTTGGTGGTCGGAACCCAGAGGGCTGTGTTCTATTGGTCGCATGATTTGATCGAAAACTTTGGTTTTCAAGTATGAGACACAAGTGTAATGCTTGTGGTAGATCTGCGGGCTCTTTCATGACCAGGAGACGTGAAAGATCTCCGCGTAGCCCGCGAACAAAGGTGTCCAAGGCTTTGTCCCTATATAACTTTGTCATTAGTTAATCGGATTCTTTAGTCAATTCCATGCAGCCTATCTTGTTTAAAATCAAAGACAGATGCTTATAAACTGTCTGGTGGAATTCTTTCACCGATTGGTTGCTACCCTGGACAATGGTGGTCATTTGGTACTCCAAGGTACCCAAGTCACGTTTATCAGCATAATGTAGGGTTACCTATTTATTTCATTTCTGATGGTATGTAATATACCGAAGTACGTAGATGTGCCTTCCTGACCAACATAATTATTAAGAATTCTGTCCACTCCCTTTTTCCAGGAGCTGAACTCAGAAGGATCGCCTGAAAAGTCTCGGAGGCATTTTTCTACATCCGGTACTCTATCTCGGTCGTTGAGGTTACCACGATGCTCTGGAGCAATTTCTTGGTCAGTCGCATTAAAAAGGTTTTGATTAGAATTATTGATTTCACTGAGTAGCCCCGGTAGAATTTGTGCTAATATTTGGGCCACTCTATTGGTTAAATCTTCCTGGTTTTCCATGTTTCTGTTCTGTAAATATTCTTCCTGCCTTTGTATCTGTCTTTCCTGTTGTCTCTGTTGTTGTTGTTCGTCGAAAGATGCGCTTAATGTGTCTTGAGTGTTAAGGATAGGGGGTCTTATGAGATTATTTGTATTCGCCATAAAGTTCTGAAGTGGGTTATCTAAATCTACTGTTTAGGGACTTGCTTTAGATGTGTTAATAAAATTATTGCTGGGAAAAAGTAACCTTTTGTCAGGAATTTCAGAACAATTGATATTAATATGTTTTTTGAAAAAATGTTGGATTAATCGATTTATCACAAAAAAATTATTTTTTTTTTTTTTTATTGAAAACTTTTTGTTTTTTTATTTTTCCAGTTTTTTCCAAAAATATTATTTTGCTTTGTGCTCCAAATTATTCTTCTTTTAAAAATATTTTAATTCGTAATTCGTATCCTTTTTTTTTTTTTTTAAAAAACTTCTGAGACTAATTCCTTATTATTATTTTGACGATTTTACTTGTTTGTTGTTTCTATTCTGCTTCGAATATATTTTTTGTTAAAATTTTTGTTGGCAATTGGTTTGCTTGTATTCTTATTTCAATATTTTTTTTGCATTTCTTTTTCATGCGTTCACTTAATCACTAACTTACAATATAGTTGATATGGCCACCCTTCCTGGCGGTCCGGATTTCATCCTTTTTGGGTATAATTATCCTACTGGGGATCCTGCGACCAGCACTCCGTGAAGGTATTCTGCGGACGGACCTGACAGAATTGTGGTCCACCGATGGATAGTTGAAGAATTAAGTTCTAGTACTACCTTTGATTTCTTTAACACCGGGAAGAAAAATTAATTTCCTCGAGTCACACCGAATGTCTATTTGTATTTTTGAAACCGACCAAATCGCGTCTTAGAAACTGTTTTGCTCTATCGTCGCGTCGCGTACTTAGAAAACGTTTTGCTCTATCGTACCGTTGGTGGGTCCCTGCTCGGGCGCCAGTTAAATTCCTTTTCCGTTTTAAAGAATAAAAAAATTAACGAATTCAGTTAGAGGCCTTGAGACCTTGGTTTATTGTAGAATATTTTGTGACTAAATTAACTTATGACAATTAGGCCCTACCTAAGCTGTGGGTTGTGGCGGCAAAGTCGGCTGCAGCGGTCAGCGGCGGCAGCGATGTTGACGGCGGCAAAGTTGGGCAAGCTTCCTAGAACTGTAGCTGCTTTTTGCTTGTGCAGAAATTTGATGACGGCGATGTTGGGCAAGAGTTGCAGCTGCACTTGGCGTGTGCAGGAAATTAGCCAGACGCTAAGTCAGCATTTCTTTAAGCTTGTGTCGCAAAGCGGAATTAATTTGAATTTATATTTTGGTTTTGGGCTGATGACCGGGATTGACATCTGTGGCATTAACTTCTATGTCACTTCACTTGTTGACTTCAACTGACCACTTAAAAAAGAGCTTAATTCTAGCCTATGCTAAGCTTATGCTAAATGTCTTGAAAGCTCAAGTGGTGGATACTGGCTGGCGCCCACGCTGCAACGTGGTGCATGCTTTGCGGCTTAAACACCTTGTTTGTCATTGTATTTTTGATTTTCTCCTTTTGAGGTTGAAGGAACATTGGAATTTTTTTTTATACCCTTGCAGAGGGTATATTAAAATTGTCACGATGTTTGTAACGCATAGAAGGAAGCATTTCTGACCACATAAAGTATATATATTCCTGATCAGCATGACGAGCTGAGTTCATTTCCGTTTGTCCATCTGTCTGTCCGTCCGTCCGTCTGTCCGTCTGTTTCTATGCTATCTCCTCCCTCAGTTTTAAAGCTATCTTGACCAAACTTTGCAAAAAGTCTTTAGATACAAATACGCTGCACATTTGTCGGAATCGGCCGGATCGGATGACTATATCATATAGCTGCCATAGGAACGATCGGTCCAAAAACTAGTTCTAATGAAAAAAACTTTTTTGTTTTCCATCATAGCGTCACCAATCGTGGTATGTAAAAGTTTTATATGCTTCCACACAATTCCGGAAAAATTTATCAAAATCGGATGACTATAGCATATAGCTGCCATATAAACGGTCGCTCAAAAAACTAGTTCTAGTGAGAAAAACTTTTTTGTTTTCCATCGTAGCGTCACCAATCGTGGTATATATTAGTCTTATATGATTCCACACAATTCTGGAAAAATTTATCGAAATCGGATGACTATAGCATATAGCTGCCATATAAACAATCGGTCCAACAACTAGTTCTAGTGAGAAAAACTTTTTTGTTTTCCATCGTAGCATCACCAATCGTGGTATATATTAGCTTTATATACTTCCACACAATTCTGGAAAATTGATCAAAATCGGATGACTATAGCATATAGCTGCCATAGGAACGATCGGTCTAAAAACTAATTCTAGTGAGAAAAACTTTTTGGTTATCAATGGTAGCGCCTTTCAAAAACTGCAAGGGTATTTAAAACATCGGCGTAGCCGATGTTAGCCTTCTATTTTTATACACTTGAAAAGTGTATATTAATTTTTCCCAGAAGTTTGTAACGCATAGAAATATTCATTTCCGACCCCATAAACTATATATATTCTTGATCAGGACGACGAGCTGAGTTCATTTCCGCTTGTCCGTCCGTCCGTCTGTCTGTCCGTCTGTCCGTCTGTCTGTTTCTACGCGAACTAGTCTCTCAGTTTTAAAGCTATCGAGCTGAAATTTTGCACAGAGTCTTCTTTTTACTGCACGCAACTAATATGTCGGAACCGGCCGGATCGGATAACTATATCATATAGCTGCCATAGGAACGATCGGTTTAAGAACAAGTTCTAGTTAGAAAACCTGTTTTGTTTTCCATCGTAGCGTCACTAATCTTGGTATATGTTAGTTTAATATGCTTCCACATAATTCTGGAAAAATGTATTAAAATCGGATCACTATAGCATATAGCTGCCATAGGAACGATCGGTCGAAAAATAAGTCTTTGTGGGAAAAACTTTTTTGATTTCCATCGTAGCGTCTCCAATCGTAGTATATATTTGTTTCATATGTTTCCACACAATTCTGAAAAAATTTATCAAAATCGGATGACTATAGCATATAGCTGCTATATAAACGGACGGTCAAAAAACTACTTCTTGTGAGAAAAACTTTTTTGTTTTTTATCGTAGCGTCCCCAATCTTGGTATATATTAGTTTTATATGCTTTCACATAATTTCGAAAAAAAATTATCAAAATCGGATGACTATAGCATATAGCTGCCATAGGAACGATCGGTCGGAAAATGTGTTTTACTAAGAAAAGTTTTTTTTATGGTATCAAATTTTTATTATCAATGATTTAAAAATTTCTAAAGTTTTTCAAGTGTATTAAAACTTCGGCACAGTCGAAGTTAGCTTTGCCTTCTCGTTTTTATTTATTTCGTTTAAAAGTAACTTCGTCTTTCAGACACAGTTACCAAATAATATAATATTTACATTATATATACATGAAAAACAGAGAGAATGAGTAGGATATAAAAAACATTATGAGAAAAGAGAAAACAGAAGAGGAAAAGAAAATCCTTTCGATCCGGTGGAGGTACTTTAGTTAGTCTCAATGACCAGCTACGCCCCTGCTCGCAGCATATATGATCGAAAGAGTTCCTAAGATGTAGAGTAGGATAGCTATGCAAGAGCAAGATTGTGTAGGATAAGTGATCTAAGACACTCGTCAGAGATGTTACCACTGAGAAGAGGATAGAACTTATTGTAATCCCTGCACAGAATACGAAATTGACAGTTCGAGGCATATGACGAAGACGCAATCGGAAGCCACAAGGGTGTAAAATTCCTTGTATGTCTTGCTGGGACAAAAAAGTTCACACTACTAAGTAGGTTTCTGCATCTATATTACCCTTTATAAGCTTGTGCATGAACAAAATACCCAACATAGTGCGTCTATGTTCAAGTGTTGGTAAGTCTATAAGTTTTAGTCTAGATTTATACGGGGGGAGTCTCAAAACAGGGACCCAGCCAAGGTTACGCAGAGCAAACAAGAGAAACTGCTTCTGGACTGATTCGATCCGTTTACGAAGAATATCCGATTGGGGATTCCAAATACAGGATCCGAACTCTAATATCGGCCTCACGAGAGATGTGTACAAGAGCTTGGTCGTGTACGGATTATTAAACTCCTTAGACCAGCGTTTAATAAAGCCTAGCGTACCCATGGCTTTATTCACAGTGAGTTGAATGTATAAGAAGGTATAACAGAGAGTTTTGCAATGCCCCTGTAGTTGGAGACGTCAGAGCGTGATCCCTTTTTATGCAAGGGAATTATGAAAGATTCTTTCCATGGCGCTGGGAATAAAGACTGTTCAAGTGACTTGGAAAACAAAATGTGGATAGGATAAGCGAGGGAGTATGCACATTGCTTTAAGACGCACGAAGGCACATTATCCGGACCAGGAAAAAAATTCGACTTTAGCGAAAGTAAGCCATTCAGAACAGAAGAAAAAGAAATCGAGGGACACTGTATAAAACTATACGAAGAAATAGGATAATAATAGCCAGTACAGGCATCGGACGACGAGTAAGTGGATTGAAAAAATTTTGCGAAAAGATTTGCAATATCGTTGTCAGAACAAGCATTATGATTTTGAAAATAAAGCGAAGAGGGAAAAGCATTGGACCGTCTTTTTGAATTAACAAATTGGTAAAAGCTCTTAGGATCGTTGCTTAAGTTATTTTGTACACGAGAGAGGTAGTTTTTATAGCTGATACGGGTTTGGGCTTGAAATTTTGCCCTAGCAGTTGAGTATTTTGCGAAGTCTGATGATTTTCTTGATCTTTTGTAAACTTTAAGCAAGCGAGACTTGATATTTTTTAAATGTCTTAGTCTTGCACAACTCCAAGGCACATTATTTTTATACACTTGAAAAGTGTATATTAATTTTGCCCAGAAGTTTGTAACGCATAGAAATATTCATTTCCGACCCCTTAAACTATATATATTCTTGATCAGGACGACGAGCTGAGTTCATTTCCGCTTGTCCGTCCGTCCGTCTGTCTGTCCGTCTGTCCGTCTGTCCGTCTGTCCGTCTGTCTGTCTGTTTCTACGCGAACTAGTCCCTCAGTTTTAAAGCTATCGAGCTGAAATTTTGCACAGAGTCTTCTTTTTACTGCACGCAACTAATGTGTCGGAACCGGCCGGATCGGATGACTATATCATATAGCTGCCATAGGAACGATCGGTCTAAGAACAAGTTCTAGTTAGAAAAACTTTTTTGTTTTCCATCGTAGCGTCACTAATCTTGGTATATGTTAGTTTTATATGCTTCCACATAATTCTGGAAAAATGTATCAAAATCGGATCACTATAGCATATAGCTGCCATAGCAACGATCGGTCGAAAAATAAGTCGTTGTGAGAAAAACTTTTTTGATTTTCATCGTAGCGTCTCCAATCGTAGTATATATTTGTTTTATATGTTTCCACACAATTCTGAAAAAATTTATCAAAATCGGATGACTATAGCATATGGTTGCCATATAAACGGTCGGTCAAAAAACCACTTCTAGTGAGAAAAACTTTTTTGTTTATTATCGTAGCGTCCCCAATCTTGGTATATATTAGTTTTATATGCTTTCATATAATTTTGAAAAAAATTATCAAAATCGGATGACTATAGCATATAGCTGCCATAGGACCGATCGGTCGGAAAATGTGTTTTACTAAGAAAAGTTTTTTTTTATGGTATCAAATTTTTATTATCAATGATTTCATAATTTTAAATATCTGATATCTATATCCTATATATATTTTACCGGTTATATCAGTTGAAGTAAAGTTTTTCAAGTGTATTAAAACTTCGGCACAGTCGAAGTTAGCTTTGCCTTCTCGTTTTTGGTCGAATTTTACAAGCTCTTGAGGAATAGATATATCAAATAAGCTATACAGTTTTGAATAAAACATTTTTGTGGCTGTTTCTACACAAATAACTTGATTTAGATAAGACCAGTCAGTATTTAACAATAGATTATTAAGGAGTATATAATCAGTTTTCCTAAAGCATCGCCTAAATATCATGTTAGTAGGTTCAGCAACCACAGTTACGCAAGGGAGATCGAATTCAACTTCTAGAGTGGGATGAAAAACATCTTCAGGACTAGAAATTGGGGATGTACGTGAAATAGCAGTAAAAGGATTATCTGAAAAAAATAAATCCAGTACACGACCAAGCGAATTTTTGACAAAGTTTGCCTGAAACAAAGACAAGCTAAACAAGCAATCCAAAAAGCTATGCTGGCAGGTAGGAATAAAAAATGCAGAATCAGAGGAAGGAACCCAGGAAACAAAAGGAAGATTAAAGTCGCCCACAGCAACTTGAAAATCACAGTCGCGACAGCGCTTGGAAATGAGCTCTATCGCAGAGGCATGCTTTAAATAAGTGGACTCTTCAGAAGAAGGAGGAAGATAAGAGCAGCTTAGAAATATATTAGAATCTCCAATGCTCACAGAAACACAAACAAATTCGATGTCGTCTGTATCAGGAAGATGAATAAGAGAAGTTAGAAGATTTTGGTTAACAGCAATTAAGACTCCACCTCCATTACGATCCTTGCGGTCGACCCTAAAAATGCAATAAGAATTGCATAGAACCTCGCTGTTAAGTATATGAGACTGAAGCCAAGATTCTGTCATAATTAAAATGTCAGCATCAAAAGAAAAACTATTTAAATAAAGGGATTGAAGTTTACTTCGAATTCCCCTTACGTTTTGGTATCTGATGATGAGGGACGATTTGAGTTTTTTGGGAACTTAGGAAGAGTAGCAATATTACGCTTGGGTCTAGACTCAAATTCATGAAGTATTGCAAATTCAGGCCAGAGATCGGACTGAAGAATCTGGTTCATAAAAGAATGTGGAACAATTATTTTAAATGATGACATTGACCGAGGTTTAGGAAATTTAATTTTATAAACCCTTACGTCCGAACATCCAGTGAAATGGGAAATACAATTCTTTAAATCATTCTCAGTGGTATCAGGGCAAAGGCGAGACACAAAGATTTCCTTCTGAGGTGGAACTGCTACAATCGGCCGAAAAGAGAGCCGAGCATTAGCGGACGTAGAGGTCGAGGGAACATTAATATCAGAGGCAGTGGTAGCAGCACCGTTGACGGCACATCCATCTGCAGAAGATATTTCAGGAGGTGCTGGAGGAGCTGCCGCGGGCACTGCAGCAGGAACTATTGCAGCAACACCGTTGGCGGCACATTCAGTTGCAAGTGGTAAATATGGAGTAACTGAAGGGGCAACCACAGCAGCAGGAGTAGCGGCAGGAATGGCGGCAGGAGTAACGTCAGGCAAAGGTTCAGGTGGAGGATTTGCATTGTCCACAGCGGACGGAGACGAGGCTGCAGCTGGAAAAGCTGTGTTGAGACAGTAGGTTCATCAGAGGAGATTTCAACCTGAGCAGGTGAATTTTCTTCGGCGTCAGTAATTATAGGGTCAGTCACCGCTTCGGCAGATGAACTGTCCCTATTATTATTATGGTTATGGAATGGTTTTGAGCTTTAGCTTAACGGTAAATACATTATCGTAAACACCTTCTTTTTGAGCTGTTTGTTTTAATTTACTGATAGACGTTATGTCATGTCTAGCCAACTGCATCTACATCTAATAATAAATATAATACATAAAAGATGTAAATTTTATAGTTTTTTTTTTTTTTTTATTATGGTCGATAGAAGCATTGAAAGCCAACTTGATCGCGGGACCACGATCAAAGTGTGGGACTTTCACCGCACTAAACTACCGCAGCTTACAATATATATTCCGCATACTTTAGCGATAGCGCAGTGGTTTGTTCGTCCCTCTTGTTCGGGGTGTGCGGGTAGCAAGCCTTTGCCGCAGCACCAAATCGCTGCTTTTCCAAGATCGCTTTTTACCCATTTTGTGTCGTCTATGTCTTTGTAGGGCTCACTGATTAGTGTTGCGTCGATAGCCTCGTCCAGGACCGTTTGGTGCAAGAGGTCCTGGGCGGCTGCACAGTGGTTAAGGTTTATTTGAAGTATCTTCATTCTTGTTGTTTTGTGCTCCCCCCGTAACGCATAGCACAGTGCTTACTTCCCGGGTAATGTTTGGTGTTCCCCTTATTCCCTGTCATGCAGAGGAAGCATTCTGGTTCCGCGTGGCAGTCCTTTGCCTTGTGCCTGGGCTTCCCACATTTCATAAAGCAATCTGATCGGTCGACCTCGCTTTTGCACGCCTTCGAGAAGTGGCCGAATCCTAAGCAACGATAGCATCTGGTTCCAGTATGCGGCAGCTGACCCATCCAATTTTAATCTTCCCTTTCTCCAGTAATTTTTTGGCTTTTGACTCTTTGACTTTAAGTACTGCCGTCTGGGTGTTGTAGTATGCCTCCCTAAGTGACTTAATGCAGTCCTCACTAATATCATTGTCCTCGGGTAGGAGCTTGTGAACTGCCCCTATGATCTCTCCTTTGGTCGTGGCTTCGTCCAGATCTCTTATCTCGATAAGGGTTTCCTTAGACAGCGTGCGGATAGTGGCTTGTTCTCCAAGATTTTAGTTATTCCCGCTTTGAATCTGTAGGTTGATCCTTATTGCAGTCAAGCTCTACCAATAGTTCTTCCTTTTCCGTCCTTCGAACCTTGTGAACGCTATCTCCCAGTTCTTTTAAAGTGCGGTCGTATCTCATTGCGCGAAGGATGTCACTATAGGACATATTTCCAGTTTTGGCAATAAGCAGTGCGTCGGGTTTATTGGCCTTTCGTGTAGGCCTAGGTTTATGGCGCTTTGTTACTTTTTCCCAATTATCAGTGATTGGCTCTGCTGGGCTTTAGCCGTCTTTAGAGCCCATATCTGCAGCACACAGGTCAGCGCCTCGGGCGGACACCTTACTTGTTGAGGGCTTTATTGTTAAAGGGCTGGCAGAGCTGCCTGATGGTCCTTTTTGCCGTTTTTCGGCAATATTTTTCCTGGATGTCGGTGACCACTGTGTGCCTTGCGTTTTTACTTGGGCTTGGGACCTGTTTAATTGTCGGTACCTCTGTACCCGGATCGCTTTCGCCATCTTCAGGGCTAACTGCCCGTTCGGCTCTGACCGTTGCCCATTGTAGTGGCGGTGATCTCAACAACGCTGGGCGTCGTGCGAACGCCACCCAGCTGTCCTTATCCAGGATGTTTAGTTGGACAGATTTTGACGGACAAAAATAAAAATAAAACAAAAATTGCAAAAATTGCGAGATTTACCCAAGTAATTATTGGAAAAGAATAAATAAAAATAAATTTAAAAAACTTTTATTTTTATTCCGACCTTGATGGGATTCGAACCAGCGATCTTCCACACCAGAGTAGAACAGTCTATCCTCCACACCACAAGCGCTTCTGAATTCGCAACGATTTAAGCGCTGTACGTGCTAGCTGGACTGCTTCCGTTGTGGGAGGTGTGGACTGCTTTACCGACTTTGCTGCATGTATGCACTTCAACGCCCACACACACACCCGTCGCGTTTTCGGCGAATATTCGGAACACCGGTAACTTCTCTCTGAGGTTAGGTTTTTACACTTTGCACTTTTGATTTTGTTGTTGTTGTTCGCGAGGTAGTTGCTTTGCTTGGGCATCACCCAAACAATTAAATAATAAAAATATTATGCACAACGAGCACTGTCTGATTGTTTGAACGCTTTCCTTGCTTGAAATTATGTTCACACACATTTATACCACTCATGTGGATTTGTCTTTGGATTCTTATCGGGAGAAAATTCACTTTTTGTAGAGACGATCAAAAACACGTCTAATCACTTTGACTTTCTCTCTCCTCTCTCCATCTTTCTTTTATTTTCTTTTATTGTGTTGTTTATTGCATTTGTGTAGATAATTGTGTTCATCTGATTATCTTCTAAAGTCAACTTTTTTGCACTAATAAAGGACTTTTGTTCTAGTTCCTCTACGAACTTACGTATACTTCCGTTGAATTGTGTGTTGTAAAGACGCCTCAATAATTCCTCACATGGGGTTTGTACTTTGAAGGCATCAATTAGGACTATTTTTAAATCCGTCCAGTTGTTTGCTGCTGCCAGTTGTGAAGCTCGTTGGGCATCTCCAGATATTTTCATCACGGTAGCTCCAAATAAAACATTTTGTTGACGAGCCTCCCTGGTTGGGTATAACTGCAAAGTGAAGTCCACTCGTCTGATGAATCCACTTAAGCGTTCTGGGGATCCTTCGAATATAGGCACCTGCCTAATCTGTCCCAGAGCTTGGTTGAGATGATGTTCAGATAATTGTTTGACTGTTTCTACAGGTGTTGTTACTGCTGCTGGTGGTTGTGCCATGATGATTTTTTGTTTTGAACGTTTTTAGCTGGCAAATTTGTATTTCGTGAAGATTTTGTTCACTTGTTTGGTTTTGGGGTTTTGTGATTTTAAGTCGACTTGATTTTTATTTTCACATTAATTTAGCGGTCACTCTTATTGTTGAAGAGGGCTTTAATTGTGAAAATTTTGGGGTTTGTGCGATCGTTTAAATTAGATTTTCACATAAGTCTAGCAGTCACACTTGGAAATTGAGCGGGCTATGATTGTGATTGATTTAATTTACGCGGGTTCTTTTGCGGACTAAGTATTTTCTTTGTAAATGTTTACAACTTGTACGAGTACTAGAATCTGGGATAGTGATTATCCTTTAGAGATTTAAAACACTTGACATGTCTGTCGACTGCGCCAATAAGAAGTTATTATTATTGGTTTAGATAAAAAAACGAGAAGGCAAAGCTAACTTCGACTGTGCCGAAGTTTTAATACACTTGAAAACTTTACTCCAACTGATTTAACTGGAAAAATATATATAGGATATAGATATCAAACATTTAAAATTTTTAAATCATTGATAATAAATAATGATAATGATACCATAAAAAAAACTTTTCTTAGTAAAACACATTTTCCGACCGATCGGTCCAATGGCAGCTATATGCTATAGTCATCCGATTTTGATAATTTTTTTCAAAATTATGTGAAAGCATATAAAACAAATATATACCAAGATTGGTGACTATACGATAGAAAACAAAACAGTTTTTCTCACTAGAAGTAGTTGTTTGACCGACCGTTTATATGGCAGCTATATGCTATAGTCATCCGATTTTAATAAATTTTTTCAGAATTGTGTGGAAACATATAAAACAAATATATTATACGATTGGAGTACGACTTATTTTTCGACCGATCGTTCCTATGGCAGCTATATGCTATAGTGCTCCGATTTTGATACATTTTTCCAGAATTATGTGGAAGCATATAAAACTAACATATACCAAGATAAGTGACGCTACGATGGAAAACAAAAAAGTTTTTCTAACTAGAACTAGTTCTTAGACCGATCGTTCCTATGGCAGCTATATAATATAGTCATCCGATCCGGCCGGTTCCGACATATTAGTTGCGTGCAGTAAAAGGAAGACTCTGTGCAAAATTTCAGTTCGATAGCTTTAAAACTGAGAGACTAGTTCGCGTAGAAATAGACAGACGGACAGACAGACGGACACACGGACGGACGGACAGACGGAATTGAACTCCGCTCGTCGTCCTGATCAAGAATATATATAGTTTATGGGGACGGAAATGATGTCGCTTAGCAAACCTCGGCTGAGAACTTTTGGAGAAAGAAGTTTAAAAAGCTTTTCTCTTATTGTCTTATTTCAATATCTTAAAAGGAATTTCATCAGCCTAGCTTTGAGCTGCGTCAGCATTTTGATTTGGTGGGAATAACGATGGGAGCGCTTGTTTATGTTGAAGTTTCCTGTTTATGTTTGGAAGGCTAGAATTGTTATTGTCACCAAAAGATCTTGGATTTTATGATTTTGTTTATGATTATGTGTCTGGGCTTTTATGCATACTTATGATATTTGGTTGCCAAGCGCATTTTATGGCTTTGGTCTTTAGTTACTAAAAATGTAAGAAATTAATGTTGGTTTTGGAAATGTATCAGATTAGTGAAATAGGAATATGTGACTATATATATTAGCTCCAGCGCTGCTCGATTCTGGCTCGCAAACCAACTTTGTAACTGAAGAGCTTGGACAACGATTGCAGATACGTAGGGAAGATTCATGTATCAGCTTGCTAGAAAATTGGAGATGCCAATTCCCAAGTCAAGAAAAAGATACATACAGTGGTGAAGTCGCGAGTTAATTGCAGTGAATTTTCAGCAGATTTTTGGATATTGAAATCGATTTCGAGCCTGACCACACAGTGAACGTAAGCGGCTGGAAAATTCCTGAAAACCTGCAATTAGCGGATCCCTATTTTTAGAAGCCACAAAAAATAGACATTTTGATAGGAGCTGAAACATTTTTTGAACTGTTAGCTATCGTTCAGATAAAACAAGGTCCAAATTGTCCGATCTTACAAAAAACCCTGCTTGGCTGGATTGTATCTGGACGATATACGTTGAACTCTTTGAACAGCCAAGAGAAAGTGGTTAACCTAGGCTGCCATTTAAATCCGATCCTAAGGTTTTTGGCAACTCATTTGAAGTTGGCGGCTTTTGTCGCTTGAAAGAAGGTTGTCCCGAGATAATGTTGTAAAGGAAATGTATATTGATTTTTTGGAAAAGTACCTTGCACTGGGACATATGACAGAACATGAAAACAAAATTTCAGACGCACCTCACTTGAGGCCACAAAGTACGACCACACAGTTGCGCGTTGTTTTTGATGCGTCTTGCGTCTACTAAGATACCGTTGAATGACATCCTGATTGTTGGTCCCACGATTCAGGAGGAGCTATATACTACTCTACTCCGCTTCAGATTAAATAAGTATGCGTTAACAGCGGATATTAAAAAGATGTATCGCCAAGTAATGGTGAATGAAGCGGATAGACAGTTTCAGCTCATACTTTGGAGGAGAGATCCATCTGAGCTTTTGAGAATTTTTGCATTAAACACCGTGACATTTGGCACTGCGACAGCTCCCTTTCTCGCGATTCGGTGTTCAAAAAGGTTGAGTGAGACTGCTCAAGTCTCGCGCCCTAAGGCAGCAGACGTTATTCGGCCCGAATTTTACGTCGATGATATGTTGACTGGTGCTGCATGCGTCGAAGAACTAAAGACAATTAAGTCTGAAGTGTCTCAGGTATTGCATGAGGCAGGGTTTGAGCTATCAAAATGGTTTTTGAATTCCCGTGAGATTTCCAAATCTGAGAGCACAGTCAAGCCAATAACGATCTCAGACTCAGAATTAACAAAAGCGTTAGGAATTCTATGGCTACCTCATGAAGACGTCTTCAAATTTAATCTATACGAATCTTTCATGAGTGTACCAGCGACAAAACGGAACATTTTGTCGGTGACGTCTAAATTATTTAATCCCCTCGGTTAAATCAGTCCCCTTATTTTAAAAGGAAAGATATTACTACAAGAACTTTGGTTATTTAATCTGGACTGGGATGAATCGATTCCAATGAAATTGGAAACCGAGTGGGAAGCTCTGAAGCTAACTTTTTCGGATATACAAAAGGTGGTTCATGCCTTCGCCGATGCTTCCATGAGATCATATTGTGCGTATATTTACGTACGTTGTTTGACTGCAGAAGGTCTTAAAGTTTCATTGTTGACCTCTAAATATAAAGTAGCTCCGCTCAAGACCAAAACGCTCCCAAGGCTTGAGTTATGTGCAGCTCACCTTCTAGCAGAACTTTGTCATAGGGTCAAGTCTTGGATTAAGGCTCCGATCGAACGCATTGTTTTCTGGTCTGACTCAGAAATAACGCTCCATTGGATTCGGTCACATCCCTGGTCGTTGTGGACTTCGTTTCGAATAGAGTGGTCGAGATTCAAGAGTGGACAGAGAATGCAACGTGGAGGCATGACGTTGACGAGTTGATGGAGTCAATATGGTTGACTGGTCCATCATTTTTACTGGAACCGGAATAAGATTGGCCTAAAATCACCCCCACTTTTCGTTGTCGAAAGAAATTCTTGAAACGGAATCTCGGAAATCAGCTGTCGGGCTGACAGTTGCAAGAAAAAATGTAAAGTTGTTGGAAATCATCAAGGGATACTCGTCACACCTTAAACTGCTGAGAGTGTATTTGTATTTATTCAGTTTCCTAATGCTACAAGTACAGAGACTTATTAATAATTGCATTAGTCACAAAAAAAACAATCAATAGAAAGAGAAAAAAGAAAAACAAAAAATTAAAATAAAGCTTAAACCTCCTACATATATAAGGCGGTGAACAGAGATTGCATTTACTTATTCTAACCTAATCTAACAGAGAGTGATAATGCTAATTTAATGTAGTTTTTAATTGATTTTTAAATTGCGGCGCGCTTCTTATTGTTTTAAGAGTGTTAGGTAGCTGATTCCAAAGCCTAACAGCATGCACAAAGAAATGTTTATCTGAACATGCTAAACGAGTTTTAATGCTTTTAATGTTATTTGTTCTCCTTGAAGTAGCGAAATCAATCTTGTCATATAAGTACGTCGGTTCTGCAGTCATAATAATTCTGTGAAGTTGTGTCAATACTCTGAGTTTGACCCAAGATTGCATAGACATTCCAAAGATGTTACATGCATGTTCAGTGATGTGGTCGAATCTATTAATTTTGAATACGTACCTAGCAATGCTGTTAAAAGCGATCTTTAACCTTTCTTGACTTGCAGCGCTACAGCTTCCAAATAATTCAAATCCGTAAAAAAGAGAAGGTATTAAGTATGCTTTTGCAATAATGAGTCGTAAGCTAGTTGGTATTAGGTTTTGTGTCAAGTATAGCTGCCTTAGCATACCATAGGTTCGGCCTGACGTTTTATTAATGTGATCTAGCCATGATAAGGTACTGTTTAGTGTTATGCTTAGGTTATCTGCCTTGTCGACATATTCAATGTGACTGTTGCCAATCTGAATCTTCTGAAGTCCATTATAATTTAAAACTTTTTTGTAAATTATTAAACACTTGGTTTTTGTGGGGTTTAGTAATAGACCATTTTTTCTTGACCAATCACTAATAACAGACAGCTCACTATTTGAAATATCAACACACTCGGTAATACTACATAGAGGACGACTTATATAGATTTGGACGTCATCAGCATACATATGGACTTGACATTTGGACAAGACATTTGAAAGGTCATTTAAATACAAAGAAATAACAAAGGTCCAAGAACAGATCCTTGAGGGACCCCGCGTGATAGAAATTCAAAGGATGATCTCTCAGAATTATTCACAATTGCCTGACTTCGTCCAGATAGGTAAGTACACATTAGGCTGATTGCATAGGATGTAAAATTGTTCAATTTGCTTAGTTTCGTTCAGAGGATTAGATGGTTTACTGAGTCGAAAGCCTTGCTGAAGTCCAAGAGGGTAAGAGACGTTACATTATTTTTGTCGACCTGTTCGCGGATATCATCAGTAATTTGTATTGCTGCAGTTATACAACTTCTATGCTTTCTGAAACCTGATTGAAATCGGTTTAGAATTGAATTTTCTGATAGAAAGTCGTTTATTTGAGTTGACATAAGTTGCTCAAATACCTTTGACAAGAATGGCAGAATCGATATTGGGCGAAATTCAGCGTTGGACTTGGGAATGGGTATTATCTTCGCAGTCTTCCATGCGAGAGGGAATGTAGAAGTGGTAAAGACAGTATTCACGATGTGTGTTATAAGTGGCAATAACTGGGGCAGCAATATTTTAATAAATTTTGGGCAAATGTTATCAAGACCCATAGCGTTTGACTTGATTCTTCAAACCGACTGGAGGACATCACTGACATTAACACAGGCAAAACTAAAACTACTATCACAATTGTTATACGACGAATGGTTAAGGTACGGGTTATCTGTTACTTCAGGTACTTGGATTTGTGAAAATTTCCTGTTAAGATCGTTAATGTCACAATTGATTTGCTTGGGTGGCTCTTGTTTGCCTATTTCTAGACGACGGAACTCACGCCATTTAAGGTTAGAATGTAGCACATTTGTAACGGACACGCGGTGTCGAGAGCACACTCTGTCTAAATTTTGCCGGCTAGGCTCAGGGAAAGTGGGGGGGGGTCTTTGGTGCTCTCCCAATCATGCGCTACAGAATAAAAGAGGAGACATAGTAAAAAAGGAACGACTAAACCACACAATACTGAAACTATCCTGGAAATGCAACAAATCAAATGGAGAACTGAGATGTTATTCTTCTCCTCTCTATACCCACCCTACCATGCAGAACTTTGAGTAATTTTATAGTTCTGCCCAATACGAGTCGCAAGTAAACTTACTATGGATGCCCTTTAATTCATATTTATTTAATTTTTGTTACTTTACTAGGTTTGCCGACATATTTTGATCCAAAATACATAAGTTACAACTCATCGGAGTATCTACACAGGCATGAGAAAGCTGAAGGCTTTTTGACATACTCCACAGGTGCATTCTAAATTCACGAAGGCTTCTAGGGACTATACCAATATAGGTACACATACATACATGTCAGTATCTTTGAGCCGTTAGGCGGCAGTCATATAGGACTCGGGTTTCAAAACTGATGCTGCGAGCTTCTCAGTATGCAGTATGCTTCTTTATGTCGGCTATGCCGTACTTACATCAGGATCCATCGGTGTCAGCAGGCCTGTTGATCGATGAAGCTGTCGTTGAGGAAGAAAGCAAATACGAAAACTCGCACAAACAGTATGTTCCGCCTAGGAAAATATGTACAAAACTAAATTACTCCACTAGCAGAGATCGTAAAATGCACAAAATTAACAAACGATTATAGCTACGGTAGATTTTGGTCCTCCACGGGACACTTAGATATAGTCTGGGTGAGGAAGTTGATCAGCCTGGGCCAGCCTTGGCCAGGTGACGTCACTTCCGACTCTCCTATGCACGGGTATAGCTGTCCTTCAAAAGGTAGCACGCATATTGGCTTACCAGCCACCGAATCCAGGAGCAGTGGTGAAAATTGTTGGTACTGCTTGCTAATGGGAAGCAGAGCACAGATTCCGGGTATAATTAACGAGATCGAGGTTCAGTGCCTTTTGCAGCAGCCGCAGCTGTGTTAGTAGCAGCGTGAGTGGCAGCGTGAGTGCAGTGTGGATGGCTGACGCAATCGCCTACTGACTATGTACAAGTCCACAGCAAAGAAATTCCAGGAAATAAGGATCCTAGGTGGTATACACGTAGGAATAGAAAGAAAGTCCCTCTATCGAGACAAAATCTGGTAGCACAGGCGACACCTGCGCGTCGGTCGGTTGTCGATGGCGAGGTATCAACTTGGCTGAGGTGTTCAATGCACCGCCAGACTGGAAGCCAGAGCACCGAACGGGGATAAACCCGTCCGCGCGACGCTGGATAAAACTCCCTGTTTAAACAGCAAAACTATAGGTAAAATTTTCTCATTTTTCCATACCTGATGTTAAGGTTAAACCGGACGAAAATTCAAACTTTGGGTTTATTACAATCAAATTGGCTGCCAAATCATATAATTATGGTTCTAGCCGTTGGTAAACTGATCTTATATGACGGATGGTCAACACTTATGGTTTAAAACACGTGAAATGGATAAATTTTATGCGATCACAGCTTTAAGCGTCAGCTCAGGTATCAAGAATCAGCAAAAGTAAAAACGGAAGCCAGACAGCAGAATTGGCATGGTTGCGTGAGCAGGGCTGCCAACTTATTC
Organism: Lordiphosa mommai; assembly: GCA_018904225.1. Taxonomy (NCBI): domain Eukaryota; kingdom Metazoa; phylum Arthropoda; class Insecta; order Diptera; family Drosophilidae; genus Lordiphosa; species Lordiphosa mommai. The sequence continues at coordinate 644,893 of JAEIFT010000002.1, read as the reverse complement.
GAAACCGAATGAAACCGCTTAATCGAATGAATCATCGAATGGTAGTGGTGACAAAACAAATGCAAAATAATCGCAACCTCACACAACAGATTTGAACAAAGCTACGCAAAGGCTCAAAACTGAAAAAGGGCGATTTTTGCTCTACCAAATATCCTTGGCATGAAATGTACCGATTTCGGTGCCGTCCAAGTCTTCGAGAAGGTATAACGAGTTTCCTAACTTACGCTTGATTTTTGCCGTGACTCCAATTGGTGCTAGTTTAGCATTAAAGTTAGCAGCTAGATTACTTAGCTTAAAATTTCGCTTGACTACCTCTTGGCCTACTTCGAAAGTTCGTACTTTACTTCGCAAATCATAAGTTCGTTGGTTAGTTGAGTAAGCTTTATTCAAATGCTTTTGAATGTTGGCTCTTATATTCGCAAATTCATCCACTCGATTCAGTTTGGCGGTTCCCTCATTCAACAATCCTAAGTTTGCCAACAACTTGTAATCCTGGCCATGTGTAAGCATATTTTGGCCAAAAACGGCTAAGTACGGAGACATTCCTATGGATTGATGAATACTATTCCGCAGAGAACTATTAATGCTACTCAAAAAGCTATCCCAATCCCGTTTGTCTGAACGCAAGTATGATCTCAACCTGCGGTACCCCAAAACAATCAAAGATGTCTTCTTTTAGAATCAAAATGATTATTTGGGCAGTAAATCTTTTGAGCGATTTTAAAAAGGTGAATTTCGAATAATGGTCCAAGATTATAAAGATGCCAATATTACCACGCCTAGTCCGAGGAAACGGTCCAATAAAATCGAGGTATAACCTCTGAAACGGCCTTTCGCTTATAACCTGCTGACCCAGTGGAGGTTTTAGATAATGGGTTGTATGTTTGCACGTTTGGCAGATATCACATCGGCGGATATAACATCCACAACCATTCGTGGCCAGTAAAGTGTTCTCCGTATTCGCTCTAAACACTTCGCCATGCCACAATGGGATGCAGACGGTTGATCGTGAGCGGCTTTTATCACACCATGGCGCTCTTCTAACGGAACTACCAGTTTCCAGTTTTGATCGTCTGTATCAGCATTTCCAGATGAAAAGTTGATGCGATGATAAAGAAAGCCGTCCACCACTTGATAATCCGGTAGTCCTACCCGTATATGCTTTTCTTTTAGCTCTTGATAAGCTACAGACTGAAACGCATTGGACGATAGGTCAATTTCGGGGAAGATTTCAATATCAACAGCATTTATCTCGGTCTCGTCCTTAAACGATCGCGATAAAGCGTCGGCTACAACGTTGTCACTGCCTTTCCTATGTTCTATCGAAAAGTCAAAGCCCTGTAACTTTATTGCCCATCGTGCAAGTCTGCCGCTTAAATCTGTCTGGTTCATCAACCAGCGGAGACTTGCGTGATCCGTGACCACTTTAAACTGATGGCCATGCGAAATCTCTTTATGGCTAGCACAACAGCTAGACACTCCAACTCTGTAACTGAGTAGTTACGCTGAGCCTTGTTGAGTTTCTTCGACATGTATGTTATGGGTCGCTCGAAACCATTTTCGTCACATTGGGCTAGTAACGCGCCTACGCCGTGTATTGAAGCATCGCATTACACAATGAACGGCTTATCATAGTCCGGGTGAACTAGGAAAGGTGCAGTAAAAAGCTCTGATTTAATGAGTTCAAACGCCTCTTGCGCACGCTCATTCTAAATCAAAGTTTTTCCACGCAACAATTCGGTCAACTGATATACAACTGTCGAGTACTGAGGCACAAAACGCTGGTACCAACCAGTCATCGCAAGGAACCTTCTGAGTTGCCTCTGCGTTTTGGGAACCGGAAAATCTGATACAGCTCTGACCTTATCGGGGTTAGTCTGAAGTGTGCCCTCACCAACAATGTAACCCAGAAATTCAACCTTGGTCAAGCAAAACTGACTTTTCTTTATGTTTATCGTTAGTCCTGCTTTACGCAATTGAGAGGCCACTTCAGCAAGATGGATTAAGTGTTCTTCGGAACTAGTTGACATAACGAGTAAATCTTCTAAGTACACCAGTACTTGCGACTTCAACTGATACGGCATCACTTGATCCATCAAGCGACACATTGTTGGGGGCGCGTTGCACAATCCAAAAGGCATTCTCTTGAATTGATACAACGGACTATTTGGAACTGGAAACGCGGTTTTGGCTCGAGATTGCGGATCCAAGCCAATTTGCCAGAACGCATTCTTGAGATCAATCTTGGAAATGCAATACACCGACGGAAGCGTACTTAACAAACCTTCTAAATTGGGCACAGGGTATGCGTCCTTAATTGTTACCCCATTTAGTTTTCGGGAATCTAAACAAAAGCGTACCTTGCTAGGCTTGATAAGAAGAACTGTTGGAGAAGACCACGCTGAAGTTGGTGCTTCTTCAATCACTCCAAGATGATGCATTCAGTCTATCTCATTACACAAAAGCTTTTCTCGGGCAGGCGACAACGGATAAAATCTCTGTTTGATTGGATTCGCACTGCCGGTATCTATAACGTGTTGTAATATACCGTAGTAAACATACATAACGAGTACACACTGTACCCAGTGTCTTAATATCAATCACGTTGTAGCACTTGGCTGCAATGATTACGTAAACCAAAGTCCCAAGCATAACTCAAGTGCAAAAGTAATATGATCGCAGAAGTATGCAATGGACAGTAGAAGTGCCGAGTCAACATGTTTAGCATGCGCGACCGTCCATTCTTTATGTACGTATATAACATTCTCTCTCGCGCTCTCGCTGCTATCAGTGCTGAGCATATAAGTAATACATAATGCATTAACGTCTCTGCCGACGTTTACTGGCAGCATAGGTTTAGCAGACATTATATGAATTCTGTAAATTGAATTATCAAAGAGACATCAAAGAATAAAGACATACAAGAAAACATGGATGTGTTTCTTTTTTATTTAAAATATATTGAACCGTAGCTGATTCTAACAAGAGCAGCACACAAAACGAGTACTTACTACAGTAAAGACAAATATTAACGACTTGTCTATGGTTAGAAAACAACAATCAGAGCATATCGCTCTGCAAGATTCTGCTCCTGTCGAGCAAAGGGACGCTCCTACTCTACAAGAGGCTCTGGAAGTGTGTCCCAACGATGGACCACGCCCACTCACAATAGCTGAGTACAGGGCACGACAACAACAAAAACCAAAACCCAAGAAGAAGAGAGGCGGACGACAACACCGACTACTAGAAGAACGCAGGCTGACGATAAACATGTTAAAAGCATCAAAATCAGAAGAGGAAAGAAGCATCTACCAGGAAAAACTGGAGGAAATCAAATCCACTTTGAAAAACTGGAGAAAATCAAAGCCACTTTGCAGAAGAGCGAAGTAACGCAAAAAGGCTGCAGTAATGCAAATGCCCTATTTTGCCATTATTATTATAAAAAAAAAACCATAAACAACAAGCGAATGAGTATAATCTCTGCTTGTAAAATACTAACTCTGTTAGGCTTTTATACTAACAACATATGGCTGGTATTGTTTTATATAGAGCCCATTAATGTAAACCAGTCATATGTCTTCTAACTAACAACCAATATTCCTATTTCAATCAAAAAAAAAAAAAACTAAATCAATGCGAATATATATTTGAAAAATTGAGAAAAAAAAGAAAAGATGAAATTTTTTTTATTAGTTTCAGTCATGAAAATGGTCAGATAAATGATATAAATTTGTTATAAAAAAAAAAAAGTTAAAATCAAATTAGAAAACTGGATCTCGAAATAATTAATGGTAATGCGATTTCGAAAACTGATTCCACATTAATAGTTTATAACGAACTATCCATTATGTTGGACCACAATGCAAAAGTTGCGGATTCAAACGCAAACGTTATAAATACAGTTGAGGTTTCACAACCCGAATTAAAGTTTATAACCATATTGCTAATAATTATTGTTGTACTATTGTGTGCTAACGCTTTCACTAAGTTGTATAAGTTGCACAATAGATGTCTAAAGAAAAAATATACAAGTAGAGCAGACGACCTTGATAAGATATAAAAAAAAAGAATAATAACTTTGTCTGTAAAATGAAGAGCACCAATGAAGTAATAAATGAAGTCCTTGTTAAAGATCCTAATTTCATAACTAGAATTCAACAATTAGTCTCAACGACCCCAATAAATGTATCAGAATTAGAAAACAGATATATGAATACATTTGGTTTAGATTTTTCACCTCTAATACATTGCACAAGAACTCAAAATTCAATCGTATTGACCACCATCCCCGGTGTTCAGGTTAGATCAGTAAAAAGAGAACATTCAATACTTGGCAGAATGTTAGATTTTATTGTATTCAGAAATTAAAACTTTCAAACCCAAAAAAATATATATATTGAACAAAATAATGAATAAAATTATTCAGCAATTAGATTTCTATTATGGAATGGAAAGAAATCCGTACCACTTTTATTGAAATCAAAAACAAATTTGAAAAATCTTATAAGTCACTAGCGCAAAACAGATTCATTCAAGAGATTACTGTTAATAAACATGCTAAGATATTAGTAGAATGCTTTAATGAAGCACGCACACTAATACACGACAATAAGGAAAAGTTAAACCCTCAACACTGGTCAGAGGTATCAAAAGTTTTAATCAGATTTCGATCAAACCTGATATCAATAAAAAGGAAATTTAATTTGGATATAGAAATTCCAACAGTCCTTAATACCACTTTAACAATCGAAACAGGTGAAAAACCTGAATTGACAGACCAGGAAGAACTTGAATTGACAGAGCAGGAAGAAATTGAATCAGTAAATAGTTCAGATACCGATATAGAAGAAAAAGATTTAAACGATCTAACAATTTCAGCTATATTAACAGTAGCTGAAATTTCAGATCAAGATTCAGAGTCTGATTTAAATTCCAGTATAATAGAACAAAAATTGTTTACAATGACAGACGAATAAGCCGCCCAAAGGGCATACATAAAAGACATCTCACATGCAGTTCCAGAATTTGATGGAAAGAAAATACATCTGCAAAGATTTATTACAGCAATCAAATTGGTCAACCTCACAAAGGGACCCTATGAAAGCATTGCAATTGAAGTAATAAAATCAAAGATAATTGGCTCTACCCTCTACAAAGTCCAAAATAAAACTAAGATCGGAGATATTATTAAGATATTGCAAGAGAAAATTGTCGGTGAAACATCCGACGTTGTAAAGGCAAAAATGTCTAATGTATACCAAAGGGGTAAAACAGCAACACAATTTACGAACGAAATAGACAATTTACGCAAATTGTTAGAAGCATCGTACATTGATGAAGGCCTAGGTGCTGAACATGCCGACATATTCAGTACCAAAGAAGCCATAGCCACCATGACAAGAAATTGTGAAAATGGAAAGCTCAAGACAATTCTTGAGGCAGGCTCATTCAAATCAATGAATGAAGCAGTTGCCAAATACGTTCACTACAGCACTGAGATGACTGGTAGTATGAATTCCATTCTCTTTGCAAAAGGGCGTCAGAACTTCCAAATTAATACCAACAGAGGTAATTACAGAGGAAGGGGTAACGGCGCATATAGCAACAGATCATACGGCCGTGGCAGCTACCATGGTAATAATAACAACTATGGAGGTAACCATAATAACAATTACAGAGGTCGTGGAGGATTTAGAGGAAATAATCGTAATAACGGTAATTCCTACAACAACCAAAGTAATAATGGAAATTCCAACAACAACCAAAGAAATGAAAATCAAGGAAATTCACACAGACAGGGAAACAATGTTAGAGTAGCCCAAAGTAATTCGGGAAACCAACAACACCCTTTAGATACTCAGAATTAAAAAAGGTTCATTCAATAAACTTCAATCTTAATATCTTCGTTTCATTTTATAATGTAGAATCAGGAAAGAAACTGACATTTTTACTAGATACAGGTGCTGATATCTCAATTCTAAAAGAAGATTCCGATGTCTTTAATGACATCCAACTAAATAACACTATAGACATTCAAGGTATAGGTCAGGGAGTAAACAGAAACAAACAGAAAACTATATAATTCCTCACAATTTTCATATAGTTGATAAAAATTTCGCTATACCGTGTGACGGAATAATAGGCATAGATTTCATTAAAGGTCTTAATTGCCAAATAAGTCTAGAACAGTCCGAAGATTGGTTTATAATTAGACCAAACAATATAAATGTCCAAATTTATGTTCCAATAACATTCAGTTCTGGTAACAACTCAATATTTCTACCAGCCAGATCAGAAGTTGTCCGAAAAGTTGAACTAACTTCAAGTGAAGATAGTATATTAATCCCAAATCAGGAAATTCAACCAGGTATTTACGTTGCAAACACAGTTGCAACATCTAAAAATACATTTGTCCGATTACTAAACACGACCAATACAGACCAATTAATCAATATAAATAATCTAAACTTTGAACCACTTTCGAACTATCATGTAGTTCAAACTACTCCAGAAAACAGGGAAAAAAACAGTAATAGCTCAATTAAGAAAAAACTTTCCAAAACAATTCAAACCACAATTAGAAGAATTGTGCACCAAGTATAGTGAGGTATTCGGACTTGAAACCGAATCAATAACAACAAATAATTTTTATAAACAAAAGTTGAGATTGAAGGATACTGAACCAATTTATATAAAAAACTATCGAAGCCCGCATAGCCAGGTAGAAGAAATCCAAAAACAAGTTGGAAAATTGATAACCGACAAAATTGTCGAACCATCAGTGTCTGAATACAATAGCCCCCTTTTACTAGTTCCGAAGAAAGCACTTCCAGGCTCAGAAGAAAAGAAATGGCGATTGGTAATTGACTATCGTCAAATTAATAAAAAACTCTTGTCAGATAAATTTCCACTCCCAAGAATTGATGATATTCTAGATCAACTAGGTCGAGCAAAGTATTTTTCATGCCTTGACTTAATGTCAGGTTTTCATCAGATTGAACTTGAAGAAAGTTCAAGAAATATAACATCTTTTTCAACGAGCAATGGCTCATATCGCTTTACGCGATTACCTTTTGGTTTAAAAATAGCTCCAAATTCATTTCAACGAATGAAGACTATTGCATTCTCTGGACTTGAACCTTCTCAAGCATTCCTATACATGGATGATTTAATAGTTATAGGTTGTTCCGAAAAACACATGCTCAAAAATTTAACAAATGTATTTGAAAAATGTAGGAAATACAATCTTAAATTGCATCCTCAAAAATGCTCATTTTTTATGCATGAAGTGACCTTCCTAGGTCATAAATGTACAGATAAAGGAATCTTGCCAGACGACAAAAAATTCGAAGTCATACAAAATTATCCAGTCCCACATGATGCGGACAGCGCAAGAAGATTCGTTGCATTTTGCAATTACTATAAAAGATTTATAAAAAATTTCGCGGATTATTCCCGCCACATTACAAATTTATGTAAAAAGAACGTAGAATTCGTATGGACATCTCAATGTCAACAGGCTTTCGACTATTTACGAAAAAATTTAATGAGCCCAACATTATTACAATATCCAGATTTCAGCAAGGAATTTTGCATAATAACTGATGCAAGTAAACAAGCGTGTGGAGCGGTTTTAACTCAAAACCATAATGGACTCCAGCTTCCAATAGCTTATGCATCACGTTCATTTACTAAAGGCGAAAGTAATAAAAGTACAACAGAACAAGAACTAGCAGCAATACACTGGGCAATTACCCATTTTCGACTATATATTTATGGCAAACATTTTACAGTCAGAACAGACCACAGACCACTAACATATTTGTTTTCAATGATCAATCCCAGTTCAAAATTAACACGAATGCGGCTCGAATTAGAAGAATATGACTTCACAGTCGAATATCTAAAGGGAAAAGACAATTATGTAGCTGATGCGTTATCACGAATAACCATCAAAGAACTACAAGACATTACCAGAAATATAAGGAAAGTCACTACCAGATATCAAAGTAGACAAAAATCCTGCGCAGGAGATAAAGAAATAGAATTGCCTATGCAATCTATAGAAAAAGCTTCGAAGCCCAACGTATATCAAGTCATCAACAATGATGAAGTACGTAAAGTAGTGACCTTGCAAGTAAAAAATATGCTATGTTTCTTTAAACGTGGAAAAAAATTACTGCAAGATATGATGTTAGCGATTTGTATATTAATGGAGTACTTGACTTAGGTCAGTTCTTCCAAAGGCTTGAAATGCAAGCCGATATGCATCAAATCAGCCAACTTAAAGTGGCACCGTGGGAAAATATCTTTGAAAAAATTTCAATTGATAATTTCAAACAAATGGGCAATAAAATATTGAATTTATTAAGAGTAGCGCTACTCAACCCGGTGACCCTAATAGAAACAGAGAAAGAAAAAGAAGCTATAATGTCTACATTTCATAATGATCCAATACAAGGAGGTCACACAGGCATTTCAAAAACCTTGTCCAAGGTAAAAAGACATTATTTTTGGAAAGGTATATCTCGATATATTACTGAGTACGTACGAAAATGTCAAAAATGTCAGAAGTCAAAAGTGACAACACACACAAAAACTCCTTTAAAAATAACGGAAATACCAATCAATGCTTTTGATAGAGTAATAGTAGACACGATCGGTCCACTACCAAAAACAGAGCAAGGCAATGAATATGCAGTTACACTGATATGTGACTTAACAAAATATCTTGTTGCCATACCTATTCCAAACAAAAGTGCAAAAGTCGTAGCTAAAGCTATATTCGAAGAATTCATTCTGAAATACGGTCCGATGAAGACGTTCATTACGGACATGGGTACGGAATATAAGAATTCAGTTATAGAAGATCTATGTAAGTACCTTGGTATTAAAAACATAACTTCTACGGCACACCACCACCAGACATTAGGAACCGTGGAACGAAGTCATAGAACGCTAAACGAATTCATTCGTTCTTATATATCAGTCGATAAATCCGATTGGGATGTTTGGGTACGATACTTCGTATATTGTTTTAATACAACCCCATCCACAACGCATGGCTACTGCCCCTACGAATTAATTTTTAGTAAGAACCCTATTATTAATAAGGCATTTAATAGTATAGATGAGCACATTAAGCCTTTATATAATATAGATGATTACGCTAAGGAATCAAAATATAGATTAGAGTTAGCATATAAAAGAGCAAGAATAATGCTTGAACAGAACAAACAGAAAAATAAATTTACATATGATAAGAAAGTAAAGGACATAGAATTAAAAATAGGAGATAAAGTTCTATTAAGAAATGAAACAGGTCATAAGCTAGATTTTATATACATAGGACCATATAAAGTAGAAAAAATAGAAGATAATGATAATATCATAATATCAGACATTAAAAATAAAAAACAGAAAGTAAATAAGGATAGACTAAAAACTTTTACTTCATAGTGATTTAGTGTGGCCATACATAAGTAATAGTTAGCATTGGTTCTAGCAAAAAAAAAAAAAAAAAAAAATTAAATAATAAAAAAAAAAAAACAATTTTTAATATTAAAAAAAAAATATATATATATATATGAAGAACCAGCAAACAAATTTATATCATCATAAAAAAAAACAAATTTTAATTATAATTTTCATTCAAAAATATATTCGCAAAAACTAAAAAAAAAATATTAAAAGAAAACAATTGAAAAAAAAAAAATACATATATGTATATTTACATTATAATCATATACAATTTACTGCTAAAATAACTTCACAATATTACGTTATTTTTCAAAAGGAGGGAGATGTAATATACTGTAGTAAACATACATAACGAGTACACACTGTACCAAGTGTCTTAATATCAATCACGTTGTAGCACTTGGCTGCAATGATTACGTAAACCAAAGTCCCAAGCATAACTCAAGTGCAAAAGTAATATGATCGCAGAAGTATGCAATGGACAGTAGAAGTGCCGAGTCAACATGTTTAGCATGCGCGACCGTCCATTCTTTATGTACGTATATAACATTCTCTCTCGCGCTCTCGCTGCTATCAGTGCTGAGCATATAAGTAATACATACTAACGAAGTCAATCCCAATCCATCTCTCTCAGAAGTAGGAAAGGAATCTATTACGGACTGCAACTGAAGCTTTTGAGCTACAGTTAAGGCCAATTTGTCATTTTCATCTTGCAAGGCACATAATTCCTTGACTACAGGTGTATGAACAACAGAAATGCCAAATTTAAGCCAAAAGTCCATCCCGCAAATGACATCTAACTTTATAGAAGGCACGATCAAAAATTCAACATCTGCTTGGAAAGAGTTAAAAGATATATTAATACTGATTGTACCTGAAACCGGTTGTAACTGACCATCGGCTGTTCGTACCTTACCATGCATTTTGTGAAAATTTCGTTTTTCTAGGAAAACGCGTTCTGCTAGCGATCCACCTAATACGCTCTTATTTGCCCCACTATCTAACAAGGCAAACTAGGACTGGCTAAAAATATCGATATTAAAATAAGGACGAATGTCTTGACCCTTATGCGAAATTGAGGAAACTGTACAACGACTTAGTTTGCGGCGATTAGCCCAATATTCACGAATACGTTTTAAAGATCTGATATTTTCCTTTGTTTCCTGAAATATTTCAGCCCTACGCTTATTGTATTCCTGCAAACGTACATGTTACGGTTTCAACGGTTTTGATAAAGGAATGTCAGGTGATTTTATGTCTAGTTCTATTGTTGTTGAACTGTCAGGTGATATTGTAAGGTCTGGATTGAGTATAATGACATGAGGCGAATCCGAGGTTACGGGCGGACATCCACTTTCGGAACTCGGTGGATATCCTGAGATCCGTTTTCCGCTTTCGGATTGCATTTGATGCATCTGGGCTTGTATGTGTTTAACGCCCCACATCCATAGCAAAAAAGGCGATGGAGCTTCATACAGTCATAATATCGGTGGCCCAAATCATCACAATTCCAGCATATGGATCGATCGGTGGCCCTCAAAGCATTAACATCATCAGTCTCGTCAGTTTCTCTATCAGAAACACTGCCGGATTCTTCTTGCACGATAGCATTAATTACACGCCTTGGCACTGTTGGTGCCAACAATGGTTTTGCCCTATTGCCATTAAAGAATAACTCGTACTTATGGCATTCTCTACGCAGAGAAGCTAAGGAAGGGGTATCCACTTGCAAAAGTTCGTGGAATAACTCCGGCATAAGATTGTTTCTGACTTCAGCCACAATCTCTTCATCCGATAATGGTTCGCGTAAAGCGTCAGTGATAGCTACCATAGCATCAAGAAAATCATCATCAATCATTTCGTTTCGGCCTTGTTTACGCCTACGCAACGCATCTTTTATGTCCCGTTCTGTCCGCTGATCTTTATACCTTTCCCTTAGACGGGTACGCAACATAAACCAATTCTTTTTATCATTCGATCTATGACACCGCCAGTAAAAATTTAAGGCTGCACCTGCAAACAAGAGATTTCCAAACTTATAAAGTAGCTCAAAATTCCCATTCAAACACTGTGACGTTAAGCAGCCTACACGGTAAATAAAGTCATCGACTGGAATATCAGTAGAAGAACCAGTAAACTTTATATGCCAATTGGAAATTACACTTGAGGTTCGGTCTGGATATTCGGTAGTCAATTCACGACGAACCGGAGAGTTGCTATTTCGCTACAGAATAAAAGAGGAGACACAGTATAAAGGAACGACTAAACCACACAATACTGAAACTATCCTGGAAATGCAACAAATCAAATGGAGAACTGAGATGTTATTCTTCTCCTCTCTATACCCACCCTACCATGCAGAACTTTGAGTAATTTTATAGTTCTGCCCAATACGAGTCGCAAGTAAACTTACTATGGATGCCCTTTAATTCATATTTATTTAATTTTTGTTACTTTACTAGGATTGCCGACATATTTTGATCCAAAATGCATAAGTTACAACTCATCGGAGTATCTACACAGGCATGAGAAAGCTGAAGGCTTTTTGCCATACTCCACAGGTGCACTCTAAATTCACGAATGCTGCTAGGGACTATACCAATATAGGTACACATACATACATATCAGTATCTTTGAGCCGTTAGGCGACAGTCATATAGGACTCGGGTTTCAAAACTGATGCTGCGAGCTTCTCAGTATGCTTGTTCTTTATGTCGGCTATGCCGTACTTACATCAGGATCCATCGGTGTCAGCAGGCCTGTTGATCGATGAAGCTGTCGTTGAGGAAGAAAGCAAATACGAAAACTCGCACAAACAGTATGTTCCGCCTAGGAAAATATGTACAAAACTAAATTACTCCACTAGCAGAGATCGTAAAATGCACAAAATTAACAAACGATTATAGCTACGGTAGATTTTGGTCCTCCACGGGACACTTAGATATAGTCTGGGTGAGGAAGTTGATCAGCCTGGGCCAGCCTTGGCCAGGTGACGTCACTTCCGACTCTCCTATGCACGGGTATAGCTGTCCTTCAAAAGGTAGCACGCATATTGGCTTACCAGCCACCGAATCCAGGAGCAGTGGTTAAAATTGTTGGTACTGCTTGCTAATGGGAAGCAGAGCACAGATTCCGGGTATAATTAACGAGATCGAGGTTCAGTGCCTTTTGCAGCAGCCGCAGCTGTGTTAGTAGCAGCGTGAGTGGCAGCGTGAGCGGCCGCGTGAGCATGAACTGCACCCAGTGCAGTGTGGATGGCTGACGCAATCGCCTACTGACTATGTACAAGTCCACAGCAAAGAAATTCCAGGAAATAAGGATCCTAGGTGGTATACACGTAGGAATAGAAAGAAAGTCCCTCTATCGAGACAAAATCTGGTAGCACAGGCGACACCTGCGCGTCGGTCGGTTGTCGATGGCGAGGTATCAACTTGGCTGAGGTGTTCAATGCACCGCCAGACTGGAAGCCAGAGCACCGAACGGGGATAAACCCGTCCGCGCGACGCTGGATAAAACAGGGAGTTTAAACAGCAAAACTATAGGTAAAATTTTCTCATTTTTCCATTCCTGATGTTAAGGTTAAACCGGACGAAAATTCAAACTTTGAGTTTATTACAATCAAATTGGCTGCCAAATCATATAATTATGGTTCTAGCCGTTGGTAAACTGATCTTATATGACGGATGGTCAACACTTATGGTTTAAAACACGTGAAATGGATAAATTTTATGCGATCACAGCTTTAAGCGTCAGCTCAGGTATCAAGAATCAGCAAAAGTAAAAACGGAAGCCAGACAGCAGAATTGGCATGGTTGCGTGAGCAGGGCTGCCAACTTATTCGAAACCGAATGATAGCGCTTAATCGAATGAATCATCGAATGGTAGTGGTGACAAAACAAATGCAAAATAATCGCAACCTCACACATTGTTGAACTTCTCATGGTAGTGTGAATTTTTTGCATGTTGTATCTTATGTACTACATTTTTTCGCAAAGTCTTGTATTCTTTCTCAAGAGCAGATGTTTTGTACCTCACCCATCTAGCATACGCTTTATTACGTTTTGATATTGCACTTTTAATTTCTTCGTTGAACCAGGGGTTCGAAGTGGACTTTAACCTCTTCCGACGAATTGGCACACATTTGTTAAATAGGAACTCAACTTTAGAATTAAGATGCTCTAATTGCGAATCAGCAGTCAGAAGGTTGTATATGGAATCCCAGTCACATGTAGAAAATTCCATGTTTAGTAGGTCATAGTTTATGTTTTTAAAATCTTTGTATTCAAAAAAGTCGTCTGTAAAATCGATTTTTTTATCATACGTCATGAATATGGGGTAATGTTTTGAAAACACTGGTGCGGCGACCTGGACAAAAAACAAAGCTCTAGTTGCATCACTAACAAAAAAAACATCTAAAAGAGAGTCATTTGTACTTGTATAATGGGTAGGTACTATTGAGTTTACCAAACTTAACCCCAGAGCTCCAAACGAGTCTGGAAGTTGTCTATCAGTAAGCATGTTATTGTTTAGGTCACCTGCTATGACTACATCAACATAATGGGGGTCAAGGTAGGGAGTAAAACAGTAAGGTCATTGTAGCCAATATTCCTATTAGGGCGATAGACACACCCTATCAATATCTTGCCAGATACTCTGGTACCAATCTCGACACAGAGAAACTCAGTTGCGCATCCAATATGTTGTTTGCATTCTATTTTCGATTTGAGTTTCTTATTTACGAAAATAGAGACTCCTCCACCATGGCACTCGCGGTCAAAACGGTATACAGAAAAACCATCACAATCAATTAACGCATTACAGACACTGGACTTAAACCACGTTTCGGAAACACAAATAACATCTATATCAGATTTTTCAAACAAATATCTAAATTCTTCTATTTTCTTGGTCAAACTCTGGGCATTTATGTGACAGATATGCAGGCCTTTTTTGTTTTGCGAATATTCTTTGACTGGCATGACTGTTTGCTTTGGATTTGCCCAGACTACTGGAGTAAGAGAAAAGTCTAAATTAAGAGTTTAAAGAGGCGCGCACAATTTGAAATATATATATACTTAAAGAATAAATGTATGCATATAAAGAATTATCACTAAGAGAGCTTGAAGAGCTGTTACAACTATTAAGTGCGAAATGCACCGACAGTCGAAGCAGTAGTAGCAGAGCGATCGGCTTCTCCCTCTCCCATGCGCTGCAGATCCAAAAGCTCTTGCAGAGCTCCTACGGTGAAGATGTTACCTCTCTCACATTTCTTCACGTGTACTTTTTAAGCTTCATCGCTTCTTTGAAGAGATTATAGCTCTCTTTGGTCAGCTGCTCGTTCAAATAGAAGGGAGCATCTGAGTCAAAGCCCAGCATTCGAAGATTTAGTGGGCTCTTTGACTTTCGGCGAAAATCACCAATTCCGCGCAGCATTTTGGCCTTATCGTGCACGTGCTCGAACTTAATTATTATCACCGGGTCAACCACAGTGATCGCTTGTCGAGGCTTAACCCTGAATGTGTCCCTAATCTTTAGCGCCGGTGTGAGTTCCAGTGCAAAGCATAGGGTGTGAAACATCGTTCGAAGATTTTCGTCGTCCACAATAGGCAAGCCATGCATCCTAAGGTCACAAGCCACGCTTGCACTGGCCTGAGTCGCAATCTGAGAGGCAAGTTGCCCCACCTGAACTCTCAAGGAATTTACCTCTCCAACTTCAGCTTCCAGTTACTGGACCCGCTGAACCAAATTCTGGATTTCACCTGTCATAGAGTTGATGCGCTCGTGGAGCGCATTCATAATCCTCTCCTCAGCAGAACGCATGCTGACAGTGATAAGGCCTGCCTGCTCCTCAAACCGCTGGTTAATGAGCTCCGTGAGCTTATTAGCCAATGCGTCGGTGGCAGCCCCAGCTTGCATGTCACCGTTGGTGTTTTCCCGGGTACGCTGGGGTGCTGGTCCAGCAGCAGGTGTATTGGGTGTCATTGTGGTCAAGTGGTTTTTTTAATGTGATTTTGTATTATTGAGTGTTTTAGTGTGTTGGTTTTGGCGTATTTGGTTGTATTGGTAGATGTTTATGCTTTGTTGTGTGTGTGTGTTGATAAGTGTTTGTGAGCTTGTCTATGGGATTATGATTGCAAGTTGGCGGCTGCCAATGTTTATAATTCACGTTTGGTATAATTTTGTCTCAGCTGATTTTTATTGGGTAGTGTTCTCTGGTGCGTTTTGGCAAGATATGTGTATTTTGCCATATAGAGGAGACAGTTTTTAAATAAATATGCACTTTTAATTGAGACACATAAAATTTTGCAGCTATAGGCTTCCGACAACGAAACATTACATCTTTTCGCTTATATGTGCCGCTTAATCGAAACTGCAAAGAAAAAAACAATCCAATTTAAAAATATTCCATCTGCACTTGAGTTCAAAGAGTCATTTGAAAAAATTGTCGAAATTGTCCAAAAACTCGAGGTCGAAGATGAGATCGAAAGGGTTAGAAAGAGCGCGAGTTACCACCTAGGAGTCGGTGTGGGTAGCATTTCGTGGGTTTTTGGTGGACTTCCTTCGAAGAAATGCCTTTGTCTCTGCCTTTGGTTCTAGTCTGAAATGATCTTCCCTTAGGCCCCCCGCACACAGAGAGCGGAGCGGAGCACAGCTCATCCACTTTCAGCGAGTAAGCTATGCTCAGCTTTGTATGCACCGCACACAGAGAGCGGATAGAAAGCGGAGAGCTGATGCACCCTAGTGTTGCTAGTTTGTTTTAACTAATGCATTATTATAAGAAAACAAATCAGTTTCATAACAGACTAACTTCTCTTAATTTGGATAACGTTTTCTTCAACTTACAACTTTTTTTGTTTACAGCTTTGCATTTGATTTTTGAAATGTCTGTAATTACAATATTTATTTATTATAAGATTTGATCAATATACGAGGACGATTTTACAAACTTTTGATTACAGCTTAAATAAACTAGAGAATGATATAAAAAAGGTGTCTTTGAGGATGTCAAAGTTAGAAGGATCTAATTGCTTGTTTCGAGAACGGGAGAATGGCAAATCCTACATAATTAATTTATTTTTCCAATTAAAGCTTGGTACTGAGGGCGGAGGAATTTTCCTTGAGCTGTCAAATCACATATATAAAAAATTGCTTGAGGAATTATTCCTTGCCTCATTCCTCTGTTGGGTACTGAGAAGGCCAAGTAATACACACAAGCAATTTCCAGAGTTGCCATATCAATAGATTGTGTGGATTGTATTGAACAGCTGATATTTCTTGAGAAATTATTGTGCAGCAATTAAATACTTGTGTCAGTTGTCAACTTCAAATTAAGCGCCAAACCAAAATTGACTGCAAAATGTAATTTAGGTGTGAAAAGTGGCTGTGATTGATGGAGATTAGACAAAAAAAGGTAAATGGGACATCACAAATAATCAGCGGGTTTGAATTGCTTACTAAAATTGGCAAACACACGAAATTTAGAGTTTTTTTGTAATTCAAGTTGTGTTTTATTGTATGTAAACTTAATAGTTGCCATTGCATTTGCTATTGTGGTATCAAAACCATTTTGAATACTGTTTGGAAGCAAAGTAATACATTTTTGCTAAGTTGTTGTTGGCCAGCAAAGCATCGCGAGAAGCTGCCAAAACAAAAACAGGTGTTCGAGCAGTGTGAACAGCACCAAATTTCTGAAAAATACCAAAACAATTATATTTTCGGCGTAATTTTCTGTACGTTCTGGTCACACTGTAATTTGCAATCCACTTAAGGAATATATGGCAAATTCCTTCAAGGAAAATTCGAACGCCCTCAGTACCTAGCTTAAAACCGAAAAAAATTAACATCATTTTTAGTTGTACGCAAAAATTTGAACATTAGAAACAAATAACTGTTTATTCTTTTTTACATACGAAAGTACTTAGAGTCAAATTTGACTATTTTACGAGTTTATTAGAACATTTTTTGAGTTTTGCTTCTTTTTTTGCTGAGTTTTGGAGTTTAATCAAGAGAAAAGACAAAGTCTAAGAAAAAGTCAAAATAATTTCTTTTGAGTTCAGCATTCCAAAATACATAAAAGAAAAATTCCGGCTTCAATAAGTATTTTTTTTTTAATATTTTAAACTAGTGCAATTTAACTTATAATTTTTTCAAACTTCTTGTTTGCCTCACTGATCGCCACAAAAAGCATAAGCAAACTGCGGATCAGCAGAAATAAACAAGCATTCTTGTTT
This sequence comes from Lordiphosa mommai, assembly GCA_018904225.1. NCBI lineage: Eukaryota > Metazoa > Arthropoda > Insecta > Diptera > Drosophilidae > Lordiphosa > Lordiphosa mommai. The sequence goes on along the minus strand of JAEIFT010000002.1, from coordinate 627,182 downwards.
ACAGCGGATCAGCCACTCTCCGCTCCGCTCTGCTAAGCTTTTGGTGTGCGCGCTCTCTGTGGGCTCGGTGTGTTTCGCTGTTAAGCTATGCTCCGCTTCGCGCTCTGTGTGCGGGGGGCCTTACAGATGTTTGGTCTTTCAAATAAAACTCAACCGTTCTGCTTGCTTTCATAAATTGAAGTGTTTTATTCTATCAAACCCAAATGAGTTGGAGCCTGAAGCTTTTGTTTATATGATTTTGTATATAAGTAAGTACATAGCATAGCTATGCCACCTACAACAACCAAATTCCTGCGTCAGCAATTCTCCCTTGGGCCGGACGTTGCAACAGAGTTTCAAGTTGTGCTGCGCTGTGCTGCGTCAGCAACCGCTGGTCACCGACTTGAGCATATCATCACCGACTTAGATCTTTTATAGTATTGTTCTTTATTAGTTTGTGTGTGGGTGGCAGGAATATATTTAGGTGGTCCTCTTCCGTAAGTGGTGCATTATCGTAGTTTATGTTTATGAAGACCATTGAGCAGTCAGTGTACTCAATAATAGCAGTGCCATTGATAGGTGTAGGTGTGTCGCAAGTTGAGTTTATAATTAAGTTGTACGCGTTAAAAACGAAGATAATGCCTTTTTCAGGTTCGAAAACATCGACTAATGCTCGCGTATCTCGGATATCGCATGAGCTGGTTTTTTCGTGGAGAAGGTTTTTTACGCAGTGATCGTTGTGGTCGTTGTTGTAGGGGTCGTTACAATATAACTTATTATCTATTTTTGGACATTTGTCTTGAAAATATTTTATAGTATATTTATTATAAGCTTTATATTTGAAGGCTACTACAAAATGGTGCTGAATTTATGGGAAGGGGTATGATTCGTGCAAAAGTGTAAGTTTGTTGTTCGAAAATGGGAATTTCTATCGTAAAGACTATATTGTTGCTATGAATGATTAATTCTAGTTTTAGTAAGTTGTACCTGTGTTCATCAGAGGTGATTATTATATTTTGATCAGTAAGAATTTCTCTTATCTTGGCAATCACTTTCACATTTAGTATAAATTTGGGAGTTATTTTTAATTTTGCCAAGTTTCTTAAGTGATTAGAGAGTCGGTCGATAATGAAACTTATCCTATTAAGATATTGTAAAGTGTGTATCTGGTTGGGTTCTTGTGTGAATTCTTTATAAATTGTATTCCTAGCATTGTTTAGGAAGTTCGTTATTGTTTCTTGCTCTTTATTTATGTGATCGGTGATGTTTTTATACCCGTTACTCGTAGAGTAAAAAGGGTATACTAAGTTCGTGCAAATGTATGTAACAGGCAGAAGGAAGCATCTCCGACCCCATAAAGTATATATATTCTGGATCAGCATCAATAGCCGAGTCGATATAGACATGTCCGTCTGTCCGTCTGTCCGTCTGTCTGTCTGTCCGTCTGTCTGTCTGTCCGTCTGTCCGTCTGTCCGTCTGTCCGTCTGTCTGTCTGTCTGTCTGTCCGTCTGTCTGTCTGTCCGTCCGTCTGTATGAACACCTAGATCTCAGGAACTATAAGAGCTAGAGCTACAATTTTTTCAGTGTAGACTTGTATCTTCTGCACGCAGATCAAGTTTGTTTCAAATTTTTGCCACGCCCCCTCCCGCCCCCGCAATATGAAAAAACCTCATATCTCCCACAATTTTGAAAATAGATTGTTCAAACCTTCTAGACATATATTTTAATCATCATTACCTATCGATCCGCCATACCACATTTTTCGATCAGATGAACGATAGAAAAGTTCCCGCCCCCGCAATTTGAAAAATTCCTCATGTCTCCCACCATTTGGGCAACCTTACCCTGAGTAACGGGTATATCGAAGTCGAGCAGGGCCGACTTCAACTTACGCTCTCGTTACAGCTGATTATGATCTCATTATTTAAATTGGTTTGTTTTCTTGAATTGTTGGCTGTATTTTCTTTAAGTTTTGTCAATTCTGTATTAATTGTTTGCGAATCATTATCATCCATGTTGCCAGTCACTATTTTTACCAAACTACCAAGACCGTTAATTAGTCCCCTTCTTTGTCCGTTGTGTGGGAGAAATGAATCTAGTTTAGCTTGTAGGTGTACGAGTTTAGTTCTTAAGATTGTTATCGAATCGGAAAACGTGTCATCTGATTGTACAGTATCTACAGTGTGATAGAGTTTTTGAATACAGGTATTAAATTCAGTGATATGAACTATATGATTAATCGTTTTATAAGTTTTAATAATGTAAGCTTTCCTAGTTCGATTTTTGCAATTGAAGTCTCTCGCCCCATTCCCAATAAGAAGAATAAGAATTTTGAGTTCCTTTAGAGTCACAGTGTGCTCTTTCGTTGACAATTTATTTCTTTCTGTTGCTGGTTTTGTTCGCTTAAGCTAAACATATAATTGTGTATTCTTACTCGCTAGAGGGAGAGTGAGCATAATGTCTGTATATGTGTGTGTGTTTTATATATATATAAGCATGTCTTGGGCATGAGCTCCAAGCATGCAAGCTGCCGTAAAAACGCTTGCGCGGCAGTTTTGTTAGATTTGAAGTGCGGTGTACTCATGTTACATATATATGTGCTTGAGTTATTGCTTTATTTAAGTGCAACAATGTTCATGTATATTTGTTTCGATATGACTGTTTAATGTATTTAAATGTATATAAGTACATATGTATATATGTATATAAAATGTGTGTAGTCTCACTACATCTCCCCTTTTAGAGAAATAACGTAATTTATGAAGTTATTTAATATTTTATTAATAAAGAAATTTTTTTAAAATTGTTTATTTTTTTTTGTTATTATTATTTGGAATGAATGTGTTACTTAAATTTGTAAGTTTTTTTTTTTATTTTTTCTTTTTATTTTTTTGTATATTTGTATAATAATTATTAATTTTTTTTAAATTAATAAAATGAAGTATATTTCAATAAAGTGTTTATTTAGTATTTGGTTGAATTTAATTGTTCTTTATATTTATTTGAATGATTAATAAATGCGATCGGTTGATCAGGCCATCACCTTTTTGGTTTTTGATTTCAGTTTTACTATTTTGAAGTCTATTTGCTGTATTCTTTAAGTCTATATTTGTGTACTTTCTGTATTTTGTTTTTATTATCTTTAAATAAAATATTGTCTTTATCTTCTATTCCTGTTACTAAATATGGACCCAAATATACTGGTACCAATTTATGGCCAGTTTCGTTTCTTAGTAAAACGTTATCTCCTATTTTTAAGTTAAAGTTATTTATTTTCTTATCATAATATTCCTTATTCTTAACCTTAAGCTGTTCTAGCATTATTCTAGCTTTTTTATATGCTATTTCGAATTTAAACTTAGCTTCCTTAGTATAGTCTTCTACAATGTATAGTAGGTCTATTCTGTCTATACTATTAAAATCTTTTGGTAAGTTATTTGATTTACTAAAAATAAGTTAATATGGACAATAATCATGAGTTGCAGATGGTGTAGTATTAAAACAATACACGAAATACTGTAACCATGTATCCCAATCAGTTTTATCGACTGATATGTATGAGCGTATGTACTCATTGAAGGTTCTATGACTTCTTTCAATGGTACCTAATGTCTGGTGATGGTGTGCAGTTGACGTTATGTTATCTATTTTCAGATATTTGCAAAGGTCATTTATAATAGAATTCTTATATTCTGTTCCCATGTCCGTAATGAACGTCTTTATTGGACCGTACTTTAGAATAAAAGATTCAAATATTGCTTTAGCGACAGTATTTGCGCTTTTATTTGCAAATGGAATAGCAACTAAATATTTGGTTAAATATTCGTTTCCGTTCTCTGATTTTGGTAGTGGGCCAATAGTGTCCACTATCACTCTGTCGAAAGCATATATTGGTGTTTCTGTTGATGTCATTGTTTTTGTATGTTTAGTTGTTTTAGAAGTCAGGCATTTATGACATCTATTTATGTACTCTCTGATATGATGTGTCATATTTTTTCAGTAATAGTGTGTTTTTATCTTTGCTAGCGTTTTGGTTGTGCCTGTATGACCTCCTTGTATTGGATCGTCATGGAATGTAAACAGTATCGCTTCTTGGTCTTTTTCATTATTTATTAGGGTCTCCGGCTTGAGTAGCGCTACTCTTAGAGTCATAATATTTTATTGCCCATTTGTTTAAAGGTATCTATTGAAATTGATTCAAAGATCTTTTGATATGATATTTGGCTGATATTAAGTATACCGGCTTGTCTTTCAAGCCTTTGGAAAAACTGACCTAAGTCTAGAATTCCATTGGTGTACAAATCGCTAATATCGATTCTTGCTATTACTTTTCTTCCATGTTTTAACAAACATTTAAATGGGGTTATTCGCAATGTCACTATTTTCCGTAAGCCGTCATTTGTGATGACGTCATATACGTTGGGCTGAGAAGCGTTTGATAGAGATTGCCTAGGCGTATCTACTTGTTCATTTCCTGAGGAGGATTTTTTCTGTTTACTTTGAAATCTTGTAGTGACTTTCAGTATAGTTGTGTTTATTGATTAAAGTTCATTTATAGTTATTCGTGAAATTGTCTTTACCCTTTATCTAAAGTATCTACTCAACTGTGAAATCATATTCTTCTAACTCGAGCAGCATGCGTGTTAGTTTATAGCTGGGATTGACCAATAAAAATAAATAATTAAGGGGTCTATGGTCTGTTTTCACTGTGAAGTGTTTGCCATAAATATATGGTCGAAAATGTACTATTGCCCAATGAATTGCTGCCAATTCTTGTTCTGTTGTGCTCTTGTTGCTTTCACCTTTTGTGAATGAGCGTGATGCATATGCTATCGGGAGTTGGAGTCCGTTATGGTTTTGAGTTAAAACCGCTCCACAAGCTTGTTTGCTTGCATCTGTGATTATGCAAAATTCTTTGCTAAAATCTGGGTACTGCAATAGAGTAGGTTGCATGAGTTTATTTTTTAGATATTCGAATGCGTTTTGGCATTCGACTGTCCATTCAAAAGGGACATTCTTTTTACATAATCTTGTTATGTGCCGTGAATAGTCGCCGAAGTTTTTAATAAAACGTCTATAATAATTGCAAAATGCAACAAAACGTCTAGCGCTGTCCGCATTATGTAGGAATGGGTAATTTTTAATGGCTTCATATTTCTTGTCATCTGGCAAAATTCCTTTTTCTGTGCATTTATGACCTAGGTAAGTCACTTCGTGCATAAAAAATGAACATTTTTCGGGATGTAGTTTAAGAATGTGTTTCCTGCAAAGTTGAAAAACATCTGTTCAATTTTAAATCATATGTTTTTCGGAACAACCAATAACTATTAAATCATCCATATAGAGAAATGCTTGGGAAGGTTCAAGTTCAGAGAATGCAATAGTCATCATTCTCTGAAAAGAATTTGGCGCTATTTTTAAACCAAATGGTAATCGCGTGAAGCGATACGAGCTATTGCTCGTTGAAAAAGAGGTTATATTTCTTGAACTTTCTTCGAGTTCAATCTGATGAAAACCTGACATTAAGTACTCAGACACAGCTGTTTCGACAATGTTGTCAGAAATCAGTTTCTCAACTTGTTTTTGTATTTCATCTGTTTGGCTATGCGGGCTTCGATAGTTTTTGATATAAACTGGCTCATTGTTTTTTAGCCATAGCTGTTGCTTATAAAAGTTGTTTGTTGTAATTGATTCGGTTTCAAGTCCGAATACATCGACATATTCATGAACAGTTAACGTTTCTTTGAAACGAGAGCGAAAGTTTTTTGACAATGCTTTTATTACTTTTTATCTCTTTCTTTTGAATTTAATTGGAATATTTCGAACTCGTGTAATGATTCAATTTGTACCTTGTTAAGGTTGACCATTACTGCTTGGTTGGTTGTATTTAAAATTCGGACATATGTAGTTTTGGAGTTGGTTATCGTATTTGCGATAAAAATTCCATTTTTAATTTCTTGATTTGGAATTAAAATGTGATCATCGTTTGTGTTCACTTTAATTTCTCGGACAATTTCGGATCTTACTGGTAAAATAATAGCATTTGTATCATTTGAGTGTGATACTGGGATCGAAATTTCATGAGCCAAATTATTTGGTCGGAGTACGAACCGATCCTGAACTGAATTTATGTCAAGGTTAGGTTAGGTTAGGTTAGGGCGGTTGCTGAAGGGGGGGAGACCCTTCAACACACTGAGGCCATTGAGTTGGCCCGTTGTGATGCCGCTTGCGGACTCTCTCCGCATCCATTCCTCCTATTTGTGGGGCCTAACATTTTTTACAACTTATTTATTTAGTTCCATTGTTGTAGGAACATATTATGGGGCTAGGTCCATCCTGATGCCTTTATGAATCCTGAAATTTGTCTTGGGGATATGACCGAGAGTTCGGAAATATCGCTTAGGAAGTAAGAGCCTAGGAATTTCTTTCTTCGACGACTTAGAGCAGGGCACGAGCAGAAAAAGTGTGAGGTAGATTCCACTTCTTCCTCGTCCCTACAGCTTCTGCAGAAGTCGTTGTAGGGGGCACCTAGTCTTCTGCAGAAGTCGTTGTAGGGGGCACCTAGTCTGGCGGCATGTGTTCCGACCAGCCAGTGTCCTGTGATGGACCTGACATCTGCTGCGCAGTTTGCTCCGCCGATCTTGCATAGGTCCAATGAGCGTTTTTCGCTGCGGTCCGGCCAAGTCAGTCGCGCTGTCCTGCAGGTACTGACTGACTGCCATTTTTGAGTAGATTTCTGCTCAAATAGTTCTTTAATGATGAGCCTACACGTAGCCATGGGCATACCTACATTTTCCTTATCAGGAAGGAGGTCGGTGGTAGTCCCGAGAGAGCGTCCCTAGTAGTGGTGCGGAGTGCACCAGTGATGCATATTTCAGCCGTGCGCTGAACCTTGGAGAATCTGCGCTGCTGGGCTGTCTTTTCTAGGACCGGCCACCATACTGTTACTCCGTACAGTAGGACCGGTCTAACGATTGCCGTGTAGATCCATCGAACTATGTTTGGGGTCATACCATATTTAAGTCCGATAGTTTTCCTACACGCGTAGAGGGCGACGGTGGCTTTCCTGATCCGTTCATCGGAGTTCAGGTTTCAATCAAGCTTCCTATCTAATGTGAGGCCTAGGTATTTGGCGCTGTTACTGAGTTTAAGAGTTTCTCTACTGAGCTTTGGAGGGACAACAAGGGGGATTTTGTACTTCCTAGTGAAGAGTACAAGCTCCGTTTTGGATGGGTTAACGCTCAATCCACTTTTCCTTGCCCAGTTGGTTAGGGTTTAAAGGGATGCGGTCATGCGATCGCATAATGTAACGAAAGCAACATCATCCGCGTACGCAATCACTTTGCAGTCACCCCCTTCCATTGAACGCAGTAGCGCATTCGCAGCTACGTTCCATAGAAGAGGCGAGTGTACCCCCCTTGTGGGGTACCTCTACTGACGAATCTGCTGCATGTCGACGTCCCCAGTGATGCCTTGACCAGTGTTACCAACGCCTCCTCAAAAATAAAGGACAGATGACCCTTGAAAAAAAGATAGAAAACGGACAGATTTTTTTAAAAGGACAAAAAAACAGGACAAATGGCAAAGCCCTGCTTACTAGGCGTATCGGCCCCAATTCTATCCATATTTTTAGTATGCAGTTTTAGAGTACATCAACGAAAGTAATTTATCGATTCTTTTTTATACATCTAGTTACAACCCTGAATTTTAAATATAGATTTTTATCAAAACAAGCGTTTTTCGGACCAATTACCCATTCTAAAAATTCGCAAATTTTTATGGCAATAACTGGTATGTCAGGACTCCCCCAGAACAATTTTTCTGATTCTTAAAATGCAATCCGCGACTTACAAATTTCTGCGAAATTTTTAACTTCAATTATTGTAGACTTTTAGTTGGGGTACCACTTTTATAATAAACATGGTTAAAGTTCATTGCAAGATACAATTCGTATAATTTTTGCTGAGTTTTTAAAGGTTTTAAAAGTGGTAAAAATTAATAAAAACCAAAATGTTAAAAAACTTCTTGAAGATCTCATTGGACTAAGATCGGTTTCAAAACCTGGCGATGTATGCATTGTTGATCGTGGCTTTCACCATGTTATGGAAGTTTTAATTAGATATTGTTCGATAAATAAACTTTATGTAAAGAGATACATTTCTTATACATAATCATATACATTTTTTATCCAAATTATATAATGATGGCAATTTATAGCCTTTTGGGAGAAAGTCTTCATCAGCAGATGGATAACAAAATCTTAGCAAAATAAGAGTCCATTTGCAGGAAAGCAGATTTTTAAAACAATAAGTTCGGCAAACATCTAGATGTAGCAAGGAAATCTTTTATCTTCTAATAAACCAAATGATCAGAAAAATAGCTTTCACAAGCTTTATAAAGAATGAATTAATATGTGGCTGAAGAAGACACAAAATTTGTTTCAAACAGTTTCTTCTCTGGATCCTATGAACTTTTTTGAAACAACTGAGAAGGACCTTAAAACATTTTTTACCGGCTCGTACCAATTAAGGCGGTATCCCTCTTGATAGAAATTACTGATGAGCTTGGGAGTTTTTCAAAGCAAAAAAGAATTTAATTCAAATTAAATTGAGTTCGCTACATATTTTTAGCGAAACATATGAATTCTATATTGAGTACGTTACGCAGTATGTGGATATTCAGAAATAGTGCGCTATTGGTGTGAATTTATAAAGCTAATTTATAAAACTAAAAAAAGAATGAAAAAAGGATAGAACAAAATAAAAAAGGCATTTTTTCCGGATAGGGGACAAATCAAAATTTTTCCGGAAATGCCAGTTTTAAAAAGGACAGATCTATCCGGAAAAAGGACAAATTGGCAACACTGGCCTTGACTGTCCTACATATTAGTAACTGACTGACAAGCCTCACTGTTTGGGAGTCGACCCTCAGATTCGTTAGCGCTTCGGTGATTACGGATGGGAGAATATTGTTGAAGGCGCCTTCAATGTCAAGAAATGCCGCGAGGGAGTATTCCTTACATTCAAGAGATTTTTATATAATCGTAACAATTGAGTGCAGAGCTGTCTCAGTAGACCTGCCTTTCCGGTAGGCGTGCTGGGATTCTGACAGGTGAGAGAGCGGAATGGTTGCTCTGAGGTGAAGACCTAGAAGTCGTTCCATGGTTTGAGCATGAAGGATGATAGACTTATGGGCCTAAAGTCCTTGGGGGAGACGAGCGAGGCTTTGCCCGCCTTGGGTATGAAGACCACCTTGGTTTGTAGCCATGGTTCTGGTATTATGCCATCCGAAAGTACACCCTCGAATATGTTTTGAAGCCATCTGATGGCTGTTTTTCCTGCATGGATGAGCTGGGCCGGAATAATAACATCCGGACCAGGGGATTTGTAGGGGCTGAAACTTCTAATAGCCCAATTTATGTTATTACTTGATAGTAAATTAGGAATTGATGGGTGGTCAATGGTCGTTTGGGGATCGTAGTCTTGCTTCGCGACCGTACATACCGGAAAGTGAGTGTTCATGAGGATGTCTAGAGATTCCTCGCTGGAAGTGGTCCAGGAATTGTCTGGTTTCTTAAGATAGCCTAGGGAGGGGGTTGTCTTAGATAGAATCTTCCGAAGCCTTGCGGCTTCCGAAGTGTCTTCTATTTCACTGCAGAACTTTTGCCAAGAAGATCTTTTGGCTTTCCTTAGTTTTTTCTTGTAGGAGGATAGGCCAACTTTGTAGCTCTGCCAGGCCTGCTCTCCTCACTCATTTTTGCAGAGCTGTAAAGACGCCTAGCGTTTTTCTTTAGCTCTCCTAGTGTTGGGTTCCACCAGGGGAGTTTTTTGCCCTTTCCATTCGAGGAGCTAAGGGGACAGGATCTTTTCAGAGCAGTATTGCACGCATTCGTAAAAGTGCTGATGAGGGACCTCGTACGCCCTGGACTGTTAGCTCCAGTCGGAGGAGTCTCTGGTAGCGTTCGATGAAGGATATCTGAATATTTTGCCCAGTTGGTTCGCCTAAAGTTTCGGAACTGAACTGGTGTAGGTTTAGAGAAATTTATGACTGTTTCAATGTATCGGTGGTCGGAGAAAGAATGATCCTCAAGTACCCTCCAAGACACCACCTGCTCTTGAAAGGCGTGGGAAATAGGAGTGAGGTCCAGGACCTCCTTCCTATTTCTGGTTATGAAAGTCGGTTCATTACCTCTGTTGCAGATGACCAACTTAGAAGACAGGATGTAATCAAAAAGTAACTCACCCCGTTCGTTAGTGATCGTACTTCCCCATTGGCTGTGGTAAGCATTTGCATCGCAGCCGATCAGGAGTCCAACCTTCCTGGCCTCGCTTTCCGCGATACATGCTCGGAGAAGTGCGTGTGGTGTTGGTCCAAGCTGGTCGTGGGCCATGTATGTAGCGCTTAGCCTGATCGTCACCGGACCTTCCAGACTAATCGCTGTATTGTCTTCATTACTGAAATTGTTAAGCAAAAATACAGGGAGTCATTTTTTTGCAAGAATACAGGTACGAGTTTTACCTTGAGTGGGAGCTACTATTAAAGTGTAGTCCGGTGATCTTAGTCCTAGAACCCTGCCTTCGCTTACCCAGGGTTCCTGTATCAGGACTATGTCTGCTTCGTCCTTGGCTAGACGAAGCAGGAGAGTAGCTGCTGCTGCTTTACTGTGGTGGAGGTTTATCTGGAGGATCCGGAGTCAGCGAGTCAGGTCTCCAATTAAGGAGTTTTCCTCCTCTTCACCAACGTCCGAGAGGACCACGTCCAGGTCCGTGTCCAGCTCCTTCTCAGCGTCCGAAACGTCGACATCCATCTCCAGATCAGGCACCTCGGTAGTCGATTTTTCTGCTGAAGTATCCGAACGATACACTCGTACTTTTACCCTTCGATAACCGTACTTGACTGTACCGTCCGTCTGCTTTAGCAGATCCACCGACTCCTTGTTGAGGACAAGGATGATCTGGCGTGAAGTGCCTGACGCCTCTTCCACTTTTACCACACGTCAGTTGCTCGTGGGTAACTGAGGGTTGCAGAGCTGGAGCATCTCCAGGATCTCTCCTTTGCCCTCAGGCTGCGCCGACACCCAGACGCGAGTTACGAACTAGTTAACGGTTCCACTCTGGTTCCACCTCTCTACTTCTTTACTCTTTTCCTCTCTTTTTGTGGACCTCTCTCTATCAAGTCAGTCGTCAAGCAGAAGTTGAAGTCTCCGGACTTAATAAAAATCGTCGTTTATAAAACTAAATTGGTTTCCTCAAATCGGAAACGGTCCACCTCAAATCGGAGGACAGTCTACTTCAAAATCGGTGACATAACTCGCGTGCTCGAGGTCTAGCCGGGATATCCTTCCAATCGACAGCGACTAGTTGGGCGCCCGGGTAAACCTCTCCAAGGGAAACAACCACACCCTTGAAGATTTCGGCCGAGCGGTCATCATCGCACGCTATAACTTTCACGAAGATTTGATGCCACCCGGCGTCCTCACAAGAGTGTGGAGCTCCCCCGCACGCCTTTGCGTCCTTGAGAAACCGCTTCTGTAGCTCTGTTTCTACTATGTTCCATTTGTCACGAGGGATCTGACCATCTTGGTTGCCTTTGTTAGGGACACCAATGATGATATTATCCCTCGCGACCTCCGCGTACGAACGATTCGTTTGTTGCGTTTTCGGACGGTTGGGCTTCGTCTTCGCAGTCTCTTCTGGTGACCGCTCCCTCTTCGCCGATTGCGGGGCCACTTGGGTGCGTGGCTTGCCTGGCTGAAAATCGGGGAGCACGCTCTTGGTCCACTCCTTCAGCTGCAGTCCCTCCGGAGATGTGTCTGAATCTCCGTGGAGGTTTCTCCCAAGGATAAAGCCCGCCCGACGTTTCTCCTTGAACGTCGGCTTTGATCCCGTTGTTAGCTTAGAGACAGAGCGTTGGCAGAATGCCCCCCGGATACCCCAACACCGAGCGTAGTCCAAGATGCACGTTTGCAGGTGGTGTTCCATCTCGATGGTGGTGTATCCCGGGTATTTCCTGATAGGGAGGAAGTCGGTGCATTCACCGGCTCCCCACTTGGTGACGAAGGATTGGCTCATTAGCATTATCCATCGTCGGCGCTTGACTGGTGACAGGCTGGCTGCTTCCAGGTTTAGAGGGAATAATATTCCCTTCCGGTTTGTTTTGGGAAGAACCGGGCTCCCCTTTAGGTTTAGCAATTGAATTCATTTTGAGTAACACGAGTAGGCGGGAATGAATGTCATCCACGACATAGCCCGCAGTGCTGCGGGAAGCCTAAATAAAACTGGAGGTCGGCAGGTATCCAGAGTCCGCATACTTAAGACCAGAGATGCCCCCTCTGCCATTCATCCTTCGGCATATGCTGTTCCACCTTAGATTTGAGGGTTTTAAGAGTTGTCTCTCTCGCCTGACTACCATTCGCCAGCACCCTTGGCAGAGACATGACCGTACCAAGGGTCTGTTTCCAGCCGCCCTCGCGTGGAGAGTATAGTCACACTTCCGACAGTGTATACAGTTACAGCCATACATATTTGATGCAGCGCGTGGATCAGGATCAAACATCTGAACAAGTGCATGCACTGTTCAGATGTTGATTCAGGAGTACCTATGCTGCATCAACGATGCACGTTGATCCACCTGTATACCTGACGGCTGACGGCTATTTATGTCAAGAATACCATTATATTTTCTGAAGAAATCCATACCAAGAATGCCATCACCTGGTATAGGAATATTGGGTGATACCAAATGAAAATTGTGTGGAATAATGTATTGGTCTGACTGAATTTCTACGAAGGCCAATCCCTTGGAATTGGTTACACCTTCGCCTTTTCCTGATATTTTTGAAATAGTGTTATAATCTATATTGATAATTTGATCTGAGTTCTCTTTGAGAACTGAAATATCTGCACCTGAGTCGATGAGTAATGTAAGTGTTTTTCATGTATTTTAATTTTTTACTTTTATAAACACGCTAATTTCTGGGTTGATAGTTTTTATTGTTGGGGAGTTTCTAAAGGGTTTTGACGGTTTCCCGAGTTACTTTGTGCAACTCTTATTTTGATTGCCACGGTTTTGATTCCAATTGTTGGAATTACCCCTGTTGGCGTTGCCATAATTTTGCTGAAAGCCTCTATAATTTCCTGAAAAATAACCACGGCCTCTGTTGTTATAACTATTATTATAGTTATTGTTTCCTCTGTAATGACCATTGTTCTGATAATTACCATTAATCTGATAGTTACCTCTTCCCTGGTAATTATCTCTGTAACTGTTACCTCTGCCTCTGTTTTGGGAATAGAAAACAGTGCTTGGGCTTCCTGAGGCTTTTGTGCAGCAGTGTATGTATTTTCCAATAGCATCATTTACTGTGTTTTTTCGTCTTCGCAAATTTGGATCATAGCTGAGATTGCCTCTTTTGTGGCGAAGGTTTCAGCATTATTAGCATCTAGACCATTGTCTATATATGCTGCCTCTAGTGATCTGCGGAGATTGTCTATTTCTGTGGTGTATTGGGTTGCCGTTTTAACTTTTTGTTGAATACTCAACATTTTGGCTCTTAGTACATCCACTGATTCACCTATTACGACTTCTTTTAATTTCCCAATTATTCCATTAATGGTCGTTTCATTTTGTACTTTGTACAGTGTTGGGCCAATTATTTTAGACTTTATTACCTTGTAGAAGGCGGGTGGACGGTTTGTCTTAGAATGAATTTTATTAGGGCACCAAGGCCACTATTTATATGATTTGGTTACAAGGTTTCTTATGGCTAGGTATGCTTACAATGCGTTAGAGTAGATATTAATGCTAATCTTATGCTAGGCTTAAATAACTGTAAGTGCATCTATGTCTTATCTGCTTTGATGCATAGGCGTTGGAGCTTAGCTTTGATAAGCTTTTCAGTGTAAGCTTCTATGGATAAGCTTTTATATGTTAATTTTAAGAATAAGGCCTTGGCTTAAGTTCTAATGGCTTAAGCTTAATGATCGACCTGAACAGTGGTTCAATGTTTAGTGTTTGCTTATCAGAAATATTTATACATATTTATACTACAACCTCAATCGCTATTGCTTCCTGGTTGCCCTTTGTTAGTCCAACCAGTTTTAAAGCTGTAATAAATCTTTCCAAATGTAGCTTTCGTCCGTCAAAGTCAGGTACGGTTGATGATACCTCTTTGACGTACTGTCTATCTTTTGCTATTTGGTCTGTCATGTTGATTGGTATGTTCTGTTGAGTCTCTGATAGTTGTGAGCTAGCAGGTGTATTTACTGCTGCTGGTGTATCTTCTCTATTCGTTTCTACCGATATGCTGGATTTGTCATCCATTAATACCGATTTGTCGAATGTTGCAGGAAAATCTAATCTTTTAGGGCAGAACAATTGTGGTTTATGCCTATTTGATATATGTATAAGATTTTCTTTTAGACGTTTGATAAGATCTGAAGCTTGTATCCAATTTAAGGTGCTCAGTCTAGTTTTATTATCATTAATTATCCTCCGTACTTCATTATATGTACCAATTAGTATCTCAATGTGCTTAATTTTTGTATCGTTTGAAATAACTGCACTTTTATTGAGACATTCCATATGTAGGATGGGATCACGCTAATGACTCTCTGTAATTACTAGGTTTCTCCATAAAATAGTACTCTATTTGTATGCAATTTTTTTTTTTTGACCTTATCTAGATCGTTTGCCCTGCTCATATACTTTTTCTTAATACATTTGTTGTGCATTTGGTATATTTTTATACCGTTGCTTATGCACATTAATACTACAATAACTATCAGTAAAACTGAAATCAATTCTATGTGAGGGGATATTACCTCGATTTTGTTTATAACATTTGCGGTAGAATCTACCGTCTTAGTGTCTATTAAACTCATCTTGGGCCAAAATTTAAGTAAAATTAATGGGATGTCCAGTTTTTGGAATTAAGGTGGAATGATCGTTTAGGCAATAAATTGAATTTAACGAAAAATTAGTTTCATTTTGCTTTTAATTCTTTGAAATTATTTCATTTTATTCAAATAACCTTTTTTTTTAAGGCCAAAACTCGCATGTATAAGACACACGTTCCTAATACACCTCGTAGGTGGAGAGAAAGGTTGTACCGTACTTGACTGTTTACATTTTCCTGTGCGAGTCTGTACCGTACTTGACTGTTTACATTTTCCGGTGCGAGTCTTCGCACAGGCTAATTCTTCTTTGCCATGCATGTACCAATGCAGTATGGTGCAAACAATGGACCCTCGCTGTCGGGCGGACATTTCTTTTTCTCTTGGGCAGCTGCTGAATCTTATCTGGATAATACGAATATTCTTTACATATGTTTTTTTATAATATTTACTGGTGGTACCAGTGGAGGTGTTGGTTTTTTTCTGTGTTTCTCCTCTTTAAGGAGTTGAAATTCAGCATCAAGATGGACAGCTGTATCCCAATCGGGTAGTTTAGTGCCATTTACTTCTCTTTGGATGTGGCCTATACGTTTTTGTATCCTAACTCTTCGACCACCCCTCGTTTTCTTTATCTTTTTCTTGCCAATGTCTTGGCTATTCATTGCTCGTTTTAGATATTTTTCCTATTTACTAACAGACTCTCACTGTACTCACTCAGATATTTTTCCTTAGGTATCTGCTCCTTGTCTACGGTCGCCATGTAATGTTGGTCGTCCTGCTTCAGTAAGGTCGATAAGTTATTAGCAGGACAACGCCATCCCAAATCTTCAGTTGAAGTCTCTCGCCCCATTCCCAATAAGAAGAATAAGAAGTTTGAGTTCCTTTAGAGTCACGATGTGTGATAGGTTTTATTCTTAGAGACAAAAATGTGTATGCAGCTGTCATGGGTACAAATGGAATTAATTCTAACTTAAGCTGCAAGATCGTGACCGTTTCGTTGTCGAATTGGACAATGTATGAGCCCTTCAAGTGGTGATTCCTGGTCGGAACTGATACCGTCCCGTTGAAGTTTGTTAGGAAAATGGTGCCGTCATCGATGTGTTCCACTATTTCTTCGTCGGTCCTTAGATAGTCGCATGCCGCCTGCCCTCCTTTTAATAATTTAGGGATGCAGCTCTCCTCCTCCAGTTTATATATGTAGGTCTTTCTCCTGGCAAACTGTTGTGTTACCAATAGACAAACAATCTCCAATAACGGCGTGTGTTTCCAAATCGTCCATGGTCAGTTTTTTGTATATTAGCACGACCTGTTTGCCATCAGATATCGTTGGGTAAATCCACATCAGTCGGTATTTCCTATTGACTACCCTGGGCATAGCCATGATATACAAAAAAGCCGTTCCGTTTGTTAATACTGTCGGCCTGGAGAACTCGACTGCTTCGACTACGTTTTGATATGGGAGACTTGGTATTGATTCGGAACTGTTGGTTGCTGTTCATTGCCATGTTGTCTTCCGCCTTCAAAATAGCATCCCAGTCAGACTTGTCTGGTGATCCCGCTACCCATTTCCAAGCTGATTCTAGCCAGTCGATAGATCTTGGCTTCCGTCCTGTAGCGCTAATCATTCGTGAGATGCCTTCCGCTGCGTGCTGTAGGTAATGACCGGCCAAAGCGTTAATCCTTTGGTCAGTAATTATTGCTGTCTCGTCGGTTAGTTCGTTGATCATCTCTTGCACACGGCCTAAATTGATGACGTGGGCCAGTTTAAAGACGCCGTTGGTGCGCCAGACGGTGCCTTGTTGTCTTATAATTAAATTATTAAATATTTCCTAATTTAGAAGCCCTAGTAAGTGTTTTTTTTTTGTATTTTTACTTAAATTAGTTTAATATCTACATGTTTTTTATCGTACTTATAGTAAGTCGATAAATATTTTAAATGTTTTTTTTTGTGTGTGAACAGGCTTGGTGTTGTGTTGAGGCCAATACCTGAAAGCTTATGAAACGTTCAGTTTTCAGTTCCCTTTCCCATTTTAGCTGAATATTGACATTAAAAATAGAAGGCTAACATCGGCTACGCCGATGTTTTAAATACCCTTGCAGTTTTTGAAAGGCGCTACCATTGATAACAAAAAAGTTTTTCTCAATATAATTAGTTTTTTGACCGATCGTTCCTATGGCAGCTATGTGCTATAGTCATCCGATTTTGATAAATTTTTCCAGAATTGTGTGGAAGTATATGAAACTAATATTCACCACGATTGGTGATGCTACGATGGAAAACATTTTGATCAATTTTTTTCTAACTGTGTGGAATTATATATACCACGTTTGGTGACGCTACAATAGAAAACAAAAAAGTTTTTCCCACTAGAACTATTTTTTGGACCAACCGTTTATATGGCAGCTATATGCTATAGTCATCCGATTTTGAAAATTTTTTCAGAATTGTGTGTAAGCATATAAAACTATTATATACCGTGATTGGTGATGCTACGATGAAAAACAAAAAAGTTTTTCTCATTAGAACTAGTTTTTGGACCGATCGTTCCAATGGCAGCTATATGATATAGTCATCCGATCCGGCCGATTCCGACAAATGTATTTAAAGAGTTTTTGCAAAGTTTGGTCAAGATAGCTTCAAAACTGAGGGAGGAGATAGCATAGAAACAGACGGACAGACGGACGGACGGACGGACGGACGGACAGACGGAAATGAACTCAGCTCGTCATGCTGATCAAGAATATATATACTTTATGTGGTCGGAAATGCTTCCTTCACTGCGTTACAAACATCGTGACAATTTTAATATACCCTCTGCAAGGGTATAAAAATATTGAATTCACTTTAAGTCATAAACCTCCCACCCTCTTGCAGTATTTCTATGGCAATATTTGAAAAACGTAATACGAGTAAACGAACTAAGAAATGTGAGTGTTAAGTGGAAAAAATGATTTTGGAGTTTTTAAATGACTATAATTCAACTTCTCAAGTGGGACTTGTGAAAAATTTTTCCCGACTTGGTTTTGACAGTGACCCTTCTGTCCTCTTGAACCACTTCTGCCTTGAACCGTTGTTTTTCTTTCGTTTTTATTTGTTTGTTGGCGACAAATATTGTGTTGCCCTGATTGTAAGAAATAGGATCGCTCCTATTTTTATTACGACTATTGTTAGTTAGGTCTTGCTTATGTTCGATAAGACCTCTTACATCCTCCAACATTTGTCGTTTGAAATTAGACATCTCCTGATAATTGATACGAGAGGAATGATCAAAAAAGATGTCAACGGGTTTTTTGTTCCTTACCGAATGATAGGAATTGTTGTACCTATCTACTACAATTGGTACCAATTCGGTGACCTTAAAAGTCGGATTATCATTCTTCAAGCATCGATATATTTCCGAGAAGGTAGAGTGAAATTTTTCTACCTGACCGTTAACCTCGCTCTTTTAAGTTGGAGTATGATACAACTCGATCCCCAAAGTTCGCAAGTAATTCAATACTGTGGGACATAAAAGTCCTCTTTCGTTATCAGACACTATCATTTTGGGGGCTGTGAAGTAATGAAGAGCTTCTAAGAGAGTTTCGCGAAGGTGTACCGCGGACTTTGACTGTCCATTGTGAAAACATCAATGTGAAGTATTTCGCACGGATATTTGGGCACAGGAGTTGGTTGAAGTGCCGGTTTATGTGGGTGTCTGTCATACTTGTACAACTTACACGTAGCGCAAGTCGAAAGTTGAGTACGAAGAATACTTGTCATCTTGGGGAAATAATATTTCTCCAAGATTTGCATGCGGACTTCTTTTGGACCTCTATGAGCCCTGCGATGTTCTTTTTCAATAACATCGCAAATTTGTTCCTCGTCTGTGAGATCCTCAATTAGGCGTTGCGCTATACGAATCTTGTATAGCTTAAAGTTTTGAGAACAGCAAGTTTAAAGGAATTGCAAGTAAGTATCCGGGATCTTAATCCCGTTTATTATTGAAGGCTTTAGATACCTTTTCAGAGAGTTTACGAAATTCGACAAAGTATTGTCGTTTATCGGAATTGTGTGACGCACATATCCCGAGTGTGGGTGATCACACGAATAATCGGAAAGATTTGTGTCAAAAATAAGTTGGTTTCGGTAAGCTGCTCTGTGAGCGTGTCGTTTCCCTGGAGGCTGAGGTCAGTTCCTATAAAGATCGTGTTGGGGTGCTGGAATCCCATCTGGCGGCAGAACGAAACGCCAACATTGCACGCGATCTACGCTTGCATGGAGTCCCTTGTGCTGATGGCGAAAATTTAAACGCACTGTTCCGCACGTTGAGTCTTTCACTCAACATTTCCCCTGCACCACGTCTTAAAAATATTTTTAGGCTGAAGAGCACGGCTCGATCAGTTGTTGACCCGGCGATTGTCATCCAATTTGAATATATGGGCGACAAAATCTCCCTATTAAAAGCGGCTGCTTCTCACCGACGCGAATCAAAACAACAACTTACCCTGGGATTGTTGGGCTTTGAGTCACCTGCTCCGTTTTACCTAAACGAACAGCTGTCTAAAGAGAGTTATGAGATCTTCAAAGAGGCAATCCGTCTCAAAAAGCAAAAAGCTCTCTCTGCCGTTTTTACTCGCCGTGGGCTTGTACACGTGCGCAAAAGTGCAAACGTCAGTCCTCAATGCATTCAGCGCTTGGAGGAGCTTTCACAGCTTGTAAATCGTGAGCGCCCTATGCAGACAAATTCATACTCTCTTATCAATGCCCAAAACACGGATTTCAACGCTCCCGTCATTGCTCTTGCGTGCACAGGTGCTCCCCAACAGCAAGAGAACACTTTTCAAGAATAATCTTCTATTAAATTTTACCCTAGTTTTTAAGAGCATATGCTCAACATTTTCTATTTCTACTGTTATGTATAATTTTGTCTTTTTAAATTTTTGTCAAAATACTTTGCGAGCGTTTCTGTTTGTCTATCATAGTTCATCTAACAATACAAGCGAGTTTAACTAGTTCCATAGCGAGCAGCTTAATTAAAGTTTTGAGCAATCAAAGAAATGGTCTGAAAGTAGCACATAAAAACGCTCAAAGTCTGCCTAAAAAAATGGATGAGTTTAAGCACCTATTTGTAAGTTCTAATGTCGATGTTGTTTGTGTATCTGAGACCTGGTTTGTCTGTAACTCTAGTGATGTTCTGTTTGAATGTGATGGTTATTTGTTGTATCGGTCCGATCGCGTAGGCCATGCAGGGGGGTAGCAATTTATATTAAGAAGAACATTAAGAGTAAGCTCGTCTGTAAGAATCCCATTGACGGATACATCGAGTATCTATTTATAGAACTTGCCAGCAAAGTATCCGATCAGAAATTATTGCTTGGCTGTATCTATCGGCCGAATCGCCACACAGAATATACTGACCTAATAAATGTAATAGCTGATCTATTAATTACTTTTTCCAATGTTATTTTGTGCGGCGACATGAACAGCAACATAGTAATTGAACAACATCTTTTGCTCGATATGGAGTCAATGGGATTACACGCAGTCAATACTACCGTACCCACTCATTTTTCAAGTACCTGTAATACCCTGTTAGTTGTGTTTTTTGTTAGTGATAAATGTAAAATTCTATTATATGACCAGGTATCAGTTCCAGCATTTTCCAGACATGATCTTATTTTTCTGACGTATGATTTTTCTCTTGACCTAACTGACTGTTTATTTACATACAGAGACTACAGAAATATAGAGTACGATTTGCTCATGAACGAGTTCTATAAATGTGACTGGCACTCTATCTTTAACTTGACAACATGTGAAGCTCAACTCTCTCTATTTCACCACAATATTGACTACCTTCTTACTACTTGTGTACCTGTAAAATCTAAAATTAGTCGACCGTCAAAAAGTCCGTGGTTCAACCACGAAATTAAGCATAACATTTGTCTGCGGGATGAAGCTTATAGGAAATGGAAGCGATATAAAACACCACCGCTACGCTTAAACTTCGAAAACTTAAGACGGTTGGTGGTTAAACAAATTCAAACTGCCAAAAGAAGCTACTACCATTCGCATTTAAATCGTGCAATAAATTCTGGACAAACCTGGAGGGAGCTTAAAAAGTTAGGAATAGGCAGACAACGACCGCAGTTGAACAGTGATGTTGACATCAATCAATTAAATAAAACATTTATACAAGCAAACGTACCTGCACCATCAGTAAATAAGTACCTGTCTGTAGAATCTCGCTGTGATAATAGTTTTAGCTTTATGTGTGTACTTCCCTGTGATGTTCTAGAATGTATTTTGTTGGTCAAGTCGGATGTCGAGGGACTTGATAAAATGAATCCCAGGTTCTTAAAAATATTGCTACCACTTCTTATTCATCATATCACTCATATTTTTAATACAGCTCTAACAACGTCAGTCTACCCAAACATTTGGAAAATTGGGAAGGTACTTCCTATACCCAAAACAAACAACGAATTTAGGCCAATAACAATTCTCCCTTTTCTCTCAAAGGCGTTTGAGCACATAATGGCTAAGCAGATGAAAAAGTTCTTCGACACAAACTGCCTTCTAAGTCAACTGCAATCCGGTTTCCGGAAGAATCACAGCTGCATATCAGCCATCGCAAATATTGTTGAAGATGTCCACTTAAAAGTAGATGACAGTCACGTAACTTTATTGACGTTATTAGATTTTAGCAAAGCTTTTGATACCGTGGACCACACTATTCTCTGTTCAAAATTGAGCAATTTATATAATTTTTCAACCTCAGCCACAAATCTAATCAAAACATATTTAATTGGGAGACAGCAATCCGTGGTTCTGGGAGACCGATCATCAGAAATGATGTCAACCACACGTGGTGTGCCCCAAGGCTCCGTCCTTGGTCCATTTCTGTTTTCTGTTTATATCAATGACCTTCCTGATAACTTGACAAATTGTGCAGTCCATATGTATGCTGATGACGTCCAATTATATGTAAGTCGACCGTTAAACGATATATGTGAGTGTGTCCGTATATGTAATAATAACCTAGCCGTTGTGTGCGAATGGGCCAAAGCCAATGCGTTGTCATTAAATGCGTCTAAGTCTAAATGTTTAGTCATTCACAAAAAATCCGTAGATTTCAGACAGCTGCCTAACTTAACTATAAATGACTCCGTTATAGAATACGTTACAAAAGCCACTAACCTAGGTATAGTTATAGATGGTACCCTTTCATGGAGTAACCATATTGCTAAAGCAACTGGAAAATTATATAGTTCTCTTAGGCAGCTGTCATTATCCCAGAAATTGATTCCAGAAAATCTGAAAATGCTTGTGGCAAAAACGTGTCTGACTCCCACATTACTTTACGGCATCGAAATTTTCGGCAGCTGTGACGCGCGTAGTATGCAAAGATTACTTGTAGCGTTTAATTCCATTGCCAGATATATATTTAACCGTAGACGAACTGACCGTATTTCTATATTTGCCCAAAAGATTTTTAATATGACTCTCGAATCCTGGATAAAACTGAAAACTCTCATCTTTCTTCACAAAATTATTTTTACGCGTCAACCGAAATATCTATTTGATAAATTAAAATTCGCAGCATCATCACGTACTAAAAATTTAATAACTCCACGGATAAAATTAGCAGGATCCGAGAAACATTTCTATATTAACGCTGCTCGTTGCTGGAACGAACTCCCAAACTATCTAAAAGACATAGGAAGCGTCTCGCAATTTAAAGAAAAATTATCAGATTATCTTACAAGACAAAATAGATAAAAAAAAAAAATAAATAAATAAATAAATAAATACATATATAATAATATTAATTTAATAATATCTAATTAATAATTTATAAATTTAACATATTAAGAATGCATATTTTCTATAGCTTGTTATGTGCACCCGGCAATCAAGAAGGCAGGGTATCAACTGGTCGACTCTGTTACAGAGGTATGAATTAGTTGGTACCCTTGTAATCTGATTCCGATGAAGATCTGGGAAAAGGTCAAACAAAATTTTCCCAGACTCGCTAACGAATTCCACTATCGACTTGAGTTTTCTGCATAGGTCAGCAAAATTACGGTAGCGGCACCCAAAGCTCGCTCGTAACCTGACCCTTGCACAAAGGGAGGGCGTAAGAACAGAAGCAGCGCGGTTCGCGACGCAGCTTTGAGGCGGGAGATAGAGCGAAATTAGGTAGGGAACTCCAGATTGATATTCTGGGGAGTCAGTTCGGAAATTACTCTTGAGAGGAGCCGTCGGTCTTGGTGATTGTGCGCTACACAGAGACCGGCAAAGGCCGGTCCAAAAGAAATAATTAATCAAATAAAAAAGTCCGGTCGGGAAAAAGTGGCAAAGTGCAAAAAAAGGAAAAGTACCATTCCAACCGTACTAGTCTGCAGTTCCCTTTCGACCTATTCACCGTCTGTTCCGCAAAGGCAACTATGCCGATCGCGTTAGTGTTGGTGGTCCCCTCTACCTAGTCGCTGCCATGGTGCACTTGGTCGCTAAAGTTCCTGAGCGATTGAAAATGTGGCCCGCGACAACAAGAAGACGAGAATCATCCCTCGTCATTCGCAATTGGTCAACGATGAATCAAATCATTCACATCTTTGGTTATATGCATACAAACATTTATATGCAACAAACCCACCCACACTCACACAACTAAACACATGAATCCGACATATAAAGAGCTCACTTAGCAAAGTGAGCTAGCAATCATAAACAAAAAAACAAAACGAACGTTTAATAATTACGAACCAAATTACAAATGCAAGCCAAAACAAAAAAAAAATAAACGGATAAAAATGTTAATTTAAATTTTCCATTTTTTTTTTTTTAACATATTAAATTCAAAGTTTTTCTTTTCTTTTAATATTTTCTAATATTAGCCTAGTTTGTCTTCTTCTTTTTTTTTTGGTTTTCATGTCACCCTAAAGTGCCCCTGCTCCCTTTTTAATGCCTATAATATTTTTTTTTTCTATCTTTTTTTTTCTTTGTGTCAATGTGTGAATAAAAAAAAAAAATTTTTTTTTTTAAATTTCTTTAAAAACAAACCCCCAGAAAGCGCTTTCTACAAATTGGGTAAGTGACCGGCCAGTCCGGATATAAAAGTACATTTTATTTATATACATATTGACCTATTTTTTTATTTTTATTTTTGCTTATTATTTTTTTTTATATTTTATTTCTTTTTTTTTTCCTTGCTAAAATTTTTTTCGTTTATCTTTAAAATTATGTCTTTCTAAATTTTCTTTCCATATTTCCCAACAGTTTTCTCATTATTTTTCCGGTTAGAATGCCAAGACCAACAATTTTTTTTCCTTTCATTTGAGTTTTTTTTTAATAAATTTAATTTTTATGCTCATCGTATATTTTTAAATTTTTTTCACCATTGAATTTTTATTACATTTTTTTTCAATTCAATATGATTGGTTAACGTAAAAAATTTGTATTCCTTTTCTGATTATGTTTAAGTCCGTCTGTGTTTTTGTAAGTCCATGTTTACGCATGGGCCAACAGAGCGTGTCCTCACTTCGAGGCTCGTGAGTCGTAGTTCGGGCTATGACGTGTACACTGTTTCCCTTCTGGAACTGGTGTAAAAATCTGTTATGATCTTTCTCAATAAACTTCTAATTTGAATGTGAGCAGTAAAACAAAAATGTGTCGTTAAATAAAAAAGTTGGAGGGTGCTGGGATATGTGGGTGGGGAAAACATAGCCAGGGATGACGACGTAAACTAGACGGACGCAACTTTGTACATAAGGGGATCAACAGAAATATGGCCAATAGTTGATCCATAGGTCACACAGCTTTGTGTGTAGGGGTGGGTAGTGCCAGGCTAACCCCCATGGTCACTCTTTGACGATGGGCTGGAAAGCCAAAGACCGATCTTATTTTTTTTTACTCATCAGTGACAGACTAGAGAATTCTTATTTCTTTTTTTTTCACTATTTTTTTTACGGCACGAAAACTCTTTTTATTGTCATGTTTCCCGCAGCGTCCCCACTCCAAAAACCCACCCCAAATACGGCGAGCCAAGCCGGGCTACCACCGTGCCGGAACGGGAAGTGGATGGACGTAGGTTTTTTAGAAAAGTGCATCGGGATTTCATAACAATTGGCGCCCAACGTGGGGCTGACAAGTTTCTTGACGGTTCTCTATGAGTCAATATTAATTTTTTTTGGCTAGTAGGGACTGGCAATATTTTTGGCAGTTTCTCTTTTAGTTAGTATCTTGCTAACTCGTGCAGACCGACTTTTTGTTTTGTAAAGTAAAATTTTTGTTTTTAATGTTTTTTTACTGGTTCGCTCTTTCTGGCCGACGCCGCCGTTGTACTAGGCTATGCCAGGTCTCCTGAGAGGTTCGAGTTCAGAAGGAGCAATGAGCGTTAGTAGAGCTGGCTACGCAACTTCCTGGCGGTGTCAGGAGGCGGTCCGAGGTAGGCTCTATTGATGGTCCCAAGACGGGGGTGGGGGATAAGGACAGCTGATCCTGAAGGGTCGACGCCGCCGCCGTGCTAGGTAAATGCCAGGCCGGCTGAGAGGTTCTCTCGTTCAGGTTTCAAATGACAGGGGGTGAGGGGATAAGGACAAGTGAGTTTGATTGGGTCGACGCCGCCGTTGAACTAGGTAAATGCCAGGTCTCCTGAGAGGTTCTCTCGATCAAGCTCCAAATGACTAGAGGGGGTGTACAGGGAAACATCTGAGGCCGACGCCGCCGCCGAGCTAGGTAAATGCCAGGCCGGCTTGAGAGGTTCGAGTCCGAGGAGTTCCAAACGACGGTGGGAGGGGGAAATTGGACAGATGATCTGTGACCTCTAAATAAGACTTATACTCCGGTGGAGATAGGCTTGTTTGGCTAGGGGAAGGTCAGTGTTAGGGGCTACTATGGGAAATTCATTCTTCCGGTGGGTATTTTTTTTTTTCCTTTGGGTATTATTTTTTTTTTTAGATTTGCAAGTTTGTAATTCTCTTTGGCTCCAAAAATTATTATTTTTTTTTTCTATCCTTGATTTCTCACTTCTTCTAACTTTGACCTAATTATTGTTAACGAAGAATATTTCTTATAAAAGCAACACCTCTATCTTTTCTTGTTCTTCTTAATACTATAAGGAGAAAGAGAATATATTTATATACCTTTTGTTTTATGTTTATTTTGGTTTGAATCATTTTAATTTTCCGAAAATAAATAAATGTTCCGTACGTCTTCCCATAGTTTTTTTTCTCTCTTCCATGATTGTTTTAAATTGCTCTGTATGTATATATCAACAATAGTCCCGAACACACGTTTGGGGTAGCACACGAGTGATGTAGTTGTGAACCTAAAATGTTAGTTTTTTTTTTTGCCGTCGCTCACTTTTTGACACGCACCTGTGTGAGTCTCAGTTTGTTTATTATAACACTTCTCAACGAATGTGACTGGTCCGTCTGTCTCTCCGTGACGATATCTTATTTTTTTTGGAGTAGTGTCCCTCGTCAAGGTTGATTAATTCGTCCATTGGATTGGCGAAATTTTTCTTCAATGCTTCTCCGTAAATCCATTAGTGACCGACCAAATTTGTCTGGTGAATAATTTTGTTTTGAAATATTGAAATTTTAATACGCGCATTTCTACTCTCACAGACAATCCACATTTCTATATCCATATCCAATTTTGGATGTGGGCTTTAATGTGTTAGTAAATCGGTGGATGTTTTTTTGTTAGGGGCAATAAATTACACAGGATTTATTTTCCTTGTGACTCAATACATTAGTTGAGAATTTAAAAAAAAAAAAAAAATACCAACTGACATTCTACAGCAAGAATAATATTCTCTGTATCATTTCGTTAGTAATCATACTGGCCTGTCTTCCATGCCGGAACTCGGCAGTTGCCTCAAAACACCACGCGGAAACTCAATTCTGCTCCAACTTGGGAATTTTCGATCAGGCCATTGCTTATAAGGTTCAAAACGTCGATTGACGTGTATCATGTTTTATCAAACCAAACTGGTCTGGTACTGGACAATTTCTCCATGGGCATTTGTTTTAACTCAAACACCCATTGGAAACATACTACTTTTTGCTCTCCCAGTCTTCGATGTCTTCATTGAATCGAATTCATTTTGAAATGCTATGATACTTTGAAGTTCCATTTGGAAGCTTCAATGTAAAAATTTTCCAGAATAGAAATACTCCTAACTTGAAATGGTTTACGTTTCTACCACCTTAGGAACCCCACTCAGACAACCACCCTCTAATTTTTGTCCCTTGAAGTCTCTGACTTTCCCTGAAGGATTTCGACAAAGGATTTCCGGTTCGTGATCTTTCTTTCCATTCTCCCCATTAAATGTAATATTTTATTTTTTTTTTTTTTTTTGGCCACGGCCAAATCGCGTATGTGGTCTGTGGGTTTATCCTCTATGCTGTTTTGCAGTTTTGCAAGAGCGGGAAATGGTGCCAGATTGTTGGTGGGACACTTCCCTAAGATAATGTAGAAGGGGCCCTCGCGCAAGATAAAAGCGGCTGCCGGTAGTTAGATTTTTGGAAACACAAGATTTCCTTAGATGCAGTGTACCCGAATTCATTCGCTTTGTTAACAGTACGCGGTTTGTTTCGCAAACTTTTTCTAAGTTATTTAGCGATATGAGGTTTGGGACGTTAACCCGGTTTTCACTCCCCATAAGCTATCGCTTCTGTAAGAGTGAATCAGCCATCGCAGTCCCGCAAGTTTATTTAGGGACCTCTATTTCAACCAAATCTGGTGTGTGCTATGCAATAACGGTCACCTCTGCGATCAATAGGGGGACAGAGAACTGCCAATAGGTCTCTCTCCGTGGCTATGAGAACTCTCGTTCTAGGAATTAGAAAAACAAGTTAGGGAAAAGCATCGTACCATCCCAAAAACATTTTTTTTCTTTTCTTTTTACTGTCTGATAAGACTGTTTAGTAAGTCACAGGTTCAATGCCCGGGTAGCTTTGTCAGTAGTTCATGAGACTCTTTCTTTTTCTCAGGGTGTTGGGTCGAGGCCACACGTTGGGTCTAAAGAAAGGAGCGAAACAGCTTAAGTCGGAGCAAGAACTACGGAAGTCGGTCCTCAAGGTCTTGTTCGATTTTGGTTTCGAGTTTGCTGCATGGCAGTAGCCATCGTCCAACTCGAGTTGTTATGTGCACCCGGCAATCAAGAAGGCAGGGTATCAACTGATCGACTCTGTTACAGAGGTATGAATTAGTTGGTACCCTTGTAATCTGATTCCGATGAAGATCTGGGAAAAGGTCAAACAAAATTTTCCCAGACTCGCTAACGAATTCCACTATCGACTTGAGTTTTCTGCATAGGTCAGCAAAATTACGGTAGCGGCACCCAAAGCTCGCTCGTAACCTGACCCTTGCACAAAGGGAGGGCGTAAGAACAGAAGCAGCGCGGTTCGCGACGCAGCTTTGCGGCGGGAGATAGAGCGAAATTAGGTAGGGAACTCCAGATTGATATTCTGGGGAGTCAGTTCGGAAATTACTCTTGAGAGGAGCCGTCGGTCTTGGTGATTGTGCGCTACACAGAGACCGGCAAAGGCCGGTCCAAAAGAAATAATTAATCAAATAAAAAAGTCCGGTCGGGAAAAAGTGGCAAAGCAAAAAAAAGGAAAAGTACCATTCCAACCGTACTAGTCTGCAGTTCCCTTTCGACCTATTCACCGTCTGTTCCGCAAAGGCAACTATGCCGATCGCGTTAGTGTTGGTGGTCCCCTCTACCTAGTCGCTGCCATGGTGCACTTGGTCGCTAAAGTTCCTGAGCGATTGAAAATGTGGCCCGCGACAACAAGAAGACGAGAATCATCCCTCGTCATTCGCAATTGGTCAACGATGAATCAAATCATTCACATCTTTGGTTATATGCATACAAACATTTATATGCAACAAACCCACCCACACTCACACAACTAAACGCATGAATCCGACATATAAAGAGCTCACTTAGCAAAGTGAGCTAGCAATCATAAACAAAAAAACAAAACGAACGTTTAATAATTACGAACCAAATTACAAATGCAAGCCAAAACAAAAAAAAAAATAAACGGATAAAAATGTTAATTTAAATTTTCCATTTTTTTTTTTTTAACATATTAAATTCAAAGTTTTCCTTTTCTTTTAATATTTTCTAATATTAGCCTAGTTTGTCTTCTTCTTTTTTTTTTGGTTTTCATGTCACCCTAAAGTGCCTCTGCTCCCTTTTTAATGCCTATAATATTTTTTTTTCTATCTTTTTTTTTCTTGTGTCAATGTGTGAATAAAAAAAAAAAAAATTTTTTTTTAAATTTCTTTAAAAACAAACCCCCAGAAAGCGCTTTCTACAAATTGGGTAAGTGACCGGCCAGTCCGGATATAAAAGTACATTTTATTTATATACATATTGACCTATTTTTTTATTTTTATTTTTGCTTATTATTTTTTTTTATATTTTATTTCTTTTTTTTTCCTTGCTAAAATTTTTTTCGTTTATCTTTAAAATTATGTCTTTCTAAATTTTCTTTCCATATTTCCCAACAGTTTTCTCATTATTTTTCCGGTTAGAATGCCAAGACCAACAAATTTTTTTTCCTTTCATTTGAGTTTTTTTTTTAATAAATTTAATTTTTATGCTCATCGTATATTTTTAAATTTTTTTCACCATTGAATTTTTATTACATTTTTTTTCAATTCAATATGATTGGTTAACGTAAAAAATTTGTATTCCTTTTCTGATTATGTTTAAGTCCGTCTGTGTTTTTGTAAGTCCATGTTTACGCATGGGCCAACAGAGCGTGTCCTCACTTCGAGGCTCGTGAGTCGTAGTTCGGGCTATGACGTGTACACTGTTTCCCTTCTGGAACTGGTGTAAAAATTTGTTATGATCTTTCTCAATAAACTTCTAATTTGAATGTGAGCAGTAAAACAAAAATGTGTCGTTAAATAAAAAAGTTGGAGGGTGCTGGGATATGTGGGTGGGGAAAACATAGCCAGGGATGACGACGTAAGCTAGACGGACGCAACTTTGTACATAAGGGGATCAACAGAAATATGGCCAATAGTTGATCCATAGGTCACACAGCTTTGTGTGTAGAGGTGGGTAGTGCCAGGCTAACCCCCATGGTCACTGTTTGACGATGGGCTGGAAAGCCAAAGACCGATCTTATTTTTTTTACTCATCAGTGACAGACTAGAGAATTCTTATTTCTTTTTTTTTTCTCACTATTTTTTTTACGGCACGAAAACTCTTTTTATTGTCATGTTTCCCGCAGCGTCCCCACTCCAAAAACCCACCCCAAATACGGCGAGCCAAGCCGGGCTACCACCGTGCCGGAACGGGAAGTGGATGGACGTAGGTTTTTTAGAAAAGTGCATCGGGATTTCATAACAAGCTAGTAAGTTAGGGTATACTTAGCTTTTACAAAAATTGTTATACTGTCGTGACCAATGCTAATCTATAAGACTCTGTCTAATTGTATTGGGAAAAGAATAAATCTAAATCTTAATAGGAACCTCCACATGTGGAATTAGATCTGAGGCGTCCTGAAGTTCACATGTGTGGTTGTTTATGCCAGAAAGGGTATTTGTTAGTCACTTAAGTAATAGTTGTAGCGTAAGTTTTTCACCACACTTATGTCTAAGCATATAGTAAGCTAGGTCTAAGAGTTAGTTGAAATAAAGAAGTGAAACTGAACGCAAGTGTCTTTTGTGTTAGTGACAGTTTTTTTTGGTCCAGTCGCCTCAACCCCCCAAGTTCCTTTGACATTGAAAGTGTCAACTCCTACAGAGGCATCAGTCCTTCGAGCCGGATTAATTATTTAATTATTGTCCACTCACCCAAGCAAGCATCGGTGGATTTTCCTGAGAAAAAAAAAAAAGTTAAGTTGATAAATTTTTCATTCCCCAGCCACAGAAGGTGGCAGCCATATTTATTTCCAAAAAAAGCAAAAAAAAATATACTTCCATTGATATACACCTATATATGAATATTCCTATTAATAATAGCTAACTAATTTTGTCCAAAGCATTAGTTAGCATCCTAATTAATTTCTGGCAAGTTTCATAAATATATACATGCCAATTGCATGACATATAAAACCGGCGTTTGGTACACACACACACACATCTATATCTATGCTACGACTGTCCCCACCAGTGTTGCCAACGCCTTCTCAAAAATAAACTAAAACTTTTCTACTATGAGAACCACTTTGAGGAGTCGATAAAAAGAGCCAGGACCCCTACGGGCAAGTTTGCCAGATCCTCGTAGAATGGTTTACCCAGGTACTGGGTTCGTTTTCTATGAAGTGCAGGGCAGTCGCATAGAAGGTGTTGGATGCTTTCTATCTCTTCCTCATTCCTGCAGCTGCGACAGAAGTCGTTGTGGGGTACGTGCATCCTGGCGGCCATATGGCCTATGGGGCAGTGTCCCGTAATGACTCCTATCACTATCCTAATCCTGTTCTTGCTAAAGTGTAGGAGTTGGGAGGTTCGTTTTGGGGCGTATCTTGGCGAGAGTGATCGGGAGATGTGACAACCCGGTGCGATGTCCCATTGTCTTTCTGCCTTGGTTCTGGTTGTCCTATATAGTTCTGTCAGAATATCCTGAAATGGTCTTTGTACGTCCGTTACCGCTTGTGACGCTGGCTGCGCTGAACCGTTCCTTGCACACTCGTCAGCTCCCTCGTTGCCTGGTATGCCTGAGTGGCCAGGTACCCAGACGAGGGTGATGGAGTGCTGCCGGATTTGATTCAGTGCAGTCACCGTACTGCGACCTAAGTTGCTATTGGTGGTGCGTGACGACAGAGCTTTAATAGCAGCCTGACTGTCGACCAAGATTAATATGTTCCTTGGTGTTTCAACCAGGGTGTATATCAGCTTCGCCGCCTGCCAGACCGCGTAGATCTTTGCCTGAAAGACGCTACGCCAGTTCGGTAGACGGAATGAGAGCTGTGTTGCTAGTTCTTCTGAGATGATTCCCGCCCCTGTGCCCTCCTCCGTCTTTGAGCCGTCCGTATATATGGCAAGCTCGTTCTCCCTGATGGGAGTTCCTCGCTTCCAATCCTCTCTCTCCGGGAAAACCGTTCTAAAATTGTCCTTCCATTTATGAGTCTTGATACAATAGTCACTTTCCTTTGTCTCAGCATTTATTCCCACTTCCAGTAGGATGTTGCTGTGACCAGATGCAGTTGTTTTGAGGAGTTTCAGTTCCCGGAGCCTTACTGCGCTTCTCGCTGCTGCATACTTCAGGAAGGTGTCTATTGGCTCAAGATTCAGAATTGCGTCCAGAGCTGCCTGGGGGGTGGATCGCAGGGATCCGGTTATTCCCAGGCAAGCTGCTCTTTGTACCTTATGAAGGTTGTTTAGGTGGGATTTGGTGTTGGCCGCTTTCCACCAGACCAACGCTTCATAGGTAAGGATAGGCCTGACGACCGCTGTGCACAACCAATGAATGATGTACGGTTGCAGTCCCCATCTCCTCCCGAAGGTCTTTTTACAGGCATAGTACGCGCCTAGTGCTTTCTTCATTCTTTTCTCAGAGTTTCTCTTCCAGGAGAATTTCGAGTCCAGAATGACTCCTAAATATTTTGCCTCAGTGGCCCTTATGAGCTGCGTTCCGCCCAGGGAGGGTAGTGTAAACTCAGGGATCTTGTATCTTCTAGTGAACAGCACCAGTTGGGTCTTGTGGGGGTTGACCCCTAGACCTTTCTGTTGTGCCGACCTCAGGGTGCTACCAAGAGCAGACTGTAGTAGCTCACAGATTGTGGGTAGAAACTTACCCGTTACCATTGAAATTAGGTCATCTGCGTATGCCGTCACCTTACATCCACTAAACTTCAAATTTAAAAGGAGCTCATTGAGAACCAGGTTCCACAGCAGTGGGGATATGACTCCCCCTTGTGGAGTGCCTCTCGTGACCCTCTTCCTAATTTTGCCTGCACAGAGTTTATAACTCGGCTGCTAAGCATTTTACCTAGCCAGTGAGTTATAATCGGGTGTGAGCCGATTTTGGCAAGGGCTGCCGTTATCGACTCGGACCTGACATTGTTGAAGGCCCCCTCGATGACGAGGAAGGCCGCCAGCGCAAACTCCTTCTGATTCAGCGATTCCTCGATGCTCCCTACCACTTCATGTAGTGCGGTGTCAACAGATCTACCCTTAAGGTAGGCGTGTTGTGCCCCGCTGAACGTTCGTGGAGTGAGCTTACTTCTTATGTGTAGATCCAAAAGTCTTTCCATCGTTTTCAACAGAAACGATGATAGACTGATGGGTCTGTAATCCTTTGGTGAGTTGTGGTTTATCTTCCCGGCCTTGGGAATGAAGACCACCCTCACCTCTCTTCAGTTGTCTGGGATGTACCCTGTAAGGAGAATCCCTTCTCCAGGAATCCCTTCTCGCTTTCCTGCACGCCCCCTTGAATTTCGAAAAACCCTGTCGGTATGCGTTCCAGTCTTCTTGATTGTTTGTCCGTTTTGCTTTGTTAAACAGCCTCCTCGTTTCCCCCCGAGTCTGGCCGAGCTCCGCTGTCCACCACACCTTGTGGTTGGGCTTTGGCGGTCGGCTGACTGGGCAGGATGTGAGAAAAGCTTTGTTTAACACGTCAGTGATCGTCCGGTTACATTCTTCAAGTGTGTCAGTACTTAACACCGATCCGTCCGGAGGGGCGGGGAGTGTTTGGCTGACTGTTCTTGTGAACTTTTCCCAGTTTGTCCGTTTAGGGTTTCTGTAGGGAGTCGGTTTCTCTCTGCACCAATTGACATTGAACAATATCCTGTAGTGGTCAGAAAAGGAGCACTCTGTGGATGCATGCCAATTATCAACGGTCAGCGAGCCTCTGCTTAACGCCACGGCTATGTCAATAACCTGTGCACGGTCCTTATTTCTGAAGGTAGGGTGGTCGCCCTTGTTACACAAAATAAGGTTTGTGCTCAATATGTAGTCCAGCAGAGCCTCTCTCGTTTATGTCCGTGCTTCCCCATATGGAGTGGTGGGCATTCGCATCGCACCCCAAGATAACGTCAGTGCTCTCTTTCTGCGCGTGCCGAATTAGAGCTCTGACGCTTTCCGATGGGGGTTACTTCTCCTCATAGGGAAGATAGGCCGAGGCAAGGTATAGATTACTCCCGTTCCTTCCCTCGATCGTCACCACAGTGAGGTCCCTGTCGCAGAAAAGTACATTAAGCCCAGCTCTTACTACGATACATGTTCTAGGCTTACCCAAGTTTCTGGGGAAGAGGAGATGGTATCCGCGAGCACTCAGTCCACGAACCCTTTCACCTTGGATCCAGGTTTCCTGAACGAGGGCCACATCCACCCTCTCCTCCTCCATGAATCGTAGTAGGTCAACAGAGGGTACCATGGAGTGATGCAGATTAATCTGCACCACTCTAAGATTATTCTGTTGACCTAGGATCCTAACTTAGAAGGTACGCCCGACGGCAGCCCATTCCAAGCTTCAGCTGGCCTTGCTTCGTCCGGATGAGGCTCTTGGATTCTCGACCAATGCTGATCCAGAGATCCTTGCCGTTTCCTTTGTCGCGTGCCAGCCCTCTCACGATTGTCCAGTCGTCCGTACCGTACTCCTTGTTCTGCCCCTTGATCATGTTGAGTATGGTTCGATCCTCCAAGATTGGCGGTGGGATCCATACCTTAATGATCATGCGTGCAGGAATCTGGTGCGGTGGTACGACCTTTATCTTCGCACCAGGCCATGGGTCACCAATGCCACGACTTTGGCTCCCTTGTACCACCTAATACCATCAAACACAGCTAGGAACGCGTCCTTGCTGCGAGTCATGGCATCGTGGATGGCCTGTATTATGACCCCCTCCAGAATAAGCCATTTTTCATTTTGAGATTTTCCCTTCCGGGTAATTTCGGTCGATGATGGCTACCTGGAGTTCCGGCTTCGAGCTTAAGCTAGCCAGAAGATCTTCTGGCTTTGGTCGCTTGTTCTCTGGAGCCTTTGAGGAGTCGTCTGAGCGTTGTCGTTTGGGATTACCACCCTTCCCGCCATCCGGTCCCTCCTTTTGGGAGGGTGTGGTCGACGGTGGGGGTGGTCTCCTACGATACTGTTTTTGTTTATCCACTGCGGCTGCTTTGACGACCTTCGAGGGTGTCGGTGCTTCCGTCTGGGCCGTTGTACTCGTTGCGGTCGCCTGGTCCGTTCCATCCGTGGATAGCCGGTTGTAGCGCCGCACGTTGTACTCGTGCTTCTTCTTCAGCGCCCTCTCCCTTGCGTTTAGCGACTCCGGAGTGCGGCCTTCAAGTGTCCTAAGATACTTGAGGGAGGCCTTGTATCCCGAGCGCTGTTTGCGCTGGAGAGAGTTGTCCTTTGGTGGAGCCAGGGCCGATGTAGGCTCCTTCACGTTCGGTGGCCCGCCTCCGACAGGCATGAGAGCAAGCGCAAGCGGGAACTCTTCGTCTGTCATTGACGCGCCGGTGAACCTGAATTCGCCATCCTCGACCTCTGGCTCCAAGTCCATTCCATCCTGTCGGTGAAATTAACCTTCACTTGCTGTGTTACGCACTATAGGGGCCAAGTGGTCCACCCCCACACTGGAGCTGCAGTTGCTGGATATCGACGCCGTGGGGCCTGCTTTCTCACCCCGATCCGCCGCCGGTACTGGGAATCCGACTCCCTGCACCGTAATTTTTTCACTAGAAGATGACATTCTAAATGAAGCTTTTTTGCGTTTTTCTCCTAGCCGCCAGGTTGGACTACTCTTAGCTTCAGTGCTTCCCCTCGACCTTACCGGCATGGGTGGCCCTACCGGTAGCTTGAGCTACCGCCGGCATGGCTCTTAGGTTCCTTACACCTGAGCCCTCCTACCACGTCAAGGTAGTAGTTCGTAGGAGGGATTTTTAAAATATAAATTTTAAATATAGATTTTTATCATTTCCAACACAAGCGTTTTTCGGACCAATTACCCATTCTAAAAATTGCCAAAATTTTATGGCAATAGCTGGCATGTCAGGATTCTGATTCTTAAAATACAATCCGCGACTTAAAAAATTCTCCGAAATTTTAAACTTTAATTATTGTAGACTTTTAGTTAGGGTACCACTTTTATAATAAACTTGGTTAAAGTTCATTTCAAGATACAATTCGTATAAATTTTGCAGAATTTTCGAAAATGTTTGAAAATGAAACCATCGCGGTTTGTTCCAGAGATATCCTGATTGAGGTATTGGCAGAAAAACACTTTTATGACTTCAATTTGATACTGCTTTATTTTCAGCGTGCTTCCTGGTAGGAGTGTTTTTTCATACTAACTCTACAAAGGCTTATACATGATCTTAGACATAGAAAATGGACATGGAGAGTTGGAAAGAGAGAGAGAGGGAGTTAACGGGTCTAATGTTAAGTACAATGGGATCATACTTCATTTTAACTTAAATATTCCGACTTAAACTGACTAAAACTGAAAAGTAGGTTGAAAACCGTTCAACCGTTATGATTTGAATTTAAACATTTACAACATTGTTAAACACTAGTAAGTGCGCCTATCCCAACATTGTAGTGTGAGTAAAGGCGCACAAATGAGTAACTTCATTCATTCGAGGCAAGTGATCAGAAGAGACCAGACGTACTCTGAGTGAAGTTACTCTTAACCAAAATATATATACAATACAACTACTACAAATAAACTGTACTTACATATTCTAATCAACCCTACAAAATTGTGTGTTAATTGATCACCCGGAACCCTCTTAACAAAACCAAAATGTTAAAAAACTTTTTGAGGATCTCTTGGACTAAGAACGGTTTCAAAACCTGGCGATGAATGCATTGTTGACCATGGCTTTCACCATGTTATGGAAGATTTAATTAGATATTGTTCGATAAATATTCTTTATCTAAAAAGATACATTTCTTATTCATAATCATATACATTTTTTATCCAGGATATATAATGATGGCAATTTATAGCCTTTTGGGAGAAAAGTAGCAAATTCTTCATCAGCAGATGGATAACAAAATCTTAGCAAAATAAAAGACCATTTGCAAGAAAGCAGATTTTTAAAACAATAAGTTCGGCAAACATCTATATGTAGTAAGGAAATCTCTTATCTCCTTATAAACTAAATGATCCGAAAAAGAGCTCTCAAAAGCTTTATAAAGGATGAATTAATATGTGCCTGAAGAAGACACAAAGTTTTGTTTCTAACAGTTTCTTCTCTGGATACTATGAACTTATTTGAAACAACTGAGAAGGACCTTAAAACATTTTTTACCGGATCGTACCAACAAAGGCGGTATCCCTCTTAAAAGAAATTACTGATGAGCTTGGGAGTTTTTCAAAGCAAAAAATAATTCAATTCAAATTAAATTGAGTTCGCTTCATATTTTTAGCGAAACATATAAATTCTATATTGAGTACGTGAGCTATTAGTGTGCATTTATAAAGATAATTTATAAAACTAAATAAAGGATGAAACAAAATAAAAAAGGCATTTTCTCCGGATAGGGGACAAATCAAAATTTTTCCGGAAATATCAGTTTTAAAAAGGACAGACCTATCCGGAAAAAGGACAAATTGGCAACACTGGTCCCCACGAACAATTAAAGCTGCCCAGAAATTAATTGTCACATAATTCACATACCAGGATCCCTCCAGAAACATTTCTTCTTTTATGTTTTTATAAAGCCTGAAAATAAAATTAATAAATATCCAATGCTTACATACATTGGCACATGCATTCACACAAACATAACGGCGCATCTATACCAACCCTACAAAATTGGCGCCGAATTCACAAAGACATACATTGGCAACCAAGGCCGCCAATCTATATCTATGCACAAAACGTTTCCCATCCTTTTGCATTGATCCATTTTTAAGCTGTAATAAAATAGAATAAATATATGTTTACATTAACATACACACATATACACCCATACCACACACTTGCACACATATTTACCTATCGATCAGTGATAATCGATATACATATTGGGGCTCTTTGCACTAGTTTTTTTTCGACTAATTCTGCGTCAATTACATCTGAGTCGAAAACATTGTTTATTTTTTAGTAAAGGCGAAATAAAAATAAACGAACAAAAAAAAAAATATATATATATATACATATAACAACATCCAGGATCCTGAATAAATATGTATTTTGTGTATGCACATTTCAATATATCTGCACAATCGTGATTCATCCATATTTTACATTTTCATATATTATTTAATTGGGTTATTTGGCTCAACTTCCATTCAAATTCCGATCAAACTAAAGAAAGATTAATTATTTTGTTCCGATTCCATCGTTGCACAATTCGATATCGTGCAGTGGTGTTATCCAAGTGCCCTGTACTTAAGCGCTGAACGTTCCGATCGATCTTTTTAGTCCAAATAATTCCATAACAGCTTTATAAAGCATACTATGTCAACAGGGGACAAAAAAGTTAACAAGAATCAGTTATCTATTCCGTCCATTGACATTAGAGCTCAAGGTTCTTCTGCAAAGCTTGTCAAATCCGTGACTCAAGAGCCAGAAATTGTGCGGAGAAAACCTTAAAGTGAGTTCTCGTCACCTGTATCGACAAGGGGTGCTGAAACACAACTAACCAAGCAAAAAGTGCTCCTATCCACACGATCAAAGACAGAAAAAGCTCCTTCAGCAGCGGCGATGGCATTAAACAATTTTATTGCCTGCACCGATAGACTTAGTCAGTTTGTGGGCAGAATTACGGCTCCCTCCACCATTGAAGTATCCCTATATCAACTCAAGATCCGCCGAGACCAAATAAAATCACTATGGGACAAGGTCGAAAGAGAATATGAACAGCAAGACATTAGCGATGTTAACTTTCCAGCCAAGCAGGCAAAATATGAATACTGCTATTCCGCCTACGAGCAGTGTACAGCTCAGTTGTGTGAGGAAATAGAAAATGCGTCAGTATCAAGCACACCAACTCCACAGTTTACAGCTCCGTCATCCAGGGGGTGTGGTCTTCCGCATTCGATACTGAGGTATTTGCGGGAGATTATTTGCGGTGGCCCACTTTTAAGGACTTGTTTACAGCGGTCTACATTAACAACACTCGACTAATACCGGATGAAAAGTTATTTCATCTTACCGCTAAGACAAGTGGTGAGGCACGATCGATCGTTTCCAAATCTCCACTCACCAACGATGGGTTCTCATCATCATGGAAAGATCTCACAGATCGTTTTGAAAATAAGAGACAACTAGTAAACAGCCAACTTAAAATATTATTCAACCTATCTTCCGTGTCCGTTGAATCTGGTCCAGCCCTTAAAGAATTGCAAAGCACAATTTCAGCGTGTCTTACAGCTCTAGAGCATTCCGATATAAAAACAGAGAATTGGGATTGTCTCTTAATATTCCTTTGCTCATCCAAATTGCCTAAGCTCACGCTATCCTTGTGGGAGCAGTCGTTAATAGACAAAACTAATATACCTAAATGGCAAGAGCTACATGACTTTCTTAGTGAGAGACATCGTACTTTAGAGGCCATCGAGGATCTAAGTCCAGGTCCAAGCGCTCAAGGTAATGTTAGGTCATCATTGCTCATTGCGAGAAAAGGGCTATTAGAGAAGCCATTAGAGAACTCCGTATGGCTCTCGACAGTGCTGGATTCCCATTAAGGAAATGGGCTTCTAACACCAAGGAAGTACTAATAGATATTCCTCAAGACCACCTACTATCGGCAGACTTTCTTGAGATTGAGGACGCCAGTGTCGCAAAGACGCTAGGAATACGGTGGCAAGCAACCAGTAATCAATTTTTCTTCGACCCAACAAAGATAAAGATATCCGAGTCATACACGAAGCGTGAAGTTCTGTCCCAGATAGCTCAACTATTTGACCCAGCGGGTTGGCTGGCACCCTTCGTTGTCCGAGCAAAAATGTTCATGCTAGAAATCTGGTTCAGAGAGATTACGTGGGATGAGCCACTACCAGTTGACCTTCTCCTAAGGTGGCAGGATTTTCTTGCTAGTTATCCAATCCTAAGTGACGTGCGTATTCCTAGATGGGTCCAATTTGATCCGAAAGCACAATTGCAATACCTCGGGTTCTGTGATGCCTCACAACGATCGTACGGCACTGCAATTTACGTGCGTATAGAGTCAGAGCAAGGGGTATCAATTAATCTTCTTTGTGCTAAAACCCGAGTGTCTCCTGTTAAAACTGTATCCTTACCTCGGCTAGAATTATGCGGTGCGGTGCTCTTATCTGAATTGATAGCAACAGTTCTGCCTCAATTGCCTGCTAAAGATTTTGAGACGTATTGTTGGACTGATTCCACAATCGTCCTGGCTTGGCTCAATAAGCCACCCTGCAATTGGACCACATTTGTGGCAAATAGGGTGTCCAAAATTGCTGAATCCACTGATTCTAACCAATGGTTCCATTTTCAATCCGAACACAACCCAGCAGACCACGCAAGCAGAGGTGTGTCAGCAGAAGATTTGCTGATTAATAAGTTGTGGTGGCTCGGCCCTGAATGGTTGACTCTCCCAAAGCAAGAATGGCCATCATTGCTCAAAGCAGTACATGATACTGATATGGAACAACGCTCTGTCAAATGCACTTTCACTATGGTGCCTCCATCTTCCGACTTTCTTGAACGTTTTTCCGAATTTAACAAGGCAATCCGAGTCATGACCCACGTAGTACGATTTATAAAGCGATGCAAAAAAACTCTTACGCATTTTCCAGTTGACCTTAGTAGCAAGGAACTGACCGAGACTCAGAACTTGCTTATCGGATATACGCAGCGAAAGCACTATCCAAAAGAGTTCGCTTCTCTTCTCGACAAGCGACCGCTTCCGTCCTCTAGCAACATTATCAACTTAAACCCCTTTCTCGATAAGGAAGGGCTATTGAGGGCATGCGGTAGGGTGAGAGCATCTGACACCTTAAGTTATGACGAACGACATCCAATCATCAGCCCGTATTCTTGTCCTTTTGCGCACTTGCTTGTCCGTTTCACACACCTCATATCACTACTGGATCCCTAAGCTTAAAGTCCTGGTCAAAACGGTAATCAATAAGTGCAAAATTTGCGTGATCCAAAAGAAGAAGCTTCAAACCCAACTCATGGGCGAACTCCCAATGGAGAGAGCTACATTCTCTCGTCCTTTTACCCACACAGGTGTCGACTTTGCAGGTCCTTTCGACGTCAAAAATTACGCAGGTGGCGGTTGCCGCATAACTAAAGGTTATGTGTGTGTCTTCGTGTGTTTTAGCACACCTGACCTTTGACCTTTTTAGGTGCCTCCAGAGCCCTAATGAACGATTTCCAGGAAGCGGCAAAGGCACTTATCACAACCAAATACAGCTATCAAAACTTGACCTGGCGTTTCAATCCTCCAAGCGCTCCTCACATGGGGGGCCTTTGGGAAGCAGGTGTGAAGAGTTTTAAGACTCTTTTTTATAAGGCAACTTCATCCATAAAGTATACCTTCGAAGAGCTGTCCACTCTCCTTGCGAAGATTGAAGCTTGCCTCAATTCAAGGCCAATCTCTCCAATGTCAGAAGATCCAGCAGATTTACAAGCTCTGACACCAGGACATTTCTTAATCGGCGGTCCTCTTCTTTCCGTAGCTGATCCTGAGATTGAGAACGATGCCATGTCCATAATAAACCGCTGGCAACGGCTCAAGGCTCTTAACCAGCAGTTTTGCATCCGGTGGAAAAATGAGTACCTGAAAGAACTGCATAAGAGAAATAAGTGGCAGTCACCTACAAAGAACCTCCAAATTGGCGACATGGTGATTATCAAGGAGGATAACATGCCGGTAAACGAATGGAGACTGGGCCGAGTCGCGAATTTGTATCCAGGTGCAAATATTAACGTGCGAGTAGTAGACATTCGCACAGCTCGGGGAATTATAAAAAGACCTATTGTCAAGCTGATATTTCTTCCTACTGAAGCTGACCTCCAAGCCCACATATAACAAAATCCATAATTTGCTTAAGCTAATTCTATTTCATAAATTGTTTTGTCCGTTACATCCATGTCTCGCTTAAGCTATTCCACTATCAGCATTCTTTCCTTTCATTACCATCATTCGCTTGCGCTAATCCATCATCTTCATCCTTCTTCATAGTTTGATACCATGGTACCCCGTCCACGCAAAACTGACGAAGAAGCCAATGAGCGCAGATGTACTAGAGGTATTGAGTCCTAACGCTGCCGAGTCTGCCGAGGCATTCATCCGCTAAAGAGATGCAGGCGTTTCCTACGCTTAAGTGTAGAGAAGCGTTTGAGGGCAGTATTGATTAACAAATATTGCTTAAATTGCCTCACTCACCAGCACTCCGGACGAACATGTAGAAGTGGAGACACTTGTCGGGTTTGTGATAAGAGTCATCACACGCTCCTACATTTCAATGATCGCCGGAAGGAGCAATCTTCACGAAAGGCTCCTGTAACAAATCCTCAGCCACCACGCTGCCAGTCTGGTACCCCTCTCCAATCGCCATCCCTGACCACATTGCTGCAGCACCGGAATCCGCAAGTGCTACCAACGGCCACAGTGATTATCAACAATGGTACCACTACATACGAAACCCGGGCCCTAATTGATCCCTGCGAGTCAATGTCTCGCATTAATGCGTCTTTGGCAAGAGCGTTTCACCTCAAAGTCGTCACAAAAGGCCAGGAGGAAGCGTGCTCAGCAGTGCTCCGGTCCATGATGGATAAGGAGTTCAGACTGGAGGTGGTTCTGAAGGTGGATCCTGATCTACACATGCGAACTCCAAGCACTCCGATTGATGAGCAGGTGCGCAAGAACATCTCACCCTGGCTGATGATCGTTTTTATCGTCCGAGTACGGTGGCGATAGTACTTGGAGTTGACATATACTTAGATGTCGTCAGGGCTGGAATCATCCAAGGGACTGCGGGCTTGCCAGTGGCCCAAAGCACGGTCTTTGGCTGGACGTTGTCTGGCACCTG
This sequence comes from Lordiphosa mommai, assembly GCA_018904225.1. Classification (NCBI taxonomy): domain Eukaryota; kingdom Metazoa; phylum Arthropoda; class Insecta; order Diptera; family Drosophilidae; genus Lordiphosa; species Lordiphosa mommai. Next base: position 584,394 of record JAEIFT010000002.1, on the reverse strand, counting down.
TCGGAACTAATTTTAACGAATTTTTTTCACCGCCCACGGTCACATATTGAAGTAACACATATTTGAAGTAATGAAGTTAACTTTATATAGATATATTGCAACTAGTGCAAGGCGGGCGGGATGTTTATGCCAGAAAGGGTATTTGTTAGTCACTTAAGTAATAGATGTAGCGGAAGTTTTTCACCACACTTATGTCTAAGCATACAGTAAGCTAGGTTTAAGTTGAAATAAAGAAGTGAAGCTGAACGCAAGTGTCTTTTGTGTTAGTGACAGTTTTTTTTGCTCCAGTCGCCTAAACCCCCAAGTTTCTTTGACATTGAAAGTGTCAACTACTACAGAGGCATCTACCCAATGGAAAGTATCAGGAGATACTCCACCCCCCTACGTAACAGTGGTGATGCGTGAAAGAGCATCGGCCACTATATTGGACTTCCCTGGCTTGTAAATAAGTTCGCAATTGTACTCTTCAATACGGGACTTCCAACGCTTTAGTTTAGCGTTAAAATTCCTGTTTCGCAGCGCAAGTGTCAAAGTCTGATGGTCGGTATAAATTTTAATAGATCCCGCACCATACAAATACGAACGAAGATTATCCAACGCCCAAACTATCGCGAGCATCTCTTTTTCGTTTGTGGCGTAGTTCTCCTTCGTTTGATTTAATGATCGGGAGATATACGCGATTGGGCGATCCTTATTAGATTCCACTTGGGAAGGACTGCTCCAATGGCGTAATTTGACGCGTCTGTGGTCAAATGGAAAGGTTTGGAAAAATCTGGGAATACCAATACCTCTGACGAGGAGAGGATGGTTTTCAAGTCGTTGAAAGCCTTCAGGGCGTGTTCATCGAGTTCGATAGGGACTCTTTTAGACTGCAAAGATTTCACTCTAGCAAATTCCCCTCGAGTTAAAATTGTCAAAGGTTTCGCGACCTTCGCGTAATCTTTGATGAATTTCCTATAGGAAACTCTTTAGTTTCTTTAGATTGGTAGGCGGTTTCATTTTAGTGACACCCTCCACCTTTTTTTCGTCCGCTCTAATACCATCTGCGGTTACAGCGTCTTTTCTAGGTTGACTTGGAGTTTCGCCTTCTTGAGATTCTCGAAGACGGCGCGAAGATTTTTCCAATGGCTTTCATAATCTTTGCTAAAGACAATTATATCGTCGATATACACATAACACATCGTCAATCATTCGCTGGAACACAGCTGGAGCATTTTTCAGACCAAAGGGTAGGCGGAGAAACTCGTATTTTCCATTTAATGTGGAAAAGGCGGTTTTCGAAATATCTGACTCTAACATATAAATTTGATGGAATCCCGACGTTAGATCAAGGGTGGTGAGATATTTGGCTTTCCCAAGGCTTGCCAAAATAGAAGTAATGTCCGGTATCGGATTAGTATCCGCAATAGTGGAAGCGTTTATTCGCTTGAAGTCAATAACCATACGGTACTGTTTGTCGCCGTTGGGTTTTGGCTTTTTTGGAACTACCCAAGCCGGGGAATTATAAGGACTGTTAGACGGTCGGATGATAAAATCCCGCAAAAGTTCTTCGATCTGCCTATCCACTTCCCCTCTCATGTTAGCAGGGTAAGGATAGCTTTTCGTGTATATTGGGTCTGAGGTGTTTGTACGAATCTCGGCTTTAACACTTGTTTCCACGGCCTCCCCGGGCGAAAGTGGTTCGAAGATTTTAAAATATTCTTGAATGAGCGCGTTTAGCGCTTCTTGCGCAAAGTGGGGGTGCGTGGTATCCAACAATATGGTATGTACATTTAAAGATTTTCTGGCGTGAAAAGGTAGCCTGACCCCGGCTGCTATGGTCAGAAGGTCGTTTTTTCTATCGATGAGAGCTTTAAGTGTTTTAAGGGTATCGTCTCCTATAATACCGTCAAAAGAGCTTAAACCAGGGAGAAAAAAAAAGATGAGAACAGTATCGTTTCCAATGGGTTTGAAAAACTGGCCAGTTAGGCAATGTGTGATTTTGATGCCACCCGCAGCGGATTGTACGAAGAATGGGGTGGGCAGTGCTGTCGAGCCAGCGGAATTTTTGGGGCTTATACAATTTTTGTTCGTGCCGGTGACTATGAGGAATTGTAATTTAGCCCCATCTTTAGTTCCATACTCTATTGTAGTGAGTATATATATGTGTTGCAATAAACCAATTATTAACTCCAAGTATGCATACATACAAAACATACAAAAGTTTTGCGGCATTAACATTGTTGCCGATTAAATACATAAACTCAAGTGGTCATTCGAAATATGATCCCTTTCGCATGCAGCGCCAACAAATAGCTGCGCCAGCATATTTACATATATACACTCACACATATATAAGTAAACAATAAGTAAATAAGCTACGTGCTGTTGGCTGGACCAAAAAAGAAGGCAAGCTCAACAGAGAATGTTTGGAACTCAAAAAGAACGAACGTCTGGCCTGTTGCCAGCGTTTATTTAATATTTTAAGTTTTTAAACAATAAACCTAAACTACAAACTACAACTGAACTTGACTAATTACTGGGAATGGAATGGAAATATTACATGGCGACCGTGACAGAGGTCAAGATGACCTGGACCTGGATCTGGATCATGGAAAAAATCTGAGTGAGTAGTGTGTTGTTGTTGTTGTGAATGCCCAGTGAGTTGCAAAAAAAAAAAAAAAAAACCACAAAATGCCCAAGAGCAGACGCAGTGGAGTAATATATAGAGCAAAGAAAAAAATTGCTCAACTTAAAGAATTGTTAAATGCAGAAATTCCCCCTCCATGGGATACTGCAAATAAAATACAAAGTAAAGTTGAAGTAAAGTCGGTATACTCTCAACTAGACGAAAATAAGATTCTAGGTAGAACTCTTACGTTCTATGTTGTACTAAAATGAAAATAATAAATGCCATAAAAAAAACAAAAGAAGAAAAAACTTGTTGAATAATTCTCCACATGGAATGGCGAGAAATATCCATATATATTAAAAGCCAAAGAGAGGAGTTCGACAAGTCCTTTAAATGTTTAAATAAAAGAGCAAGTATCAAGAATGATACAAAAATTAAGCATGTTGAAATTTTAATAACAACATACAATGCCATACGAGAAATTATAAATAATAATAAAAATAGACTTATCGCACTTCAATGGACGCAGGCATCCGATGTTATTAAACGTCTGAGAGACAATTTAATACATATATCGAACAGACACAATTTACAACTGTTCTGTCCGACCATATTAAATTCACCCGCTACATTTGATAAATCAGTGCTAATGGAATCTGGTCCTGCAGACACCAAACCAACTAATACTATAAATTCAGTAAACACTGAACCAGCCAACACTACAGATTCAGCAAACACCAAACGAGACATAACTACAAATCCAACAGTCACTATGGCAACTGGAGCCGGAAGCTCAAACAATACCAATATGAGTCAAACGGTAGTAGAATTTTTGAGGCTAGCCTCTACTCTTTTACCAGAGTTTGATGGAAAAGCAGAAAACCTGCAAAGCTTCAAAGACGCATTGAATCTTGTAGACTCTTTAAAAGGCAACCATGAATCAACAGCGGTAAGTCTAATAAAAACAAAGTTAAAAGGCAATGCCAGAAACTTGATAAGTAATGAGCAGACTATTGCTGCAATCATTATAAAATTATCAAAGACAGTAAAAGGAGAATCAGTGGAAGTAATATCCGCTAAACTTCTATACTTACAGCAAAAGAGTAAGACTGCTAATATGTACACACAAGAAGTCGAAAAACTGACCAAGTCCCTGGAAGCAGCTTACATTAATGATGGTTTAACCCCTGATCTGGCCAGTAAATACAGCACAACATTAGCTGTTAAGGCCATGACGCAAAACTGCGCAATTGATAAGGTAAAACTTATCATGCAAGCAGGCACATTCAATACTATGAATGATGCTATATCAAAATTTGTCAACATTTGCACAGAAACTACAGGACAGACAAACACTGTACTGTACTATCAACAGCGACAAAACTCAGGATATAATAACAGAGGTAATTATCGAGGCAACTATCGTGGCAGAGGTAATTACCAGAATAACGGAAACCGAAACAATACTTTAAATGGACAAGGCCAATACAGCGGAAACTCTAACTATAGAGGCCGTGGCAACTCCAACTATAGAGGTCGTGGCAACTCGAACAGAGGCCAGACTTATAACAACAACCAAAACAACAATGTCAGAGTGACCTAGAACCCTTCGGAAAACTCCCAGCAGCCTTTAGATACACACAACTAAACAAACCCATGTTTACACAATAAACCTCAGTCTCAATATTTTCGTATCATTTCACCATGTAGCAACAGGCAAAAAGCTCACGTTTTTAATAGACACAGGAGCAGACATTTCGCTTTGAAAAGAAAAATCTGATGTCTATCATAATATTCAAACAAACAATACAATTAATATTCAAGGTATAGGCAAAGGAACAATAAAATCACAAGGCCTAACCTCAATTGAGCTACAAACAGATAAATATATTATTCCACACAATTTTCACATAGTTGATTCTAATTTTGCAATACCGTGTGATGGAATAATAGGCATTGACTTTATAAAAAGATTCAATTGCCAATTAGATTTTCAACCATCGGAAGATTGGTTAATAATTAGACCCAATAATTTAAAATTTCCAATTTATGTCCCAATAACATATAGTTCTGGTAACAATTCAATACTTCTACCAGCAAGATCCCAAGTTGTCCGAAAAATAGAACTAACTTCAAGAGAGGATAGTGTTTTTATCCCAAATCAGGAAATTCAACCTGGTATTTACGTTGCAAACACTGTTTCAACATCCCAAAATACTTTCGCCCGTTTACTGAATACAACCAGTACCGATCAATTAGTTGATATAAACAATTTAAAATTTGAACCGCTTTCGAACTATGACGTAGTTCAAACTAACCAAGAGATCAGAGAAAAAACTGTCATATCTCAACTATCAAAAAATTTCCCACCCCAATTCAAATCACAATTGGTGGATTTATGCACCAAATACAGTGACGTATTCGGACTTGAAACCGAATCAATCACAACAAATAATTTTTATAAACAAAAATTGAGACTGAAGGATAACGAACCAGTGTATACAAAAAATTATCGAATCCCGCATAGCCAAACAGACGAAATAAAAAGTCAAGTTGATAAATTGATCTCCGACAACATAGTCGAACCGTCTGTGTCCGAGTACAACAGCCCACTTTTACTTGTCCCAAAGAAAGCCCTACCGGGCTCAGATGTGAAAAAATGGCGATTAGTAATTGACTATCGCCAAATTTATAAAAAACTTCTATCCGACAAATTTCCACTCCCTAGAATTGATGACATTTTAGATCAACTAGGTCGAGCTAAATATTTTTCATGCCTTGACTTAATGTCAGGATTTCATCAGATTGAACTCGAAGAAAGTTCAAGAAATATAACGTCATTTTCAACGAGCAATGGCTCATATCGTTTCACGCGACTACCATTTGGATTCAAAATAGCGTCCAATTCATTTTAGAGAATGATGACTATAGCATTTTCTGGACTTGAACCTTCTCAAGCATTCCTCTATATGGATGACTTAATAGTTATTGGTTGTTCAGAAAAACATATGATTAAAAATTTAACAGATGTTTTTCAACTTTGTAGAAAACACAACCTTAAGTTACATCCACAAAAATATTCATTTTTTATGCACGAAGTGACTTTTCTTGGTCATAAATGCACAGACAAGGGAATCTTGCCAGATGACAAGAAATATGACGTCATCAATAATTACCCAGTCCCACACGATGCGGACAGCGCTAGACGTTTCGTTGCATTTTGCAATTATTACATACGTTTTATTAAAAACTTCGCCGACTATTCACGGCACATAACTAGATTATGTAAAAAGAATGTTCCATTTGAATGGACAAGCGAATGCAAAAATGCATTCGAATATCACAAGAATAAACTTATTCAACCAACCTTATTACAATATCCCGATTTTCGCAAAGAATTTTGCATAATAACTGATGCAAGCAAACAAGCTTGTGGAGCGGTTTTAACTCAAAACCATGATGGACTCCAGCTACCAATAGCATACGCATCTCGCTCATTCACAAAAGGTGAAAGTAACAAGAGCACAACAGAACAAGAATTAGCAGCCATTCATTGGGCAATTACACATTTTCGACCATATATCTATGGAAAACATTTCAATGTGAAAACAGGTCACAGACCATTAACTTATTTATTTTCTATGATCAATTCAAGCTCAAAGCTAACACGCATGCGACTCGAATTAGAAGAATACGATTTTACGGTTGAGTATCTAAAGGGCAAAGACAATTTCGTGGCAGACGCCTTATCTATGATAACAATATCCGAACTAAAAGATTTACAAACTAAAGTCCTGAAAGTCACTACCAGGCAACAAAGTAGACAAAACAATACCTGCGCAGGTAATGAAAAAAGAAATGAACAAGAACTTATGCCAAGGCAAAGTCTTGATAAAGCTTCTAAGCCCAACGTATATGATGACATCAAAAACGACGATGTACGAAAAGTAGTGGCCTTGCATTTAACAAACATGATATGTATTTTTAAACATGGAAATAAAGTTATTGCAAGAATTGATGTTAGTGATTTGTACACCAATGGAATTCTCGACTTAGGTCAGTTCTTCCAAAGGCTTGAAATGCAGGCCGGTATACATAAAATCAACCATCTTAAAGTGGCACCGTAGGAAAAGGTCTTTGAACAAGTTTCAATAGATACTTTTAAGAAAATGGGCAACAAAATATTAAAATCATTAAGAGTAGCGCTACTCCACCAGGTGATCACAATAAATAAAGAAAAAGAAGCAATTCTGTCTACGTTTCATGACGATCCTTTACAAGGAGGACATACTGGCATTACAAAAACAATTAATTTCGGACATGGGAACTGAATATAGAAATTCCGTAATAAGTGACCTGTGAAAATATTTGAAAATAGACAATATAACGTCTACGGCACACCACCATCAGACAGTTGGAACAGTAGAAAGAAGTCACAGAACATTTAATGAATATATACGTTCATATATATCTGTAGATAAGACAGATTGGGATGTATGGCTTCAATATTTTGTTTAATGTTTTAACACGACCCCCTCTATGGCACATAGTTACTGTCCATATGAGTTAGTGTTCGGCAAACCTAGTAACTTGCCAACATATTTTAATAGAATAGATAACATTAATCCTTTATATAACATAGAAGATTATGCTAAGGAATCTAAGTTCAGATTAGAAGAAGCTTATAAAAGAGCAAGAATAATGTTAGAAAAACATAAAGCTAAGAATAAAAAATATTACAATAAAAAAGGAACAAACTTTGATTTAAAAATAGGAGATAAAGTTTTATTGAAAAACGAAACTGGACATAAGCTAGAACCAATATATTTAGGACCTTTTACAGTAGAAAAAGTAGAAGATAATGATAATATTTTAATTAGTGATAGCAAACAGAAAAAACAGAAGGTACACAAGGATAGGTTAAAAGCTTATCACACATAGACACGACAATATAAAATTAAAATTCAAATTAAAGACCCACATTTAATGAAGGTGATGGACTGATCAACTATTCACACTTCTTAAATTACAATTTTTACTAAATATTCAAATAAAACATTGATTATTTCATTTTCTTTTTATTAAACAATAAACTATCAAAACATTAATTTCATTACAATTATAAAAAAAAAAAAATCTTAATTAAATACAATAAAATTAAACAATATTTTAATAATTTTAACAACCATTTCAAATAACTCCATATATTACGTTATTTCTCTAAAAGGGAGGTGTAGTGAGTTTATATATGTGTTGCAATAAACCAATTATTAACTCCAAGTATGCATACAAAACATAAAAACGTTTTGCGGCATTAACATTGTTGCCGATTAAATACATAAACTCAAGTGGTCATTCGAAATATGATCCCTTTCGCATGCAGCGCCAACAAATAGCTGCGCCAGCATATTTACATATATACACTCACACATGCTCACACATATATGTATAAGTAAATAATAAGTAAATAAGCTACGTGCTGTTGGCTTGACCAAAAAAGAAGGCAAGCTCAACAGAGAATGATTGGAACTCAAAAAGAACGAACGTCTGGCCTGTTGCCAGCGTTTATTTAATATTTTAAGTTTTTAAACAATAAACCTAAACTACAAACTACAACTGAACTTGACTAATTACTGGGAATGGAATGGAAATATTACACTATGTATGGTACACTAGAGAGGCGTCGGTCATAAAATTTGATTCCCCGTCGCTTGCGCAACGTACCTCTTCTACAGGGGAATCTTGGTTTACTTCCTGAGGCGGGCCCTCGAGTTCGTTAAGTTCACCCTCCTGATCAGGGTGCTTATAGTATGGGTCATGGTGTGGTTCTTGGTAGTAGTCGTCTGGGACGGAATTCAATGGAGCCGCGGTCGGTTCCAAATGATAGAGTCTTTGGGCCTTACGAAAAGGGTTTAAATTAGAGTTGGCACTAGGGCTTCGTTTGACCCTGGCTGACTCCTCTTGGCGTGAGTGGTTTGAGCCTGACCTATAACCTTGCCCAGATTGGTTGGACTCGTGCTTAATAGCTGGACTCGGACCCTGGTATCTTTGTATACTTTGAGTGTTTCTGACCGGATTATAATTAAAGGTCGAATCCGACTGTGCCCTGGTATTGAATTGATGAGGAGGAGCAAACCTCTGTATGTTCATTGGGCGATAGGTTGGGTTGAAGATTTGTTTAAATACAGGGCCCATTTGTATGGGGTTTCTTGGTCCCATATTCTGCAACTCTAAGCAAATAGCGAATGCTTCTGGTAAATCCTTGGGTCTGCGGATTACCAATAGTCTAGATATGTCGCCGCTGAGTCCCCTTATAAAAACATCTAACGCTTTACCCCTTTGGGCGTCAATTAAAGCGTTCGTTACTTCTGCAGGGCGGTCCGCATTTTTCAAAGAATTCATGATCAGTGAAATGTTGTTATTGATTTGCATGTAGAAATCCTCCACTTTCCTGTTCTTTTGGGTCATCTGGCTTAGCTCGTACTCTAGAGTACGGACGTCTCGCTTGTCTGCATAATGCAATGCCAAAACCCGCTTGACCTCCGGCCAGTCGTCGTCCTCCACATTATAAGAAATGAGTGCCAAATCGGCGTTTCCTCTAATCTTTTGCCTAATGTGTATGAGAATCGATCTATATAGGGGCTTATACCTAATAAGTTGGTAGTCCCTCACAATAGACTGTGCTCTATTAACCCAAGAGACGTACTTGTCGGCCTCCCCTTCGAACGTCTGGAGTTCCTTGACGCAATCCGGTAAAACCGAAGTTTCCTTCAAGTCATTCTGGTTCCTGTCTTTCTAATGTCGTCCTTTATTGCTGCCATTTGAGTGGTCAATGAAGTAATTGTGGCATGGAGCCTTTTCAAAACCTCCTTCATTTCTTCCATATTTGAACTTCCCTCTTTTTAAATACTACTCTACTAAAATACCAGGTCTTTACTTTTGATATTTGAATTTACAAGAAGGTATTAGGTGGTTTTATGTGCTTTTTTATCTGTTCTGTCTAGCCAACGGGAAATGAAAAAGGATCGTTTCACTCACCCGCCTGTGTTGTTTATGCTTCTGTGTTGATGAAGAGCCGGTTTGAGTTCTTACAGGATTCTGAAATGGAAATATAATTAGTATTTGTTTTTTTTTATTTTTTACTTAAATTTTATTACTATTTTTTATTATTATTTTTCTGTATTTTTTGTTTGTTTTTATGACGCTGTGAGATTTGTGTGATATTTTGAATGCTCAGTACTTTTTTTCCTCTTTTTTTTAAACTTAATTAAATTTTTTTGTTTTCATAATGATACGTATCTTTTTCCTTACTACTAATTTTTTCACTCGGCTCTGGGCGCGGTGGTCCGTATTTGTCCGTTTTAGCATTTCGCCTACTAAGGTACGGTTGCACACACAATCCACTAGGCAGCTTTTTTCGAATGCATTCCTCATTCTTTAGCCTTTCTAGTGGATTGCCACACACCACTTTTTTGTTTCAAGCTTTTTATCTGTTATTATTTTTTGTTTGTTCTTTTTTATATTCGCAATTATTTTGCGCTCGCGAATAAGCTACCTACAACATGTGTGCACTTATCGCCGCAGCGTATTATTGCTTCTTTTTATTTATTGCAGATTTTTTGCGCCCGCAAATAAGCCACACCTTAAGATGCGTGGACAAATCGCCGCGGCGGGTTTACTGACTTTTATTTAATTATTACAACGTTTTGCGCCCGTGAGGAATGTCAGCTCTGAAAGGCTGCATCCCCACCGCGGCGGGTGGTTGTATTTCACTCTTACTTTATTTCATTTTTATTTTTTTTCTTTGCACTTGCACCACATCCACACAACGCCACCAAAAAATTGTATTATTTTTTTGTTTTTCTTTTTCTTTTTTCACTTAAACTTAGTGCTAGTATCCGAAGATACATAGGTTCCACTTTCGTTAGAAAGTGTAACCCGCTCGGGCGCCAGTTATGGCCAACCATGGCCAGATGGGGAACAAACCCCTCGATATTACCTAATTATAGTGACTTCCATTCTTGTCAGATTTATCCTCAAGTTATGGACTGGAGTTCTTCTTTCTCTTCTTGACTTTCCAAACAATTTATAATTAACGATTTTACTTTAAATAAAACAGTAAGCGTTCTGTAAACGTTACAATAGGTTTTATTCTTAGAGACAAAAATGTGTATGCAGCTGTCAAGGGTACAAATGGAATTAATTCTAACTTAAGCTACAAGTGGTTGGTTCACCACGCTGCTGTCCAAGAATCCCGCGGTGTTAGCATATTTCGGTGTCGGCAGAGCTGCGACGGATGTTGTGCAACCCAACGCTAGCGCTGCAATCTCAAGTGTGTTACTTGAGTTATAGCTGAGACAGCTAAAGGGCGGTCAGCGCACTTTCGTTGTTATGTGGCTGCCCTAGTTGTGTTGTCGCTCTGTCGCTCCTATGGTATTGCAGCTACATTGTTGTAGCCACATGAGCCGTGGTTGGTGTAGAGCGGCGGTTGGTATAACAGTTGTAGATGTTGCGAGAGGGGGTGAAGGGGAGAGGCTGCTGGTGGATGTTAACTTATATATATGAGCATGTCTTGGGCATGAGGTACAATCATGCAAGCTGCCGTAAAAACGCTTGCGTGGCAGTTTTGTTAGATTTCAAGTGTGGTGTACTCATGTTACATATATGAATTAAATAGAATCGTACTTCGTTTCTCCCAGTTAGGCCACGAATACGAAGCGAGATGTAATTATTGTCATTTATTGAACGGACGATACGTCGCGTTATACATAAAATATTAATCTAAATTATAAAGAACAAAAATGCTTAAGCTAACCCTAAGACTGACGGCTGCGCTGCCGCTCCTTCGTAAACGCGCCACCGCCGCCGTCGAAGACATGCAGAGTCAGCGCCTCGTGCAGGGTATCATGTTACTCAGTCCTCTGTCGCGTTCAAATCCCTTACCAATTCTTTTATTTGGCAAGTGTCTCGTTGTTTCTTGATGAAATAGTAAAGAAACACGAGACTGCAAAGTGCGTAGTGTGTAGTGTCACCTTCTTACAAAGCTTATTAATTCTAGGATATTCAATGATTACAGTGATAACATTATTAGATTGTAAAACCTTAATAATAGATACTTCTAAAACGTTTGTAATCGTAGTCCCTGTGAGTTCGTTTGTGAGAATGAATTTCAGATCAGCGTATTACATTTATTTTAGCCAAAGTTATTGTGAGCATAAGGCTTCCTATTTCAGTTATAAGCATTCTATTTCTTGTTAGTAAGGTCTCGTATAAATGGGCAGAATCTATCTGCTCAGCTTTAAAGGATTTAAGAATTTGGTTTACGGTGTCTGTCAATTTGTTAATCTGATTCTGGGTTCTGGAATTAATAATGATTTGTCTATTGTTGGATTCTACTAACTGCGCTTCGGTAATTCTTATGTTCTGCAAGTCGTTAGCGTCTGGTGTGCCCGCGACAACCTTTAGGGCTGTCCCCAAGGAGTCTAAGCTCCTTGCCATGCGGTGATGTACCTTAAGAGCTTACAAAAGGTCTCGTACGTGTTCGGTGTCTACTTCCAACAGTTTCCGCATGTGCGACTGAGGGAATCTGTCCGCCAGCCTTATTGTCTCGTCCGTCATTCTGGCGTAGTCTGACAGGTTTGTCGTGTGTCTCAAGTAGTCATGTCCGTCCCAAACCAGTACGTCTCCGTCCGTGATTGGAATGTAATCTGAGTGCGAGTAGTCCGTCATTCGTGCCGTCGTCGTGGTGAGTAATAGAAGTATCGTCGCGAAAAACCTGAAGTATAGAAAATTCGTAACACTACATCAATTCCAAGTTAGGAACGCCTCGTAAACCTAATGTTAATTCTATGTAAGTAAGAGAGTTGTGTACAGAACCGAGTTCCTACCGGAGGTTGTCTTTGTGGACCATCCTCCCCTTAACAAGGACCGTTGTCCCCAAGTCTGCTTCAACCTTTTCCTCATTGCATAACGGGGTGAGCTTGTTATCCAACCTCCTGTTTGTTTTAATCAATACCTTTTTACCCACATCGAAAACTCTGTTCTGTCTGTTCTTATTGATTCTGGAGTTCTGAACATCCTGAGCTTTCTCAATCCTGCTCCTAACACCTTGTCGCAGTTCTGGCGAAGTGGCATGCAGTACTTCTGAGGGTTTTTCTTGTGTTACCGAATGCACTGATCTGTTGTATAAGATCGGGGCCTGGAGTATGAGGTCGATTGTGTCAAGAATTCCCTTTTGGAGCTTAAGACACCTTGCAAGGGTACTGTGAAATCGCTCGACTTGACCATTTGACGTGCTATGCAGAGGTGGCGCATTGGCCACTGTTACCCCAAAACTATATAGTAAGAGGGATGTTATGGTCTCTGAATTGAACGATGGCTCGTTGTCGCAATACACTTGCTTGGCTTGCGGGAAAATATTCATAAGCACTAACAGTGGTGCTTTCACGTCCTCTATGGTACGTGAGGCTATAGGCTGGACTACAGCAAAATTTGAAAATTTATCAATGCACGTTAGAAAGTGCTGCCGAGCGGTTGAAAATACGTCAATGTGTAACATTTCTCCCGTGCGCGCAGGAATGGGTGTTGTTCCGAGTTCCTGTTTTTTCGGGTGTCTGTCATATTTTACCTTGGCACAAATATTGCAATTTAGGACCACCTCGTTTGCGAGCTTGGTCATTTTTGGAAAGTAAAAGTAATAGTCGGTTAAGACTTCTTTTACATTTTCCTGTGCGGCTCTATGAGCTCGATTGTGCTCTGTCGTGATAATTTCCCTTCTCTCCCCGCTATCAAAAACGTCAGCTACAATTTTCTTGCAATGCCAGAATTTTGTAGTGGGAAACTTTTTACCAACTCGTGTTGTATGCAAGCTAGCGTTGGGAAATCGCAGTGGATCGCGTTCACAACATTTGGGTTAATGACGGATTTCACTTCTTCGACGAGGGACTTCTTATCTGTGAAGTTTGTCGTGTGACGTGTCTTTTCGCCAAACAGGAAAAATTTTCGGTTTAAGGGGAATTGTGACTCCTCTAACACGACCTGATTTCTAAAACAGTTTATCGGCTTCTCCGTTGTTTTTATGGTGTAAGACAAGGACACCTCACTATGGATTGTAGATTGACACCGCGAACGTAAGTGGTGATCTGTGTAAATGTTTATGTCTTTCACTCCGTATAGGTACTGACAATTCCCGCTCGTTAGTAGCGTAATTTGCTTCTCTGTCTTTTAAAGTCCTGGATATCATTGTCACAGGACGACCGTTTTGGGAGAGGACCGCCCCAATGCCGTAGGCCGAGGCATCTGTGGTCAAATCGAATGGTTTTTTATAGTCAGGATACATTAACATGACATCTTCCTGAGCTTCTCAAACGCATGCCTCTGGTGGTAGTTTAGTCTGATTTGGATCTTCTTTGACCTGTATTTGCTTACTGACCCGTTTTCCCCTTTCAGGATGTCAGATAGAGGCTTTGCTATCGCTGCAAAGTCCTTTATAAAACAACGGTAGTAGCTGGCAAAACCCAGAAATGATCTGATTCCGAATAGGCATGTCGGCTCAACGTATTGCTGAATGGCTTTAACCTTTTCAGGGTCCGTCCTTGCGCCATTGTAAGTTACAATGAATCCGAGGTACTCGACGCTCTGTTTGAAAAACTGCGATTTTTCTTCAGCCACTCTCATGTTCGCGTCATGCAGGCTCTTAAGGACCCAACCCACGTGTTTAATGTGGTCCTCCTCGTTTTCAGAAAAAATTATGACATCGTCGACATAGACGTAGCACGTTTTGCCGATTTGTTCCCGAAGGACGTCATCGATGGCTCTTTGGAAAATGCTACCGGCATTTCTGAGACCAAAGGGAAGTCGACAAGACTCGTACTTCCCACCGTTCACTGAGAACGCGGTTTTTTCCCGATCCTGCTCTGCCAAAGTTATTTGGTGATAGCCGGATTTGAGATCAAGCGTGGTGAAATATTTAGCCTTGCCCAGATTTGCCAAAATCATTGCTATGCTTGGCATGGGGTATCTGTCGGCCACAGTTTTCAGATTTAGCTTTCTAAAGTCATTTACGAAACGCTTTTTTCTGTTGCCGTCGTCATCGGTGCCTTTTTTATCGACAACCCAGACCGGATTGTTGTTAGGAGACTGTGACTTTCTAATTATGCCGTTTTTAAGCAGGTTTTTTTATATCTGACGCGACAAAGTCATCTACGCCTCTTGGGTAGCTTTGAATATATCGGCTCATTCTCAGTAGTACGGATTGTAGCTACGACGGCCGTGTTGTAAGGCAGTGACTCGTTAAGGTCAGCGAACGTCTTTTTATTGCTTTTCAGCATTTTACAAAATTGTGACATTGCGGCAGGCAGTGCCTCTCCGTCAATGACTCTCGTGTGGTTAACATTAGAGCATTTGTGGAATTGCAACATTTCTGATGTCGAACCGATCATCAACTTGCTGTCTTTTAGATTGAGGACTGCGCCTACTTGCTTAAGCAAGTCGAGCCCAATTATTCCATCAAAAGTGGACAAAGTGTTAAGTAAAAAAAAAATTTGTCGATATCCCCAACATCGGTAGCACGCACTTTTTAGTTATGCTATTGGAACCGTGTAAGGACCGGACGACAAATGATGATTCGACCGGGACAACGCCTTTCAGAAGCTTATTAGGCTTGATGTAATTTTTAGACGCACCCGTGTCGATCAGAAAAGTCATGATGACTCCTGCTATTCTTCGCCTGAATGAACGGCAACAGGGACCTTGCCCTAAAAAAGTGACGTTGTCAGTTAGATGGTTAACGCCGTCGCTTTCATACCCGGCTTCACTATCGGCCACGCTTTCGGCCACCGCTTCGTTTGACCCTTCATTATAAACAGCGTCTTGCCCTGGAACCGCTGTGAGGTGATCTACTCTTTGCCGCCTCTGGTCAGACATGCGATCAGACGCGTTTGAGCGCTTGTTGGCCTGAACCTGATTCGTGTTATATATACCCGAACTCTGGGGTTTCTGGAAGTTAGTAGGCTGTCTGAATTTTGATGAGCACCCCCGTTTCCGGGCTTAGCCTGTGCTCTATCAGTATGTTGCTGGCCTTTAGCTTTCTTAAAAAATGGATTCTTGCCCTGACTTCCCTGTTGGTTGCCCTTATCCTCATTATTATGCTGTGGGCGGCCTTGTGAGCTCTGTTCAGCTTTGTACGATTTTTCTTCCCGCCCCCTGGCGAAGCTTGCGGCGAAGGCGTACCTATCGTGGTTTGTCTCGACCTCTTGGGCCAATGCCAACGCTGACGGCATATCTGGGGGTTGTGCTGCGAACAGTACATCGGTCAAGCTACGCTTCAGACCTGAAACAAAAACCCTTAGGGCATCGGCCCTAAATTTCTCGCACATCCCCTTCGCTAATTCCTTGTCATAGGACATGTTAGCTTTGTTCGTTAACAAGGTGAGTTTTTTCTCCACCTCGTCATAGTACTGTAAAATGGAAGCACCATCTTGCCTAAGCGTACCCATCTCTTGCTCTATAACGTGGATAGGACGCTTGTCACAGTAGGTAAAATCGAGACGCGCGATGATAGCCTCGAAATTCAAGGGTATGTTAAACGAAGCGAGGACCGCATCAGCAGCGCCCCTAACTTTGCTTCGAATTATAAGAACATCTTGGTAGTGGCGGGAGCTCCCGTCGTACCCTGCAAAAATTTTGTATGAGGCCATCGCGGCTTGCCTCCAAGCCACGTAAGTCTCCTGAGAACCTTGGAACTCTGGGATACATTTTACCGCGTCAAGGGGCTCGACGCAACTTCTGCCCTCTATAATTTCGACATCGTGGTACACCTTAATCTCCGGAGCCGCGATTTAAGTATTTTTTATACGACCCGTGAGTTCGACAATCTTTTGCTCTAATTCACTCCTTAGTTGCGCGACCCTCAACCTAAAAGTGTCTTCTTGTGCCTTCAAAGCACTAGCTTCGGCCGCTTCGACAACCACTCGCATGTGGTTAGCGTCCATATCTGGAATTTGGTCAGGTTGCGGTTGGGGAGGTAAGACCTGGTTTACCGAAACTTTTAAGTTATTAACTTCCCCAATTAATTTTAATAGCTCACTGCCGGCACTGTCGTCACTGTCGTAATCTAAGGGTCGTACTTCCCTATGGCTCATGAGCAATCACTAATTGATATACACCGTTGAAACTGAAGATAAATGCGATTCAAAAAAAATAAAAATTCACTTGGATTATGTCGTTTGCTGACACAAAGAAAATGCTAATTTATTTTGAAACTTTGTTCTCACATGTACTGCCGGCAATCACTTTATTTGAAAAAACAATTATATTTTTACGTAATTTTTTTTTTTTAAATTTTCATTCAATATATTTTTTTGTTAAACAAAAAAAAAGAAGCACTGATCTTTCATCCTTAGACACTAAGTCGCTCACTTACATGTTTTAAGATAAGTCTACAGCTGCGACCGCCGATGTTGTATTTATTCGCCTTGTTCTCTTCCCCGCTGCCCAATCAACTGGTACGTTGATTGGTGACACGCCGCTGCCCGAAGAGCTCCCGCGGCTTCGGTGATATAGTTTTTTGTGTTTGTTCTTTTAATTGACCCGCACACGGTCAATTAATTGTTTTTGTTGTAGATTTCACTTGTTTTTTTTTGTAGAAAAAAAACGAAAGAAAAAAAACTGATTTGTTGAGTGTTTTTTCTCTTTTATGTTTTAATTTTTAGTGGCGATTTGCCACCCACTTCTCCACTGATTTCACTTTTGTTTTTTTTGAAAACCGTATCGCGAGTACTTGAAAGTACGTTGGGCGCCAATTAAATAGAATCGTACTTCGTTTCTCCCAGTTAGGCCACGAATACGAAGCGAGATGTAATTATTGTCATTTATTGAACGGACGATACGTCTCTTTATACATCAAATATTAATCTAAATTATAAAGAACAAAAATGCTTAAGCTAACCCTAAGACTGACGGTTGCGCTGCCGCTCTTTCGTAAACGCGCCGCCGCCGCCGTCGAAGACATGCAGCGTCAGCGCCTCGTGCAGGGTATCATGTTACTCAGCGGATGTGCCAACACCCAGTCGTTGACTCTGTGCAATAGTTGCTGACCCACCATAATGCGGAGTCAGCTAAGAGGGGAGCGAGGGTTGGTCGAATTCTTCGCTCAGTTGATGGGAGCTGGGAGTTAATTGTTACCTTATATGTGCTTGAGTTATTGCTTCATTTAAGTGCAACAATGTTCATGGATATTTGTTTCTATATGACTGTTTAATGTATTTAAATGTATATAAGTACATATGTATATAAAATGTGTGTAGTCTCACTACAAACGGGTCTGGGGGTTTTCTGTTCTCATTGAGTTTCTCTAATTTTGTTTTTAAATTTCTCTGTAATGTTTTTTCGCTTTTGGGTAAAGTTTCGTGCGGAACAAATTTAGTTTTTCAAGATATTCATGTTGCGTATTGCCTTCCAATGTCTGCTTGAAAATATGGGTGCGGCCACTAAATAGCTCAAATGGCGTTAGCTTTGTACTGGAATTTATGACGTTATTGTATGTAAAAAGAGTTGCTGAGAGGATCTCGCTATGTTTGCAAGTTTGTTTGTGTTTTTTCTTGGCATCCATGACTATCCTATAGATTTCCGTAAGGGTGGAATGTAATCGTTCTAAAGGCGAGTTGCTGGACGATTGTTGTAAAGATGTACAATGACATTGTATACCATATTGATGACAAAAGTTTTAAAAAATGTTACTCGAAAATTCAGCCCCCTGGTCGTAAACCAGTTTTTTAGGTGCTCCAAAGAAACTAGTGAAATGTTTTAAAGACTCGACGACGTTTATGCAATTCCTGTTTGGTATGGGGTATGCACATGCGAATTTTGAGTATTTATCAATAATTGTCAGGTTATAGTTATTATTGATTTTATAAATGTCAATGTGGACTATGTCCATTGGTTTCAAGGGGATCTCTGGTATTTGGAAGGGCGGCTTTTGCGGTTGTCTATCATATTTGAGAATAAGACATACATCGCAGTGCTTTAAAATTTGGGCAACTTTACTTTTCATATTCGGAAAATAAAGTGACCTTTTAAGGTGAAGAAATGTCTCATCACCGCCCCTGTGATTGATGTTTTTATGGTACTCGCTTATAGTTTTCTCTTGTTCTGCAGTGTCAGTTAGTTCGTGTAAAAAAATTGTACTCCTAATGAGCTTATATATTTTGTCGTTTGAAAAATGCTTGTATCCTGTAAGGAAGTTTTCCAGCTGAGGTACAACTCAGTCCTGTCCAAGGTCACTCCCAAAATTATTTATAAAGTGCCGGGACCTGGAGTATGGGGAAAATTCTAGGTTATTTGCAAATTTGACAAGATGTAGGCGTTTCCCTTTGAAATCCACCATGTTGACGGCCTCCCAGCTCAACATAGCAGATTTGAAAGAAAATGCGCCTCCTATGGACGACGCAGATTAGAATTCAGTCACTTGTCGGCAACCCAGCACAAGTGAGCCAGATTCGACCCTCACGCCTCTCCCAAGGTAAATATCCTGACACTTAGGGTACCCAGCGTGCACACCACGTCTAATTGCCGACGACCCAGCGCAAAATGACGCCTTGTCCACTGATCCTGACCAGAGCCGATCACGCCACCGTGCCTCGGGCGACCCAGCAAGGCACGATAGACTGACCGGCTAGAGTCAGTTGGGTTTCCTACTAACAACACAAAAAAAAAAAATGCAATGGGGCAATGAATCTGAACCTGATAATACTAAGTGTTGGCTCGCGTTGCGTCCCAGAGGCTTTTTTCCAGAAAAATAACACCGACTTCAAGCTTCCCCACAGTCCACTGCCCAACACAAAGGCTTAAATGTGGGTTATTTCAAAGTGTGCTGATGAAGCTGAAATCTTTATTTCCATTGCTTAATTCCCTATGTTTCATAATTTGTTGGTTAATTCTAACTTACATTTGTGCTTTCCTCGCCTCTGCCTTAGCGCACTTCTATATCGCTTGCCAGAAATTTCTACTCTTCGGCCACGCAGTTGAACTATTTGGTTGCTAGCCGCTGCGAATGCAAGCAAGGGAGATATGCAAAAAAACTGTAACTACTGAACGGTTGATCATCGAAATAGACAGGGGCGTACTAACACAGGATGAGGGGCTTTAACAAACAGGCGAGGGGCTACTACAAAAGCTAGCGACGCAATCCCTCGGTAATTCACTAGCGCTCCTGCGTTGTGGGTTACCTTCTATTATATCTAGTTTGGCCAGCTTTACTTCTGGGCGAGTAAGAAGACCCTCAGCTGTGCGCACAACAGCGCTGCGCACTTGGCCATCTTTTCCTCGGTGAACGTCAATCACTCTGCCTTTGGGGCAGGAGTTGCGCTTGGCGTTCTCGTCTATGATGATCACCAAGTCATCTACATCTATCGGTTTTGGCGGCGGCTGAAACCATTTCGTACGCCTTGTAAGTGTTGGATGATACTCCCGTAGCCATCTTTTCCAAAAGCGGTCAGCTAGTTGGCAGGCGACTCGAAACTGTTTTGCCAATCGAGCCCCAGAGGGATCCAATAAGCCACCTTCACGCAGTCCACTTGATCTGCCAGTTAGGAAATGGTTTGGGGTCAGCGCCTCCGCCTCGCCACCTACCAGTGGCACATACGTCAACGGACGGGAATTTAGAATTTGTCAGCAAATGCGGCACGTAGCACTTCCTCTCGCAGTCCCTCAGCTGGTAGGATTTCTGAAAGTATAGATTTAGTTGAGCGCACTAAGCGCTCCCAAGCGCCGCCCATGTGCGGCGCGCCAGGTGGGTTAAAACTGAAACTTAGCGTTGGATATTGCTGCTTCACGGCTGATGTGGATATTCGCTCAATATGATCCTGTAGTACTCGATTGGCACCGCGAAAGTTGGTGCCGTTGTCGGAAACCATTTGGCGTGGCACTCCTCTCCGAGCTATAAACGCCTTCAAAACGCACAAGAAAGAATCCGTAGAGAGCGAAACAGCAATCTCCAAGTGTACAGCTCGTGTCGTAAGGCATGTAAATAACACACCCCACCTCTTCTCATATCGTCGGCCCACTACTATGTCAATTGGGATAAAGTAGTCCACTCCGGTGAATGTAAATGGCGGCGTGTACGGTGACAGCCGCTCTATAGGTAGATCGCCCATCTCTGGTGGCTCGGGTCGGGCAAGCCGTATGCGGCACTTTGGACAATTCTTCGCTACTTCTCTCACCAAAGCGCGTAGACCTTTAATCCAATAACGTTGCCGCAACTCGTTGACCACGATCTCATTGTGCAAGTGATGATACCGTCTGTGATAAAACTCAGTTATCAGATACGTCACACGGTGATGTCTGGGCAGTATTAGGGGTCGCTTCGTATCCATATCTATACCGTCGATTGCGTCGATACGGCCTTTGATACGGAGCACACCAAAGTCATCCAGGTAGGGGGAGCACTTAAACAGCAAGCTCTTGCGATTTGTTATACCGCGTCCAGCTCTCAAACAGCTGATCTCGTCATGCCACTCCTCCTCCTGGCAGACGCGAATGAAGACTGCGTCTGCTTTAAATTCTCGGTTTAGGTTTAAAAGGCTGCGCAGTGGTCCTCCCATTGGCTTCTTGACTACACGTCG
Source organism: Lordiphosa mommai (assembly GCA_018904225.1). Lineage (NCBI taxonomy): Eukaryota > Metazoa > Arthropoda > Insecta > Diptera > Drosophilidae > Lordiphosa > Lordiphosa mommai. Next base: position 563,163 of record JAEIFT010000002.1, on the reverse strand, counting down.
CAAGAAATCCAGAACTCGCCGCTGACAGGATTGCAGCCTCTCCAGTTTACTAAATCGTTCAGGGTCGGGTGATATGCAGGCTAATGCTGACACCTGCACAGGATTCTCCTCATGATGCAGCACGTCAGTGTCATCCTTCTCGGTGGTTTTCTCCATATTTGGCCATTGCGTATCAGCCTGATATAAAAACTCAGGCCCAATAAACCATCTCAAATGACCTGCAATATCCGGTGTTTTTACCCATTTGGTGTCGTCGTCGGCCACATTGTGCGCGGTTGGCAACCATCTCCACTCCAAAACTTCGGAACCTTCCAGAATTTCTCCAATACGCAATGCCACAAATTGCTGGAACTTGCGCGCATCTGATCGAATCCAGTAGAGTACATTCCTCGAATCAGTCCAAAATGTGCGCTGGTCAATCCGCACTGAAAGCTCTGTTTCAATGCTCCTAGCCAGCCGTAGACCCAAGACAGCGGCCATAAGCTCCATTCGGGGTATAGATACGGGTTTAAGAGGCGCCACTCTGGTATTTGAGGCCACCAGCGAGGAGCGCACTTCGCCATCCAGCTCAGCGCGCAGGAAGACGACAGCTGCGTATGCATCCATACTGGCATCCACAAATGTATGTAGCTGCAATTGCTGTGCAGCACATACCAGAGGCAAACATCTTGGGATTCTCACTTCCCTCAGCTTTGGCAGCAACTCCAACCAGTAACTCCAATCTGACTCATCCTCCTTTTTGATCGGCTCGTCCCACGCTACTCCAGAGCGCCAAATATTTTGTAGAATTATTTTGGCAAGTACGATGAAAAATCCAAGGAAACCGAGTGGGTCAAAAATCGACATTACCACACTCAGCACCTTCCTCTTCGTTGGCCAATTTGCACAGGCCTTCTCAATCAATTCAGGTTTAACTTCATATGTGAGCACATCTTTTCCAGGCAACCACCACATGCCCAAAACCTTCTCCTGAGCCTCGTCTAATAAGGATATGCGTTTGGCAGGAGCATCTGGTTCGTCTTCAAGGGCACACAACACGCGCATGGAGTTATATGTCCAACTGCGCATGTCGAACCCACCATCGGCATGGATCTTCCTCACTGTAGTGGCTAGTAATATCATCTCATCCTCGCAGTTAACAGATTCTAGCCAATCGTCTACGAACGTGTTTCTGCAAATAGCAGACACAGCCCGTGGATGCTCCTTGCTAAACCGCTCCGCATTGCGATTCTTTATGTAATTGGCCAATGCGGGAGAACAAGACGCTCCGAATGTCATGACCATCATGACATACGTCTCCATGGCTCGTGAGGGATCACCTCCGCTTAAAGCGAATAAGCACTCCCATTAGCGAAACCAATACGTCGGGACCCTTGAGCAGTACATCGTTCAACGACATGCCGTCAACTTTGTCAGCCGCGTCCCAAACCAGTCTGGTCTTCTTCTTATTCGGGTTGGTAACTGTGAAAATAGGAAGAGACCATAAATTTGAACCAGATGATATCTCACTTTCATCCAGATTGCGGATATAGCCTTTCTCCATATAATTCTGAATTGTGCTCGTCATAAAGTTCTTCAGATCTACATCCTTCGACATCTTCGCCTCCAAGCACTTGAGACGCTTCAATGCCATTTGGTATGGATCTGGCAGCTCAACTTTGTCGTATCTCCACAACAAGCCTGTTTGCCATCGCTTCTCGGTTAGGCTATAACTTGTTGTAGATTCCATGATCTGCATCGCGCGCTCATCGTCTTTTGACCGTAAGGGCATGGTCGGAACGCTGACGCCAAGGGACTCCAGTGTAAAGTACGCTTTCATGGATTCATCTATTTGTCGCAAACTACTCGGATCGTTGCACTCACATATATGCAACAAGCGAGTTGACGTCATATCACCGGCGCTGTGACGGCCATACACAGACCATCCTAGTCTGCAGCGAACGGCAATAACGTCATCTCCATCGGCTTCTCGGAGCTCTAAAGGCACACTCATCTTAATGTTATCCAGCCCAATGATGATTTGCGCCTTAACACTCTCGTAAGGCGAAATTGGTATGGACTGCAGATGACTTCGCGTGCACAGCTCCTTGCCCACGGATTGTAAGGGCAATTCCAAATGTTCAACTGTGCGCACGCGCAAGAGTACACGCTGCGCCTTCGTCTATTAAGGCAAACGTATTTCTGATGCACCTCTTCCCATAGAGCTTAACTGAAATGTATCGAAACAATGCTTTAGTTGCTTCTTTACCATGGAATAAAACTGCGGGTTGATTCGTATTGGTGTTCTCGTCTTGGTCCCGTTGCGCATTGTAGGATTTTTCCGATGCCGTACGATGTTTCGGCTGTTCGGCTTTTCTTTCTTCTGTAGTAGCCATGTGCAGCAGAACGTGGTGCACCATTTTGCAATCGTCTACGCCACAGTTCTTCTTTGCTTTACATTTTCGGATCATATGCTGTCCAAAGCAGCAGTAGCAAAGCCTCTTGTTTTTTACAAAATCCCACCTCTGTCCACAACTTATCTTCAGAAAGTCGTGGCAGGTTGCCAGCTGGTGGTTTCCATCACATTTTGGACACAAAGTCTTCTTAGACTCAAGTGATCCATTCTCAGGTCGACCAGGTTCACGGCTTGATATCTCACTGTGCACAAAAACTCGTTCCTTAGTCGTCTTCTTCGTACCTTTGGCACCATCTTCTATTTGGGCTGCATATGGTGTCACCATAGAAGCACACATTGCCACGCCAAACAGCCAATTATCGAACGTGCTTAAGTTGGCAGCGCCTTCGCCGGAAGTTAGGCGATATCGTCCCCAATCCAGTTTCAGGTCGCTCGGCATCTTCTCTACAAGATCACATAACAGCGCGGGGTCGTGTAAATATTCGTTAAGCCCAATCGCGGTCATCGTTGCGCAGTAATTTTGCACGGCCAGGGCGAATCGAATTACAGAATCCAGATTATTCCGACGTATGAGTGGTTCATCTCTCAGCTTCCGCTGCAGGCTGGAATATACAATTTCAGATCTTCCATACAGCATCCTCAGGGTGCCTATAGCATACGGAACTGTAGCCGGACACATCAGCTTGCCTCGCACAGTGTCCAGCGCTGGTCCCTTGAGGCACCTCTGAAGCCGGATAAGGTTCTCCTCGTTGCTGAATCCGCATCTTTCTGTGGACTGCTCATAGTTGCTTATAAAAAGCAGCCACTCTTCAGGTTTGCCAGAGAAAATAGGCCGATCTCTGCTTAGCACATGGCGCGCTGCTATATGGGCTGAAGATAATGCTGGACTCCTTAGCTCCTGGTCTGGTTGTGCCCCAGGACTTTGCAATATGTGTCCCTGGGACGCAGATCGCCATAAGGGAAGGCAGCGCTGGATTTGAGCTTGTATATCCTCTGCCGTGTGTTGATTCCATACGGTTAAAAACGGCCGTATTTGCTAGAAATGGCGGGCTCACACTATGCGATGTCATCAACGTTGTTTCTTGAGTGACCCATGGCGATGGGTCAGGCACTGACAATTTCCCAATCACGCTTTCGATCCCTGTGCGACTGAAAAATGTTCCATCGAACAACTTCTGGTTTGATGATCCACTATCACATGCGGCCTTGTCAGTCTGGGCCTCAGGCGTCGAACTATTTTGCACATTTGGTTGCCTTGAATCCAATTGTGAAACTAATGCTTTCACTGATTGTCCTAGGCCGGATTCTATAACAGTCTCTTCTCCGTCCTGGGCTGCCATTTTGTTCCCAATAAGCAGTCAGAGTTACGCAACGCTTGAGGTTAGGTACCCTTGACGACCAGATTGCCTCACGCAGGTTACGTAACTTTTGAGGTTATGTTTAACCCCCACCCTTCTTCAGCCAGCCAGTTGTTCACGTGCCACCGGGCTTCTTCTTCCTATTGCTTCTGCGCCTCACTTGGTTAGCCAGCTCGTTGTTCACGTGCCACTGACTACTTTACCACAGACGAAGTCCTCATAAAGCAGGAAAATGCTGATGAAATATTTGCCCACGATCTCTTCTCTATTTCCTTGCAAGCCGGTTCGTTGTTCACGTGTCTCCGATCTTGCCCTCCAATTTGCTAAAGGAATTTGGAAACGTATATCAGGATGGTGGTAGAAATATTTCAGGATGTTTCAGGATGAAATATTTCCTGGTGGAAATAAATATTTTAGGATGTTTTAGGATGAAATATTTCCTGGTGGAAATAAATATTTCTGGATGTTTCAGGATGAAATATTTCCTGGTGGAAATAAATATTTCAGGATGTTGGTTCGCGTTGCGTCCCAGAGGCTTTTTTCCAGAAAAATAACACCGACTTCAAGCTTCCCCACAGTCCGCTGCCCAACACAAAGGCTTAAATGTGGGTTATTTCAAAGTGTGCTGATGAAGCTGAAATCTTTATTTCCATTGCTTAATTCTCTATGTTTCATAACTATGTTTCTAACTTACATTTGTGCTTTCCTCGCCTCTGCCTTAGCGCACTTCTATACCGCTTGCCAGAAATTTCTACTCTGCGGCCACGCAGTTGAACTATTTGGTTGCTAGCCGCTGCGAATGCAAGCAAGGGAGATATGCAAAAAAAACTGTAACTACTGAACGGTTGATCTTCGAAATAGACAGGGGCGTACTAACACAGGATGAGGGGCTTTAACAAACAGGCGCGGGGCTACTACAAAAGCTAGCTACGCAACACTAAGAGAACACGTGGAAAACCCCTATGTGACCCACTGTGCACAACGCGCCACGTTGCCGGCAGCCCAGCGCAAAGTGACGCCTTGCCCACTCACCCTGACCATAGGTGATCAAACCACCACACCTACGGCAACCCAGCAAGGCGTGATGATTTGGTCCACTGGAGTCAGCTGAGTCTTGAATGCTTTGTAACTTTTTGCACTTTTAGTTCATTTGTAATTTTCTTTGTCTATTATTTAATTTTTCTTTCGCAAACTCTTGTTACAAAATGTTCTAGGAGGGGGTGGGTCACATCAACATTTAGAGAAAGTTGCCCTAACCGCACCAGTTCTTTGATCCCTACTCTGTTCTTTGGTCAAGCCTGGCTTACCCGCTGGGGACTTTCTCTGCTTCCTGTTGTCCTTGTGTCCTGTGATAGGGGGTTGCGAAACTCTGCGATCCTTTTGGCTTTGTCCTAGACACAAGTTTTCTACGGCGGAGGCGTGCCATTCAACTTCGCGAATAAACTTTGGATTTCGTGGGCACGTCTGTCCATCTTCGATCTTACAATTGAACTCCCGGCCGGTGGATTGCCAAAATTCTCTCAGGCTGCAATTAGTGCTGGACGTTGCGAATGGTCCTGCTAGAGATGGCCGAAGTAACCAAGTTCCGCTCCAACTAACTACAAACTAAAACTACAAAAAACTACAAATATGTCCCTATATCCTTAATTCCTACAAAATGTGATTCTTCACAATCCTGAACTATTTTGAAAATTTCATCAGAGGTGTATATAACACACATTTTGTTTGGTTTTAACACCAGTTTAAGGATGTTAAGCACATTATCTGTGTCAAAATGTGAATCTGTAAGGCTGAGTTCACACTGTTCGACGCATGAGACATGATAATCTAGTAGGCCCTTATGTTGTCTTGTTTTCATTGAGAATAATTTGTTATTTGACAATTAAAACAATACAACATGAAGGCTAACTAGATTGTCATGTCTCATGCGTCGAACAGTGTGAACCCAGCCTTATCGTTCGTCTTAATTTGTTTTTAAACGGGGTGCTTACATTGTTGGAAGCTGGTAAGCCTTTTACCAATAATATTTGCACGCTAAAATCGTTAAAAGGTTTTTCGGCTATCGGAATACCAACTGCCAAATCTTCCTGGGCTGAATGTATGGTATCACCATCCGTGGCATTATCTGATTTTGTATCGTTAATGTTGACGTCTGCGTCAGGTTGAATGCGACTTAAGGCAACTATGTTTTGAGAACCTTTTTTGTAAACAAATTGATATTCTTATTCAAGAACTTGTAGTTTCCAACGTGTTACTTTGTCGTTTGTTGAAAATGGCCCTGTGTTCCAAGTAAACGGTTTGTGGTCTGATACCAAGATACATTTTTTTTGAAAAGATACGGTCTGAAATGTTTCACCGCCCATTGGGCTGCTAACATTTCTTTTTCTACGTCAGACAATGTACGACTTGCAAAAGAAATTGGCTTATCGCCGTTCAACGGTCCTTGGGACAATGCCGCTCCTATGACATAGTTACTCGCATCGGTAGTTAGTATAAAAGGCTCGTTAAAATCAGGGTATTTATACCCGTTACTCGTAGAGTAAAAAGGGTATACTAAGTTCGTGCAAATGTATGTAACAGGCAGAAGGAAGCATCTCCTACCCCATAAAGTATATATATTCTTGATCAGCATCAATAGCCGAGTCGATATAGACATGTCCGTCTGTCCGTCTGTCTGTCTGTCTGTCTGTCTGTCTGTCCGTCTGTGTGAACACCTAGATCTCAGGAACTATAAGAGCTAGAGCTACCATTTTTTCAGTGTAGACTTGTATCTTCTGCACGCAGATCAAGTTTGTTTCAAATTTTTGCCACGCCCCCTCCCGCCCCCGCAATATGAAAAAACGTCATATCTCCCACAATTTTGAAAAAAGATTATTTTAACCTTCTAGACATATATTTTAATCATCATTACCTATCGATCCGCCATACATCATTTTTCGATCAGATGAACGATAGAAAAGTTCCCGCCCCCGCAATTTGAAAAATTCGCCATATCTCCCACAATTTGGGCAACCTTACCCTGAGTAACGGGTATATCGAAGTCGAGCAGGGCCGATTTCAACTTACGCTCTCGTTTAAAATGGGATCATTGCAGAGCAATGTCTTGCAAAGATCGAACGTTTCTGAGAACTCTTAGTCAATTTTGATTGATTTATTCCCCTTTAATTGTTATGTCATGGGCTTTGTAATGCGAGCAAAGTCTTTGATGAACTTTGGATAATAGCCGAGGAGTCCAAGGAAAGACTTTATCTGTTTCCTGTTCTTTAGAATAGGGAAATTTTGAATAGTTGATATTTTGTTTGGATTTGGTTTAACTCCATTTTCCGTGACAACATGGGCGAGAAAGTCTACTTCTTTAGGTAAGAAATTTGATTTCTAAAGCTGGATTTTGAAATTCGTACCGTTAATGTTGCATAGCTGGACTTGGGTATTTTGTTCATTAATGTTCTTCAGTTGGTGTCTTGTACTACCCGATGCGTTGAAAGCGTTATTAGTGAAAGAAGTCTGCTTGCTAACGCTTTTACCAATGTTGTTGTTACGCGTGACAAAAGAAGAGTTGTTGTTCTAGTTATTAAATCGAAATTCTTGATGATTGTCAGAGGGAGTCGATCCCGACTGTGGTCGTGGGTAGGGTGTAGAAGATTGGGACCTGTTTTCCTGAGCGTCTTTCTTTTTTTGGAAGTAGAAATTTTGTTCCACTCGGCAAAATTCGTAGGATTCCTCAATAGTCGAAGGGTTTTTGAGCCTAATTAGAGTTTTAAGTGGCTCCCGAAGGTTAACCAAAAATGTATTCAAACAAACCTCATTATATAACTTATTTTTAGCGTAGATAACAGCGCTTTCTTGATTGCCATTTTTTAGTGAGGCAGTTAAATCCGTTCTGATTTTTGTAATACCAAAAAAGAGTTGTCCCAAAGACAAGTTTTCAGGGATTTACTGCAATTCCCTAAGAAGAATAGCTTCACTCTTCTTGTTAGCATAAAGGTTGATTAAGTTTGCATTATTGCTGTCCCAAATTAGTTCAGTATTAGTCAATTTTTCTCTTTATTGTTTTGTATTGTGTATTTTGTAGTGTATACTTATGTTGTATCTCTCTTAGTTGTGTTGTGTTTAGTGGTTAGTTAGACTCTGCAAAATAGTGTTATTGGAAATCATTCTTTCTTTGGTGTTTTTTTTTTTGTGTAAAGCACTTTGTGAATGAGTAGCAATGAGTGTGTATGTTGTTAGATATTATATGTATTTTTTCTTTTTGTTTAGAGTTGGTCCATTCCACTCGTCCCACCCATCTTTACAAATGAAGTTAGAATAGTTCCTAATAGTTTAAGATAGGTTAATCGATATTAATTGAATATAATAGAATAAATCGAATTGTCATTCTGGAAAACGAACTGAGACGAGCAACAAGCGTTTTTTGTACAAGTGCGCGATTTTTCAATTGAAGTTTTTTTTTGCGCCATTTTCCCACGCAAACCCTACAACAACCCTCATCGAAAACTTACTCAGGATTTCCACCCTCCCACATTTTCATGGTCCTTCGAGCCGGATAAATCAAGACGTCGATCACTCCCTCGTCCAGCAAGCATCGGTGGAACCTCCTTATCAAAAAAAGTTAAGTGCAAATTCATATCTACACATACATACATGTGATATATATTTTGGATTTTTTTTCTTCTCACTCCGAATTGCCAATTCATTTTGATCTGCCTATCTGGCCCCCATACTGATTCCGGCAACTTTTTCAATTTGTTTAAATATAAATTATACCAGTTCCGTGGCTGAAGGGAATCCAGTGATATTCGACCAGCCTCGCTTAAGGTAGTTGGTAACTTCTGTCCAGTTAAGGCAGCTAGTTGCGGCCTTCTAGTTCTCGGTAATATCCAAGATGGGCGTTCCAGATGTCCCAAGGGGATGATAGCTGGAACTGTGATTAGGTTGGGAGAGCTACTGCTTCCAATTACTGGCCTTGTGGCTCAGCAATAAAACAATATTATTTACGGCAAGTGCCGAAGTACATGAATCTTTATTGTTGCGTTGGCAACCGAAAGCAATACAAAACTAAATCTAAACTTGGAGACAACCAATCGCTGAAGGCAAAAGCTCCAAAAGGCAAACTACAAATACTTAAGCTACATGGATAAATGCAGGCTCAGCATAAGTGATAACGCTGCTCTTGCAGCTAAGCAAGGGATCAGGTTACCGCGCTGGCCAGGGCACTGAACGTTGGTATTTGATGCGTCAGCGCTATGGGTGCGGGGGTCGCTCGAGTAGTATAGTGCGCGAGGGTTACTTGTTAACTACTCCCCCTCAGAATTATGGCCGTCCTCGGTCATGTTGAATTTATCGACGATCTTCTGTATCTTCCTTGAAGCTCGTCTCTTCCTCAAATACTGGCAGAGGAAGATGGAACCGTTGAAGATGAGGACAAATCCTACTCCGGCTGCGAACCATGCCTTTGGCGACCCAGCTGCCTTTACTTCGTCTTTAAGATCCTGGATGACATTAAGATTGCGGTTGTTCATTCGGTGGAGAAGAGGCATGCTTAACACGGGATCGTGGTTAACGATGTTCAACAAAGGTGAGACAGCTATGCCTGGAATTTTGTTCAGGGCCTCTCAATGATTCAGGAATTTCGTGCTATTGATGATAGCAAAACGCTCAAATGTAACGAGATGCGTGCCATTGGTTTCGATCTCTGGGCCACCATCGGTGCTGGCGCAAGCTGGACTATTGTTGATGATTATTACTCCTTCATCCACAAGTGTCAAAGGTTCTAGGTGACTGTCATGGGGTGCTATCTTGCAGAAGGAATCTCCAGTGGTCGTGATGCAATCGGTGACTGCTAGAACTTCCTTGTCACATTCTGCTAAGGTATCATCTTGCAGCTGCAGTATGGTATGGTCATGTGGTACAGGAAAAATGGTGACCTTTCTGCATATGTACTTAACTCTAGGGTATTCAATTAATATATGAACAATATCTTCAGATTGAAAGATTTTAATTTTAGCTGCCTCCATTAAACTAACTATAGGGACTTCTGTGGGATGCTCAACTAACACAGATCTCAAATCGTTATGATCAAAAATAGTAGGATTTATTATCCCTGATTTAGCAAGAGTGATTGTGAGCATTAAGTTCTCAATTTCCGTTATTATCATTCTATTTCGGGCTAGTAAAGTTTCATACAAGTGTGGAGTGTCAACTAATTCGCTTTGCTTTGATTTAATTGTTTTATTGACTGTTTCAGCATAAAGAAAAGAAACCTAGAGTAAACCTCTGCTCTGCTTCTCTTTTCTGCCGACGATTTCAATGCAACGCGCAGGTTTGATGCTCGAATTTTCGAACTCGCCTGCTTTGCCTGCAAATGAAATGGGCGATCATATGTTTTGCACTGCCCCGCAACAGTTAATGCTCAAGTCAACTGATAGCACTCAAGTCTCTTAAATTTTACTCTCTTTGTATGATTGTTGTGAGAGTATGTTCGACCGCTTAAGCGGCGCTGGCTTCGCAGTTGCTTTGATTTCGAATGTCTTTGCGGCAGCTGCTCCGCTTTAACGCATGCGATTTTTAATAATAATCGAAAATTCGAAGGCAGTCACCGTCAGCATCGAAGAAAATGAACGGGACTCAGGCCGCTACCGAGCAATCGTTCAGTCTATACTTATATGGTCCCTGGTTTCAGTCAGCTTATTTAATTTTCTCTGGGTCTCGGAGTTAATAACTATTTGCCTATTGTTTGCCTCAATGAGCTGAGATTCGGACCATCTAACTTTTTCAAAATCTGAGGCATCTGGGGTCCCAGCAACGACTTTTAGTGCGGTGCCTAAAAAGTCTAAACTTCTGGCCATTCTATGATGGATCTTTAACACAGACAGAAGACTTTTAATATGGTTCGTATCGACCTCTAGTAGTTGTCGCATGTGCGATTTCGGAAATGCTTCGGACAGTTTTTCTGTTTCGCCTACTATATTTGAGAACTCTGTCAAGTTACTTTTATGCCTAATATAATCCCTTTGTTCCCATACCAATGCCTTTCCCTCAATTACTGGGATATAATTGGAGTGGGAATAGTCGGTGATTCGAGCATTAGCTACGGCCAATAGAAACAGAAACGTTCGTACAAGCCTGTAAGAAAAAGAAATGTAAAACTATCAATATTTTGTATTCTTGCTTAGGCGACTTTTATCTAAGGTTGTCTTTATGGACCACCCTCCCCTTAATAAGAACTGACGTTCCCATGTCTGCTTGTATAGTTTCTTCTGAGCATAGCGGGGTTAATTTGTTGCCTAGCCTTCTATTGTTTTTTAAAAAAACTTTTTCTCCTACTTCAAATATTCTGTTTTGTCTGTCTGGGTTGCATCTGTCGAGGTTGGTTTGCTGCGCTTTCGCAATTTTCATTTTTATCGCTTGTTTGACTTCATCGGATGCCACATGTATTACATCAATGGGCCTTTGGTCAGTGACCGAGTGTACTGATTTATTGTATTCCACTGTTGCCCTCATGATCGATTCTACTGTGTCGTCAACTTTTTTGTCGAGAGTTATGCACCTTGAGAGTTCTCCCAGCGTACTGTGAAAGCGTTCGACTTGTCCGTTTGAAGTACTATGCATTGGAGGTGCATTTACAACATCTATGCCATACTGGTTTTTAAGTAACGATGTGATCGTTTCAGAGTTGAAAGATGCTTCGTTATCGCAGTATATTGTCTTAGTGTCTGGAAATAGATTTATTAACTGGATGATAGGATTTTTCACATCCACTATTGCTCGAGACGCCAATGGTTGTACAACCGCGAATTTGGAAAACTTGTCGATGCAAGTTAGAAATAATTTTTTTGCAGTGGAAAAAATATCAATATGCAGCATTTCACCAACATAAGATGGAATTGGTGTCACCCCAAGCTCTTGTTTCTTGGGGTGTCTGTCGTATTTTGCTTTGGTGCACACTTTGCAATTTGCGACCACTTCATTTATTAGCTTGGTCATTTTCGGAAAATAATAATCACGGAGGATTTGTTTAATATTTTCTTGGGCAGCTCTGTGTGCACGGTTATGCTCTGCGGTGACTATTTCCACCTGCTCACTTTTGTCTGAGATGTCTGCCACGAAGTTTTTGCAGTGCCAAAATTTGGTTGCAGGAAAATTCAACACCAAGGCATGTTGAATGCTGGCCAAAGTTGGAAAGTCGCAATGAATTGCGTTGACCACATTTGGGTTGATAACCGGCTTTATTGTTTCGAAAAGTGTGTCTTTGTCCGTAAAGTGGAACATATGGCGGGATTTATCGCCAAATAGTATGAATAATCGCTTGAGTTGGAACTTTGCCTCTTCCAAGATTATTTGATTCCTGAAACAATTTACAGGCTTTTCAGTGGTGTCGACCGTGTAGGTCAGTGAAAGTTCACTATGAATTGTAGCAGCATCGGACTGAGGCTCGTCTTGTAGGGCGTTTATGTTCTGCCGCGATAAAGCATCTGCTACATGATTCTCTTTGCCTGGCTTGTAGAACACTTTCGCATTGTGTTCATCAATGAATGCCTTCCACCTTTTGATTTTGGCATTCGTATTTCTGTCTGAAACTGCAAAGGTAAGGGGCTGATGGTCAGTAAAGATATTGATTTCTTTGGTACCATACAAATAGTTGTAAAGCTTGCCTAAAGCCCACACAATGGCTAGCAGTTCCCTCTCGTTTGTGGCATAGTGCGACTCACTTTGTTTAAGTGTACGAGATATCATTGTGATCGGCTTGCCTTCCTGGGACAATACAGCTCCGATACCACTTGCGGAAGCATCGGTAGTCAAATCAAAGGGTTGTTTAAAATCCGGGTATAGTAGGATTACATCTTCTGATGCCAAGATGTTTCGCATGCGTTCAAACGCGTTGCGCTGAGTCTCGTTGAATTCTATCTGAACCTTTTTTGACATGTGCTTACTGACTGTGCCGTTTTCGCCTTTAAGTATTTCAGTCAATGGTCTTGCTATTGACGCGAAGTCCTTAACAAATCCTCTGTAGTAGCTTGCAAGGCCAAGGAAGGATCTGAGGCTGAATAGATTCTTTGGTTCAATGTAGTTTTGTATGGCCGCGACCTTTTCTGGGTCAGTTTTTGCCCCGTTCTTGGTTACCACAAAACACAAGTATTCGACGCTTTCTTTCAAAAATTTTGTTTTTTCCTGTGAGACTCTCATGTTTGCCTCGCATAGGCACTGCAGTACCATGTCAATGTGTTTTACATGATCAGCCTCATTCTCAGAGAAGACGATTACATCGTCTACATAGACATAACATATTTTGCCTATGTGATCTCTTAATATGTCATCAATGGCTCTTTGAAAAATGCTTCCTGCATTTTTCAAACCAAATGGTAAACGACAATATTCATACTTTCCACCGTTTACCGAGAATGACGTTTTCTCTCTGTCTTGTTCAGCCAGATAAATTTGATGATACCCTGATTTCAAGTCTAGGGTGGTGAAAAAATTAGCTTTTCCCAAGTTCGCTAGAATCATGGGAATGCTTGGCATTGGGTACCGATCGGCGATAGTTCGCTCATTCAGTTTCCTGAAGTCGGTTACCAGCCGTTTATTCTTGTTACCGTCGGTATCGGTTCCTTTTTGTCAACAACCCAAGTTGGGCTGTTATAAGGGGACCTTGATGGTCTGATAATTCCATCTTTCAAAAGCTGTTTGATTTCTTTGTTAACGAAATCTGCTACCCCCATCGGGTGTGGGTATAGCTTGGAATATACCGGATCGTTATCTATTGTGCGTATTGTGGCGACGACTGCAGTGTTGAAGGGTAACGCCTCGTTAGAGGTCGAAAACGCCTTAATTCTTTTCAGTATCATCTTTTTAAATTCCGCCTTTACGGAGAATGGTACCACTATGTCATCAACGTGTGTGAAGTTTACGCTATCGCACTCGTGAAATTGTAACTGTTCCGACATATTATTATAGGTAATAACGCTGCTGTGTAGGTTTAACGTCACTCCTGCCTGCGTTAGCAAGTCGAAGCCAATGATTGCATCAAACGTACCGAGCGTATCCAGCAAAAAGAAAGAGGAATTTTGTCCAAAAATTTTCATTGTACATTTGTTTTGAATTTTACTGGAGCCATGTATTGAGCTCACAGTGAAGGGCTTTTCGACAGGAATTACGCTTCTTAGCTCCTTTACGGGCTTTACGTAATTCTTTGCCGCCCCAGTATCTATTAAGATTTTTAATGTTCTCCCAGCCAACCGGCGTTCGATGAACGGCAGGTGGGAACGCTCTCTAAAAAATTGAGCAAATCATTGTCGTCTACAGAGTCATTGTCATCGTCTAAGTCAGCTACTGCTGCTGTCGCTGCGACCCTATAGTCCTGCTCCTCGTTGTCAGTGGTGTTCTGAACAATATTGTTCACTCGCTGGCGTCTTTGGCCTGTCATACGCTCAGACTGATTCTGCCTTTTGTGGGTCTGATTGCCACCGGTGTGATTTTTCACGAAATTCGTGGGCTGTCTAAATTTTGAAGACGCGTCCACTTCCATAGCCTCTGTGGGCTGGTTGTGATCTTCCTTGTTACTCTGTTCTTGGGTAGGCTCGTTATGCTGCTGTTTGTTCTGTCTCTTAACAAAATGAGGGTTTTTTTCCCCAGTACGGTCATCCTTGTTGTATTTACCTTGTTTGGGCCGATTCTGATTTCTACTGTACTCAGTTGCCTGGGCTTTTATATAGCTTCAACAGCTCTGGCATATGTAGCTGCAAATACGCTACGTTCGATACTAGCTTCCGCCTCCCTGGCCAGAGCCAGAGCGGATGGCAAATCTTTCGGCTGGGCCGGGAATACAATTGCCTTAAGGGACTTTTTGAGTCCTGAGACAAACGCATGCAATGCGTCACATCTAACCTCTTCATTAAGCAATGCAGCTGCATCTTCTTCATGAGTCATGACAATTTTATTTGTGACAAGGGTCAGCTTTCGCTCGACCTCGTCATAGTACTGCATAAGGCTTAATTCGCCTTGCCTAACCATCTCTAACCCCTGTCGAAGGAGCCGTAGTGATGTTTTGTCAGAGTACGTGCAGTCCAACCTAGCTATAATAGCGTCGAAGTTGAGAACTGTATTGTGTGATACTAGCAATGCTCTTGCTGCACCTCTAATTCTGTTTCTTATAATAGTGACAGCTTGGTAGTGTGTACTGCTGCCATTATATGGCCTGAAAAGCTCATATGCGTCTGTGGCGGACTGTCTCCATGCCACGTAGTCGTCTTGCGAACCACTAAACTCGGGTACCGATTTTATTATATCAAGCGGTATGTCACATTTAACATTAGGGCTGACCGAAACCCTTTGATATGTCTCCACCTGAGGTGGCTCTATACGCAGGCTACTGACCTGTTGTTGCATTAAATTCATTTGTGTCTGAAATTCGTGTTGAAGCCTCTGCTCCTGCGCAAGCAAAGCGGTATTGATGGCACCTGCCACTAGGGCTTGTATTTGGTTCACATCCATTTCTACTGTTTCTTGGGATTGCACCGCGAAAGCAACCTGTTGTTCTAAGTCGAAACTATCGTCACTGTCGTATTCTATTTTTACTTCTCTATACGTCTGTGACCCGCTCATCAGCTTTTACGCAGTAGCCTATTGCTTGACACTTCACTTTTATACGGTTTGGCCGATTTGCACAATCGGCAACAAAAATTAGGAAATGCTTTTGTGGTATATTTTTTTACATTAAAAACTTTCTCACTCACTTTTGCTGTTTATTTATTTTAAAAAAAAAATTTTTTTTTTTTTTTTTGTGTTGGTTAAACAACTCACTTACATTTTTTCTCTCAGGGACGTAATATTACGTTTGAATCCTTTATAGTTGGGCGCCAATTATACCAGTTCCGTGGCTGAAGGGAATCCAGTGATATTCGACCAGCCTCGCTTAAGGTAGTTGGTAACTTCTGTCCAGTTAAGGCAGCTAGTTGCGGCCTTCTAGTTCTCGGTAATATCCAAGATGGGCGTTCCAGATGTCCCAAGGGGATGATAGCTGGAACTGTGATTAGGTTGGGAGAGCTACTGCTTCCAATTACTGGCCTTGTGGCTCAGCAATAAAACAATATTATTTACGGCAAGTGCCGGAGTACAAGAATCTTTATTGTTGCGTTGGCAACCGAAAGCAATACGAAACTAAATCTAAACTTGGAGACAACCAAACGCTGAAGGCAAAAGCTACAAAAGGCAAACTACAAATACTTAAGCTACATGGATAAATGCAGGCTCAGCATAAGTGATAACGCTGCTCTTGCAGCTAAGCAAGGGATCAGGTTACCGCGCTGGCCAGGGCACTGAACGTTGGTATTTGATGCGTCAGCGCTATGGGTGCGGGGGTCGCTCGAGTAGTATAGTGCGCGAGGGTTACTTGTTAACTTGTATATGACCACATGTATGTATGTGAGCACTACAAACCAAAATTCCACATATGTATGCAAGCTCTCATCCAACTTGCACTCCCACACTCGCCCACACACAAATCCAAGATTGCGCAGACACACACATCCGTCGATCCAGTGCACATTTTTAAATAATAAAGTGCAATTGTCCATCCTCACCTAGAAAACATAATTTTTTTGCAACATATGTATGTACATATGCATACCAACACACACACACTCACACGATCATAGGCCGCCGACAATTTCCAGTCACTCAACACACCCACACATACTTGCGGCAACATTTAAACATCTTTGGCACATCGTCACAGTTCCGTTTTTTAGTTGTTGCCATTATTTTCAGCTGCATTTAATAAAACTTAAAAAAA
Source organism: Lordiphosa mommai (assembly GCA_018904225.1). NCBI lineage: Eukaryota > Metazoa > Arthropoda > Insecta > Diptera > Drosophilidae > Lordiphosa > Lordiphosa mommai. The sequence continues at coordinate 546,623 of JAEIFT010000002.1, read as the reverse complement.
AAAATTTTGGCATTGTTTACATTTATAGTGATCCGTACATACGTTCGATAATTTTGTCAATCGAAACAGGGTGTTCCGTGTTCAAATAAAAATCAACATATCCACATGCAAAATAAATGAATGCATTTTAGACTGGTGCCAAATAATAAAGAAAAAAAAATTAATTAATTAATTAAATAGACAAACAATAAATAATACGTTTATTTAAATATATTGCCGTTCCGTTTTCAATCGTTCCTGTGGTATATATTTTAGTTAACACATTGATCATACGTTGCCGTTCCGTTTCCACTCGTTCCGTTAGCATATATTTTTGTTTTTAACACATTGATCACACGTTGCCGTTCCGTTTCCAATCGTTCCTTTGGTACATATATTTTTTAGTTGTTAATAAGCAATTCCATACACGAACAATCAAACAATAAATAATATCAGTTCCGTCAAGAATATACAGTTCGAATGAGTGATCCAATCGAAAAAAAACAGCTTGGTGTGCATTCCGATAGCGATTCAAAGCGTGCATCCTCTCCCATTCCGAAGAAAAAGCTCACTACTACGTCCGTTCCGACCAAACAATTTTTAAAACCACAACAGGTGGAACAACTTTCTCCGCGAGGCACTAGAGCGACAGTAAAAGCATCTGTGTCCAGCATTCAAATGGCACTAAACGCTTTTATTTCCGCTATTTAAGCTCAAGGTCCGTCGAGACCAAATCATATCCTTATGGGAAAAGGTCGAAAAGGAGTATGAAATCTGTTCCGCAGCACTAAATGCTGGTTCTAGCAGTGATGACATTCCGGTCTTGCAGGCCAAGTATGATCACTGCTATACGGTTTATGAGCGTTGTGCGGCTGATTTAAATGAGCAAATCGAAGAAGCCTCCGCATTAGTACGTCAACCAGTGCAAGCTGCCTCAAGTATCCCCGTATCCAGGGGCTGCAGTATTCCGCCATGCGACACAGAGGTATTTCATGGGGATTATTTGAAATGGCCGACTTTCCGCGATCTGTTTACGGCCATTTATATCAACAATTCCAGATTAACACCAGTTGAAAAACTTTTCCACCTGAACGCAAAAACAAGTGGTGAAGCAAAAATAATAGTAGCCAAATCTCCTCTCACCCATGTAAGTTTCGATTCAGCTTGGGAAGCGCTAAAAGAACGTTTTGAGAACAAACGGCTCTTGGTGAACAGCCAATTAAAAATTTTGTTTAATTTGTCCGCAGTGGCGTTCGAATCTGGTACTGCCCTAAAAGAACTCCAAAACACCATCCAAGGTTGTTTATTAGCGCTTCAACATTCCGAAATAGAAACTAAGACTTGGGACTGTCTGCTTGTCTTCCTATGCTCATCCAAACTGCCTAAACCAAGTTTATCCTTGTGGGAACAGTCACTGTCCAATAAGTCTGATATTCCGTCATGGGACGATATGAACACTTTCCTAAGTGAACGTTATCGCACTTTAGAGGCCATCGAAGATGTCAAACCAGGTTCTAGTGCTCAAGCGATAAATAGACCTACTCGTTACAATCCTCCTTCCAAAAAGCTTAATACCTTCGAAACAAAAATAAACGTTAGGCCAAAGGCATGTAAACTTTGTTCCAAAGAGAACCATCCTATTCGCTTGTGTCCGAGCTTTCTTCAGATGACATTCAATGAGCGATCAAATTACATCCGCCAACAACAACTGTGTTTGAATTGCTTTTCGCGAGGACACCAACTTCGTCAATGCACGAGTGCACATAATTGTCACACGTGTAAGGGTCGTCACAACACACTGCTCCATCGTGGTGACACCCCTCCAGCTCCATCCGCAGCAGTTCCTCCTACTAATATGATACAGTCCACTTCTACGCAACAAGCAAATGTGCAAAATTATTTCATATCAAATACGCAAGGCGTTCTTTTAGGCACTGCTCTTGTTGATGTTATCCATCAAGGTACTTCGTACACAGCTCGAGCTTTGCTAGACTCAGGATCTGAAGGCACATTCATTTCCGAACGTTTGTTTAAGACAATTCGATTGCCGTATCAAACGGTACAAGCGCAAGTCTCTGGGCTAAACCAAGCGGTTGCAGCCCAAGCTCAGAAACTATGCCATTTCATTTTGAGCTCGCCGCAGCGAACACGAATGCATATTGAGACTTCTGCCTATGTGCTTCCTCAACTGGCAGGAAATTTGCCATCCTGTACAATCCCATCCAATGCTCTAATAGACTTGCCCGACATCCAACTAGCTGACCCCTCATTTTCAAAAAGCTCTCAAATTGATATTCTCATTGGCGCTGATATCCTTCCTTCAATACTGCTAAATGGCTTTAAATCGAATCTCTGCGGAACCCTTTTAGGGCAAGAGACCATTTTCGGCTGGGTCATTACGGGCCCAGTTCCTTCTAGTGCCAAGACCATTTCATCCTTCTCCACGCAAATTTCCTGCGACCAGGAGGATCCTCTAGATAAACTGCTCACAAAATTTTGGGAGGTGGAGGATCTACCGGCACGACCGGTTAAGGAATCCGATCTTAAATGTGAAGAGTTTTTCCTGAAAACAACGCGAAAAGATGACTCGGGTAGATATGTTGTATCGCTTCCTTTCCGTAATCCAGATCATATCAGCTTAGGGCATTCTAGATCCATCGCACTGTCACAATTTCTAAATAAAAAATTAAGGTCGATTGAAAAGGGATGAGCAATTAAAATCCCAGTATGAGACTGTGCTCCAAGAATACCTTGACATGGGTCATATGCATCAAGTGTCCCCTAATAATAGTTCGCAGAATTTCTATTTGCCCCACCACGCCGTTTTTAAGCCAGAGAGTGCTTCGACGAAAGTTCGTGTGGTGTTCAATGCATCCAGCAAAACTACAAACGGAGTTAGCTTGAACGATATTCTCTATCCTGGGCCGGTACTCCAAACCGATTTAACCATCCAATTATTAAAATGGCGTTGTTTCCAATTTGTTTTTAACGCAGATATAACAAAAATGTATCGTCAAATTCTTGTTGATCCGCAACACACGCAGTTCCAAAGGATTTTATTCCGAAATTGCAATGGTGAGCTAGGTGACTATGAACTCAGCACCGTTACCTTTGGAATCAATTGCGCTCCATTCCTCGCGCTTCGAGTTCTCCAGCAGCTCGCTAGCGATGTCGAAACTCGGTATCCCCTAGCCAGCGAAATCATCCGAACATCCATGTATGTAGACGATGTTTTAGCTGGAGCTCACACAGAGACAGAAGCTATTAAAATGATCCGTGAGCTGCAAGATGCGCTAAATTCAGCCGGTTTTCCATTACGCAAATGGACATCCATCCAAAAGTGCGTGCTAAGAGCAATACCCACTGAGCATTTGCTCCATGCCGAATTCCTCGAACTGGAAGATGTCAGTACCGCAAAAACATTAGGAATTCGGTGGAAAGCCACCACTGATCAATTCTATTTCGCAGTATCTGCACTCGAATCCAAGGCAGCGTATTCCAAACGCGAAGTGCTCTCGCAAATTGAGAAGTTATTTGATCCAGCAGGTTGGCTGGCTCCCTTTGTCGTTCAAGGCAAACTCTTTATGCAAGAAATTTGGCTTAGGGAGCTAGGCTGGGATGACGACTTGCCTAGCGACCTTCTCCAAACTTGGCAAAACTTCCTAAGCAGCTTCCGATATATTAGTGAAATCAAAATCCCGAGATGGTTAGGAAGTCAACCATCTGCAAAAATCCAAATTCATGGTTTCTGTGATGCTTCCCAACGTGCATATGGGGCAGCACTCTACGTTCGTGTGGAGCTAGAGCACAGCATCTCATGCACTCTCCTTACAGCTAAGACCCGAGTTGCTCCAGTCAAAACGATATCCTTGCCACGGCTCGAACTATGTGGAGCAGTCCTTCTGGCTGAACTCTCAGCTACAATTGTTCCACAACTGCCACTAGACGCACGCGAGATCTTCTTTTGGACAGATTCGACCATCGTGCTTGCTTGGTTAAGCAAGCCTCCATGTGACTGGACAACTTTCGTGGCCAATCGTGTTTCCAAAATATCGCGCTGTAGCCCCCTAGATAGATGGAACCATGTCCGTTCCGAAGATAATCCAGCCGATCTAGCAAGTAGAGGATTAGGTTCGGGGGATCTGGTTAAAAACGAAATGTGGTGGAACGGACCCGATTGGTTAAGATCCCCACAGGAACATTGGGGATTGGGGATCTGAGCTCGGAAGAGCCTTACGTGTGCTAGGTTACGTGCTACGTTTTATTAAACTGTGCAGGCGAGTCAAAGTCCCATCCGACAAAGAACTGAGTAGTGCTGAGCTAGCAGAAGCACTCCAAGCTGTCACGATTGCTACTCAACGCACTTTCTACTCAGATGAGTATTCATGTCTTTTAAAGAAAAGGCCAGTTAATTCCATCAGTACGATCCTAAACATGAATCCATTCCTGGATAAGAATGGCTCCTTAAGAGCATGTGGCCGAGTTCAAGCATCAGAATCCATGAGCTATAATGAACGCTATCCAATTCTGCTCCCTGCGTCAAGTCCGCTAGCTCGCTTACTAGTACGTTTTACCCATCGCATTGCGCTCCACGGAGGAAATCAAATGATTGTCCGACTTATTCGCTCAAAATACTGGATTCCTAAGTTACGAAACCTTGTGAAAGGCATCATTAATTCCTGTAAGGTATGCGTCACCCATAAAAAGAGGCTCCAAACTCAATTGATGGGTGACTTGCCATCCGAACGTGTCACTTTCTCGAGACCTTTTACATATACTGGTGTAGATTTCGCTGGTCCATTTGAAATCAAAAGCTTCACAGGACGAGCATGTCGAATCACGAAAGGCTACGTTTGTGTTTTCGTATGTTTCAGTACCAAGGCAATACACCTGGAAGCCACATCCGATTTATCCACTGAAACTTTTATGGAAGCTTTCGCCAGATTTGTATCCCGACGAGGTTGTCCGCATCAAGTCCATTCCGACAATGGCAAGAACTTTGTAGGGGCGTCTCGAGCTCTAGCAGCTGATTTCCTCGAGGCCACTAAAACTCAAATTTCTTCCGCTTATAGCCACCATAATCTCCAGTGGCGTTTTATTCCTCCTGGGTCCCCTCACATGGGTGGTCTTTGGGAAGCAGGAGTAAAAAGCTTCAAATCTCTCTTCTACAAATCCATGTGTACTATGAAATACACCTTTGAAGAGTTCTCGACCCTACTTTCCAAAATTGAGGCATGCCTTAATTCCAGGCCGATATCTCCTATATCCGAAGACCCATCCGATCCGTTGGCTCTCAGCCCAGGACATTTTCTTATAGGAGCACCCCTACTCTCAGCGACTGAGCCTGAAATCCAAGAAGGAGCAGCCTCAATCCTTAATCGATGGCAACGCCTCCGCGCTCTGAACCAGCAATTTTGTTCACGCTGGAAGACAGAGTATCTAAGAGAACTCCACAAACGCAACAAATGGCGATCTCCCACAAAGAACCTTGAAGTGGGGGATATGGTCTTTATCAAGGAAGACAACCTCCCTCCTAACGAATGGCGATTAGCTCGTGTACACAAAACGTACCCGGGCTCCGATGACATAGTCCGAGTAGTCGATCTTCTTACCGCCCGTGGCGTTATAAAACGACCAATTGTCAAGGTTGTGCTCCTTCCCATGCAATCCGAAATCCAAACATTCCATTCCCAATATCTCTCCACTCAACAACGTTAAAAAAAAAAAAAAACAAATACTAAATCCTTCATTTCTCCTTGTGCAATAGATTTCCCTTCAACACGATGGCTCCTCGTCCAAACAAAACCAACAGCTTAGCAGCACTCAAGAAGTGCAGGAGATTTCTGCGTCTGAATGCGGAGAGGCGGTTGAGGGCTGTGCTCATCAACAAATACTGCCCGAACTGCCTAGCACATGAGCACTCCGGGTATACCTGTCGCAGCCGCGACAGATGTCGCCTATGCCAGAGCGACCATCATACGCTCCTCCACTTGCGCGAAACACGACCTCCACGTGATCGATCGGCATCTCCAGCTCAACGGTTCCGCTCCCAATCTGAAACATCCATCCAAGCGCCCTCATTGACCACATTGTTGCAGCACCGCAACCCACAAGTGCTGCCTACTGCCACCGTCATCATTGATAACGGAACCACCACGTATGAAACCCGTGCTCTTATCGACTCGTGCCAAGCCGTTTCGAGTATCAACGCATCGCTTGCGGCAGCGTTCCATTTGAGGAACGTGGAGATTGGCTCGGAAGTAGCGTGCTCAGCAGTGATCCGGTCAAAAATGAGCAAGGATTTCAGATTGGAAGCGGTATTGAAGGTCGATCCAGATTTGCACCTCAGAACACCATCTGTTCCGATCGACCCGAAGATCAAGGACAAATTTGACCACATCGCCTTGTCTGATGACAGATTCGATCGACCAGCCACCGTTGCACTAATTCTTGGAGCCGATCTCTATGGCGACATCATACGGACAGGAGTTATCCCCAGCACTGCAGGCCTTCCAGTAGCGCATAGCACGGTGTTCGGCTGGATCCTGTCTGGTTCTTGCAGAACATAAACTTCTTTTTAATAGCCTTACGTTCATTGAAGATTTTTAGATTATTGCAAGTATGATATATTGCAAGGGGGCCGGGATGTTTAGAGTTGGTCCATTCCACTCGTCCCACCCATCTTTACAAATGAAGTTAGAATAGTTCCTAATAGTTTAAGATAGGTTAATCGATATTAATTGAATATAATAGAATAAATCGAATTGTCATTCTGGAAAACGAACTGAGACGAGCAACAAGCGTTTTTTGTACAAGTGCGCGATTTTTCAATTGAAGTTTTTTTTTGCGCCATTTTCCCACGCAACCCCTCCAACAACCCTCATCGAAAACTTACTCAGGATTTCCACCCTCCCACATTTTCACTTTTCTTCTTTTTTTTTTATAGATGTAACAACGATGATTACACTAGTTTACAGCGAAAAAGACCCATTGAAGCCATTATTTTTTAATGATGTATTTTGAAATGCTGAACTCAAAAATGAATTTAAAAAAATTTTGTATGGATACGTTTTTGAATTAGGATTTTTTTTTTTAGTTTTTCGGTAGGTACCCATACCTTTTTAGCCATATCTCGAGTAACAAACTTTTAATAAAGTCGAATAAGGGATTAATCAAAAGGTTATGCAATTCCCAATAATCTAGTCACAGAACATTTTCCAATCAGTTTAGTAGTTTAAAAGTAAGAAGCAAAAATATTTCGTAAAAAAGATTTTTTTCTCAAAAACGTGAAAAATTTAATTTTCTAAACTCTGTTAATGGTTGAAAATAAAAGTCTTTCATTCTTACAAATTGCCTTATTACGAAGAAAATAAGGCGTTGATGACGAAAATCTGTGGATAAATAGCGAAGTTGTAAGCAATTGTGTAAAACAACTAGGGGTCAAATTTGACTATTTTACGTGTTTATTAAACAATTTTTTTTTAACTTTGCCTTTTGCTCAATGTACGAGTTTCAGTAGAAGCCAAATCACAGAAAAAAATTAAGAGCAAGGCCAAAAACGAAGAAAAATAAAATTATTTTCTAATAAATACATAAAACAATTAAATTTGACTGTTAGTACTTGTACTTAATTGGTCACAGCTCCTTTATTTATCCATAGATATTCTTAATCACCTTATTTTCTTCGTAGAAGTGCTATTCGTAAGAACAAAAGAAAAAAACAATTTATTTTTATCAGTTTCAACCTTTTACAGATTTTAGGAAAACAAAAATTTGCACGTTTTTGAGGAAAAAAATCGATTTTTTCGAAATATTTTTGCTTGTAGCATTCAAACTACTAAACCGATTGGAAAATGATCTTCAACTAGATTATTGAAAATTGCATACCCTTTAGATTAATACCTTGCTTGATGACATCTACAGTTTTTATCTCGAGATATGTCATTTTATTTTTTATTTTTTTTGCTGTTAATGCACTAGTCTTTTTATTAGTTTGATTTTTAAATAGTGTAACCCTAATACAAAATTTTTTACATTTTACTGTTACTTTTAAGTAACTTATAATGTAGTGAAGTGTAAAATTGAATTAATTTAGTGTTATGGTTATGGTAAGAAAATAATGTGTGTTGCTACTTGTAGGGTTTTTAACAAATAGCTTATTTAACTAAGTTTAAGTGTGTTTAATGTTATTTTGTTGTTGTTTACTATGTGGGTGGTGATCAAATCCTGCCACTGGCTTAGTCAGTGGGGTGTAAGCGAAGCAGTCTTCTCCTGGCTCGAATCCCGTTGATCCTCCTCCTTCTTAGCAACGCCCTTGCCAGATTGTTTGGGTGACACGCGACCTTATCCAAGTACCGAGCTGCTTGTGTGTTTATAATATCCCCTACCATGGAGACTTTGAAATCCCGCTCAAGGTCACGTGTGCGGATGTACCACTCGGCTCCTGAAATACTCCTCAGCATCTTGGCCTGGAATGTGCGTATTCGGTTAAGATGAGACTTTGCAGCGATTCCGTACACCTGCACACCGTACCGCCAGATTGGTGCAAAGATTACTTTGTATATTAGAACCTTATTTTTAAGCGAAAGCTTGTTATTAGCGTTAAGGAGCCATCTCATCCTTCGCGCCTTGGCTTTCATGCTGCCTACCACCTCCTTGACATGTTGGCCAAATGTTAGCCTTTTGTCAAGTGTAACCCCGAGGTATTTATGGCTGGTTTTGTGAGGTAGCACCTCTCCATGTAAGAAGACTCCAGGGCTGATGTCCCTCCTTAGCGTATATTTTACATTTGCACACTTCTCCGGGCTCACTGCGATAATCCATCTGCACGCCCAGTTCTCGAACATTTTCAGGTATTCCTGGAGCGTATCGGTGGCTGTATAGACACACCGATTTCTGACCATAATCGCAGTGTCATCTGCAAACGTGGCTACTAATAGGTCATAAAATGTAAGGCTACCTACCGAAAAAACTGAAAAAATTCTAACTCAAAAACGTATCCATACAAAAAATTTGTAATTTAATTTTTGAGCTCAGCATTCCAAAGTAAATGCGAAAAAAATAACATCTTCAATGGGTATTTATTTTTTTTTATTTTTGTAAACTAGTGTTATCAGCGATTGATTTCACCCCGCTACATCAAAAACAATTTGTATTGGTATGTTTACTTCTTTTTTATTTTGCTTGGCTGGTGATTATCAGCAATTGATTCCTCTAAGCCACGACCCTTTTTTTTTTGGAATTCTTTTTTTATTTTTTATTTTTGTGTTTTACTTTTGTGTTTAGTAATATGCACAACGTGGTATCTTTGGTGATGTCAACAATTGAGCAAACTCAGATGTAACGCACTTTGATACATTTCACTTTGATTTGTTTTTTTATATATTTTTATACACTTGCAAAGTGTATATTAATTTTGCCCAGAAGTTTGTAACGCATAGAAATATTAATTTCCGACCCCATAAACTATATATATTCTTGATTAGGACGACGAGCTTTATTTTCGCCTGTCCGTCCGTACGTCTGTATGACTGTCTTTGAGTAGGGCAACCGAATTGTTAACTCGCGCGTGTAGGCCCAAGTCTTCAGCGGTTAAATCCTTTTATCAATGAGTTCCGGGAAACTTGGTGTGCCTTTTTGTTGCTGCGAGTTGCGGGGCGACTAGTAAATGCTCCTATTTCGTACGATGCCAAGTTTCCACTGCTGTTGACAAAACGCTCGCAGTTTGTGCAGATCTATGTCCGCCACCATCACCAGACCAACTTCCACTCAGGCCCTCGAGCACTCGTAAGCCATCTCAGAGAGCTACTGTGGCTAGTTAACGCTCAAGAGGTCGTCAGACAGTGACGCTGATTATGGGAAAGGCGGTACACTTAGAACTTGATCAGACTTATCAACTGACTCTTTTTTATTGGCTTTTCAAAGGTTCGTTGGTCGCCGCGGCGTTCCCCAAGTCGTCCATTGCGACAATGCGACGAAATTTGTCGGAGCAAGCTGCCACTTCAAGGAGCTGCGAAGGAGAGCTCCATTCGGGCATTCGCGTCAAGGAGCGGATGCACGTTTGCGTTTATACCTCCAAGAACGCCTCACTTCGGGGGTCTATGGGAGGCAGCTGTAAAAACTGCCAAGAACCTACTCCAACGGACGGTGGGCGTGTTACTAATCGCAAAGCAGCTTCAGACGGTGCTGGTGGGACTTGAGGCCGTGGTGAACTCTCGACCTCTGGGACCGCTGAGCCGAGACCCAAGCGACGGAGAGGCTCTCACTCTAGCGCATCTGCTAATAGGCGGGTCGTTAATCCGTGAACCGGAAGTTGGAAGTATCCCGGACCAGCAGGGTCTCAGCTGCTTGAAGCGATGACGACTTGTCTCTCAGGCGCACGTTTTGGTAGCGTTGGTCCCGGGAACACGTGCTGCAATAGCAGGCCCGTGGCACCAGCAGCATCCGACTCTCGCCGAGGGAGATCTCGTCGTCGTCGCAGAGGACAACATGCCTCCCCAGCAGTGGCTCCTTGGCAGAGTCGCATTTTTTATTTTATTAGTTCAAGTTAGTTGAAATCACATATTTGATTTGATATATAAGATAGTTTAGGGCGGAGCGGGAGCGCAATAAAACTCTCTTCTTCGTCGCTCTGAGCAAGTTCGCCCCGTTTTGCCACCCTGACTTAAGATAGGCTTAGAGAAGTCTTTTATTTCGTTTTCTGATTACTAGTTTGTTAAGCAGATTCTGTGTTTTACTGAGTTCTTCATGCGCGAACGGGAGAATGGGATCAAAAGTTTTGAGTCTTGTCCGTAATGTCAGGTTTATAATGTCGAGAGTCTGTTGGTATTCCTCAAGGTTTACTAGGTGAATGAGTCTGTACGTTCTATTCAGTACTTTGAATAGTCCGGTGGTCAAGGTCACTGTCTTAAAGTTCCTGTAGTCAACTATTTCTACGTCTGCCGCACACGTTGTGCGTATCAGTAGCCTAGAATGAAAATAGTCTATTAGTTTCGTATGAGTCCTTTGTAAACTACTCGTCCTGTCTCCGTCAGTATTGTAGTGTTCCTATCCTCTTTAACTGTCTCTTCTTTGAATCGGGGTGATAGTTTCCTATTCGTTTGTTATTTTTCACGAATATTTTTTCCCCAGGAACATTTGTTTTAATCTGTTGTCTGCGTTTGTTGTGGTATTCTATATCGTTCTGTTGTTTGAGTGCTATCTGTTCTGAGTTCTCCTTTCTTTCTTTTTATAATAGGCGTGGATCGTTAGCGACACGTCTACCAAAAAATAAATCAACCGGTTTTCGTTTTGTAGTTGAATGAATGGAATAATTATATTTGCAAACAGATCTGTCAATGAAATCCTCGAAAGAAGAGTGCGTTTTCTCTGCTTTTTGACATCTGATAACCTCGCCTAGTGTGGACTGATCTCTATTTGACCGATCGCGAGACTATTGTATGGTGGTGCTTGAGAAACTTCGATGTTAAACTGGTCCTGTAGCATTCTGATTATTGGGTTCGAGTTTAGAGACTTTTCGTTATCCATTATTATTGCTTCCGGAATTCCAAAACCAATAAGCATTTCTTTGAATGGGCGTTTTATATCTTGAGCTCTAGATTTTACCACCTTGGCTACAGCGAACTTTGAGAATTTATCGATACCTGTTAGGACAACTTGTTTTTCAGTTAGGTGTAGGTCAATATGAACTATGTGACCTGGGTACTGCGGAATAGGGGTGTGGTGAAGCAGTGGTTTGTTAGGATGTCTTTCGTATTTCTGCTCTTTACAAATCATGCAAGATATATAAGATCGTCTATAAGATCTGTAACCATATTACTTGAAAATCGCACCCTGTAACTAGAGAAGTGGAGAGGGTAGATTTCTTGAATTTGACCAAGGATGCGTTCCTCGGTATGTAGGCCATTAATAACCGATGGATTGAGACGAACCTTTTGAATGTCTATTAACTTTTGCGAGTTGAATGACGTTTCTGTTATAGTATGTCTATGGTATGTGGGAAAAATAATTTCGAAGTTGTACGAAGATTCTTCACCTGCCTTAAGCACAATTTGGTTTTTGAAAACATTAATCGGTCTAAACAAACAAACAAATTGATCTACTCAAAGCATCAGCTACTACATTTGCTTTTCCTGGTTTGTAAACCAGTTCCTGATCATATTCATCCAGTATAGCTTTCCATCTTTTCATTTTGTTATTATGATTCTTGTGACTCAGCGCGTAAGTTAGGGGCTGATGGTCTGTGAATATCTTTACCATGGCTTGCCCATATAGATAATTTTCTAAGGTTTTCAAATCCCAAATAATAGCCAACATTTCTTTTTCGTTTGTGGCGTAATGTTCTTCTGTTTGATTGAGTGTTCTTGAAATGAAAATGATTGGCTTGTCTTCCTGTGATGGAACTGCTCCTTTCGCGAAGTCGGAAGCATCTGTTGTCAATTGGAACTCTTTAGTAAAGTCTGGGTATGTCAACATGACCTCATCTGTAGCAAGAGTATTTTTCAGTTTTTCGAACGCCTCAATGGCCTCTTTACTGAGTGTGATATTTGTTTTTTTAGACTTGTGTTTGGACAGTCGTCCTCCTTCCCCCCTTAAAAGGGCTGTGAGGGGTTTTGCCAATTTGGCATAGTCTTGGATAAATCGGCGATAATACCCCGAAAGTCCTAAAAATGAGCGAAGATCTTTAATTGTTTTCGGTGCTGCGAAATTAAGAATTGATTCAACTTTCATGGGATTTGTCTTAACACCATTCTCTGAGACTATGAATCCTAGAAATTCAACTTCCGTTTTAAGAAACTCGCATTTGTCAAGTTGAACCTTCATGTTTGCTTTTTCGAGAGTTTCGAAAATTTTTTCAACATCGTGTAAATGTTTTTCTTCGCTTTCGCTGAAAATTATAATGTCGTCTATGGAGACGAAGCATCTCTTTCCGATATGTTCCCTAAGGATATTGTCAAGGGCACGTTGGAATATTGAGGTGAATTTTTCAGTCCAAAGGGCAATCGTGTGTATTCATACTTGCTATTATTGTCTGAGAAAGCAGTTTTTTCAATGTCTGATTCTTTTAGTGGAATCTGATGAAATCCACTTTTAAGATCTATTACTGGGAAAAATTTGTTATTTCCCACTGTACTAACATTAGATCCGTTAACTTACTCTCTCTCTCTTTCCAACTCTCCATGTCCATTTTTAGTTCTAAGATCATGTATAAGCTTTTGTATAGTTAGTATGAAGAAACACTCCTACAAGGAAGCACGCTAAAAATTAAACGGCATTAAATTGAAGTCATAAAAGTGTTTTCTTGCCAACACCTCAATCAGGATATCTCTGGACCACACCATCTCCTACATTTTCATGGTCCTTAAAGCCGGATAAAAATCACTTGCCCCAGTACGCTGTTTGGTGAAACCAGAGAAAAATCAGATACGTAATTATACCCATTTTTATCCACATACATACCGCCATATTGGGCCTCCGCCATTTAAAAAAAAAAAAAATTAAAAATTAAAATATAGTTTGCATCCATACATATACCCATCCACAAAAAAACATTATAATAATTAATTAGTTCCGAGTGTCTCCGCCACCCAACAAGGCGGTCCTGAGGAAGACGGAAGGAGGGAACAATTAAGCAAATATTAATGTACATACATGCAGATGTATAGGCCTGTGTGTGACATTAATTGCACAACAACAACAATATATAATTGCACGTTGCACAACAACAACAATATATAATTGCACGTTGAATACAACAACAATATTCACATAGACATATATTAAGGGCAATCAAATCTCACACAGACTCTTAATATATGTACATTCCCGTCTATTGGGTCGATTCCGCTCGGTAGTAACGAGTCATTTCAGTAACGAGTCTTCGTAATCAGTGATGAATAAATATATTTCAATAACTCGACTGCGAAGTGTTTCATTCCATTGTGTCTTTAATAATCTTTAATTAATTTATTCACATTTTTGTATCCTAACAAATATATTATCGCATTGTTTGATTGTTTACATTGCTACATATCACATATCCATCTTATTTGTTCCATTTGTTTTTCCCTTCACTGCACCATCATCCGAATCCATAATTTATTTAATCATCGCATCTACAGTGAAATTCGTTTTATTTTTTTGTTGACCCATTGATGATTTCCAACAGTTCCGAAACATAAATTTCTCAAAATAAAGACTGATTTTTTGTTAATACGTTGCAGAAATAATATTGGTGGGTGGCGCTCATAACATCAACTCAATCACTCTGTATTTAGTATGTCCACTGGGGAAAATCAGAACAAGAAACAATTAAACGCTCCGTCCGTTCCCGTAGTAAGACGAAGTGCGTCCGCCTCACCAGTTCCTCCAGTTAAGCGAGCACCTGCTTCAGCTCCAATCAGACCAAAGAGCGAATCATCCGCTTTGAAAGACCGAATTCCTCTAGTTACCAGATCAGTTTTGAAAAAGTCTGAGTCCGCTTCCAGAATGTCACTAAATGATTTCATTGCCGCTACAGATAGGATCAGTCAGTTTGAGGCAAAAATAAACACTCCCACAGACATTCCAGTTAACCTTTTTACTCTCCAAGTGCGTAAGGATCAGATTCGGTCCTTATGGGAAAAGGTGGATCATGAATTCGAGATATGTTCCAAGGCCTTAAGCTGTGGGTAGCTCCGATATCGCAATAATGCAGGCAAAGTATGACTATTGCTATGCAGTTTATGAGCGATGTGCATCCAGCCTCAACGAACAAATTGAGAATGCAACTGTCCAAAATAGACCCCATCAGCAACGTCAGGTTCCTCGTGGCTGCGATCTTCCACCATGTGACAAGGAAGTTTTTAGTGGAGATTACGTACGCTGGCCAACATTCCGGGATTTATTCACTGCAATGTATGTCAACAACCCAAGGCTAACCCCAGTTGAAATAATATTTCATTTAAATGCGAAAACTAATGGAGAAGCAAGAACGATTGTGTCCAAGTATCCTCTTACAAATGAAAGTTTTGAATCGGCTTGGATGGACTTGACTGAGAGGTTTGAGAACAAAAGATTATTGGTTATCAGTCAACTCAAAGTCCTATTCAACCTGCCGTTAATGTCCCACGAACCTAGTGTCGGGTTGAAGAACCTTCATGGCACCATTCAAGGATGCCTAACATCATTAGAATTAGCTAAAATCAACATCCAAAATTGGGACTGTCTTTTGGTTTTCTTTTGCTCCTCAAAGTTGCCAAAAATTACCCTCTCCTTGTGGGAACAATCACTTCAAAGGAAGACCGACATTCCAGCTTGGTCTGAATTCAACACGTTCCTCCTCGATCGTTATCGTACCTTAGAAGCAATCGAGGATATGCAACCAAATACAAGCGCTCAGGATCAGAATAGGTCTTCAAAAGGAGAGTCTACATCAAAAGGCATACAGTCCTTCGAAAACAAGGTGATTATAAAAACGAGATCATGTAAACTGTGTTCAGAGGATCAACATCCTCTCCGATTATGCCCCCAATTCCTTCAAATGACTTTAAGTGAAAGGTCCAATTACTTAAGAAATCAAAAGCTATGCTTCAATTGCTTGGCAAGAGGTCATCAATTAAAGTAGTGCACGAGTGCTTTTAACTGTTACATGTGCAAAGGCCGTCATAATACCCTACTCCATCGGGGTAGTCCTCCACAGTATTCTACTGCTACAGTTTCCACCGCACAAGTAGTTTTGGACATTCCACAATTAGATATGCAGTCCACTCAATCCATTCATCCACCAAATGTTGAGAATGCAACTGTCCAAAATAGACCCCATCAGCAAAGTCAGGTTCCTCGTGGCTGCAATCTTCCACCATGTGACATGGAAGTTTTTAGCGGAGATTACGTACGCTGGCCAACATTCCGGGATTTATTCACTGCAATGTATGTCAACAACCCAAGACTAACCCCAGTTGAAATAATATTTCATTTAAATGCGAAAACTAATGGAGAAGCAAGAACGATTGTGTCCAAGTATCCTCTTACAAATAAAAGTTTTGAATCGGCATGGATGGACTTGACTGAGAGGTTTGAGAACAAAAGATTATTGGTTATCAGTCAACTCAAAGTCCTATTCAACCTGCCGTTAATGTCCCACGAACCTAGTGTCGGGTTGAAGAACCTTCATGGCACCATTCAAGGATGCCTAACAGCATTAGAATTAGCTAAAATCAACATCCAAAATTGGGACTGTCTTTTGGTTTTCTTTTGCTCCTCAAAGTTGCCAAAAATTACCCTCTCCTTGTGGGAACAATCACTTCAAAGGAAGACCGACATTCCAGCTTGGTCTGAATTCAACACGTTCCTCCTCGATCGTTATCGTACCTTAGAAGCAATCGAGGATATGCAACCAAATACAAGCGCTCAGGATCAGAATAGGTCTTCAAAAGGAGAGTCTACATCAAAAGGCATACAGTCCTTCGAAAACAAGGTGATTATAAAAACGAGATCATGTAAACTGTGTTCAGAGGATCACCATCCTCTCCGATTATGCCCCCAATTCCTTCAAATGACTTTAAGTGAAAGGTCCAATTACTTAAGAAATCAAAAGCTATGCTTCAATTGCTTGGCAAGAGGTCATCAATTAAAGTAGTGCACGAGTGCTTTTAACTGTTACATGTGCAAAGGCCGTCATAATACCCTACTCCATCGGGGTAGTCCTCCACAGTATCCTACTGCTACAGTTTCCACCGCACAAGTAGTTTTGGACATTCCACAATTAGATATGCAGTCCACTCAATCCATTCATCCACCAAATGTTCAGAACTATTTTGCTGCGAACACACAAGGCGTCCTCCTTAGTACAGCTCTGATAGATATTTGCTATTTGGGCACCAAATTTAGAGCACGGGCTCTGATCGACTAAGGGTCTGAGGCAACATTCATATCGGAACGAATATTTAAGGTCTTTAAAATGCCATTCCAATCTGTGCAAGCTCAAGTTTCAAGGCTCAATCAAGCTATTGCAGCCCAGCCCCGTAAACTCTGGCATTTCTACATTGGCTCTCCTTCAAGGCCACGAATCCAAATAGAGACGTCGGCGTTCCTTCTACCACACTTAGCAGGGAACCTTCCATCATACACTATTCCTCAGCACTCCTTAAAAAATCTACCAAGTCTCCAGCTAGCTGATCCATTGTTTTATGAGAGTTCGCAGATTGATGTGCTTATAGGCGCGGATATCCTTCCTTCGGTTCTACTGGGTGGTTCCCACTCAAACATTTGTGTTACCCTTCTGGGTGAAGAAACTATCTTTGGCTGGATCCCCACTGGCCCAATTGCTGAGACATCGTCTAAGTCTATATCTGCATTTTCCACTCAAGTTTTTGTAAAGGCAGATGCTAAACTTGAGCATCTTCTCACAAAGTTTTGGGAGGTGGAGGATATCCAAATGGAGCTAACAGACCCATCCGACTCCTTCTGCGAGAAGAATTTTGTTGAGACTACAACAAGAAACGAAGAAGGCAGATATGTTGTCACATTACCTTTCCGCAACCCTAATGATGTGGACTTGGGGCATTCGAGATCCATCGCACTCGCACAGTTCTTGAGGAATGAAAATCGTTTAACAAAAAACTCTACTCTAAAAGAAACGTACGACTCCGTGATACAAGAGTACTTGGCAAGTCTCTTCAAGTGATCATCGTAAAAACTTTTACTTGCCACATCATGCGGTGTTTAAGCCTGACAGCATCACGACCCAAGTTAGCGTAGTGTTCAACGCATCTAGTCCATCGTCAAACGGCACAAGTTTTAACGACACCTTGCATCAAGGACCTACTCTTCAGTCCGATTTAACATTGCAAATTCTAAGGTGGCGTTTCTTTCGGTACGTGTTTAATGCGGACATCACAAAAATGTATAGGCAAATTCGGGTAAACCAACAGCATACCCCCTATCAGAGGATTCTGTTCCGCAACAAAAAAAGAGAGATAGTAGATTATGAGCTCAACACTGTCACGTTCGGAGTGAATTGTCCTCCTTTTCTAGCAATTAGGGTATTACATCAACTTGCGCAGGATGTACAGTCACAGTATCCCTTTGCCAGCAACATTATATCCTCCTCTATGTATGTTGATGATGTGCTTGCAGGGACACACACAAAGCAAGGGGCAATTTTAGCCATTTCCGAACTCAAGAAGGCTCTTGAGACCGCTGGTTTTCCACTGCGTAAGTGGACGTCCAATTCAAAAGATGTTTTAATAAACATTCCTAAAGAGCACTTGCTATGGGCTGACTTCTTAGAACTTAACGAGGCTAGTACAGCAAAAACTTTGGGTATTCGATGGCAAGCCAAGAGCGATGATTTCTTTTTTTCACCATCCGAGGTGGCAGCAAAGCCATCCGGCACCAAACGCGAGGTTCTCTCTGAAATTTCAAAATTGTTCGATCCAGCAGGATGGCTACCACCCTTTATTGTCCGTGCAAAGATCTTCATGCAGGAAATATGGTTACGAGAGATGGGTGGGATGAACCTTTATCAAACGAACTCTTTCAAAAGTGGCAAGATTTCCTGCGGGACTATCCTGTTCTTCGTAAAGTCCGCATTCCAAGATGGGTGCAATTTCTTCCAAAGGTGAAGCTGCAGTACCATGGGTTTTGTGATGCATCGCTACGCGCATTTGGCGCAGCGATTTACGTTCGAAGTGAGACAGAACATGATGTCTTAACCCATCTTCTCAAGTCCAAAACTAGAGTAGCTCTGACTAAGACAGTCTCCTTGCCACGGTTGGAGTTGTGTGGCGCCGTGCTCCTTGCTGAATTATAAGCAGCAGTCGTTCCTAAATTGCCGGCCGTTGAGTTTGAAAGTTATTTCTGGACAGATTCCACAATTGTTCTTGCCTGGCTTAACCAGCCGCCATGCAAATGGACCACCTTTGTGGCCAACCGAGTCACTAAAATTTGCCAATCTACTGACACGGGCAACTGGTCTCATGTTCGCTCCGAACACAATCCAGCTGATTTAGCCAGCAGAGGAGTTGCGGCCCAAGACTTGGTGGCCAATCCTTTATGGTGGCAAGGGCCCGAGTGGTTACAGCTACCAAAAGACCAGTGGCCGACTCCTGAAGAAGCAGTTCATGAAACAGAGTTGGAGCAGCGTGCTGTAAAATGCAATGTTTCCCAGTTGCCTTCCTCTCCTGACATCCTGAATCGATTTTCCAAATTTGACAAAGCTTTGCGAGTGATAGCTTATGTCTCACGCTTCATCAAGCGATGTCGAAAGACAGTGATCTATGATACAGTCTGAAGCTCAAGAGTTACTTATTGTATCCACTCAACGTAGGGAGTATGCAGAGGAATACCGGTATCTGCTTAAACAGAAACAACTCCCAAAATCCAGTAGCATCCTTAACTTGAACCCTTTTTTGGACCAAAAAGGAGTCCTTAGATCCAGCGGAGCACCAGATTGTTGGCCAATTACAAGACTCCTGCAACATAACAACAAGTCAGCTGGTAACAAAACGCTGGACTAGGTGCTCACCAAGGAAATTAAACATAGCCAGACGCACTGGATTGGATCTCTGGACACTTTTGCATATCTTCACTATTTCCCCGGTGAAAGCTCATCCCATACAGTTTTCGGCGAAAGTGGTGGAAAGTCGCGAATATTATTACCAAACTGCACTCGAGAGAAAACCGGCGTGATCCAGCAAAAAAGAAAACTAGCGGTGACACCAGTCAGCTGTGCAATAACCGCAGTGAGTTGTTTTAATTGCAATAAAGCCTGGACAACAACCAGTTCAGAAGTAACTATCCGCCGAGCCCAGTGACTGTCAAACCATCAGCGACTGACCAACTACGCCGATCGGCATTTGTGTAGCATACGTGTAGGCACTACTTAAATTTGTTTCTCAGCCGCGCTAGAATCTCAATATTATGTTACAAAGAACACCACCAGCTACATCAATTAAAACGGTACAAACGCCATCATGTGTGTCAATACCAACAGTTTCGGGCGCAAAACGACTTTTAAAAGAAACGTCTCCTGAGTCGCGAGCAAAAGAAGCAGCAGACACAGTAGGGAGCATGAAATTTACAGACCTAATAGGAGTAATGTCTGCCTTGATGGACGAGAAGTTACCAAATGTGGCCTCCTAAATCGATATTTCCGACATTAAAACAAATGTAGCTGAAATGGCGATGAAGGTGGAGGAACTGTCGGAGGAAAACAAGGCACTTAAAGCTGAAGTTCAGGAGTTGCGGCAACAGAAAAATGAGGAGTCCAAGAGCCTACTACGGGTCGAAGACGATACAAAGAAGCGGAATATAATATTTAGGGGCCTGGATGTAAACCAAAATCCTGTAGAAGCAATTAAAATGGTGATGAGTCAGAAACTGCGGCTTAGCTCAGATTTTTCAATTGAATCAGCAAAAAAGCTGAATGAAATACAGAATAAGATGACTGTAGTTGCAGAATTCTAATCGACATCTTATAAATTCGTCTGATATTTCTTTTCTCTGTGAAACATTCGTTGAAAAAAATGTAGAAGAGTATGAACATTATTTTCCAAGCTTTGTACTCTCATGGGAGTTAGCAACTCGATCAGCAAGTAGAGGACGAGCAAGCGGCGGCGCAGTATTTGACATCAGGCAGGAAATAATGAATTCATTTAAATGCAACTTCACAAAATTACTTGGAACAACTACAATAGACATCAAAACTGATCAAACGCACCTTTATATGATCCCCACATACCTCAACTGCAACCAATCGACTATTTACAACTGCACAACACCATCCAGGAATTGGAATCAAGCAGCATCCTGATTGTAGGCGACCTAAATGCAAGAATAGGCGGGTCACAAATAGTGGCGTACAGCGAGAATTTATCAAGTGCTTTTGAGCTTTGAGCTTGATGTGAATAGCAGCAGACAACAAACGCGACAATAACGGAAACAAAATAATCGAACTTTGCGAAAACTACAACCTAACAGTACTAAATGGCAGATCGGCAAGTGATAGAGAAGGAAATTTCACTTTTACTAGAGGACAGGCATCTTCAACTATAGACTATGGCTTAATCGGCGGGTGTTGGAAACAATATGTCACTGATTTCGAGGTTATGACGGAAACATTCTCCGATCACATGCCAATTGTCCTAAGCATATGCATTCGAGAGCAACAGTCACCGCCTGATACCCATCTGCTGCCCAAACTTAAATGGAACAACCGACATCAGAAAAATACAAGCGAAACCTAAATCGTCACCTCCACCAGTTTACCGAAAATCAAGCAAACATTAATGTTGATTTCCTAACGTAATGCATTACACAGGCAACGGCACACCCTCCGGGAATCAACAGTGGTTTGACTCTGAATGTCTTGCCTCCAGAAGGCAGGCTTTAAAATCCTTGCAGCTTGTGCGAAAAGAGGCAAATACGGAGGCAAAAGCACAGTATCAAATCAAAAACGCTGCCTTTAAAGTACTTTGCTGGGGAAAGAAAGCAAAGTACTATAGTCAAATGGAGTTGGAAATAAATCTGATAAAAAATAGCAAAGAATTTTGGGCCTTCGAAAGACATTTAAATGGCAACATCTGCAAAAAACAGATTAAAACGGACGCGAGGAGCTCTCTTACCACTTTCAACGAATGCTGTCTGTCGAAACGCAAAAAATAGAACATAGCTTTGCATTTCCTAACATCGTTGTAGAAGAGTTAGAACAACAAATTTCTGTTGAGGAAGTAGAAACAGCAATAAAACGGGGAAAAAACGGAAAAGCGCCTGGAGTGGACAGAATACCAGCAGAATTCATAAAGAACGCCACAACTCATTTTGTTCAATGTCTCACGTCGGCTTTTGATAACATCATGAACTCGGAAAATTCTCCAAAAAGCTTCAAACAATCCATAATATTCCCAATTCTTAAAAAAGGTGAGCCTACTGGTGCTTCAAACTACGGGGGTATATCATTCCTCAACTCCATAATGAAAACATTTGCCTCGGTATTGCTCGAGCAACTAACGATATGGACAAACAGAAATAACATCCTGAGCGAGTATCAAGCCGGTTTTCGGAAAGGTTACTCAACCATAGATAGCATCTTTACTCTGGTGTCAGTTGCGAGGGAGTATCGGCTGCAAAAACGAAAAATGTATATGTGCTTTGTGGATTTCAAAGCAGCTTTTGACACAGTAAATAGAAAAAGTCTCTTTTATAAACTAGGCAAAACCGGCATCTCCTCTAAACTGCTCAAAGTTATTGAAAGCCTATACCACGAAAACGAAGTGGCAGTTTGGGATGGGAAAACACTATCGGAATGGTTTGAGTGCAACCAAGGAGTAAAACAAGGCTGCTTATTAAGTCCCCTTCTATTTGCGCTGTATGTGGATGACATATCGTTAGCGCTGCCTGAAGGAGTTCGAATTGGAACCGAAACAATAAAAGTTCTTATGTACGCTTATGATATGGTTTTGCTGGCCGAAAGCCCAAACACACTGCAAAAGATGTTTGACGCCACACATAAATACTGCAATGTATAGGGCCTCCAGGTAAACACCCAAAAAACAAAGGTCATGGAAATAAGAGACGCAAGGGGCCGCTTGGCTAAACAGGAGAGGAGGTTAAATGGCGAATTACTTGATGTGGTCAAGGAATTCCAGTATCTAGGAGTGACACTAACCCAAAATTTAAGTTTTGAGAAGCACATCAAAAACAAACTGTCAGACGCGAAAGTGGCTTTGCACAGTACATGGAACCAGCTGTTAGGAAAGCGACAGGTGGCACACTCAACGAAATTCAAGCTTTTCCTTGCGCAAGCCAGATCAATCATGTGCTATGCCGCGCAAGTATGGGGATATGAACATTTTGACGGAGTGGAACAGCTGCTTGTCTTCTTCATAAAAAAGATATTCAGGCTCCCTCGAAATACCCCAAAGTACGTACTGCATCTGGAAACAGGCCACCTATCATGCACACATACACTCTACAAGTGCACTTTGACTACATGTCCAAGGTGATGCAAATGCCCGAAGGACGACTTCCAAAAATTGTTGCCAAACACCTTCTTGAAAAAAGGTCCCAGTTCAGCAGCAGATGGATGACTCTAGCAGAAGAACATGACATCAGCGGTAACATTGAAATTATAGAAGATTGGGTGCAAATACAAGGCAGGATTATCCAAGCCATAGATAACTCGACTATGAATAATTTCAACGCGAGAGCAATAGGAAGCGAAACAAGAGATCACTATAAAAATCTAAGCCACATACTGGGTGAACGGAACTATTTTAGAGACAACTTAGACAGCTATAGCTTATCACTAATCTTCAAAGCCAGAGTCGAGATGTTGCCACTAAATTTCCAACCGCACTGAGTTGCTGCCCTATCCCAATGCACTATGTGCAAC
This sequence comes from Lordiphosa mommai, assembly GCA_018904225.1. Classification (NCBI taxonomy): domain Eukaryota; kingdom Metazoa; phylum Arthropoda; class Insecta; order Diptera; family Drosophilidae; genus Lordiphosa; species Lordiphosa mommai. The sequence goes on along the minus strand of JAEIFT010000002.1, from coordinate 523,270 downwards.
ATGCGTGAGCGTGAGGACATCATACATTTTTTGGGGATATGCCCGCTGCTGAAAGAGATAAGACGTCTGCACTGGGATAAATCTACGCTCTCAACATTTGAATGTGCAGATATTCTAAATGGAGAGAACTGGCACGCACTGGCCTCATATTTGAAAGATGCGCTTGCCTACAGGAGAAGGATCCTTAACGAGGACTTTTAATGAAGTCTGTAGTGGCCATATAGTGGGCTACAGATATGTTCAATATGCAGATACAATCACTAGCGTTCGCTTTGCACATAGTAGTAGAAAAAGTAGGGTGATTGAAAGCTTTGTCAAAGAGTTTGACTACTTCAATTGAGAATTGAGCTCTTCTCACCGATCTCCAATCAGAATTTCACTCAAAAGTCCCAGTGCTTACTGTTCTTTGACGTGAGTTTGAGTGATAATCAACATGATCACACCATAACACAGTTAGGGTCTGGCGCCCACGCATGCGGTATCCTATGTCTGCCGTTGGAGTAAGCAGTAGTGAGATAGCCCAGCTAGATAAAGCTCAAGTCTAGTCAGCCCCGCAACAGTGGAAAAGTTCTGATAGAGTCATTACTAGATTCTTGTTGAAGTTAATCAAACGTGTCGCGCAAGCGCAGCAATTGCGAATTATTGCATAAGGTGCATGTGTTACAGTGCTCATCTAAAGTGAAAATTTAAACAATATTCGTGATCGACATCGAAGCATTCGCCTCGTTTGGATAACTACCAGAAGGTATATCAAGGTTTCGATAACCCATTATGCCAAATGGTTTATAGTGAATTTCTTTTATTCATTAGTCTGTGCGCTGCACGCGGTTCCAAGCAACAAAGTCAACCCCCATCTTGCTGTTCTCGTGTCTGGCGGGATCTCTCTTTCTTCATTTGAGCCAAATAATCAAACGGCAATTCAGTGGGACGTGTTAAATCAAACTCGGCACCTGGCCTCCACTGCCTACGACCGGCAGCCAGTGGGAGTTCATCAAGAGGCCCAATTATTCCACTAGCCACTAGCGCGGCACGGCTCAACAGTATCCATTGTAATTAATTAAAACATTGTTTAATAAGTTTTATTATTTATTATTTTATTTCGTTTCAATGTTTAATTAATTTGATGTCTACGAACGCGCACAGGCGTCGAGACACATGCAAGAAATCGGACTGAATTTAATTCGCTTTAATATCTTTTTGGTTGTTGAGTTTGAGTGAGCAGTGTGCCGATGTATGTGCGTGTGTGTGTGTGTATGTATGCTTAGCAACGTCGCGGAGCGATTCAAAGTTGCTGAGTATGCATTTTATGCAAAGTCCCAAGTGGGGTTCATATTTCCTTTTGGGAAACAAAGAATGTATTCCCTGTAGTATTTTGAGTCGCCGCCCGCCTGGAGAATGGCAGCCGGGTTCTGACTGCGACCGGCGCCCACCTTACCAGCTCCCATACCAGATTTTATATGGGATGTCCTCAAATCCGTAAGGTACTGCCAGGCGGTCGCCGGAAATAACTAACCGTATGGCAGGCGGTTCGGGCTAGGAATATGGCAGGCGGAATAGACTGTTCATCGGGCAGTCGGTTGTATCGAACAAAAGACCAAACCAAAAGAAAAAACAAAATTATGTGTTTTTGTTATTCATATATTTTTTTTTTAATATTGATAAACCTGCCCCCACTGGGATTTGAACTAGGGACTATTCGTGATACAGTCAAATGCTTTAGCTCAACGCCACTGCCGCTATGATCATAGATTGATCCAAATGTGATATTTAATTTTAAAATAAAAATTTAACAAAGTTCCTAGTGGGAACTTACAACTTGGATACTTTTAAAAATATTCAAATTGTAGTTATTGTTTATCAACCTTTAAACTGGAAACAGAAAGAATATCCAAATTTTATAAAACTAAAGCAACGGTCAGACGTGACGACGCGTCGGCTGAATGGAGTCTACTGAGTTGGTTATCCGTATGTAAACGGCCGACTGCATACAATGTTCCAGTCTTCCAGTCGGCTCTAGCAATCAGAATGAAAGCGAATACGGTAGCTGAGGCATGAAAACTGTGTTGTTTTTGACCAAAAAATTACTAACAAGCAACGATGTATGAGCAGGTGTTATGAAATCCCGATTGCACTTTTCTAAAAACCTACGTTCATCCACTTCCCGTTCCGGCACGGTGGTAGCCCGGCTTGGCTCGCCGTATTTGGGGTGGGTTTTTGGAGTGGGGACGCTGTGGGAAACATTACAATAAAAAAAGTTTTTCGTGCCGTGAAAAAAATAGTAAAAAAAAAGAAAGAAGAATTCTCTAGTCCGTCACTGATGGGTAAAAAAAAAAAAAAAGGTCTTTGGCTTTCCAGCCCATCGTCAAAGAGTGACCATGGGGGTTAGCCTGGCACTACCCACCCCTACACACAAAGCTGTGTGACTTATGGATCAACTATTGGCCATATTTCTGTTGATCCCCTAATGTACAAAGTTGCGTCCGTCTAGCTTACGTCGTCATCCCTGGCAATGTATTCCCCACCCGCATACCCCAGCACCCTCCAACTTTTCTATTTAATGACACATTTTTTTTTTCTGCTCACATTCATATTATGGATTTATTGGTATTGATCATAACAGATTTTTACACCAGTTCCAGAAGGGAAATAGTGTACACGTCATAGCCCGAACTACGACTCACGAGCCTCGAAGTGAGGACACGCTCTGTTGGCCCATGCGTAAACATGGACTTCCAAAAAAAACACAGACGGACTTAAACATAATCAGAAAAGAAATACAAATTTTTACGTTAAACAATCATATTGAATCGAAAGAAATTTAATAAAAAAAATTCAATTGTTAGAAAAATTTAAAATATACGATGAGCATAAAAATTAAATTTATTAAAAAAAAAACTCAAATGAAAGGAAAAAAAATTGTTGGTCTTGGCATTACAACCGGAAAAATAATAAGAAAACTGTTGGAAAATATGGAAAGAGAATTCAAAAAGACATAACTTTAAAGATAAACGAAAACGAGAAGGCAAAGCTAACTTCGACTGTGCCGAAGTTCTAATACACTTGAAAAAGATTACTCCAACTGATTTAACCGGTAAAATATATATAGGACATAGATATCAAATATTTACAATTTTTAAATCATTGATAATAAAAATTTGATACCATAAAAAAAAACTTTTCTTAGTAAAACACATTTTCCGTCCGATCGGTCCAATGGCAGCTATATGCTATAGTCCTCCGATTTTGATAAATTTTTTCGAAATTATGTGAAAGAATTTAAAACTAATATATACCAAGATTGGAGACGCTACGATAGAAAAAAAAAAGTTTTTCTCACTAGAAGTATTTTTTTGACCGTCCGTTTCTATGGCAGCTATATGCTATAGTCATCCGATTTTGATCAATTTTTTCCGAATTGTGTCAAAGCATATAAAACTAATATATATTAAGATTGGGGACGCTACGATGGAAAACAAAAAAGTTTTTCTCACTAGAAGTATTTTTTTGACCGTCCGTTTCTATGGCAGCTATATGCTATAGTCATCCGATTTTGATCAATTTTTTCCGAATTGTGGGGAAACATATAAAACTAATATATACTACGATTGGTGACGCTACGATGGAAATCAAAAAAGTTTTTCTCACAAAGACTTATTTTCCTATGACAGCTATATGATATAGTCATCCGATCCGGCCGGTTCCGACATATTAGTTGCGTGCAGTAAAAAGAAGATTATGTGCAAAATTTCAGCTTTAAAACTGAGGGACTAGTTTGCGTACAAACAGACAGACAGACAGACGGACAGACGGACAGACAGACAGACAGACAGACGGACGGACGGACGGACAAGCGGAAATGAACTCAGCTCGTCGTCCTGATCAAGAATATATATAGTTTATGGGGTCGGAAATGAATATTTCTATGCGTTACAAACTTCTGGGCAAAATTAATATACACTTTTCAAGTGTATAAAAATTTAGCAAGAAAAAAAAAATAATAATAAGTAGACATACAAAAAATAGGTCAATATATAATAAAATGAACTTTTATATCCGGACTGGCCGGTCACTTACCCAATTTGTAGAAAGCGCTTTCTGGGGTTTGTTTTTTTTTTTTTTTTTTTTAAATTAAAAAAATTATTTTTTTATTCACACATTGACACAAAGAAAAAAAAATATTATAGGCATTAAAAAGGAAGCAGGGGCACTTTAGGGTGACACAAAACACCAAAAAAAAAAGGAGAAAACAAACTAGGCTAATATTAAAAAACTTTGAATTTAATATGTTGGTATATATATTATTATTGTTACTTTTCTCTTTTCTTCCATATATATTTTCTTTTTTTTTTTTTGAATAAATTTTTAAGTGAGGACTGGTTGCCCGGAAATAGTGAACGCGCGTTCCAAGTCTGAGGTATTGATATACCTCCTTTTTAACGAGTGCTTGTTAAGCAAATATATTTTGAGCGCCAATTGAGCCGCAGCAATAATTACCAACACGACTATCCAAAAGGTTAAATCTTCAATATGACCAGTATGGTCGACTATCTCTACACTATTTACGACGTTAGCCGTACTATCGGACACTTTGGATGTTTTCCCTCCCATTTGAGTTTTCTTGTATTGAAGAGAAGCAAAAACAAAAAAAATAAAACTATGCTGTTATATAAAAAAAATGGAAAAACTAACATATAATCTACCCTATACTGCCGTTCTTCAGAGGGGAGGAGGGGGCAAACTCTGCTTCACACTTGTATTTGGTTCACTTTTATTTTTATTTTTTTTTTCTGTTTTGTTGTTTTGGCTTTTGGTTTTGTTTGTTTTTATTTGTTTTTTTTTTTTGATTCACTGGTTGTTGTTGTTTTTTTGTGTTTTATTTTGTATGAACAAAAAAGTGTCACTTTGTTTTCACTAAAAAAAACTTTGTTTTTGTTTATTCTTTACTGCGCCCGCCCGATTTAGTTATGATTTTTATACACTTGAAAAGTGTATATTAATTTTGCCCAGAAGTTTGTACCGCATAGAAATATTCGTTTCCGACCCCATAAACTATATATATTCTTGATCAGGAAGACGAGCCCAGTTCATTTCCGCTTGTCCGTCCGTCCGTCTGTCCGTCTGTCTGTCTGTCCGTCTGTCCGTCTGTCTGTCTGTTTCTACGCAAACTAGTCTCTCAGTTTTAAAGCTATCGAGCTGAAATTTTGCACAGAGTCTTCTTTTTTCTGCACGCAACTAATATGTCGGAACCGGCCGGATGGGATGACTATATCTTATAGCTGCCATAGGAACGATCGGTCGGAAAATAAGTCTTAGTGAGAAAAACTTTTTATTTTCTATTGTAGCGTCACCAATCTTGGTATATATTAGTTTTAGATGATTCTACATATTTGTGGAAAAATTGATCAAAATCGGATGAATAAAGCATATAGCTGCCATATAAACGGTCGGTCAAAAAAGTAGTTCTACTGGGAAAAACTTTTTTATTTTCCATCGTATCGTCACCAATCTTGGTATATATTAGTTTTATATGCGTTAACACAATTCTGAAAGATTTTATCAAAATCGGATGACTATAGCATATAGAAAATGTGTTTTACTAAGAAAAGTTTTTTTTTGTGGTATCAAATTTTTATTATCAATGATTAAAAAATTTTAAATATCTGGTATCTATATCCTATATATATTTTACCGGTTAAATCAGTTGGAGTAAACTTTTTCAAGTGTATTAAAACTTCGGCACAGTCGAAGTTAGCTTTGCCTTCTCGTTATATTTGATAGGGAACTGTTATTTGCACGGTTGGTACTTTTCCTTTTTTTTTTGTTATACACTTGAAAAGTGTATATTAATTTTGCCCAGAAGTTTGTAACGCATAGAAATATTCATTTCCGACCCCATAAACTATATATATTCTTGATCAGGACGACGAGCTGAGTTCATTTCCGCTTGTCCGTCCGTCCGTCTGTCCGTCTGTCTGTCTGTCTGTCCGTCTGTCTGTTTCTACGCAAACTAGTCCCCCAGTTTTAAAGCTATCGAGCTGAAATTTTGCACATAATCTTCTTTTTACTGCACGCAACTAATATGTCGGAACCGGCCGGATCGGATGACTATATCATATAGCTGTCATAGGAACGATCGGTCGAAAAATAAGACTTTGTGAGAAAAACTTTTTTGATTTCCATCGTAGCGTCACCAATCGTAGTATATATTAGTTTTATATGTTGCCCCACAATTCGGAAAAAATTTATCAAAATCGGATGACTATAGCATATAGCTGCCATAGAAACGGACGGTCAAAAAACTACTTCTAGTGAGAAAAACTTTTTTGTTTTCCATCGTAGCGTCTCCAATCTTAATATATATTAGTTTTATATGCTTTGACACAATTCGGAAAAAATTTATCAAAATCGGATGACTATAGCATATAGCTGCCATATAAACGATCGGTCAAAAAAATACTTCTAGTGAGAAAAACTTTTTTTTTTTCTATCGTAGCGTCTCCAATCTTGGTATATATTAGTTTTATATTCTTTCACATAATTTCGAAAAAATTTATCAAAATCGGAGGACTATAGCATATAGCTGCCATTGGACCGATTGGACGGAAAATGTGTTTTACTAAGAAAAGTTTTTTTTTATGGTATCAAATTTTTATTATCAATGATTTAAAAATTGTAAATATTTGATATCTATATCCAATATATATTTTATCGGTTAATAGCCTATTTCCACTGCTACATATATGTACATCCGAGCTGATGTTGATGAGGATGGAAGTTTTTTCACAGGGCCTTCTATATGAAAATAAATGTTAAATGGATGTACATCAATTCATGATGTTGGTACTCGCCCCAAACAAACTGAGTACATCCGAGAAATTTAACATAAAGTACTCCAATTTAACATTAAGTATCGATTCACTATATATAGAAATTAAGCTACCTGATTTACGGAAAAGGCATTGGCTGAGTGGATAGGCATGACGCCTTGTTTTTTTGATATGCTGGTTCGAATCCGGGTAATGGTTGGTCTCTTTTTTTTCCTTTATTGTTTTTTTTTTATGCTTTATCTTTATGTTTATGATTCTACTTAAAATTACCGTTTTTTGTAGAGTAAAACAGGTATACAAAGCTTATGCAAATGTTTGGATGTCATCCAACTTTTAACATGACATTAGAGTTAACATGTAAAGTTAACATTGATGGAACTTTTTGTAGTGGAACAGCAAAATTTGTTGATGTACATATATGTGGCAGTGGAAATAGGCTATAAATCAGTTGGAGTAATCTTTTTCAAGTGTATTAGAACTTCGGCACAGTCGAAGTTAGGTTTGCCTTCTCGTTTTTTTTTTTTTTTCACTTTGTCACTTTTAATATGTTACTACCCCGTTCCGAACTTAGGCCGGTTGTCATGTATAGCGCGCAAAAACCAAAATCAAACTAATACTCCAAATAAAAATCTGTAGCTCCCTACCGAACTCCGCTATATTTCGCGCTACAGACCTGCGTCGCGAACCGAGCTGCCTCTGTTCTTCTACCCTCCCTTTGTGCAAGGGTCAGGTTACGAGCGAGCTGCTACCGTAATTTTGCTGACCTATGCAGAAAACTCAAGTCGATAGTGGAATTCGCTAGCGAGTCTGGGAAAATTTTGTTTGACCGTTTCCCAGATCATCATCGGAATCAGATTACTATGGTATCAACTAATTCACACCTCTGTAACAGAGTCGACCAGTTGATACCCTGCCTTCTTGATTGCCGGGAGCACATAACAACTCGAGTTGGACGATGGCTACAGCCATGCAGCAAACTCGAAACAAGATTGCGGCACGTCTTCCGTAGTTCTTGCTCCTACTTAAGCTGTATCGCTCATTTCTTTAAACCCAACGTGTTGCCTCGACCCATAACCCTGAGATTAAGAGTCTCATGCTCTACCGACTGAGCTAGCCAACGAAAAGATCCTTGGCATGATAAATACCCAGGCTTTTACCAGAGTTGTTGCCCAACTCATAAAGCGAATTGCCCTTCCTTTTCAGAATTATGCACTTCACTCTATTGGGGCCTAGCTTGGCATTATACCCTTCGGCCAAATTACTCTGTTTGAAATTTTTCCGGTATACTATCTGTCCCTCCTTGTATTCTATTTTTCTGGAACGAGTATTATATACCTTCTCACCTAGTTTATGCATACGCTCAAGTCCCTGGTAAACCTTCTGTCGGATAAGTTGTAGTTTGTCGCTCAGTACCAGCTCTTGTTCGCCAGAACTAATCCCGCTTAGCCGCCGTAAAATTGGATACGCGCTCCCATGTGTCACCATCCTCGCACCAAACAAGGCATAGTATGGCTCTATACCAATCGCGGAATGAGTAGCACTACGCAGTGCGCACGAAATGTGGCTGAGATAAAAATCCCAACTTTTCTGATCGCCGTCAATCAACACCCGCAACATTTGCAAGACGGAACGATTTACCCTCTCAGAAGCATTAGCCTGAGGAGAGTAGAAACCAGTTTTCACGTGCTGAACTTCGTATCTACTAAGCAACTCTGCAAAGGTTTGCGAAACAAACTGCTTGCCGTTGTCGGAGTGGATAAATTCGGGCACACCAAATTGATGAAAAACTTGTGTTTCCAAAAATCGAACTACCTTGGTAGCCACCGCCTTGCGCATCGGCTGTAACCAGACAAACTTAGTGAAATGGTCCAAACACACAAATATTACCGTGTTACCCGTCTTAGTTCTAGGGTATGGACCCATGAAATCGATGTATAACCTTTGTAGTGTCCTGTCAGTGACGAGCTGTTAGCCCATTGGAGGTCTGGTAGTTCTATTCGTGGTCTTGCTGACCTTACACGCTTCGCAATTTTTCACTACTTCAACAATTTCCTTCCACATCGAAGGCCAGTAATAGAACTGACGGAGACGTGCGGCTGTTTTATGTACGCCTCCATGTCCAATGGTAGCGGCATGATGAGAACCCCAAACTAAATCAGCGCGTAATTCTTCGGGGACCCATAATTTTCAGGCTCGATCATCCTCTATCAAGTCACCAGTTCGAAAACCGGTTCGCTTGTAGACGTAACCATCGGACACGCAAGTATCCGGTAGTTTTTCACCTTGATCCGTCACACTTTGGACCAAAGCCTTATAACCCGGTGAACCGAATGCGGAGGCTTGCAGGTCGACCTGAAGTTCTTCTTTAGTATTTACCCTCAACTCATCCATATGTACTCTCGACAGAGCATCTGGAACCACATTTAATGCCCCTTTTCGGTGCTCTATGGTGAAATCGAAGGCTTGCAGCTTCAAACTCCAACGAGCCAACCGCCCAGCTAAATCTTTCTGTCCCATAAGCCACTTAAGGCTCGCATGATCGGTGATGACTTTGAATTGCATCCCCTCTACATACGGCCTGAACTTGTATATACTCAATATGGCAGCATAACACTCCAATTCCGTAATACTATAGTTCCTTTGGGCTTTATTCAGCTTAGCGGACATATAGGCGATCGGGTGCTCCTCGCCGTCTTCGTCCATTTGAAACAACACCCCCCCTACCCCTGTAGTCGACGCGTCACACTAGATTACAAATGGCCTTTTAAAGTCAGGCGTAGTCAGCACGGGGGCGGACATCATACTTGCTTTTAAAAGCTCAAATGCTGTCACTTCAGCTTCCCCCAACTCAAATTTTTTTTGTCGGTCTTTTTTCAGACTATCATGAAGTGGAGCTGCTATCAGCGCGTAATTTAGTATGAATCTCCTATACCACCCAGTCATACCTAGGAACCTACGCATTTGTTTCGCACTCGTGGGCAACGGAAATTGTTGTATGGCCTGTATTTTGGACTGGTCGGTCTTAATTAACCCACCTCCAACCACATAACCCAAATATCTAGCCTGACTGTAGCAAAACTTACTTTTTTCTACGTTGATCGTAAGTTTAGCTCTGGTGAGACAGTCCCCCACCTGTCTAAGCATTTCTAAATGCTCAGTGAAGGTAGAAGAACAAACCAATAAGTCATCTAAATACACGAACACATGTGATCTGAGCTTTGCCGGAATAACCTTATCCATCAGTCGACACATACGCTGAGCTGCATTGCACAACCCAAAAGGCATACATGTGAACTGATATAAAGGTCTTCCTGGCACGGTAAACGCGGTTTTCTCTCGGCTTTTTTTTTCTAAGGGTATTTGCCAAAAAGCATCCTTAAGGTCTATAGCCGAAATAAAATGGGTATTTTGGAGCCGACTTAATATCCCTTCGATATGAGGCAGAGGGTAATCGTCCTTGGTCGTCCGTTCATTGACTTTCCGAGCATCTAGGCACATCCTTGCTTTCGGACCCTTTACCACCAATGTTACTGGTGAACTCCAACTGCTGTTACTTTCCTCGATGACACCCATCTCTAACATCCTGTCTATCTCAGCAAAAAGAAGTTCCTGCTTGGCTGGAGATATCGGGTAATGCCGCTGTTTGACGGGAATGTCTTCGTTGGCGACTTCGATCACATGCTCCTCTAAATCGGTTTTTCCCAATCCTAGGACATTACAAGATGGATACCCTTCCTTTACACTTTCCAAAAGTCTTGTTTGTCCGGTAGTTAGGCAATGCGGGGTGCACGGAGTTTCTTGAGGCGTCACTTCATCCGGTGAAAGTATTTTATTTATCTCCATACATCCGGTTTCCTTTGTTCCGTTTGTGGAAAAGGTTTTTCTTCCAAGTAATTCCAATCCGAAAACTTTCCAGAACACGATCCCGAAATAGAAAGATTGTTGAAGAGTTGGGACAATTAGGAGTTCCATATCCTTTACTACTCCTTCCCATAGCACAGGCAAAGTGATCGTCCCGACTACCGCGTTTTCTCCTCCATTGGCGGTGCACACTCTTTGTCCTTTATTCCTATGGATTAAATGGGAACGCCTCTCCAGGAATTCTTCGGTCCCTCTTCCTATGCAGTTTACCGCGGCACCCGAATCCAACAGTGCTTTTATTTCCTCGCCGTCTACTTTGGTTTTGGCGAAAAGTCTATTGTCCTTGGCTTTTGTCACGACCGCTGCAATGACTCTTCTACGAACCTCTCTTGCCTCAGCTGTTTTTGCATGTAGTTGTAATATTTTCTTGTGGCTTCGAGCCAGTTTATCCGAGTTTTTGGGAACTCCCTCTCCCTCAAAGATCCTTCTCCGTGCAGCTTCATACTCTACTTGTCGTTCATGTAAGCTTTTATGGGAACAAATCTGCCTCGGGTAGGGTTCCACTCGGGTCTGCTTTAGTTTCTTGGGGCTGGGCTGGTCTGTCCAGAAGTCCTCGGGGCTCCTGGCAGACTGGTCGCTAAAAATGGTACCTCGAGGGAGTGGTACGAGTCCTACCTTCCACAGGCAAAACATTGTGTCTCATGGAAGGCAGATCCACATACTGCCTCTTTGGAATCCGATCCCCGTTTCCGGTAGAAATCGCTCGGCTTATTACAAGTGAAACACAGATACATGTGGAAGGGAGATGAGCACATCCGATTACCATCACCCGTGCGCGGTATCTGCTGGCTTCTATCGTCTTTATGAGTCGGGGACGGCGTTACGTTGATCCTACCGCCTTTTGACCCGCTTTCTCCCCTTGGACCTCTCTGTATGGCCTCGACGGATTGATCTTGACCATCTAGGCTCTCTTCCTCCTCCTCTGCGATTTCGTTGACTTGCCGCCTACCACGCCTTTCTTTGAGCCATTTCTCTATTTTAATTCCTTCCCTCTTGAATCCTGCCAGGGTTTGTACTGGGGATGCCAGTAAGCACCCTCACATTTGGACATTCAGATTGGCCTTTAAGATCCCTACAAAGCTTGCCTCGGGGATCTTAGTCTTCAGCTTGAAATGTAGGCTGTGCATTTCCGAAATGAAAGCTTCGAAACTTTCATTATAACCCTGTCTACGTTCCATTATTTCCTTAATGGTAACGTAATCGTAATGAGAGGTGGAAAAAGCCCTCTTCATCTCATCCTTTAGAGAGTGAAGACCAAAGTTAAAATCCTGTGCTTTGTCTTCCATCAGTTGCCAATACCATTTTGCAGCTGGCCCTGACAGAAGACAATGGAATTCCCTGAAAAGCTGGCCTCCGGTCAAACCGTACAGCTCTTGCATCCGTTCCACCCGGAAGAGAAAGCTTTCTACCGTCATTCCCTTTTCGTGTCCATCGAATTTGATGTTCCAACGATCTAACCCAATTGGTCGCGGGACTCCCCATCTCACCGGAGAGTTGGAGTAGGATCTCTCATCGGTAATACCTGCATCCCTATTAGCCCAGGGACCTGACCGAAGAGCTGGTTCCAGCGTAAGCAGGGTCTGTCTCTGTACGGGTTGTGGTCTTGGCCGGGCTACCGGCTCTGGGTGGGCAGGCTGACCAGCCTCTTGATTGGGAAGCGAACCAAGACCTTGACTCCTATGAATTGGGTGAGCTCCCTCTGTATGAATCGGAGTTGAGACCTCCACTTGATTTGGATTGGCTTGACCTCTATCTCCTGCTCTTGAAACGGGATTCATTCCGATCCAGGACATCTCCATATTAATTTCTATTATTATTTCTATTATTCCTCTCTTTTTTTTCTCTCTTTCGTGTTTATATTACTACTAATAATACTCTATTCTACTTTCACTCCAAATTCTTACTGTTTTTATTTTAAGTCCCTAATTCCTAAAATCCTAGTTTAGTCTATCTTCTAAATATCCTTATTTTTTTTTCTGTTTTTATTTTAAGTTCCTAATTCTAATAATTTTATAAGAAATATTCATCGTGGTCAAGTTAAAAGATAGAGGTGGGAAATCAAGGATAGAAAAAAAATATTTTAGGAGCCAAAGAGAATTGCAAATTTGCAAATCTCAAAAAAAAAACAATACACAAAGGTAAAAAAAAAATTAATAAAATTATGAAATTATTTTACAAATAAAATTATTTTTGCAAATCAAATTATTAAAATTCTGATTAAGCCAATGTTACACAGTATACTAGGGTATACTCTCAATAATACAAATGAGTAAAAAAAATGTGTGCTGTTGGGGTGCTGCGTTATGCTGGAATGGGGCCTCTCACCAGGGGTCCGTCCAAAATTTACGCCCCCGTTTCAAAAACAAAATTTCCGCTGAGACTCAACCACCACAGAGCTCCACCGGAGTCACCTGTTTCCTTTGAATACCCAGACTGGAACCTAACTTGACTACTAAGGTGACTCTCCTCCCACCGGAAGAATGAATTTCCCATAGTAGCCCCTAACACTGACCTTCCCCTAGCCAAACAAGCCTATCTCCACCGGAGTATAAGTCTTATTTAGAGGTCACAGATCATCTGTCCAATTTCCCCCTCCCACCATCGTTTGGAACTCCTCGGACTCGAACCTCTCAAGCCGGCCTGGCATTTACCTAGCTCGGTGGCGGCGTCGGCCTCAGATGTTTCCCTGTACACCCCCTCTAGTCATTTGGAGCTTGATCGAGAGAACCTCTCAGGAGACCTGGCATTTACCTAGTTCAACGGCGGCGTCGACCCAATCAAACTCACCTGTCCTTATCCCCTCACCCCCTGTCATTTGAAACCTGAACGAGAGAACCTCTCAGCCGGCCTGGCATTTACCTAGCTCGGCGGCGGCGTCGACCCTTCAGGATCAGCTGTCCTTATCCCCCTCCCCCGTCTTGGGACCATCAATAGAGCCTACCTCGGACCGCCTCCTGTCACCGCCAGGAAGTTGCGTAGCCAGCTCTACTAACGCTCATTGCTCCTTCTGAACTCGAACCTCTCAGGAGACCTGGCATAGCCTAGTAAAACGGCGGCGTCGGCCAGAAAGAGCGAACCAGTTAAAAAACATTAAAAACAAAAATTTTACTTTACAAAACAAAAAGTCGGTCTGCACGAGTTAGCAAGATACTAACTAAAAGAGAAACTGCCAAAAATATTGCCAGTCCCTATCAGCCAAAAAAAAAAAAAAATTAATATTGACTCATAGAGAACCGTCAAGAAACTTGTCAGCTCCCGTTGGGCGCCAATTGTTATGAAATCCCGATTGCACTTTTCTAAAAACCTACGTTCATCCACTTCCCGTTCCGGCACGGTGGTAGCCCGGCTTGGCTCGCCGTATTTGGGGTGGGTTTTTGGAGTGGGGACGCTGTGGGAAACATTACAATAAAAAAAGTTTTTCGTGCCGTGAAAAAAATAGTAAAAAAAAAGAAAGAAGAATTCTCTAGTCCGTCACTGATGGGTAAAAAAAAATAAAAAAGGTCTTTGGCTTTCCAGCCCATCGTCAAAGAGTGACCATGGGGGTTAGCCTGGCACTACCCACCCCTACACACAAAGCTGTGTGACTTATGGATCAACTATTGGCCATATTTCTGTTGATCCCCTAATGTACAAAGTTGCGTCCGTCTAGCTTACGTCGTCATCCCTGGCAATGTATTCCCCACCCGCATACCCCAGCACCCTCCAACTTTTCTATTTAATGACACATTTTTTTTTCTGCTCACATTCATATTATGGATTTATTGGTATTGATCACAACAGATTTTTACACCAGTTCCAGAAGGGAAATAGTGTACACGTCATAGCCCGAACTACGACTCACGAGCCTCGAAGTGAGGACACGCTCTGTTGGCCCATGCGTAAACATGGACTTACAAAAAAAACACAGACGGACTTAAACATAATCAGAAAAGAAATACAAATTTTTACGTTAAACAATCATATTGAATCGAAAGAAATTTAATAAAAAAAATTCAATTGTTAGAAAAATTCAAAATATACGATGAGCATAAAAATTAAATTTATTAAAAAAAAAACTCAAATGAAAGGAAAACAACCGGAAAAATAATAAGAAAACTGTTGGAAAATATGGAAAGAGAATTCAAAAAGACATAACTTTAAAGATAAACGAAAAAATTTAGCAAGAAAAAAAAAAAAATAATAAGTAGACATAAAATAGGTCAATATGTATATAATAAAATGTACTTTTATATCCGGACTGGCCGGTCACTTACCCAATTTGTAGAAAGCGCTTTCTGGGGGTTTGCTTTTTTTTTTTTAAATTAAAAAATATATTTTTTTATTCACACATTGACACAAAGAAAAAAAAATAGGAAAAAAATATTATAGGCATTAAAAAGGAAGCAGGGGCACTTTAGGGTGACACAAAACACCAAAAAAAAAGGAAAACAAACTAGGCTAATATTAGAAAAATATTAAAAAAAACTTTGAATTTAATATGTTGGTATATATATTATTATTATTACTTTTCTCTTATCTTCCATTAATATATATATATATATATTTTTTTTTTTTTGAATAAATTTTAAGTGCGGACTGGTTGCCCGGAAATAGTGAACGCGCGTTCCAAGTCTGAGGTATTGATATACCTCCTTTTTAACGAGTGCTTGTTAAGCAAATATAACTTGAGCGCCAATTGAGCCGCAGCAATAATTACCAACACGACTATCCAAAAGGTTAAATCTTCAATATGACCAGTATGGTCGACTATCTCTACACTATTTACGACGTTAGCCGTACTATCGGACACTTTGGATGTTTTCCCTCCCATTTGAGTTTTCTTGTATTGAAGAGAAGCAAAAAAAAATAAAAAATAAAACTATGCTGTTATATAAAAAAAATGGAAAAACTACGCTAACATATAATCTACCCTATACTGCCGTTCTTCAGAGGGGAGGAGGGGGCGAACTCTGCTTCACACTTGTATTTGGTTCACTTTTTTTTTTTTTTTGTTTTTTCTGTTTTGTTGTTTTGGCTTTTGGTTTTGCTTGTTTTTATTTGTTTTTTTTTTCAATTCGCTGGTTGCTGTTGTCACACTTGCATTTGGTTCACTCTTTTTTTTTTTTTTTTATTGTTTTGGCTTTTGGTTTTGTTTGTTTTTATTTGTTTTTTTTTTTTTGATTCACTGGTTGTTGTTTTTTTGTGTTTTTTTTTTTTTGTATGAACAAAAAAGTGTCACTTTGTTTTCACTAAAAAAAAAACTTTGTTTTTGTTTATTCTTTACTGCGCCCGCCCGATTTAGTTATGATTTTTATATTTGATAGGGAACTGTTATTTGCACGGTTGGTACTTTTCCTTTTTTTTTTTTTTTTACTTTGTCACTTTTAATATGTTACTACCCCGTTCCGAACTTAGGCCGGTTGTCATGTATCGCGCGCAAAAACAAAAATCGAACTAATACTCCAAATAAAAATCTGTAGCTCCCTACTGAACTCCGCTATATTTCGCGCTACAGAGCTGCGTCGCGAACTGCGCTGCCTCTGTTCTTCTACCCTCCCTTTGTGCAAGGGTCAGGTTACGAGCGAGCTTTGGGAGCCGCTACCGTAATTTTGCTGACCTATGCAGAAAACTCAAGTCGATAGTGGAATTCGCTAGCGAGTCTGGGAAAATTTTGTTTGACCGTTTCCCAGATCTTCATCGGAATCAGATTACTAGGGTATCAACTAATTCACACCTCTGTAACAGAGTCGACCAGTTGATACCCTGCCTTCTTGATTGCCGGGTGCACATAACACAGGTTCATTTTTGTGATGCAAAAAACATTGTGATGCCACAAAAGCGGACTTTTCCTTCGTCTTGCATTACGCAAATGGCGCATAACTTTAAGGTAAAATTCCTTTTGGAAGGAACACACAATGCATCTCGCTATTCCAATCGAAGAAAACAGTGAGACGTATTTTTTTCATCGTCGGCTTTTTGCCCGCATCTAATGTGATGATTGAGCGTTGATTTTGACGTCATAACCATTTACCAATGTTACTTCACAAGAGTTGACTTTTGGAAAATTCGCAGAAATTTGGCTTTTTCTCTTTCTTGCACAAAAAATTCAAGCTTCTGTGGTAAAGAGATAGGCCATTTCATATGCAAACTTTTGATATTGTCATGCGGATTAGACAGGCTTAGGGTTATCCTTAACAGACTGCCGGATGGATAACACAAACACCCAAGCAATTGGCTATCTAGAAACTGGCTGTCGAATAGCTGACATTTTTAGTCAGCGGATAAGTCCAGGTCGATGGCTGTCTCCAAACCGCCTGGCGGATGGCTACCATTTCGTGTACAAATTCTGGTATTGCTGTGCCGATCAGCCAGGCCGATGGCGACCATTATCGGACAACCGGATGGTTGACGGAAAAGTCCTGGCCGATGGCTGTCTCCAAACAGTCTGGCGGATGGCTGACAAATTATGTGCGAACGTCTGGTGTTGATGTGCCTATCAGGTAGGCCGATGGTTACCCTAATCTGACTGCCGGATGATTAACTATATATGTAGGAACGAAAGGTAGTACTGTTCGGATAGGGTCACCTGATGGCCTACGTACGGCTGCACCTAGCCCAGAAAAAACGACAGGGTATATATATATATATTTCTTGTTTTTATTTTGTAGACTTGAATAGTTTTAGCCTATCTTTATGTATCTGTGGTTTTTTCTTTTCTATTCTAATTCTTATATTGTCATTCTGACATATTTCTTCTTCCTTGAAGGGACCTATGTAATTATTGTCTAGCTTATGGCCAGTCTCGTTTTTAAGTAAAACTAAGTCTCCTATATGTAAATTAAAATCGTTTACATTTCTGTCGTAAAACGTTTTTCGTTTTTCTTTTTCCTTATCCAACATCGTTCTAGCTCTTTTATAGGCTAGTTCTAATCTAAACTTTACTTCTTTAACGCAATCGTCTATATTATACAACGGATCTATCTTATCCATGTTTTTAAAATTAATGAATTGTCTCGGTGGCCTTAAGAAAACAAGTTCATAAGGGCAGTAGTCGTGTGCTACTGACAGTAGGTGAAATAATTCAACCATATGTCCCAATCATCTTTGTCAATCGAAATATAAGAACGAATATATTCATTAAATGTTCGATGACTGCGCTCGATGGTACTAAGAGTTTGGTGATGGTGAGCTGTTGAGTGTATATTATTAATTTTCATGTATTTACATAAGTCTGTGATTAATGAATTTTTATATTCAGTACCCATGTCGGTAATGAACGTCTTCATTGGACCGTACTTGAGTACAAATGATTCAAATATTGCCTTAGCAACTGCTTTTGCGCTTTTATTTGGCACTGGGATTGTGACTAGGTATTTTGTTAGATCACAAATAATTGTTACAGCATACTCATTGCCATTTTCGGTTTTTGGGAGTGGACCAATGGTATCTATAAGTACAGTGTCAAATGCTCTTGCTGGAGTAGGCGTTATTGTCAGTGGTGTTTTAGTATAAGTTGTCGTCTTTGCTTTTTGGCATTTTTGACATGTTTTTACATACATTTTAATTTTTTTCGTCATTTGTGGCCAATAGTAGTATCTTTTTATTTTTAACAGGGTTCTAGAAATCCCTGAATGGCCTCCTTCGATAGGATCGTCATGGTATGTTGACAGTATTGCTTGAATTTGAGCTTCGTCGTTTTTGTCTATTTCGGTCACCTTTTGAAGTATGCATACTTGTATTTTCTTTAAAATTGTATTGCCCATTAACTTAAATATATTTAGTGATACAGACTCGATATTTGATCACTTGGTGACACTTGTAGTTGTCTAATGTTGAGTATTCCGGCTTCTGTTTCAAGCCTTTGGAAAAACTGACCTAGGTCGAGCTTTCCATTGGAGTACAAATCATCGACTGTAAAGCGTGATATTACTCGTTTTCCCATTTTAAACAAACATTTGTATTTCTCGAGTTTTAATTTCACAAACCTTTTGACATCATTGTTATTAATAACGTCATAGACATTGGGCTTATATTTCTCTCTTTCTTCTTGCTCATGCGATTTATTTTCATTACCTGCGCAGGTATTTTCCTGTCGTTTTGATGATCTTGTTGATACCATCATGACTTGTCTATTCAAGTGTTTCAGCTCTCCAATTGTTATTCTTGATAGAGCATCCGCAATATGGTTATCTTTCCCCTTGAGATATTCTACAGTGAAATCGTATTCTTCCAAATCCAGTCTCATTCGTGTGAGCTTGGAACTTGGATTTTTCATAGAAAACAGATACGTTAGCGGTCTGTGATCTGTTTTTACAAAGAAATGCCTTCCATAAACATAAGGTCTGAAGTGTTTGATTGCCCAATGTATAGCAGCTAATTCCTGCTCTGTAGTTGATTTATTACTTTCACCTTGTGTAAAAGATCGAGAAGCATACGCAACGGGTAATTGCATCCCATTGTGGTTTTGCGTAAGTACCGCACTACAGGCGTGCTTGCTGGCGTCTGTGATAATGCATAAATCTTTGCTGAAGTCTGGGTACTGTAGTAATGTTGGTTTCATTAGTGCTTCTTTTAAATATTCGAACGCGCAATTGCATTCGAGAGTCCATTCGAACTGTACGTTCTTTTTACAAAGCCTCGTTAAGTCCGCAAAATTCGGTATGAATCTTCTATAATAATTGCAGAACGCAACGAATCTTCTTGCTCTATCTGCGTCTTTAGGAATCGGGTAATTTTGTATGACGTCATACTTTTTCTCATCCGGTAGGATGCCTTTGTCGGTACATTTGTGACCGAGATAGGTAACCTCGTGCATGGAGAATGAGCACTTTTCTGGATGTAACTTTAAATTGAATTTGCGACAAAGTTCGAAAACGTTTGTCAAGTTTTTCAACATATGTTGTTCGGAACATCCGATGACTACTAGGTCATCCATATAAAGAAATGCTTGCGATGGTTCTAGACCTGAAAATGCAAGTGTCATCATGCGCATAAATGAATTTGGGGCTACTTTGAGTCCATATGGTAATCGCGTATAACGATAAGAGCCTTAGTTAGTTGAAAATGATGTCATATTTCTTGGCTTTTCATCAAGTTCTATCTGGTGGAATCCAGACATAAGATCAAGACATGAAAAATATTTGGCTCGACCTAGCTGATCAAGAATATCTTCTATTCTTGGAAGTGGAAACTTGTCCGCTAATAGTTTTTTGTTAATTTGGCGATAATCAACTACTAAACGCCATCTTTTTTGTTGTGAGTTGGGAAGTAGTTTCTTGGGTACCAAGAGAAGTGGGCTGTTATACTCTGATATGGATGGTTCGACTATACCATCTTTAATTAGTTTTCGTACCTGATCGTTTATTTCCTGCTTTTCTGATTCTGCATTTCTATAGTTTTTAATGTATACTGGTGTTTTATCATTCAATCTCAGTTTTTGTTTATAAAAATTGTTTGCAGATATGGGTTCAGTTTCTAAACCGAATATATCACTGTATTCAGTGCAAAGTTCAGTTAATTTAATTTCTTCAGAATTTCTTTTGTTCTTCTTCTTTTATTTTCTTTTGTTATTGATATTATTTTATAATCATCTAATGATTCAAATTTAATTTTCTGGCTGTCAACTTCTGCATTGTTTGTTGTGGTATTTATTATACGAATTGTGGACTAGTCTTTTTTTATTAGTTTGATTTTTAAATAGTGGAACCCTAATACAAAATTTTTTACATTTTACTGTTACTTTTAAGTAACTTATAATGTAGTAAGGTGTAAAATTGAATTAATTTAGTGTTATGGTTATGGTAAGAAAATAATGTGTGTTGCTACTTGTAGGGTTTTTAACAAATAGCTTATTTAACTAAGTTTAAGTGTGTTTTATGTTATTTTGTTGTTGTTTACTATGTGGGTGGTGATCAAATCCTGCGACTGGCTAAGTCAGTGGGGTGTAAGCGAAGCAGTCTTCTCCTGGCTCGAATTCCGTTGATGCTCCTCCTTCTTAGCAACGCCCTTGCCAGATTGTTTGGGTGGCACGCGACCTTATCCAAGTACCGAGCTGCTTGTGTGTTTATACGAATAAATGCAGTGTCACTTGTTACTATGGAGCTTGCAATTATGATTCCCGGTTGTATCTCCTGATTGGGTACGAAAACCGTTTTTTCACTTGTCTTTAATCGTACTTGTCGTATGACTTCAGATCTAGCGGGTAACAATAATAAATCATCCTCAGTGGAATGAGTTATTGGTATACTTATGTGTGTATGAAAGTTTTTGGGACGCAAGATTAGAGTATCTTGCTCCTCTTGAAAATCTAATAAGCAGTTGTATATTTTGATAAAATCGGAACCTAGTATTCCATCGGTTGGAATTGAAAAATTTTGAGGTACAACATGAAAATTATATGGTACTGCGTATATGTCAGTTAATAAATTTATTTGAGTGAGACCGAGAGAACGTGTTGATCCCTTGCCAATGCCTGTTATATTGCTTATTATTTTTGTGTTCACGTTTGAATATTCATTATTCCGGTATTTCACCAGAGAAATGTCGGCTCCTGTATCTAAGAAAAATGTAAGATTTGTTTTTGTATCTTCATTTCGTACTGTTAGTATATTGCTGAGATTGAGATTTACTGTGTACACCTTTACTGTTGATTGCTGCTCAAGGGGGTTTGAGTGTTTTCCGATTGTGTAACTCGGACATTCTGATTGTTGTTTAGGTTTTGATTTCCATTTCTGTTGTTTTGACCTCTGTAGTTGCCATTATAGGAACCACGGCCGCGGTTGTTGAAACCGTTGTTGTTATTTCTGTTGTTATAATTATTGTTATAGTTATTTTGTCGGTTAGCTTGGTTACTTTGGTAACCTCTGCCTCTATTCCCATTATTATTATACTGACCACGTCCGTTGTGATAGCCACCACGGTTATTGTTTCCGCGATAACTTGAAAAATGTAGGACCGAGTCAGTTTTTCCGGTTGCATCAGTGCAACTGTTGACAAATTTGGAAATAGCGTCATTCATGTTTGTGAAATTACCTGCCTGCATGATAAGTTTTACCTTATCCATAGAGCAGTAAGATGTCATGGCTTTTACAGCGTTTTGTACACTGTATTTTGAAGCCAGTTCAGGAGTAAGTCCATCATTGAAGTAGGCTCCTTCTAAACTTTTTGCTAGTTGCTCAACCTCATTTGTGTATTGATTGGCAGTTTTGTTCTTCTGTTGGAGGTTCATTAATTTTGCTGAAATAACTTCAACTGATTCTCCTTTAACAGTTGTGGATAATTTAGTGATTATGCTCAAAATTGAGTTTTCTGTGATTATTAAGTTTCTAGCATGTCCTTTTAGTTTTGTTTTTATTAATTGAACTGCGGTCGCCTCATGGGTTTCTTTAATAGAATCGACCAATTGCAATGCGTCTATAAATCTTCGTAGATTTGCAGCCTTGCCGTCGAACTCCGGGAGTAGAGAAGAGTCTGTTCTAAGAAATTCTACTATTGATTGAGGCATGTTTACTTGATCTTCAATAATATTTTTAATATTTACATCGAGTAAAACGCTCGGATCAAATGTGGCTGGTGTAATTAATGACGTTGGTATAAATAAATTGAGGTTATAATGCTCAGATATCTTAACCAATTTGTTACGCAGTGCATCAAATATTGTTCTTATTTGCAGTAGATGTGGGTCTGTTAATCTTGCACAATTTTTGCCAAATATTTCCGATACTGCGTTGAAATGTTCAATTAGAATATGGGTATGTTTGATAACTGTCTGTTTTTGGACATTTGTGCTTTTGTTTAAGCATTTAAAGGATTTTTCGAATTTTTTTTTATGCAAATTTGTCTTAGCTAGAATTTCTGGCCATTCCATTGAAATTACTGGAATTGGTCTGTGCCTATTTGATTATTATTTTTGGTTTTTAATACGACGTTGAATATGAGTGTTCTTTCCAGAAACTTATTTTCGTCGATTTGTGAATAAACGCTTACACCAGGTATAGTTGTTAATACTATTTCTTTTTGTGTTTTATTACAGTGGAACAATGGTGAAAATGCCACGTTATATTTGTCCATATATTTTAGTTCAAGTTCATAAACTGAAATTGGGTGTTCGTGTTCTTCTAAAACTTGTATTGCCCTGACACTAAATTCTTGGTCTAGTTCGTAGGTCTTTCTGATTATCTTAATTGTCATATCGGCTAATATGTATATATATATTTTTTTTTTTGTTCTACGAAAAGTAGAATGAATGAATAAACATATTTTATTTGTTTTTTTTTTTTTTTTTTTTTTTTTCTGAGGTTTTATTTATATTTTGTCGAGATCATTACCTCGGCTTAGATACCTCTTTTTCAATGACCTCTTATGGATCAAATAAATTTTTAAGGCCGTGTTAACGACTGCTATCACGACGAGAATAAGCAAAAGTATAAAAATAGATTCTAGGTGTGGTGTATGATCCACAATTTCTATGTCATTTATGACATTGGCAGTGTTGCCCGTAGCTTTTGATTGGGTTTTGCCCATTATGATTTAATTAAATTCTTATTTGTTTCTTAAAATTTGTATACCCTTTTATTTTTTTTTATGGGTTAATGAAATGTGAATGATTTTTTTTTTGTCACATAATACGGTTTACATTAGCATTGTCTGGTTTACAAATTTTTACTTATGTATAAGTTTACTACCGTATTATGCGTGTTAGTTAATGAGTATGGAGAGAAGAGAAATGATTGTTAGCATCTTACATATCGTACCAGCGTAATCGCTTTTAAGTACTAAAAAAAATTGCGATTTTCCAATTACTTGGACCGCTTTGTATGCAGCTTCTGGTTCAGTTTTATTAAAGTTGCTTTAGCCTCATCATTGCGGCTCTGGGTTGCAGTGTGGTCTTTTAGTAGACCGCTACACACTGATCGTTGGGCCAATAGTGCCTTTTTCCTCCCTCCACGCTGTCGTTTTGGTGGCAGGGTCTCCGGAATTTTGGTAAGTTTTTCGTCCCGTGCCTGGGCTCGTTGTTTCTCCCTCGCTGCTTGCCGAGATCTATACTCGTCTATGGTTATTGGTTTTGGTCCCGCGGTGGGACAAGTCTCTCTAGCTTCACTAAGAGACGGTTTGTCCTTCTGCCTTACTGGCTCACTTGATGGTTCCATTCGTTGGTGCAGTGGGCGGCCTATATGCCCGCCGCACGGTTCCCTCGCTGGCAAAGGCGGTTAACCCTTGCTCCCATTTAGCTTCATTTGTGGTCAACCGGTGCCTGGCTTTGGCTACCGTTTCTTCCCTCTCGCTGTCCACAACCTGGTTAGCGGTTGTGGCGACAATTTTGTTTTTAGTTTTATTTATTTTTGTTGCTTTTAAAAATGCATTCAGTACATTTCTTTAACACATTTAGGCGTGTGTATAGCCTTTTTTGTTTTTAGAAGTTTTTCGTTTCACATTTCCACAGTTTCTAGTTTCAAGTTCAAGTTTTTTCTTGGCCTTTAGCGTTTGGCCTTAAAATTTTTTTTTTTTTTAACCTTTTAGGTCACATTGTCACGGTCACATTGTTCACGGTCGCCATGTAATTAATTAAAACATTGTTTAATAAGTTTTATTATTTATTATTTTATTTCGTTTCAATGTTTAATTAATTTGATGTCTACGAACGCAGACTGAATTTAATTCGCTTAAATATCTTTTTGGTTGTTGAGTTTGAGTGAGCAGTGTGCCGATGCATGTGTGTGTGTGTGTGTATGTATGCTTAGCAACGTCGCGGAGCGATTCAAAGTTGCTGAGTATGCATTTTATGCAAAGTCCCAAGTGGGGTTCATATTTCTTTTTGGGACATAGAGAATGTATTGAGATAAGCATTTGTGTTTATATACTTATGTATGCAACAAAGTGTTACATAAAATGCTCATATATGTATTAATTACACACGTATACAAGGTTTTGGACCAGAGCAGATAGCATTCGTTTCCTATGTATTTTCAAGCGCTGAATTCAAATCAATTATCCGTTTTCCTCTGGTACCTCTTGTTCAGAAGATATTTAAATAAACGTGTATTATACGAGGTATGCTTACATTTTTAATTCTTGTGGCCACATTAATTAACCTATTCCAACCATATTTTTTTTAATGTGAACTAAGATGAATAACGATACAGAAAAAAAACATATTCTTAAGATACCGATCTATTGATTTTAAAATGAAAAAAATACCTTTTTTAGTGAAACTCCCTTTTTCCCAAGTTCAAATAATTCTTACAAATGTTCTACAAATCCAAAAAAAATCTAGTTTTAAATTTTCAATAGACCTTTGTGTCCTCTTATTGACTACGTTCACAGTTTTTCGATATCATCGCGCTTTTGAAAGTTATGTCCCAAAAACTATAAAGCTGTACTACATTTTGATTCAAAGTACTTACTACCAAAATTACTTTCAATTAGAAAAACAAAGTTGGCGTTTTAAAACAAAAAGTTTGACATTAGAAAAATTATGGCAAAACAAAATGAATCGGAATACGTGCAAGGTTGGCACTGAACACTTTTGCTATGTTTGTGGCCGGTACATCCTTGGAAAGAGTGGCCGGAACATAACGCAATCGTTAAGAGATACGTATTATCAATATTTTGGATTGCATGTTCGGAATACCGAAAAGCCATGGACGCCAGACAAGTTTTGCAACTCATGCCGCGTTACGCTGTACAAGTGGTCACTGGGAGAAAAGATATATTTTTCATTTTCTGTGCCAACGCTTTGGAAAGAACCGCAAGACCACGCCAATGACTGTTATTTTTGCCTAACAGACGTGACAGGCATAAGTTCTAAAACCTACAGAACATTGAAGTACCAAAGACTTTCTTCAGTTTCCACGCCAGTTCCTCGACATGCAAGGGATTATTTATCTACACCCAAAGTTTAAATAAATAAAATACTTTGATGACATGCTTTTATATTTTTATTTAAAGCAAACACCTGTCGAGCTCTGACGGTTATAGTTTTTCGGATCAGTCTCGCGTAGTAGACCCCAACAATGGTCACTTAGCATGCCCTCATCCCAAAAGCCTTTGTAGTTTTTCTCGATTCTCTGCAAATCCTGGTGCATGCGCTCCCCATGCTCGTCGCTAGTGTCACCCAAATTCTCCGGGAAGAAATCCAAGTGTGAGTGAAGAAAATGTATTTTAAGGGACATGTTTACACCCATTTTTTTATAGTTGGCCAGTAAATCAGCTACAATTTCCTTGTAATTCACACTTTTCTTATTTCCAAGAAAATTGTGAACAACGCTTTTGAATGATCCCCATGCTGCTGCTTCTGTGTCTGACAGACACTTTGAGAAGTTTTCATCATTCATAAGCCTCCTGATATCTGGTCCGACAAATATTCCTTCTTTGATTTTTGCATAGGAAATTTTGGGAAACAGAGCAATTAAATATTGAAAGCCCCGCCCATTTCGGTCAAGTGCCTTCACGAAATTTTTGATAAGGCCAAGTTTTATGCGTAAGGGTGGAAGAAAAACTTGCTTCGGATCGACCAACGAGCTAGCCGACACGTTATGTTTTCCAGGCTCATATTGCTCCCGTAATGGCCAATTTTTTTTATATAATGATTTTTTCAGTCACGGCTGTCCCACAAACAAAGAAAACAACAGTGTTTTGTGTAGCCGGACTGCATACCGGTTAACAAGCCAATCACCTGGAATGCAAGATTTATCCAAATTAAATTTGTATAATTAAATATATAATAATATGTATACCTTAAGATCCCCACAAATTTTCCAATTGTGTTTATTGTATTGAATGTTGTTCAAAATCTGGGACATCGTTTCGTAATTTTCCTTTGTGTCATGTGCATGAGCAAGTACAATTGATGGGTTATTATTGCCATTATGCAATAAAGCGGCTTTAAGACTGTACTTTGAGCTGTCTATAAAGAGACGCCACTCTTCGTTGATGTATTCTTGTTTCATTTCTGAGAACAAACCATCAACACTATTGCAAAAGCACATTTTATCAGATTTCGAAAAATATGGCAACCAATTTTTATTTTTTTCCCTATACAGTGTTACTTTTGCTTCCTTCTTAAGCACATTCCACTGCCGTAAGCGGAAGGCCAGTAATTCCGCTTTTTGCTTCGACAATTGCAAGTCTCTTATTAAATCACTTAATTCTGCTTGCGAAATTTTGTGGTGTTTGTTAATTTCAAAATCGCTTTCATCACTTTCTTCAACAGAGCTTACAGTTTTCCCCGTGTTTGTAGTGGGTGCAGGTAAATAATCCCTTGCATGACGAGGAACTGGCGTGGAAACTGAAGAAAGTCTTGGGTACTTCAATGTTCTGTAGGTTTTAGAACTTATGCCTGTCACGTCTGTTAGGCCAAAATAACAGTCATTGGCGTGGTCTTGCGGTTCTCTCCAAAGCGTTGGCACAGAAAATGAAAAATATATCTTTTCTCCCAGTGACCACTTGTACAGCGTAACGCGGCATGAGTTGCAAAACTTGTCTGGCGTCCATGGCTTTTCGGTATTCCGAACATGCAATCCAAAATATTGATAATACGCATCTCTTAACGATTGCGTTATGTTCCGGCCACTCTTTCCAAGGATGTACCGGCCACAAACATAGCAAAAGTGTTCAGTGCCAACCTTGCACGTATTCCGATTCATTTTGTTTTGCCATAATTTTTCTAATGTCAAACTTTTTGTTTTAAAACGCCAACTTTGTTTTTCTAATTGAAAGTAATTTTGGTAGTAAGTACTTTGAATCAAAATGTAGTACAGCTTTATAGTTTTTGGGACATAACTTTCAAAAGCGCGATGATATCGAAAAACTGTGAACGTAGTCAATAAGAGGACACAAAGGTCTATTGAAAATTTAAAACTAGATTTTTTTTGGATTTGTAGAACATTTGTAAGAATTATTTGAACTTGGGAAAAAAGGGAGTTTCACTAAAAAAAGGTATTTTTTCATTTTAAAATCAATAGATCGGTATCTTAAGAACATGTTTTTTTTTCTGTATCGTTATTCATCTTAGTTCACATTAAAAAAAATATGGTTGGAATAGGTTAATTAATGTGGCCACAAGAATTAAAAATGTAAGCATACCTCGTATAATACACGTTTATTTAAATATCTTCTGAACAAGAGGTACCAGGGGAAAACGGATAATTGATTTGAATTCAGCGCTTGAAAATACATAGGAAACGAATGCTATCTGTTCTGGTCCAAAAGTTGGATTTTATTTGTAAACCTGTGTTATTATTAACTTTAAAACACAGCATATGCACGCTACACCATCTATAAAAAAAAAAACAGTTTACGATATTCAAACTGATCTAAACTCCATCGCAATGACCTAAGGGAAATTTTGACCTATTTGTGATTATGGGTATGGCCGTCTAGTTTCAGTCACTCCTCTGCCGACTTCTTATAAAATTATACATTAAACGGACGGCCCAAGACTCGTTCAAATATTTACTAAAGTTGCTTATCATTAACAATACAGCGTTTTCATTTTATAACTATTTTCACAAGTACGCTATGCGTTGTGCTTCCTTGCTAAAAGTCAAGCCAAGTTTCAATATTCCTAATTAATATTATTTGAGCAGTTCTTCCCAAACTGTAATTTTCTCTTTAGGTTTAAGTTTCTTTTGATGTTAATTAAATATGATATAGATATATATTAAGGAATTTACATAGTTGTTCAGATGGCTAATATGAAATGTTTGGATATCGAACGGGTATGAATTTGAAATATTAACTCTAATTAGTCATATCCTTATATCGATGTATGTAACTTTTATTCACAGCAATACTCGTCTGCGTCGTCTCTGAGCTCACCGACTTCGAGGAGTAAGTTTTCGTAATCAATACTGTAAGTTATCTTAAAAATCTAACAAAAACATACATCTATTAAGCGACTCTTAAATGAATTCTATTATTGATCAGAAGGCAAATCATTTGAAGAACGCCTACCTTATTTCGAAAACCCAAAATCATTTCTTTAGTTACTCTTATTAGCATTAAATAATCTCTAGTAATAGAACTATTCCTGAAAATGTTTATATACTTTGGATTTTTGTTGAATATATTGAAATATATAATTTAATAATTGTATGAACAGAAATAATGTTCTAATCGATTCATTTTCGCCCTGAGTAAGGCATGACAGGTGTGGTGACAACATGAAAGTCTGGTAATAGTTTGACAAGGGCGCAACGAACATCGCGTTTGTTTGGCGCAGGTTGGGTGGGTAGAGACATGGGACTAAATAACACCCAAAGTTCCCAAAAATTTTATCAAACCAGTTGAGATACCCAATTCTTTCGTCGGGAATATCCATTTTATCTTATTTTGACCCCCATTTCTAGTTTTTGGTTTAATTTCGAATAAAAGTGCTTTTAAATATTATGCTAGTGTGCGTGTGAGTATAATTATAAAGGGAAAGTAGAAAGGACCCCGACATAAGCCGGCGAGCTAGCAAGAGCATAGCTAGAAGTGCACGTATCGAAATCCCTACATACTCGGCAGGTCATACTCCATCAAGACCCACGCCTTGGTACACTACATAATTGGCGCCCAAACGTGTGGAGCCCAAGAATATTTATTAGGCCATAGATGTATATATCACCCGTACATCAATATGATTTTGTGGCTAAGCTCCAGCATTGCTCTGTCAGTATAAAAATAGTTTTGTTAGTATTTTAAACAAGCTCTCATAGTTTTTCAGGCGTCGTAGTTGTTACATACGGAATTCGCGATCCTTATTCATCCAATGAATTCATCGACCTATGTATATTCTTTTGATAGCTCATGAATTACAGTGATTGCGAGTTGTAAATATACCTAGTTCATTTAAATGACAACAGACTCAGAAAATAGTTAGCTATTGATGTTAATTTAGGAACTTGCAGTTATCATTCATATCTATGAGTATACTGACCTAATTATATTCAGTAAGAGAGCTCAACGTTGCTTTGAGAAAGAACTGTGTCAGAAAAATAGTTTACAGTTGAAATTCTGTTCAGATATTGGAATTACAATCTTTACTTATGCTAGGTATAGAAGGTCCATGTCAGACTTAACTTAAATGTAAACTAGCAACAGAATAGTTAAAGCTCACAACAAAAGGGTTCTCAATCAATAAATAAAGACGTTCATGTTGTCCACCTGCACCATACCATGCTCGAAAAGGGCGATCACTTTATAATTTGTACTATTTAAAAATTTGAATATTAGTCTGCATTACCCAAGAGATATTATTGAATTATATATAATATGGCAGTTCAACATAGCAACGAAAAAATAGCGACAGCCATAGAAATTGCTGATCCATTTTGTGGCATTTGCCAAGAAGTTCTAAAACAGGATCAGCTGATCGCTACTACTCCTTGCCTACATAAATTTCACAAAAATTGTATAATCGTCCAACTGAAAAGATCTCACGTATGTCCAGTTTGTAAAAAAGAGTGCAACCCAAGGCAATTGGGATATGAAAATAATACACTAGCCGCAGAGTTACAATCGGACTATAATATTTCTTCTCTTACTACAACAAATACCATTCAGAGAGACGAGATGTCTAACGCAGGTGCCGATCCACAGGGAAGTGAAATAGCATCGAATGAGGCAACATTACATAGTAATAGGGGAAAGAAGTCCGCTAAAAATAGGGGATATGGTCGAGGAACTACTTCCAAACGAGGAATGCAAACTCGATCGCAGACACAAATGCGACAATATTTTACTGAGCGAAGGCTATCTCTAGATAGTAACGGAGACAAATCGATTGGTCAAGAAACCAATGACAGCATGGCTGGTTAAATTCAAATGGTCATGCAAGATCAACAAAGAGAAATGATGAAAGATCTTAGCTCTTTTATAAAATCTTCAATTGGACAGGTAATGCAATCGCAACTAGCTAATCTTAGTGTTGTAGAAACTAGGCGACCAATGCGCCTGTCAAGTAATCCGAGTGCTCACGTGTCAGATCATTCCAATGTAGGAAGCTCACAACCTCGTACTTTGGAAAGTCATAGAAATAGTCAGTCCACCTCGAGTATTGCTCCAGAAAAAGCGGCCAACATCTTGCTAAGTTGGCGTATTAAGTTCGATGGAGCTAAGGACTCAATGCATGTCGAAGAGTTTCTCTATCGGGTTCGCTCATTGACAGCCCAAAATCTTGACAGCAATTACCAATTACTTTGTGACAATCTACATTTGCATTTTTTGGGTAAAGCAAGTGATTGGTTTTGGAGTTTCCACAGAAAAAATCACCAATTTAACTGGCAATCCTTTTGTACAGCCTTCCGTCAAAGATTTGATGATGCGAAGGATGATTTTGATCTGTGGGAGCTGATAAGAAAGCGTTACCAAAAGGATAACCAATCCTTTGACGATTTTCAGTCTGCGATAGAAGATTTAGTGTCTCGGCTATCGCATGAAATAAGTGAGCTCAAGCTAATCGACATTTTAAAACGAAATGCTAAGAGTGCTTTAAGATACGAACTACTACATCTAAAAATTCAAAATAGAAGAGAATTAAGGGAGGAAGTTAGAAAACATGAAAACTTTTGCCGTGACAGTAACCATTTCATTCCAAGATCAAAAGTATGAAAGCATATCGTTTCTGAGATTCTTAGTGAGAGTGAAGAGTTTGAGGACGAAAGTATCTCTGAGATACGCCGGCAGAAAATGATTTGCTGGAACTGCGATAAGATAGGCCATAGATTCGACGACTGCGTGGGAGAACGTCGCATATTCTGCTACGGGTGCGGTGCTAAAAATACGTTCAAGCCCCGCTGCAGCAAGTGCAATCCGTCGGAAAACCGCAAGAAGGATGCGCAAACTAACACCAATTTGTCGCATCCGACCACAAGCACAAATTAGACGCCACTACTAAATCTATGTCGACTCCTAAAGTGGTGATCGACACCAACTCTGATTATGTCCATAATAATGACCCGGCTATATCACTTGCAAATTTTAATGTCCCCACTGAACTTGATCTAGACCCTACTCCTAACATCTATAAAGATACTCAACCAATCAAAATCGATTTTCGTCCTAAGCGGTCAACTATTCGTCTAAGAGAATTCTGGAAGAAGGTTAAAGAAGTGCGTAAACTCCTGATTTCTTCAGTTTTTATGAACTCTGATAACCGACTATATACTGACATCATTGTGGAGGGCCATCTGTTTACAGCCTTGTTAGATTCAGGAGCTACAATAAGCTGCCTTGAAAATGAAGCAGCTACAACTTTTGCTAATCACCCAAAAGCAAGGAAATGTTCTGGTCATATTAAAACTGCTAGTAAAGAATCATGTAAGGTAGTGTCTGAGTTAAATATCCCTATTAAGTTTCGAGAACGCACAAATGAAGTAAAGTTCTTTATTATACCAGAGCTGAAACAGAACGTGTACTTGGGAATGGATTTTTGGAAAGATTTAGGATTGCTTACTAACATTTTGGAGGACACAAAGGTCGTTCATGAGTTAGATGTCGGTAGCGAGACCAAGTCCGAGGATTTGCCAAAAATACGTATATTAAATGATGCGCAACGGCGCCGTTTGAATTCAGTGATAGATATATTTCCATCATATGAACGCGAAGGTTTAGGGAGAACACAAGTAATTGAGCATTCAATTGAAATGGAATGTACAGTGCCCGTTAAACAGCGTTTCTGGCCGATTTCGATTTGAAAACATGCTTGCCTTAAACGTGATCGAAGAATCCAATAGCTCATGGAGTAGCAATTGTGTACTCGAGAAAAAAGGAACAAAGAATCGTCTTTGTTTGGACTCACGAGAAATTAATAAACACACGCGTAAAGACGCCTACCCCTTGCCTCATATTGATGGCATTCTTAGTAGTTTGCCACCAGCGAAATTCATAACAGGCCTAGATATGAAGTCTCATTTTTGCATGGAAGAAATTAAATATTTAGGGTTCATTATTGGGGAAGGTAAACTCAAAACTGACCCAAATAAAATCCAAGCCATTCACGAGTTCCCCACACCAAAGACAGTCAAGCAACTTCGATGATTCCTTGGATTGTCTGGCTGGTATCGTCGATTTATCGATAATTATGCTACAATAAGCTGTCCTTTGACCGAATTATTAAAAAAGCATCGACCATTCTCTTGGAACCCGGCTGCTGAGGAGTCTTTTAATAAGCTAAAATATTGTCTGACCACTGCTCCGGTCTTGTCAACTCCAGATTTTAATAAGCCTTTTGTTCTGGTATGTGATGCTAGTACGTTTGGTTTAGGCTGTGTTCTATCTCAGGTAAATGAGAAAGGTGAAGAATTACCAATAGCCTATATGTCCGAAAAACTTTCCAAAGCTCAAAAGAATTACTCTATAACAGAGCTCGAATGTCTGGCGGTTATAAAAGGAACCAAAAAATTTAGGGCCTACGTAGAGGGCCAGGATTTCCAAGTTATAACCGATCACGCTTCATTACTGTGGCTTATGAAGCAGAAAGATTTGACTGGTCGATTAGCCCGTTGGTCAATTAAACTATAAGGGCTTTCCTTTAAAATCTCACATCGTAGTGGAGCTCAGAATGTAGTTGCTGATGCTCTCTCGCGTCAAGGCGAACTCAACGTAGTTGAGCTCGATGAGCAAGGACCCATTGTTGATTTAAAATCCGATGAGTTCAAATCTCGTGAGTATTGCGATCTGTTAGATAAAATTCTTGCTAACCAACCCAAGCTACCTGATTTGAAAATAGAGAACGATTTCGTATTCAAGAGAACCAAGGCAAACTCGGGTGATATAAGTGACAAGTCGGCCTGGAAGCTTTGGGTGCCTTCTGGCCTCACCAATAATATTATTTATAGAGCTCATGATCCACCAAATGCCGCGCACAGTGGCGTAGCCAAAACTATAGATAAGCTAAAAAGGTATTTATTTTGGCCCAAGATGGTTAAACAAATTCGGGAGTATATCCTACATATGAACCTATATATGAACCTTTTAGGACCATACCCTCGCTCAAAAACTGGAAATATTGGTTTACTGGTTGTCGTTGATCACTACACCAAATTTCATTTTCTTTGCCCGTTAAAAAAATTCACATCAAACAATGTATGTGAGTTTTTGGAAAACATGCTTTTTTGTACATTTGGAGTACCAGAGTCTATATTAACTGATAATGGGACCCAATTTGTATCCGGTATTTTCAAAGCATTTCTTACCAAATTTGGAGTGTCTCATATTTGCACAGCAATATACTCGCCACAAGCCAACGCAAGCGAGCGACAAAATCGGTCAATATTAGCAGCAATACGAGCTTATGTAGGTAACGATCATACCAACTGGGACAAAATGTTACCGGAAATTAGTGCCGCCCTAAGAGCTAACATTCATCGCATTATTGAATTCTCACCGTACTTTTTAGTATTTGGGCAAAATATGATTCTAAACGGAAATGACTATGAGTTACTTCGACACTTAGAATTATTATCCGATGATACTAGAATTGACCAGCAGAGTGCCTTACAAGTCATACGACAAGCAGCTCGGCAAAAGATAGCCGAATCACACGAACAGAATGCGAAAGTTTACAATTTGCGTAGTCATAGTGTGCAACTAAAAGTGGGCGATTCGGTTTATGCTAGGAACTTTTGTCAGAGCAACGCACCTAAGAAATTCAGCGCTAAATTAGCACCTGTTTTTGTATCGCCTTTTTCAGTTAAAGCCATTCTAGTGAGAACTAGAAGTCTTCAACTGCGCTGTAGTGGCCATATAGTGGGCTACAGATATGTTTAATATGCAGATACACTCACTAGCGTTCGCGTTGCACATAGTAGTAGAAAAAGTAGGGTGATTGAAAGCTTTGTCAAAGAGTTTGACTACTTCAATTGAGAATTGAGCTCTTCTCACCGATCTCCAATCAGAATTTCACTCAAAAGTCCCAGTGCTTACTGTTCTTTGACGTCAGTTTGAGTGATTATCAACATGATCACACCATAACACAGTTAGTTGTTGGAGTAAGCAGTAGTGAGATAGCCCAGCTAGATAAAGCTCAAGTCTAGTCAGCCCCCGCAACAGTGGAAAAGTTCTGATAGAGTCATTACTAGATTCTTGTTGAAGTTAATCAAACGTGTCGCGCAAGCGCAGCAAGTGCGAATTATTGCATAAGGTGCATGTGTTACAGTGCTTATCTAAAGTGAAAATTTAAACAATATTCGTGATCGACATCGAAGCATTCGCCTCGTTTGGATAACTACCAGAAGGTATATCAAGGTTTCGCTAACCTATTATGCCAAGTGGTTTATAGTGAATTTCTTTTATTTATTAGTCTGTGCGCTGCACGCGGTTCCAAGCAACAAAGTCAACCCCCATCTTGCTGTTCTCGTGTCTGGCGGGATCTCTCTTTCTTCATTTGAGCCAAATAATCAAACGGCAATTCAGTGGGACGTGTTAAATCAAACTCGGCACCTGGCCTCCACTGCCTACGACCGGCAGCCAGTGGGAGTTCATCAAGAGGCCCAATTATTCCACTAGCCCGCGTGGCACGGCTCAACAGTATCCATCTATAAAAACAAAAACAGTCTACGATATTCAAACTGATCTAAACTCCATCGCTATGACCTAAGGGAAATTTTGACCTATTTGTGATTATGGGTATGGTCGTCCAGTTTCAGTCACTCCTCTGCCAACTTCTTATAAAATTATACATTAAACGGACGGCCCAAGACTCGTTCAAATATTTACTAAAGTTGCTTATCATTAACAATACAGCTTTTTCATTTTATAACTATTTTCACAAGTACGCTATGCGTTGTGCTTCCTTGCTAAAAGTCAAGCCAAGTTTCAATATTCCTAATTAATATTATTTGAGCAGTTTTTCCCAAACTGTAATTTTCTCTTTAGGTTTAAATTTCTTTTGATGTTAATTAAATTAGATATAGATATATATTAAGGAATTAACATAGTTGTTCAGATGGCTTATATGAAATGTTTGGACATCGAACGGGTATGAATTTGAAATATTAACTCTAATTAGTCATATCCTTATATCGATGTATGTAACCTTTATTCACAGCAATACTCGTCTGCGTCGTCTCTGAGCTCACCGACTTCGAGGAGTAAGTTTTCGTAATCAATACTGTAAGTTATCTTAAAAATCTAACAAAAACATACATCTATTAAGTGACTCTTAAATGAATTCTATTATTGATCAGAAGGCAAATCATTTGAAGAACGCCTACCTTATTTCGAAAACCCAAAATCATTTCTTTAGTTACTCTTATTAGCATTAAATAATCTCTAGTAATAGAACTATTCCTGAAAATGTTTATATACTTTGGATTTTTGTTGAATATATTGAAATATATAATTTAATAATTGTATGAACAGAAATAATGTTCTAATCGATTCATTTTCGCCCTGAGTAAGGCATGACAGGTGTGGTGACAACATGAAAGTCTGGTAATAGTTTGACAAGGGCGCAACGAACATCGCGTTTGTTTGGCGCAGGTTGGGTGGGTAGAGACATGGGACTAAATAACACCCAAAGTTCCCTAAAATTTTATCAAACCAGTTGAGATACCCAATTCTTTCGTCGGGAATATCCATTTTATCTTATTTTGACCCCCATTTCTAGTTTTTGGTTTAATTTCGAATAAAAGTGCTTTTAAATATTATGCTAGTGTGCGTGTGAGTATAATTATAAAGGGAAAGTAGAAAGGACCCCGACATAAGCCGGCGAGCTAGCAAGAGCATAGCTAGAAGTGCACGTATCGAAATCCCTACATACTCGGCAGGTCATACTCCATCAAGACCCACGCCTTGGTACAATACAAGTCCTTCTTTTTTATTAATAATATAGATATGTATAATTTGGCGGACGGCATAAAGCCATGCCATATAAATTATAATATTTTTGTTTTAGCTTTAATTTTTTCATAATAATAATTTAAAATTTGATGAAAAACAAATGAAATAATAATAAAGCTACTACTACTACTACTACTACTACTACTACTACTACTACTACTACTACTACTACTACTTATACTTCCGTATGCGTGTCCTTTCTCGCGCCTCTTGGTTCGTTTTACACATGGCATATCCTTGCATGGAGGAAACCAATTAATAATGCGACTTATTCGATCGAAATTCGGGATCCCCAAATTAAAAGTTCTAGTCAAGTCCACTATTAATTCCAGTAAATCCTGTTTAATCCATCGCAAGCGACTACAAACACAACTCATGGGTGATCTACCCATTCAAAGAGTCACTTTTTCGCGACCGCTTACCAACACAGGGGTAGATTTTGCAGGAGAATTTGACATAAAGAACTATACGGGGCGCGCGTGTTTGATCACAAAGGGATATGTCTGTCTTTGTTTGCTTCAGCACAAAGGCAATCCATTTGGAAGCCACGTCAGATCTGACAACTGAAAAGTTCTTGGCGGCTTTCTCTCGGTTTGCGTCAAGACGTGGCTGTCCACAACAAATGTTCTCCGACAACGGTAAAACATTTGTTGGAGCATCGAAGGTACTATCCCGC
Organism: Lordiphosa mommai; assembly: GCA_018904225.1. NCBI lineage: Eukaryota > Metazoa > Arthropoda > Insecta > Diptera > Drosophilidae > Lordiphosa > Lordiphosa mommai. Next base: position 486,043 of record JAEIFT010000002.1, on the reverse strand, counting down.
GATTTCTTAGCAGCGGCAAAGGCAATAGTACTGTCAAAACATAAAAATCAGAATTTATCGTGGAACTTTAATCCTCCTAGCGCTCCGCATATGGGAGGACTATGGGAGGCAGGTGTGAAAAGTTTTAAAACTCTGTTTTACAGATCCACCTCATCATTAAAATACACCTTTGAAGAACTTTCCACCCTCCTTTCAAAGATTGAAGCTTGTTTGAATTCAAGGCCAATCTCTCCTATGTCTGAGGATCCCTCCGATTTACTAGCCTTGACCCCCGGACATTTTTTAGTAGGCGGGCCCCTTCTTGCAGTGTCCGAGCCAGAAATCAAAGAGAGCGCCATGTATATCCTTGACCGCTGGCAGCGTCTTACAGCTCTAAATCTGCAATTTTGTTTTCGGTGGAAAAACGAGTATCTTAAGGAATTGCATAAGCGGAACAAATGGCAGTGTCCAACAAGAAATCTTAAAATAGACGACATGGTCATCATAAAGGAGGACAATGTCCCGACTAATGAATGGCGTCTTGGCCGAATTCAAGCCACATGTCCAGGGACTGATGATAAGGTCCGAGTTGTAGATGTGTTGACTTCGCGTGGGGTTATTCGGAGGCCTGTTGCTAAGTTGATTTTACTGTCAGCTGAAACTAACATTCAAGATTCTTCCATTTAACTTCACATCTCAGAACATTCATCCACATATGTTTCATTTGTTTTTTATGTTTTGTCATTTATATATTTCCCTCATTTAGTATCATGCCATCTCACAACACCGTTTGAAGGGCCTTTCCTAAACAGGCTCACAACACTCTTCGTTCCATCGCTCGCAATGGTGTTCCAGGGACAAACTCGTTTTGATGCCGGGTGTGCCAGCGTTTTCTGCGGCTTACGGCCGAGAAACTCCGAGCCGTGCTTATCAACCTTTATTGCACCAATTGCCTGGCTCACCAACACTCTGGGAGGACTTGTCGGAGTGGTGCCACCTGCCAAGTATGCCACATGGACCACCATACATTGCTCCACTTACGCGACGACGGTTCCGAAACGAGTCGTTCCCACACATCTAAGGAGCGCATCGCCTCCACTCCACATCCTTCTCCATCAAGAACTGATCCCTCGCCATCGCCGTCAGAGCGCTCCTTTGTCTCCCATGCGATTCCTACGTCGTTGACATCGCTGCTGCAGCACAAGGGCGTTAGCATCCTGCCAACCGCTATAGTGGTGTTTGATAACGGCATCAAGACTATTGAAATCCGGGCACTTATCGACGCGTGCTGTCCTACGAGTCTCATTGACGCATCCATGGCAACGACCTTAAGGCTTTCTGTTACCCGCATCGGTGCAGAGGCGGCTTGTACAGCAGTGCTCCTTTCCAGGACGACGGCGTTGAGGCGAGAGATCGTATTCCAGATTTCACCACATCTCAAACAATGCGTACCTTTAAGAGCTATCAGCCAAGAGGTGCATGAAAAGTTTAGCAATGTGATCCTTGCCGAGGAGCGCTAGCATAGTCCATCCAATATTTCCATCATCCTTGGAGCAGATGTGTTACCGCACATCATTTTGCCAGGAATTCTACAGAGCCAAAGCGGCTTGCCGGTAGCTCAAAACACAGAGTTCGGTTGGATCTTAACCGGAACCTGCAGCTAATAAGATGTCGAAGCCATTTATTGGAATTTTTTTTATATTGCAAAGGGGGGAGAATGTTTAAGTCGAAATATTTAAGTTAAAATGAATTTGATTGAACCCACTGTACTTAACATTAGATCCGTTAACTCACTCTCTCTCTCTTTCCAACTCTCCATGTCCATTTCTAGTTCTAAGATCAGATAAGATAAGCTTTTGTAGAGTTAGTATGAAGAAACACTCCTACAAGGAAGCACGCTAAAAAATTAAACGGCATTAAATTGAAGTCATAAAAGTGTTTTCTTGCCAACACCTCAATCAGGATATCTCTGGACCACACCATCTCCTACATTTTCACCAGTTGTGCAAGCACTTCGTTAATGTCTGGAATAGGTTACTTGTACGCTATTGTTATGGAGTTAATCTTCCTTTAATCCTGTACTACTCGGTACTTCTTTTCGTTTGAAGAGTCCATTTTTTTTAGGAACTATCCAAATGGGGGAATTATTGGGTGACCGTGAGGGTCGTATTATGCCGTCAGCAAGCATTTGCTTGATTTGTTTTTCAACTTCCGGCTTTAATGATTCTGGATAAAGGTAATATTTTGAAAATAATGGATTTTCGTGTCTGGTTCGAATTTGTCCTTTTACTCTCGTAGTGAATGTGAGTCTTTCGTTTGGTTCGCAAAATAATTTGGCGAATTTTGAGCATACTTCATTCATTTTTTGTTTTTGGTTCTCGTTGGCATGCTCCATTCTAATGTTTATTGTGTTTACTTCGCTTCTAGTTGCCTTATTCCTATCTTGAGCTTATTTTGAATTGAAATATAACCCCGCGTGTGTGTCCTTTCCTATAATCGCGTGGAATGTTGTAAGCTGAGATAAAATGAAAAACTTGACATTAGTGTCGTTAAGACCAAATGGGTTAGCTATTGTGTGGTGAGTAATTTTAGCTTTACCCCCAAATGAACTTATCATGAGGGCTGTTTGTTTTTAATTGGATTTTTTACAAGTTTTTCTTGTATGTTATTTTTAATGGAGCCTGAGTCAATTAATATTTTGACAAATTCTCCGTTACCGCGTTTGCACGACATGATCGACCACAGATTGCTCTTCTACTGCGGCATATTCTTCTTCTGTTTCTAAATAATCGGCTAAAGCTTCGCCGTTTATTTTGTCTTCATTATTTATTGCTGCATAATACTCTTCTTCCTCAGATGTCATGTGGAAATTTCTTTGCCTTTTGTCTAACTGATCTCCGGAAATATTGGGTGGTGGTCTTCTTCCGACTGGATCGTTATATGGTCGGTTCATATAATTGACCCTCTTGGTTTGGATACTCTGGTCGACCTCCAATGCCTCTGGTCGGGGCATTGGTTTTGGAGCTATCAGACGTTGAGGTTGTGATGGCACGAAGCCATTCGGACGAAAATTAGGGTTTCTTGGGACAAATTGTTGTTGCGGTTCGTATTTCTGTATTGTTTGCTGAGGCAAGTGAGTCAGGTGTGGATAAAACTGATGTGTAGTTATGCGTTGCATGTTTCTACGAGGAGGAATGGGAGGGGCGGATGGGGTTATTATTTTTCTTAACATGCCTTGGCTGCTGTTGGCATAATTAGTTCTGAATTTCTGTTTTTCCAATTTCTCGCATAGTTAAAGAGCTTCAGGTAAGTCTGCTGGCCCTTTCATACCCAATAGTCTTGGTAAATCACCGTTTAGCCCTCTAATGAAAGTATCGAGGGCTTTGTCCCTATAACTTTTGGAGAATAGTTCTGGCGATTCTCTGCTCATTTCCATGCATGCAATTTTATTCAAAATTAATGTCAAATGTAAATAGACCTTTTGGTAAAACACAGGAATTGTCTGGCTTCCCGGTATCAAAGAAGTCATTTGATACTCAAGTGTGCCTATGTCTCTCTTGTCAGCGTAATGCGCAGTCAAGCATTTGGATATTGCAGTCCAATTCAAATGCGTGTTGTATGATTCTAAAACTAAATCTGCGTTTCCAACAATTTTATTTCTGATCACGCTTAGGATTCCATAGAATTTTGGTGAGCCCTGAATTGGGGTAATGCGTTCTACACTTTTTTTCCATGAGCTAAATTCTCCTGCTTGGCCTGAAAATTCACGCAGGCATCTCACTACATCTGGAATTTTGTCAAGATCACCTAAATTTGTCAGGTTTACGTTAATTTCTTGGTCCATTAGTGGTTGATCATTTTGGATTGTTTGTCTGCTATTTAGCATTCCCTGAACTATAGCGCTTATTTGAGCCTGTAGTTCTGTCGCTGTCATTTGAACCGGTGAATTCTCTTTTCGTTCGTTCGGTGAGCTATTGTTTGTATTTTGTGAAAGCTGAGAAGGTCGAAGTAAATTGTTTGTGTTTATTGCCATTTTGGATAATTTTTTTATGTTTCCCTTTTTTTTGTGATTTTTTTTTTTATGATAACTGATAACTGACTTTGTGAAGAGATAACCAAAATATTTTGATTTATTACTTTACTTTTACTCCTGGGTTTTTTTCACGATTTCTTCTTTTAAAATGCTACTCAAATTTCGTATTTGCGTTTGAACTTTTTTGTTCTTTATCTGGGTTAGCATTTCGCTTTTTTTTCTTTTTCTAAAAACTTAAAACTACTTACAATATAATCCAAAACATCTCGTGCCGGTTGGTGGGCAGAATTCTTTTTGCTTTTGCGACTAGGGTACCCGGGTCAACACCTCCGCTCCGGATGTCTGAGAACATAATCTACAGACTGATGATAATTTGGTAATTTTCGAGATTGTCACGTAGCCGGTAGTTGGGTATGTTTCCTGTTTGCGTTAGCCACTTGGGTACCCAATCGCAACACTACCGCTCCGTTGTCTGCGAATAGAGTCTACAGACGGACAATCTCGCGATGGTTCTTGCTTCTGGACCTTGACGAATGTTGTAGCTTCTTGAGGTGCTGTTATCTGGTCAAATGGGTCTCTGACAGCTACTTGAGGTGCTCTTACTTGGACTATCACTTTGTGGTATGGCTTTGTGAATTTTCACGGTGTAGCTACTTGAGGTACTTTTTGCCTTTTTCATCTTTTCAGCCTTTAGGGTGTTTTTTGTGAATTACAACTACTTAAGGTGCTTTTTTTCGACCGAAGGATAACGCGTCAAGGCCCCACGTTGGGCGCCAATTAAATCCTTTGAAGGACTAAACAAGAAAAAAATATTTTCCTCAGACCGAAGTCTTTTATTTGAGGTCAAAATTAGAACTAAAATAAATGACAATATTCTTAGCATAATAAACCCTTAACTTGCCAACCGACACATTTTGGTGTAGTTGCTGCGCTGCTGCAATTGCACAACATTTCCGTCACTTCTGTTGAGCAGGCGTTTTCCACGGGAAACGTTATAGACCTGGAGTCAGCATATCGGATGTCAGCGATTTCGGGCCTTGAAGTTGTGGATGCGCGTGTTTGGAGTTGTTGTTGTTTTACTTTATATTAATTTAATTTTGCATTTTATTTATATTATGGCTTTGTGAATATTTTTGTTGTTAAGTTAACCACCCGTTGTCACCCTACTCCCGATGTCACCCTACCCACCATCACATCCATCCTTGACACGTTATAAGTGACTACTTGACAAATCAATTCCTGAGCATACTTTAAAAAAAAAAAATTGTACAGATAAAGGAAACCATAAATAAGTTCAACGAGATATTGAACGCATTGGTTGTCTAGGTGTCAGGGATTAAAGAAGATATTTAAGAAAGTTGGTGACAGGGTGGTCACCTTAGAAGGTGACCTTGAGAGTCGTAATCCTGTTGGGATTCAGCTTGCACCTTTGACCCATGCTCTCAATGAATATGAGCTAAGGGAAACTTCTACTCTTCCAGATTGTGTGAAGGAGTTGCAGCCCTTCGAAGGCCAACCGGGGGGATACGTTTCATTTGTCAATAAGGCGCAGGCTATTCTGAATGATTATGAGATCATTAGGAACAAGCCTTTGTACAGGTCCATCGTTTTGCATATTAGGCAGAAAATTAGAGGTAACGCCGACATGGCGCTAGTGGCTTATAACGTGCAGGATGATGATTGGCAGGAGGTGAAACGTGTTCTTGCTCTTCATTATGCTGACAAGAGAGATGTGCGTACCTTGGTACACCAGCTTAATCGTATGACCCAAGGGGGTAAAACTTTGGATGAGTTTTACATGGAGGTCAATACACATTTCTCACTTATTCTGAATACTTTGAAGAATGGGAATCTCGCTCCCGATGTTGTCTGTGCTCTTATAGAGACTAATAGAGACGAGGCCTTGGACGTCTTCATTCGAGGTGTTAATGGGGAATTTTCCAAACACTTGGTTGTCCGGAATCCCAAGGATTTGCCGGAAGCATACTCCTTTTGCCTGGAATTACAAAATGTTGTCTCGAGGGCAAGTTACAACCCGAATCCTTACACTAACAGGTTTCCGCAGCTTTCCCAATTCTATCAACCTTTGATTTCAGACCACATTCCAGCCTCAGTCCAGGCCACAAATGAGGCCCATGTACAACCCCGGCCCCAATAGGAGCCCCCAGTCCTCGTATAGCCATCAAGCCAGCCATCAAGATGGAGTCCAACCAATCAGGTCAATCTTACCGTTCCGGGCTTGGTGTTCAGCAGGCTGAGGGCTCTGGTGTTAAGAGAGCTTTAGGTGGTCCCTCCAATCCTTTCCGTAAGGCCCAGAGGTTGTATAACGTAGAGCCTGCGATGCCTTCCTTGGCTATAGGTTCGGAGGGTTTTCCTCAGGAAACCCAACTCGATCCTTACTATGAGCAGGATTGTCCTAACGACGAAGGAATCGCTGAGCTCCCGTCGCAAGAAGAAGGAGCGGATAACTCAAATGGAACGTCCGCTTGTGGAGGAGGGGAGGTAACGAATTTTATGACCGAAGCCTCTCCAGCGTAACATACCTAGAGTATGGAACCAAGGACGGGGCCAAGTAATAATTTCTTATAGATACCGGTGCAAATAAGAAATTTATAAGACCCAAGATAGCCACCCCACTTACCACCCCTTTCCATGTTCAGTCCGCCGCGGGTAGCGTTAAGATCACGCACCGACTCGCTGGCCAATTTTTCAAACACATCGGTAATAACACAACAATAACATTTTTCGTTCTCCCGGGCTTGAATTCTTTTGATGGTATTATAGGAGATGACACACTCAAGGAGTTAAAGGCTTTGATTGATAGGAAGAATGGCCGTGTTCAGCAGAAGAACATGCTCCCTGATCAATCATACATTTTCAATGATCTTTCTGCTGAACGCAACTGATCCGGTATCATGATAGCCAATTTGAGGTATCATGATAGCGGAGCATGTATCAAAGAAATAGTACGCTCCTTTGAAGTGATACTGATACCACCAGCTGTAATTGCATATCGATAGGCGTGTTATCGATAGCATTAGCCGTATCTTGCGCACTGATTGCAATTATGAGCTTTTCAGTCTGCTGTAAATAATTATAAAAAATAGTCAAATATAATTAAACCTCATTTGGCCAATTTCTATGCAATTTCCAGTGTACCACAGAATGCTAGCGTGTCTGCAGCGCCATTAAAAAAGATACGTAGTTCCGTATTATGATTTTCTTCTAAAGGCGTTTGCCAAAAATGTAGCACTTCGTTCAGCAGAAACTTTTTGATCTATCATTTTTTTCTGATACATGCTCAGCGCTCCATCTCTCTGCTGAACACGGCCAATGACTGTCTGGTCATATCTCCCAGTATCAAGATACCTCTTTTTGCTAGGAGATCGTTGAACGTACACCCTTTACTCAAACACCATAAGAGCGCAAAACAAACCTTGAACGCTATGATCAACGAGTTTTCAAAGATTTTTGAGCCATTGTCACCTGGAGAATCTGTAGATAAGGCCATACAAGCCGAGATTCGCACTAGCATAGAGGACCCTATTTATGCCAAAAGTTATCCCTATCCAGCTAGTATGAGGGGTGAGGTAGAAAGGCAGGTTGAAGAACTTTTAAACGAATTAATTATTAGACCTTCAAAGAGTCCCTATAATTCTCCGGTTTGGGTGGTTCCAAAAAAACCAAAGCCCAATGGAGACAAACAATACCGTTTGGTGCTTGATTTCAAACGCCTAAACGCCTATACGATATCTGATACTTACCCGATTCCTGACATTAACTCTACCTTGGCGAGCCTTGGAGAAGCTAAATACTTCTCTACACTTGACTTGACTTTCGGATTTCATCAAATTCACATGAAGGAGTCCGATATTGTGAAGACCGCATTTTCTACGTTAAATGGAAAATACGAGTTTCTCCGTCTTCCATTCGGTTTAAAGAACTCACCCGCAATTTTCCAGCGTATGATCGACGATGTTGTGAGAGAATACATCGGATAGATTTGTTACGTCTATATCGACGACATTATAGTCTTTAGCAAAGACTTGGACAGTCATTGGGAAAACCTTCGCTTAATTTTCGACAAACTTCAGAAAGCAAGTCTTCAAGTAAATTCTTGGGTTACGTCGTCTCTCGAAGGTCAAAGCAAACCAGTCAAAGCGAATTCCGATCAAATTGGATGAACAAGCTCTGCAAGCTTTTAAAAACCTGAAGTCGATTCCAAATTTGCCAAATTACCAAATTTGCCAAGCTTTTTCCTTTGGAGTCTAAGTCAGCATATTTTGCTCGAGAAACTAGTTCAGGTGCTTCATTATTTTACGGTACCAAGAATTTTGGTCTCCGATAATGAAAGGGGCCTTCTTTGTCCAACCGTTTTGAATTATCTGCGGGAGTTGCAGATAGAACTTAATTATACAGCGACTCAAAAAAGCGAGGTCAACGGTCAGATTGAAAGATTACACTCAACATTTTCCGAAATCTACCGTTGTTTGAACAAGAACACCCAACCTTTAAGACCACGAAATTGGTTCCTATAGCCGTGGACAGATACAACAATTCTGTTCATTCGGTAACACAAAGGAAGTCAGTTGACTACCAAGGTTTGTCAGATTTCAAACGGCAAACTTTGGAGAACGTGAAAGGTATAATCAAGGCCAACGCTGGTCATAAATAGAAAAGATCTCAGACTCTTCCTTATAACCAGGGAGATACGGTGTTTGTGGCTAACAAGCAGATTAAGACTAAGGACAAACCGAGGTTTAAAGCCGAGATGGTACAAGAGGACAGAGAAGTCACTCTTAGGACCAGATCAGGGAAGATTTTCGACAAATCGCATGTAAGAAACTAACAATGTAATAACAATTAAAAAGGCATGGGAAATAGAAAGGATAAGGTTTCACTTTCCCAGGTTAAAGAATATACACATGGCTACAAAAAAAGCAAAGAAACCCCGAAAAAATAGCCAAGAGTTTTTCATTTATTTTATTGTTCCCAACACTTATGATACACTTACACACACGATACACATACTTAGTAGTAGTAGTAGTAAAATTTTTATTTTTTTTTTAGCCAATTGATGACCTCTGCTTCCGAAAGAACGTGGCTTTCTAGATAGGCGCTTCTTATTTCCGCTAGTATTGGGCATAACCCAATCAGATGCATGGTGTCTTCTGTTGCGCGCAGATTGCAGAGACTACAATCTGTGTTAATAGAGCTCCAGTGCGGCCGGTAGTTAAGGCTTAGCATCTTGCAGCGAGTCCGGCAAATAAGCGAGATTGCTTGAGTCTCAAAACGGTCGTGAAAGTAGTTGAGGTTTCCTAAATTATGCTCCAATTTTTTATAAGTGTGACGGACCTCACTTTGTCAGGCTTGGCTTATAAACGCCTCTCTTTCTCTACTGCAGACTTTCTCCAAGAGCGATAGATGAGATCTTTCCCAAGATCCCACGTGTTGTAAGTCAATGTTGATGTCATGGTCTTGAAATAAGGACATCCAGGTATCAAAAACTTGTGTTTTTTCAGTCAACATCATTTCAGTGACTATTTTTGCTAATCTACAGTCGGGCATATCCATAACTTTTCGGATGTATGTTAGGTGATTTTGCAGACAGTACAAATATAGTGTCGGCAGGCCGGCTTCTAGGTGGAGTGCATAGTTTGGAGTAGTGCGGGGAAGTTTAAATATGCGCTTAATAAATAACCTCTGCAATCTCTCATCCTTTTCATATCGACAGAATCCCCAAATTTGAGATGCATAGCACATTACTGATCTAACAGTAGCTTCAAACATTCTGAATTTTGTGCTCGGCAAAATGTGGCGTTTTCCAAAGAAGTTTTTCCAGATACTATTAATTGCTTTTTTCGAGTCTTGTAGTTTTTCATGTACATGGGGTTTAAAGCTCAAATTTCCTGTGAGTATTACACCAAGGTATTTAAAACTTTTGACAGTTTCCAGCTCGATGCCATTTAGAGTCCATCTGTCGGCCCTCGCACTATGCCCTCTTCCATCTTTCACAATCAGCACTTTTGTTTTATCAACATTAATCTGTAAGCTCCATAGCGTGCAATATTCAGAGAGCTTATCAATCATGGATTGGAGCATCTCTGGAGACTCGGCTAGTAGCGCCATATCATCGGCGTACATTAATGCTTTGACGGAGGTGCCGTTTAAGTTAACGCCGCCAGGAAGGTAGGATGTAATGTCATCGACATATAAAGAAAACAACAGCGGGCTAAGGAGGCAACCTTGCTTTACTCCAGTGTTATTTGGGAACCGCTGCGAAAGCTGTCGTCCGTCCCAAACAGCGAAAGTGTTTTCTTCATAGAGGCTCGCTATCATATTAATGAAGCGTGTGGATATTCCTATGAGGCTTGGCTTTAATAGAAGGCTTCTTCGGTTAACGGTATCAAAAGCTGCATTAAAGTCTATGAAACAAATATACAGCTTTCTTTTTGAGGATAGAAAAGATTTGGCTATTGCAGTAAGCACAAAAACGCTATCGACTGTCGAATAGCCTTGACGAAATCCGAATTGATATTCACTAAGAATATTGTTTACCGTTACCCAGTCCGTAAGCCGTCTTAGCAGAATTGAGGCAAACAATTTCATAGAAGCATTGAGGCAGGATATGCCCCTGTAGTTAGAGGCTGCTGCAGGGTCTCCTTTTTTGTAGATTGGGAAGATTATGCTTTCCCTGAAGCTGTTTGGAGAATTGGCTGAAAGCAGGATCTGATTGTAAGCCTGAGTCATCAAGTCAATGCATACTGTTACTCGGTCACGTCCTGGGGCTTTGTTAGGTTTCGCAGTCTTTATGGCCAGATAGACTTCGGAGTTTGAAATGTCCGCATCAAGGATATCTACTGACGTGTAAGGGAGCGCATATGCAATTTGGGTAGGAGGGTCACTTACGAACAGTGCCGTTTTGAAATGATCGGCCAGATTAGATGCTTCTGCTTGAATGGAATTTTTAGAGAAACTCCCGTTTAGCTTCCTTGCTAGTGCCCAGAACTCTTTGCTACAGTTTACCCTAGATATTTCGCATTCCATGTGCTGGTAATAGAGCTGCTGCTTAATTCTGCATAGGTCCTTAAAAGCGCTGTTAGCTTCCCGGTAGTTGATCTTAGAGTCTGGAGTATTTTCATTCCTGGCAAGCTGCAGTAAATCAAAAGATAGTTTGCGGGATACCTTACAATCCGCATCAAACCAGGGTTGAGAAACCGAAGTAGAGGGAGGTATTTGCATGCAGGCTGCGGCTTTGCAGATGCTTTGAGTTATCCTGTCGATGTCAGGTACAGGGTGATCCACGGATGAAGAGGAGAGTAGACTGTTTAGTCTGGAGGCATAGGCGCCTGCCCATCTTTCGCGCCATTGTAGCTTAGGTAGGAGTTTGTTTTCTATTCCGTGCAAGTACAGCTCGGTCGTTGACTCTATACAGATTTCCAGCGGCATATGGTCAGAAAATAATTCGCCTTTCACAGCTACATCAGTAACAATATCGTGCCATTTACCCCTCACCATGCAATAGTCAATTACTGAGCTCGATTGATGTTTAAGGAAAGTAAGATGTCCCTCTGCATCGCTCTTTGTTCTACCATTTAGCGTTAGTAGATCCATTGTCTCACACATTTCAATCAACTTAACTCCCTTATTGTTTACGGTCTCCTCTTTAGACTTTCGAGGTTTGCTCGCATAACCAACAGCCGTATCAGCGCCTTCCGTGAATCCCTGAAGTGTCCCAATTCTAGCGTTGCAGTCTCCGACGACTAGGATATTTTCATTTCCGATTTCCATACAGAGGTCATAAAGTTTTTCGAAATCAGCATTCCAATTGTTACAACTAAGATAAACTGGTATTATGTGGAAGACATCATTTGCTAGTTCGCATCTTAGTATTGTGGTGGCTCCTATATTCGAGTAATGCATACGATATAATTTGGCAGCGCTTTTCTTTATTCCATAAAGGTGGCCACCACTAGCTCGGCCTCTGTTTGCCAATCGACGAGCAGGAGTCCAATGCAGGTTGAAATCAGGAAAGTAGTTTTCGTATTCTGAGAAGTTTTCATCAATAAAGGTTTCAACGAGAGCGTAAGTTGAAATCGGCCCTGCTCGACTTCGATATACCCGTTAAGGGTAAGGTTGCCCAAATTGTGGGAGATATAAGGAATTTTTCAAATTGCGGGGGCGGGAACTTTTCTATCGTTCATCTGATCGAAAAATGATGTATGGCGGATCGATAGGTAATGATGATTAAAATATATGTCTAGAAGGTTCGAACAATCTATTTTCAAAATTGTGGGAGATATGAGGTTTTTTCATATTGCGGGGGCGGGAGGGGGCGTGGCAAAAATTTGATACAAACTTGATCTGCGTGCAGAAGATACAAGTCTACACTGAAAAAATGGTAGCTCTAGCTCTTATAGTTCCTGAGATCTAGGTGTTCATACAGACGGACAGACAGACAGACAGACGGACAGACGGACAGACGGACATGTCTATATCGACTCGGCTATTGATGCTGATCAAGAATATATATACTTTATGGGGTCGGAGATGCTTCCTTCTGCCTGTTACATACATTTGCACGAACTTAGTATACCCTTTTTACTCTACGAGTAACGGGTATAAAAAGAAGGATAACATCAAATGAATTTAGGAAGTCAAAAAAAAGTTTGTGTAAAAGTTTACTGCGGAGTCCAGCGATATTGTAGGATAGGATAGGACAGGTTCTTTTTTGGCTGACGGCTTTTACAAGTTTTTTGATGGTCTCGCTGCAAGAAGATGCTCATACGTTGATGTTTCAGGATCAAAACCGGGGAATTTTGTCTTCAAAATGGGAAAACCTATTTCCTTGCTGCACATTAGCTCATTATTGTTGTTAAAATAGAACCAATCATTTCCAATTTTCATCGAGTCGTTTTTTATAAGGATTTTTTCGCCTGATTTGATAGCATTTAGCTTATGCTTTAACTGAAAGAGAGCTGCTTTGTTCTGTTGTCGTTTCTCGCTGAGATCTTTTTCAATAAAAATGTTTGTGCCAACTAGTTTTCGGGCATTTTTAAATATTTGGTTTGCTGCTTCCACAGATTCCATTTCAGCAATCAGCTGTCTTCCTGAGGCTCTATCTGAAAGGGTTCGTACGCTTCGTATGGCTGGCGTGGATATTTTCAGGTTTTTTGTGCATAGCTCAAGCACCGATTCACGTGGGTCCCTTTTTTTTGGCATGCCCCTGAATATAACATTGCTTTGTTTGGCATGATTTAGCAGTCTTTGGATGTTGGCTTGGTCTTTTAACAGCTCCTCTCTTATTTTTCCATTTCCTGTTTTAGCATTTGATTCTCTGCTTTAATATCCTCCATTTGGTCGGTTACTAAGCTTAGCTTATCATTTACTCCTTTCATATCATCTTTAGTGGCTACGTTTTTCATTTTATCCTCCAGGGAGGCGTCTATTGTGATTTTCATTGCCCTAATAATTTCTTCCATTGAGAAATTTTGATTGCCCACACTGCTGCTGCTATGGGAAGGGGTATGTGGTTGTTCCACCGCTTTTCTTTTGGCAGATTGCACATCAATTGTTCTCGGGGGAGTGCGCTCAGGAGCCATGATAGGATTGGTTTGATATTTTGATCTGCTAAAACGTATTTGTGTTTTTAGTTTTGTTTTTTAAAGCTCAACGGCTACTCCAAAAATCGTTACAAGTACTGGGTATGGGTAGAAAAAAGTATCGAGTGCTAATCGACTATCGGTCACGGGTAACGATGGTATCGGCTTTGCGCATGTGTGAGGGTGTCAGCTGATCCTCTATGTTCCTTCAGTCCTTTTGAGTGGTTTTTTGCTTTAATTGCTTTCTTCTTTCTTTGCTTAAGTGTTAACAAAAACTAGCAAAAATAAAAATGTTTTGCATACGTGACTATTGACGCTGTTGCTCCACTTCAACATCACTACATGTAATGTTCGACGTCTCCACAGGCACAGGTACTAGACTGGGCGCTTACAGATGTTTTATTTGCAGGTTTTTACTGACAAAGACGGAGCCCCAAACAAAAGCGTCTACTTCACAGCACCGTTCTCACTTCAGAGCCACACATACTTATGATACACTTACACACATGATACACTTACACACATGAGACACACAAAAAAAAAAACAAAAAAATACAAACAAACATTAACAAAAATACACAAAAAATACAAATTGTACACAAAGAAACACTTAATTTTAGCACACAACACACATAGGCTAAGTACACATTAATTGTTCTTAAACACATAACGAATCTGAGACAATCGACTAAATTTTTCTCGTATTTCTCCCTCGACTCTGCAAGAGTGGCTGTGTTTCAAACAGCGGGTGCCGTCCACATCTTCAAATATGACGGACCAGTAATTCCCCTTCAACAAGGCGTGATTTGGAGAGTCAACGGGGTATTCAAACTTGCCCACATCATCGACCTGGCGCGTATGGAGCAGTTAATTGGCGATCTGAAGGAGGAGACAACCATGATGACCGACCAGAGAATCAGAGCCTTGGTGTCTCACTATTTGAAAAACGCACCTGAAGGTATCAGCCGAGTGACCAACACGTCAGTAAGAAGGCCACGTTCTATAGAATGGATAGAATCCGCTTGGAAGTGGGTTGCTGGATCACCGAAAGCGACAGACTGTAATGCCGTTTTGAGCGAGCAGGATGCGGTCGCGCAGAACAACGATCAACAGATTCGCATCAACTCCAAGCTGTTTGATTCTACACATGAGGCAATCTACCAACTTAATAACGTTGTTGCGAGAGTCAATGCGATAGACGGAGACCCTCTTGCCACCACAGCTGTCCTGCACAAAGCTATCATCTTGGCCAATCAGGTTGCCGAAGTCATCAGAGCTTGTCAGTTGGCCAAAACGGGTGTGACCAACTCTAACCTTCTGGACCATTGGGAGATCGAAGTTATATTGACGGAAATAGACAGCCTCCCTTACCAAAACGTTATTGAAGCGGTGGAGTTTTCCCGACCATCCATTTTGACGAATGGCACAGTATTGCTCTACATCATAGCACTGTCTAAGGTAACGGAAAAGCTGGCAATGGATGCCAGCGAAAACTTCACCGTCGTAGGCGTTTGCTCTTCTATCGGCATCACCACTGTTTGCCCAGAGAAGGACTTGCTAAATCTGGAAGAGGAGAGTTGTATCCCACGATTGCTGAAAGGGGGACATGCCGCGTGAATTATCATCAGTCCTACCCTTTGACCTGGGGTTTTCGTGGTTATTTCCTGAGTCAAGGGACGTCTGGATAGATTGCTGGATTCTCCAGATTCTCCAGGTTTCTCAGTTGTAAAAGTTGGTTTGAATAAATTGTGAAGGCAAAGAAATACGTCTCGTTCTGTTCGGGCTCAAATCTCAAGTGTTTAATGTATATCAAACGATGTACAAGCACGTGGAATGTACGGGGAGTTGGTTGACATTGAATACGAAAATATATCCTTCCTCTGGTTCAAAAACGTCTGGTACTATGCCGATATCCTGTGTTTTACAGCGACTCGGAGCTTCTTTGTTGAGTAGGTGATTGAGGCAAGATTGTGTTGTTGCTGCAGCAAAAGTGTCTTTGGGGCGTTTAAAATATAAGGTGTTATTTATGTTAGGTCATTTTTGTGGGAATTCCTTGGTAGTGTTCTTATGATGTGCTACGAAATTTGGTGCTATTATGTATTGTGAGTTATTGGTGAGCAATGGTATGATTCTATGTTCGAAGATTGGGATTCTTATGCTGAATAGTATGCTGTTTTTGTAAATTAGTGTGTTTGTTTCGATTAATGTGTATAGGTGTTCTTCTAATTCTAGTTGTATATTTTGTTGTTTAAGCAATTTTCTTATTTTACTTATTTCAATAGTATTAAAAATGAATTTTGGTATTATATTTATTTTTGCAAATAATATGCTCTCCGCAATATTCTGTATGTGTTCACTCAACATCTCTATATTTAAAGCTAGTCTGTTTAAGTATTGTAGTATATTCAAATTGTTGTGTCCTGAATCTATTTCTTTAAAAATCATATTCTGGGCGTTTTTAAAAAAATCTTTTATAAGTTGTTGTTCTCTTTTAATATGGGAGGTAACGTTGGCAAAACGCAATAAAATTTCGTGGTTACAATTATTTTGAATTTCGGCCTGTATGGACAATGCTGTTTCGTTGTTTTTTATATTTTAAATTTGTCTGAAAATTTCTTCTGCATCGGCATTGTCCATATTGCCTGTAATAGTTTTTACTATAGAACCTAAGCCGTTTATGAGACCTCTTTTAAATCTGTTGTAAGGCATTATGTTATTTAATTTAGCTTCTAAGTTTTCTAATTTTGTTTTTAATAGCCTATTTCCACTGGCACATATATGTACATTCGAAATTTTTACATTTTCGATTTTTAACCATTAAATTCGCGTTTTTTTCAACAAGTGCGACGTCAATGCAAACATAGTTGCTAAACTTACCCAAAGATTGGTCAACTTTCACTTATCGGCTTAAAATGTATATTTGCTTTGGATTTTTAATATTTTCAAATGTACATATATGTGCCAGTGGAAATAGGCTATAAGACGTCGACTTTAGGAGAATGTGATGAACTTGGAGGTTTTTGATAGTATCCTTCAATTTTTCTGTGAAAATTTCGTACTCGTTTACGTCGATGACGTGTGTAATGGACTTATAATTACTTACGATTAGAGTGTTGCCAAGATTAATGGCTGCAATTGGTTGCGATCCATCGATCTTTTGGACCGAGAAGGAAAAGACTCCTACTTGCAATTTTCTGCGAAAAGACAAATTTAGAAAGAAAGAAAAATAGTAGGTGTAAGAGAAGAAGTAATAGGTTGGTAGTGAAATAGGTTTATGTAAGTTGTTAGTTTCGTGTTGTGATTGTTAGTAAAGCATCATCGGTTTGCTACTTTCGGTTTACTACTCTCCTAATTTATGCCTTGTGAAGTTTTTGTCCCCTAGTTGTGGTAAAAGATACGTTGTTATTTGTAACTACCCAGTGTTTTGAGAATCTCGGGGTAATTTTGTTACGCCTGTTTTCTTTTCGGAAAATAACATCATTGTTTTCAAACAATAATTGTTTAATTTGGGGGTACAGTCTTTCTTGATACTCATTCAACTTTTGTAAATAATCGTGAGTGTTGTTGAAAGGTATCTCCTTGTCGACGATATGTGATCGACCGGTGAAAAGTTCGAATAGTGTGAGGCTGGTAGTTGAGTGAATAGCGTTGTTGTAAGTTGTTCTAGTTTCGTCCAACATTTCCTCATGTTCACATGTTAATTCTTGTTATTTTCTGGTGTTTAAGATGATCCTATAGATCTCTGTTAAGGTGGAGTGCAAGCGTTCTACAGGCGAGTTGCTTGTAGATTGTTGGAAGGAAGTGACATGCGGTGTTATATCATATTGTGACTAGAATTCTTGAAACATGACTCCCGAGAATTTCTGCTGGGTATAGTATATGCCTGTGCAAATTTAGAAAACTTATCAATAATGGTCAGATTTTGATTATGGTTTCCTGTATAAATATCGATGTGCAGGATGTGTTGTGGTTTAGTAGGGGTTTCTGTAATTTGGAAAGGTATTTTGGGAGGATTCCTGTCGTATTTAAGCGTTAGGCATGTGTCTCAATTCCTGATTATTTGAGTAATTTTCCTTTTTAGTTGTAGTAAGTAGATTTCTCTCTTCAAGTGGTTAAAAGTCTCTTCTATGTCTCTATGGTTGTTATTCGTATGATATTCCGTTATTTTGAAGATTTGGTCGTTTTGGACGTTAATGTCCTCTAAGAAATCTTTGCAACGAACTATTTTAAAAAGGTTGTGTACGGAAAAATAGGTTGTATAGGAATCTTGAATGAGGTTGAAAACGTTGTCTGGTGCATGTATCGCATGCATTTTGGTTTTGATATTGAAGTTAGAATTTTGTTAATGATTTCTGTGTTGAAGATCGGTTTGGTAATTGTCCTGCGTGTTTTGTTAGTAAATACGCCAGTTGTTTGATGTGATGATTGGGGGCCAATTCGGAAAACTGTTTGAGTGCTAAAAGTGTTCAGCGGTTGAGGTGAAACGGGAATTGTGTTAACAGCCTCATTAACGTTTACGTTTGTTTCTATTTTGCTTAGAGCGTCGGCAACGACATTTTGTGAACCTTTCTTATAAACCACTTCGAAATCGTACGCTAATGTCGTTTTCCATCGTAGGAGTTTCGGGTTTTGACCGTCAATGTTTTGTAACCAAACTAATGGTTTGTGGTCTGTTTCGATTTTAAATGTTGTCCCGAATAGGTAGGGTCTGAAATGAGCGACTGCCCAGACAGTGGCTAACATTTCCTTTTCTACTGTTGAGTAACGGGTCTCAGTGTCAGAAAGGGTTCTGCTAGCGTATGAGATTGGTCCATCATTACTATGTATCATTACTATCTAGTGAAAATACCGGTCCGATAGCGAAATTGCTGGCGTCGGTTGTTAAGGTAAATTGTTTTTTCAAATCGGGATACTGTAAGATTGATTGGTTGATTGCAAAGAAGAGTTTTTTGCATAATTCGAAGGTGGCTGTGAATTCGGAATCTATGATAACTGACTTTTTTCCTTTGAGTTGTTTTGTCAAAGGTTTAGTTATTTTAGCGAAATCTTTAATGAATTTCCTATAATAACCCAAGACGCCTAAAAAAGATTTGATTTATTTGGCGTTCTTAGGACATGGAAAAGCTTTTATGACTTCAATTTTGTTTGGGTTTGGTTTTACACCCTCTTGTGTTACCAAATGTCCCAAGAAATCTATTTCCTTACGTATTAAATTACACTTTGATGGTTGCATTTTTAGATTTGCTTTCTCGAGTTTTTCAAATACGGCTTTTATGTTTAGATTGTGCTCGTTGAGAGACGGGGAGAATATTATTATGTCGTCTAAATAGACTTAACAAAAGGTGCCTATCAATTCGCCAAGGACGTTGTCCATGACCCTTTCGAAGCTCGCTGGGGCGTTTTTGAGACCAAAAGGCATCCTTGTGAATTCTTAATGGCCGTTTTCTACTGAAAAAGCTGTTTTGCATGTGTCTTTTGGGTCCATCTCTATTTGGTGGAACTCACTCGCTAGATCGATGGTCGAGAAATACTCAGTTCTGCCAATTCTAGTATGTCGTTTATGTTGGGTATTGGGTATCTGTCTGAAATTGTTTTTTCGTTCAGTCTGCGGAAATCGATTACCAATCTCCACTTTTGTATATCAGTGCTGTCTGATTTTTTTTGGTACTACCCAAACTGGGGCGCTCCAATGTGAATGGCTATTTTTAATGATGTTTTGTTTTAACATCTTGTTTATTTGTATCTTTACCTCCTCTTTATGAGCAAAGGGGTATCTGTATGATTTTGTGTGAATGGGTAATGTGTCTGTCGTCGGTATATTATGTTTGAAGACGTTTGTAAATGACAAGTGGTTGGATTCGTCATGGAGGAGGTTTGAAAATGATTTCAATAGTTTAGAAAGAGCTTGGCGTTCCTCTGAATTGAGGTGCTCCATTTGTATCTGTATATCTACGCATTCATCTTTGTTCTGTTGGACGGTTTTTATTGAATGTGACATATAGAAATTTTCTGCGTTAAAATGCTCGATCTCTAGGGGTTGTTCTAAACAAAGAATTTGATCTTTATCAGACTCATTAACGACCTCTAAGGATCCTCTAAGTTAGTTCCCATTTTGTATGTTAGGGCAGTAGAAATCACCTTCGGTAATTTTAACAGGGAGTGGTAAACGCATTCTAGAGTGGGCTGGGATAGTATACGTATTTGTAATGGCACTTGTAGCTACCAGATTACATTTTTGGGGCAGCCTAAAAGGAGGCAACATTTCACACGCCGACACTAGAGTTGCACCCAGAGAAAGTGGAGAGAAAGTCGGGAAAGCGGCTTACAGCACAAAGCCTTAGTTCAAGGATTTTGGCGCCTTTCTCTCATCCCCTGTTAATAGTTTTCTTTTGATCTTGCCACCAAGGGCTCAGTCTTTTCCATTTGGTTGTTCACCTAACGAAGACGTATTATTTTCAAGTGCGTGAAAGTAAAAAGTTAAAGTCGCGCTGTGACAAAACTAATAATAAAACGACTGTGGAAAAGAAAATTTGGAGATTGGCAACCTCAATTAATTAATATATTGCCAGTGCCAAACAAAAGGGTGAGTCCGCGCAGGCCATGTAGTTGCTTTTGCTCTAGAAAAATCTTTTGTTGGCCAATGGTCTGAAAAATTCTTTTCGATTTTTTTTTGTTTCTCTTTTCGCAAACTTGATCGCAGGTTTGGCACCTAGTGATATATTCACTAATTCCTAAATATCTTTTGGATTTGGCTATGATGATAAAAAGTGGAGCCTAAGAGCGGCATGTCAAACAACCCCATTTATTTTCGCTAATTAGAGCGCTTAAAACATCAGCTGCTAAGAGAGCGCACTTGTACGCCAGTCCATGTTTGATCTATGCTCTATGCTTTGTTCCCTATTCTGATGGAAAAGAGCGCGCGAGGCTTGTGACCGTCGCTGCAGCGAGAGAGGCTAGTTGTCTGGAGCTTGGCGAGCGATTCGGACGGTGCCATCAAAATGCTCCAATTTTAATCGGAAAAACGGAGAAAACCCCGGGAAACGCTGCCCAAAAACTCGGATAATAAGTGGAAATTCCGAACAACCGTTCCGCTAAGAAAGCTGCAAACTCTCATAGTTTTTTTATTGTGTTAAGGCTCTCTCTCTTTAATATATAAAACGGCCAAAGGAAACGAAAAAAATGTATAAAATTTTACCGTACTATTTTTGTCTGCTAACGAAGCAAAACCAAAACCAAAAATGTTAATAAAGTGAGTTTAAACTTGAGTGCATTGAAATTTTCATATAAAAATCCCCTTTAAATTTTTGTGCTCTGGCTACGCCCATGAAGCAGTCCGTTGCAATTTTTTTGCTTTTAACCGCTACTTTTTCGCTATTCCTTCATTCGTTCATTCCATTTTTTTTGTGTTGAGCAGACCAGCGTGTGGTTGCTATACAGTCTCTCTCTCAAAAGTGAACATACTTAAGAGAGCATGTGCGAAAGGCTAATTGAAGTTTAAAGCAAATGTGGAAAAAAAGAGATAGAGAGAGCCATTGGTGAATTTTATTTGAGAGATGCTTATGTGTGTATGTGTTGATTAAAAATTATTTCACAGTAGCTGTTACCGCCTGGGAAAGCGCTTTCTTCGGAGGATGCAGAATTGAAAAACTGAGTAAGTGATCAGCTCTCTTTGGGCTTTTGCGTTTAAATCATATACATATACCTATGCACATAACTATCACCCATTGCTCTTAAGAGATGTGCCATTTTTGAGTCTCTTTAAAACTTCGGTTAATTGCAAAACAAATGCCAATGTGGATTCCATTTGAACTTCATGTATTTTTCTATGCAAATTAAATGAAAATTTCATGTTGGTTTATTTACCTTCAACATATTTTTTTTGGTAACTTAAATTTTGATACAATTTTAAATCTTAATAATATTAAATAATTTCGTAATTTTAAATAATTTTCCTTATAAAAATTACTGATGATATCAGATGAAGTATTTACTCCCATTTTTAATTATAGTTAAATTTATACGTTCTTAATGAAATTCCTTAAGTTTTAGTCCCTATATTTTTTATTTGTTTATTTTTATTTCTTTTGTGAGAACATGAATAATAGTCCTAATTATGTGCTTAAATACACCTTGTGTTAAAATGAATTTGTGCTAAATATTTTTGTGATGGGAGCCATGCGTCGGAAAGGGAAAATGAGATAAAGCAGGAAGGCTTTGTTAGGGATCACTAGGATGGATTGGCCTCTGGTCAATATTGGAAGCAAGTGATCATGGAAGGGTGGGCTTATGTGACTGCAACAACAGCAGCAGTCATCTCACGTCTTCGATTTCTTTTTGTTGCAATATGTCCCTATATATTTTCTACTACTTCTGTCGCTGTCTAAAATTCTGTATTGGTAGTCTGGTTAGAGTCTGAGATCTCGCTTTTTGCACGTGAATTATAGTTGTTTAAATAACCGAAGAGGATCGAGCACTCTGTTATTTTGGCCCATATAAAAGAACCACCCCATTTCTTGCCGACGAGACGGAAGCCGGAACAAGCACGTGCCCCCCAAAAGAAACATACACTTCCATCTGCTCGGCCATCAGATTTTCTGCTGGCAATTTCCTCGCGTAACTCGTTACATATTTGTGGTTGGGTTAATTTCGGTGGAAATATTTAGTTTTGTATGCGGCGTTTGTAAGGTTAGGTCGGCGAGGTTAATCTTTGCTTTGTGTTTAGTAAGAAAATCCATACCAAGAAGACCATTAAAATATGGATGAAATTTAAATAACAAGAATTTTACTGTACTTTGGTCATTTAGTTCATTGAACATTGGAAGGTTGGTATACTGTTTGATAGCGAAGCTATCTAGTACTGTACGTATGCTTATATCTGTTTCTAGTTGTTGTTTTTTCTCGTTTGGGACAAGAACAGGGTCAATGAATTAATATGTTGAACCAGTGTCGATCAAAAATTTGAGGGGTAGTGTTGGGTCTATTGGTGAAATCATTGTTACGTATGGTAGGGAGGTGCCATGAGTTTTTTTTATTTAGGTATCCGATTGGGGTGTCAAGGCTTTTTGTTGAAAATTTGCCTCGTCTTCTACATTACAAAGATATGCGAGTGGTGCCCCGTTTTGACGGTTAGAGGTTGTTAAAAGGGTTTGTACGAGATGAGTTTTGGTTATTATATTCTTTCCGTGAGTCTTGGCAAGCGTTGTTACGCTGTCCATTGTTGGTTTGTTTGTAATTGTTATCGCTTTTGCGATTGTCCTGGTAATTATTGTCCCTATTTCTTTGGTTATCTTGTTGATGGCGTTTTGCGTATGGTCTTTCGCGATCGTCAGTGTTCTTCCGATAATGGTCAGCGTGTTTATTGTTAGTTTGGGAGACGAAAGCTTGTTCCACTCGGCAAAGTTGATATGCCATGTCCACAATGGGCCGACACAGGGGGTTCATGTACCTGTTTGATGGCGTTGCCAGTAAGGCTCTTGGGTACCCAGAGTTTCCAGCAAGACTCATCAGCCACTTTTTCACCCACAGCATGTTCGGTGCGTCGGTAAATATACTTATCTACCACTTTAAGATCAGGAGTCTGAAGTTGATATGCCATCAGATGAAGTATTTACTCCCATTTTTAATTAAAGTTAAATTTATACGTTCTTAATGAAATTCCTTAAGTTTTAGTCCCTATATTTTTTATTTGTTTATTTTTATTTCTTTTGTGAGAACATGAATAATAGTCCTAATTATGTGCTTAAATACACCTTGTGTTAAAATGAATTTGTGCTAAATATTTTTGTGATGGGAGCCATGCGTCGGAAAGGGAAAATGAGATAAAGCAGGAAGGCTTTGTTAGGGATCACTAGGATGGATTGGCCTCTGGTCAATATTGGAAGCAAGTGATCATGGAAGGGTGGGCTTATGTGACTGCAACAACAGCAGCAGTCATCTCACGTCTTCGATTTCTTTTTTGTTGCAATATGTCCATATATATTTTCTTATACTTCTGTCGCTGTCTTAAATTCTGTATTGGTAGTCTGGTTAGAGTCTGAGATCTCGCTTTTTGCACGTGAATTATAGTTGTTTAAATAACCGAAGAGGATCGAGCACGCTGTTATTTTGGCCCATATAAAAGAACCACCCCATTTCTTGCCGACGAGCCGGAAGCCGGAACAAGCACGTGCCCCCCAAAAGAAACATACCCTTCCATCTGCTCGGCCATCAGATTTTCTGCTGGCAATTTCCTCGGGTAACTCGTTACAGTTTTATTTTAGTTATTTAAATAATTATTTGGCGCCCAACGTTTGAGGCCTTACCGGCAAGCCCCAATGATTTTGTTAATCACAAAACTTAGTGTTAATACCAGCTGACACTAAAACTCTCAGTTCTCTACTTGCTATCAATTTCTATCCCTCTTTTGTAGTTAAATCAAAATACCTTGGACTAAATACAAGCTTATAAATAGTGTATTGCCAGTTCTGTTTGTAATTTAACTGGGTTTTTATTAAGGTGTACTGGATACTCATAAATTCTTAATATTTTTTACGCCGTTACCTAAATGAACAATAGAAACTTTCCATTGTTATTTTTATTAAGGTGTTCTGGATACTCATAATGGATACTCATTATGACACCGTTACCCTAATGAAAAATGATAACTGTCCTTAATTATTGCTTATGTAAAGTTGGTCTTGGATACGGTTTATCTTGGCTATGGGCTGAGGCCACCGATCAACAAGCTCGGCAATAATTTTATTTTCTCGTTTGATGTTGTTGGATTTAGTATTACATGAAAAGTATTACCACTTTGTCAAACAGTTTCAAATCTTCAAATTTTCCTCTACAAGATTCTGACTTTGTAATAGCAATCCACTGCCAATTTAAAGTAGTGTGCTTGGATTAAAGTTTCTGGTTGTGACTGGAGGCTTACCGCAGCTATTTATTTAGCAGTGATATACGATTTCAGATCTTTCTATTCTTTATATTGCTAACAAAGAAAAATCTGCTGTTTTTCTCATCTATTCTGAACCGAGTGCATGGACTCCCTAATATTTTATGAAATATCTTTTTTGGTCAAATATTGAAAATTTCGTTTGGAATTGAGCTTTTAGCTGTCTATCTTTTTAATTGTTTTTATTGGAAAAAAAAAGCGTTTGAGTTTTTTATGCTTATTTTGAAAATTGCTTTTGAATTGATTTCTTATTCTTATTTTAATAGTTTTAATTTGGAATATATTTTTTTTATTATCATAATTTGGTTAATTGAGTTAAAATCATTATGCCTCTTACACGTAGCAACGAAAATTGAGCTCGCTGTGGGGAGACTAATCCCATATGTAACATTTGTAATACCGCAATTGAGTATCAAGCGCAAATATTAAGCACTAGCTGTGGCCATAGTTTCCATAGAGCTTGTTTCAACTCGATAAGCGGAAAGAAAAAAGTTTGTCCGGTGTGTAAGGAAAATCTACAGTCTTCACTTGCGTCTGAAGAAGAAAATTTAGAAATGGCGGCTGCTTCCCAAGTGCAAGATACTTGTCCAACTGGTGGAATTCCACCTGGTCCAAGTCCTTTTCCAGGTGTGGCAGAAATGCAACAAGCAATGATGGAGACCATGTCTGCCGTGTGCACTAGGCAAACAGAAGTGATGGCACAAGCAATGAACTTAGGTTTTCAAAGGATTGTATCCTCTCTATCAGGTCAAACGACCAATCAGCCACAAATCATACAAGATCGTCCATCGGGTTCTGCGTCAAGACGTATACAAACTCCGTCTACAGTGTTTCCACTAACCGATTCAATGTCTAGGCAATCTTCTATGGGTATGGATATACGTCCAGATAGAATAAGTCAAATTATGAGCGGTTGGAAGTTGAGATTTTCTGGTCAATCTGCAATGTCTGTAGATGAATTTATTTACCGTGCCGAGGCATTGACTAACCAATCCCTAGAAGGCAACCAAGAGCTTTTGTGTTGTCATATTAGTAATTTGCTGGAAGGCAGTGCAAGTGATTGGTACTGGCGTTTTCACAAATCTGCCCCGAATACTAATTGGCATACGTTGCGCGATGACATGCGAGTCCAATATAAGGATGTAAGAACAGATACAAATATTCGAGCTGCGATAGACAGGCGTAAATAAAAAGAAAACGAGTTTTTTGACGAGTTTTATGAGGCCATTGTTCTGCTCGCGGATAAATTATCGACTCCTTTAACAGAAGCAACCATGTTAGAATCTTTGCGAGCAAATCTTTTACCAGAAATTCAACATGAATTACTATTTCAATCCGTTGCGAATATCGCTCATTTGCGAATGTTGGTAAGAACGCGAGAAATTTTTGTTCAGACTGTACTCAAGCCACAGTCATTCAAACCACCATGCTATAGAGGATCAAACAGAAGGCGAGTCCGATAATAGTGGGGATGAACTTTCTGCTATAAACCTTACTTGCTGGAATTGTGGGGCAAGTGGACACCGCTATCAGGATTGTGGGGCCGAACGACGCATATTTTGTTACGGATGCGGCAAGGCAGACACTTACAAACCGACATGCAAAAAGTGTAATGGTTCAAAAAACCTCCTGCCACGTGCACTAGGGACCAGTGCACGCAAACAATTTGTCTCAAAGGCAACGAACACCGACTAGAGGAGCCTTGCATATCCTTTAGTTCAACCTTACCAGATTTAACACCCCTCCCAGATTTACAGTTTCCTTCACCTGTCACGTTGCTACCCATATCGCGAAAGCATACTCGTTCGCGTTCACGCTTAAAATCATTTCTTCGAAATCGGAAGGCCGAACGCCTAACTTTGTTATCAGCAGTAGTTGCGAAAATACAAGACATTCGACCTTATGCTGAAGTAGAGTTATTTGGAAGATCCATTAGTGGATTAATGGACACGGGAGCTTTTATAAGTTGTGTAGGTAGTAGTTTGGCAGAAGAGATAATTAAAACGGAAAAATATAAATCAATGAATAATTCAGTTCGCACTGCAGATGGAAAATCACAACCGATAGTGGGTAAACTTAGCACTCCTATATGTTTTCGGGGTGAGTCTAAACTCATTACATTATATATTGTCCCTTCACTGTCACAAGAGTTATATTTAGGCATAAACTTTTGGTCTGACTTTGATTTATTGCCAAGTGGCCTTGGTCAACGTAATACTGTGGCCGAATTGACAAGTTTAGAAGAAGACCAATACCGACCGCTTAGCGAAACCCAACAAGAATGTTTAAAATCCGCAATCTGCAGTTTTCCATCCTTTGCTGATAAAGGTTTGGGTAAAACCACCTTACTTTCACATAGCATTGATGTAGGTGATGCCAAGCCCATCAAGCAAAGGCACTATGCAGTTTCCCCTGCTATTGAGAAACTAATGTATGACGAGCTTGATCGCATGCTTGCATTAGGAGTGATTGAGGAATCAGAAAGCGCCTGGTCCTCTCCAGTGGTTTTGGTTAGAAAACCGGGAAAGGTTAGGCTTTGTATAGATAGCCGGAAAATGAATGAGGTCGCCCGTAAGGATGCGTATCCGATGCCTCTTATTGATGGCATATTAAGTAGGTTGCCCAAGGCAGAATTCATTTCAAGTATAGATCTCAAGGATGCCTATTGGCAAATCCCGTTGGAGCCTGAATCGAGGGACAAAACTGCATTCTCGGTGCCAGGACGAGCACTATACCAGTTCACGGTTATGCCGTTTGGACTTTCCAATGCGCCGGTCACAATGTCAAAATTGATGGATCGCATAATACCAGTGAATTTGAGAAATGAGGTTTTCATCTACCTAGATGACTTACTGATCATTTCAGACACTTTTGAGCGTCACATCGAGGTGCTGAAAACTATATCAGCAGAGTTGTTAAAAGCTGGCTTAACAATAAATGTGCAAAAGAGTAAATTCTGCGTGCAGGAAATGCATTATTTAGGGCACATAGTCGGCCGAGGCACCATTAAGATGGACGCAGTTAAAATTGATGCTATAAATAATTATCCTGCGCCTAAATCTCTGAAGCAACTTAGGAGATTCCTGGGAATGACAGGGTGGTATAATAAGTTTGTGAAAAACTTTGCTGCTATTGCGTCACCTTTAACAGACGCGCTAAAACGAAAAAATAAATTTGAGTGGTCCGATGCTGCAATCATGCCTTCCAAGCGCTCAAAGCTGAAATGTGTAAGGCACCTGTGCTCCATACTCCGAATTTTAATGAGCCTTTTTCTATTCACTGCGATGCCAGTCATACAGGAGTTGGGGGAGTTTTAATGCAGGTAGATTCCGAAGGAAACGAAGTACCGATAGCTTTTATGTCCAAAAAGTTGAATAAATGTCAAAGAAATTACACGGTCACAGAAAAAGAATGCTTGGCAGCCATATTGAGTATTAAAAAGTTTCGCGCTTATGTAGAAGGTCATCCGTTTACAGTGATAACGGATCACGCGTCTTTGAAATGGCTCATGTCCCAAGCCGACCTCAGTAGTAGATTGGCTAAATGGGCTCTTAAGCTACAAGGATATTCCTTTTCGATAAAGCATAGGAAGGGTAATCAAAATGTTTGTGACGAACCTTTTATTGCCGGCTTGCGCTCAGGGCAGTCGTGGCTCGCTCCAACAAATTTATAGAATGGAGGTTGGGATAAATGAATGCACTGTTTGTTTTCGGGTTTATATACACGTTTTTATTTGCCGCTTAGGTATAACTTAGGCTAGGCTTATTTAGATAGAAATGTTCCAGATGTTCCCCTGGGTACCTTTTCCCTAGTCCTGATCTGGCTCGGCCCGCTGGCACCACGATTCGTCTGACACACTGGCCGGTATTTCGCTCAGTTCGTCGACTCTCGTTTTAGTTCGCACAGCTCGCCCAGCCTGGTTTTAGACCCGATTGTTTTAACCCGTTGGGCCGACTCGCTGGCCTTACTTCCTCTGGCCCGCTTGCCTATCGCACAGCTCGCCGATTTGTGTCACTCGCACAGCTATGTTATACCGGCCCGCTTGCGTATCGCCAAGCTCGCCGTTTCCCTCTCTTAGGCTTAAGGTCTCTTCCCACTCACTCACTGGTTTCACTGGGGTTGCCTGCCACTGGTTTCCTACGAGGAGTTTTCTGGAGCCTCCTTTCCAGATCCTGTAGGTACCTCCGATCCTGATCCTGGGTTCTTTTCCTGTTTCCGTTCGCGTTACTTTTACCGACACTCGCTTTTAGAGACCGCACTGCTGCTCTGTCACGGGCACACTACTCCAGACTTGCGCCTGCCTTGTCCTTTTATTGGCTCTCCAAGGCCCCGCTTGCGGTCCGCCGGGGCCTCGGCTGGCGCCACACACCAATGGAATTTTCCATTCCCAAGACCCGTTAGCTTTGTGGTCGTTGACTTTGGCGAGAATGAGACAAATCTTTAGTCCACCTTGCCTCCTTGTCTTTGCTCTTCCTAACGGCATCTTCGTCGCCCAATTCGCCGCGCTTGCCTTCAGGTTTTCTTAACCCCTTCTCGCCTCCATGACATTCTTAACCTATGCTTAATATGACTTAACCACAACTTAAATACTACCATTCCGGCTTATAGCCATTTTAAATCTATTTTCGCCATTTGCTGGCTTATGTGAGAACTTACTAAAGTCCTCACATTTTCCCTTTTCTTCGGAACATTTAAAAATCCCCTTCTTGTAACGCCGCATAACTTTCAAATTCAAATAGTTCTATTCGCGCGCCCGCCATTCTTTCTTTACCTTGATGCGTATCCACTGCGCCGCCCGATGACTATCTATCGATTGAAATCTTATCGATATTTCTCGTGCTCGTTACTCGTTCCCCTCACGGTTACTTTCGATCTCCCATCCCCACTACCGGTACTTGAGTCAGCAAAGCTATTCAAACTATTTCCGCCAATTAACTTTAAGCCATCCTCAGCGCCACTTCCTGAAATTTCCCCCAACTATTGGCCAACATCCACCCCACCCCCTAGGTAAGCCTTTTGTTTTATTTCGGTTCTTCATATGTCTTGTTTATTTCTTTTTCCCTTTCTTTTTACCCGCGATTCTCGCTTCCCTCGCTTATCTCCACGAACACGCGAGTCCCGGTACGTCCCATCTTTACGCGGTAACGCCCTGAGGCTGTCGAAAATATGTGGGACCGTCTCCGATCCACTTGCTGTTCCCCAAACTTACGCCGCCTGCACAGCTCCTGCACCTCAGTCGGGCACTCTAGCAGCTGCAATTGGCGCCACCTGGCCGGCTTCCACGGCCCAGTTGTCCATTGTTGCCTCTGCGTTGCGGCCTCTTGGTCCAAAATTGGTGTCACGCCCGCGACTGGCGTCGCTACGGGTTCACCTCCCATTGACTGCGATCGCAACAAGGGTGGTGGTGGGCCTCTCTGTGGTTCCGGCTGTTGCTCTGGGCACGAATGCTGCCTGAGATAAATGGGCCTCCACTCTGATTGCTCCGTCTTCGGCTCTTGTTGTGGTCGCAGCCGTGGATCCCGTTCCTGTTGCGGCTGCTCGTTTGGCCTGGGCCACTCCCAAGGCCCTCGTTCTGCTTCGCCAGTTGCTGCCACAGGCGTCGGCTCCTGCTGTGGTTTCAGCTTCCCCAAGGGGGTGGTTTCCCCCATCCGGATGCCTGTGGTGGTTCTTCGGGCCGCCACGGGGAGTCACGGGAATCTCCTGGATTTGGATACCTCCCTTTTCACCTGGTACCACCACGTGTTCCCGCCAAGTCCATATCAAGGCCGCCTGATGTTCCCAAAACGAACCATGGAACACCGATCGTTTCATCCGGCTGATCACTGGCTCTTCCTCCTCCTGTCGAGGATCGGGAACTGCTTCAGATGGCGGCTCTGACTCTTCTGTGTCCGAGATGGTTATGATGTTTGGATCAATCCAAGTGGGACATGGTCTGGGTGTCGGTGGACGTTCACGGCGCCAAGTCGACTCTGGCTGTACCGGAACTGCACCGTCGGCTCCCTCTGCGTCGACTGCTTCAGCGTCGGCTGCTTCTGCGTCGGTCGCTACCCGTTCCCTCGGTTGGCCTCTCTCATGCTGCGGCAGGTCATCCGGGTCGTCCCTAGCCTGCAACTGGACCTCACCTGAATCTGTTTGCGTTGTGGGTGGTGACGCAACAGCACCCAGCGGGGAGGCTGCGCGTTCGGTAGGAGTTTGCCAGCCCTCGTCCATCGATTCGCTTTCCGACGATTGCGGTGAGCCATCAGAAGTTTGCCCGGAAGTCTCACCCATGGACCACGACGACACCGATGCCACTGACCCTGCCGACCTGATTGGGGAAGCATCCAACCGAAGCACATCCACAGGTCTTCTGCCAACCAACCTTCTCTTGGATTTACCGGCGTCATTTTGGTTTTCGCGCCGCTCCGCATTCGGGTTAGTGTGACGACTCCGTCCTCTTTTGGCGTTGCTCCGACTCAGGAACGGCAAGCGATTCCGGCCCTTGTGCTGTGCACGTTTCCGCATCTCCGTGATCACGTCTACTGGCTCTCGCCGCCGTTTCTCCGTTTCGCACACCTCGCCAGTTGTGTTACTGGCCCGGTGGCTGGGACAGGCTGGCTCGGCCGTAGACTTTCTTACCTTAGGGTTATCCTGGGCACGTGCTGAAACTTCAAACTTCATCTTCTCCATACTTCTGAGCCGCACTTCTTATTTCTTTGCTGACTTTTTCAAGACAAAGTATGCCATGCCCTTGAAATCTTTTTAAAGCTGAGCTCTGCTGCAAGTGGCTTACGCTGGCAGCGGCTCAAACGGCTCTTCATGGACAACGGTTGTCTGGCCATCGTACGTCTTTCTCGCACCCAACGACTCGGCTACCTGTCTCCTTCTGTCCCTTTTTTTTTCGCCGCAATTTAACCCTGTCTGGCCCTGTACCTTTTTTTACCCCATAGAGTTTTTTTTCTTGTTTTGTGTTTTTTTTTTTTTTTAAGTTAGTTTAGTTTTCCCTTTATTTTCCCTTATATATATATATAATGTTTATTTTTTTTTTGTTTTGACGAATATATTTGTTTTTGTTTTTACATATTTTTTTTTTTATTTTCACTGATCTAAAAACTATTTGTTTTGTTTTTTTTTCCCTTATATTTTTTTTTTTTTTTAAATAATTACTTTCACTGATCTAATATTTGTTTTTTTTTTTTTTTTTTTAATACTTAAAAACTATTTGTTTTGTTTTTTGACATTTTTTTTTTTTTTTGTTGTTTTTTCCTTATTATTTTTTTTTTTTTTTTGAAATAATTATTTTCACTGATCTAAAAACTATTTGTTTTGTTTTTTTTTCTTCTTATTTTTTTTTTTTAAATACTTAAAAATATTTGTTTTGTTTTTTTCCGTTTCCACATTTTTTTTTGTTTGTTTATTTCTGTTTGTTTTTTTTTTTTTGTTTTTAACCTTTTGTTCTTTTTTATTTTAAGTTTTCCGGCTGGTTTTTACTCGTCTTCCTCGTTGGTCATGGTGCGCTCCTGATCACTTGTGTTGCTTTTTGCATCCTCCTCTGCAGCGTAAAACGGTTTTAACCCACTTATGTGCGCAGTCCTTATACGACGCTTTCCTTTTCCTTGCAATTTGCAAATAACTGGTGACGAAAAACCTATTACCTTGAAAGGTCCATCGAATCTGGGTGCGAGCTTCGCTGCGAATCCCTCTGCAGCGTTTGACAACTTATGTTCCTTCACCCAAACTCTGTCACCGACTTTCGGTTTCCAGGGTCGACGTCGCAGATTATAATGACGAGCCTGGTCCTGGCTTGCCCGTTCTAAGTTCCTGCGAACCAACTCCCAAATTTCTTTTATTTTGACGGCCTTATCTTTTACCTCTTGTACTGGTTGCCCTGTTCCCACAATTGTTTCATCAAAAAGAGCCTTCGGCAACCTTGGCTCTCGTCCCTGCGTGATAAAGGCTGGGCTGTAACCGGTGGATTCGGAGACGCTGGAGTTTATTGCCAACGTCAGTTCTGGCAATGCTTCATCCCATGACCGCTGGTCCTGTCCGGCAAACTGCGACACCATAGTCTTCACTGTGCGATTGGTACGCTCCGTCGGATTCTCCTGTGGAGTATATGGTGCGGTATACTGTAAGGTTATTCCTAGTTCTTGTATGAACTGCGTGAAACCCTTGCTCGTAAACTGAGCTCCGTTGTCGGTTATCAGTCTCTTTGGTACCCCGAACCGAGCTACGATTCGCTCCCTAAATGCCCTTTGTAGCGCCGAGGCAGTAGCCTTTCTTAATGCCACCAGCTCTGTCCACTTGGAAAATTTGTCCATCATAACCAATAAAATAGTGTTCCCTTGTCTTGACCTTGGCAAGGGTCCCACAAAATCGGCACAGACTGTTGCCCATGGTTCCTCTGGGATTTGGGTTAGCATTTTCCCAGCTGGTTGCAGTTGGCTTGCTTTATATCGCTGACATGTTGCACATCTGTTTACGTAGGCTCTGGTGTCTCTATGCATCCCGGGCCAGTAGTATCTATTTGCGATGGTTTTCCGGCTACCATTATGCGCTGCAGCTGGCGAATCATGGTTTTCTTCCAACACTCGCTTCCGTTGATTGGTTGGTACGCATAATTTCCAGGCTACCACATCCTCATTTCCTGCTCGATGTGGAATATGGCGATACACATTCTCACCCTCGATCAAAACATCTGGAAATTTTTGCGGGTTGGCCTTAATGTTCTGGAACAACTGCTGTATCCAACTGTCGCACACAGTTGGTGGTAGTTCATTTACTCCAGCAACTTGTCTGCAGGTCTCCTCCTGGATTGGTTGCCGTGACAAAGCATCGGCCACCACATTTAATTGGCCTTTACGATATTTCACCTCGAAATCGTATTGCTGCAATTCCAATGCCCATCTTGCAATTCTTCCAGACGGGCTTTCAATAGTATTCAACCATTTGAGAGCCATGTGGTCGGTGACAACTGTAAAATGATATCCTTCCAGATATGGTCGCAATTTCCGAATGGCCCAAACTATCGCCAAACATTCTTTTTCGGTGGCTGAATAGTTCCTTTCAGCTCCATTTAGTGTCCTGCTCGCGTACGAAATCACACGTTCGCCATTTTTCCCAATTTGAGTGAGGATGGCTCCAATTCCGTAATCACTTGCATCTGTTTGCACTATGAACGGTTGTTCGAAATCTGGGCAAGTTAACACTGGATCTGAAGTCAGTTTTCCCTTTACCTCTTCGAACGCCCGCTGCCTTTCAGGTGTCCATTCCCATTTTGTCCCTTTCTTTAGGAGTGCGCTTAACGGATGCACCAGCGTTGCAAATCCTGGTACAAAGCGTCTATACCAGGAAGCAACTCCCATGTATTGGCGAAGTTCCTTGACGTTTGTGGGTGGCTTTAATTCCGCTATTGCTGCTACTTTCTCGGGATCGGTACGAATGCCTTTATCCGTTACTAGGTGGCCCAGATATTTTAATTCCTTTTTCAAAAATTCGCATTTGTCCTGATTGATTTTCAAGTTTGCTGCCTGCAGTCGCCGGAATACTTCCTTCAAGTTGGCCATGTGCTCCTCCAGCGTTTTCCCAATTACTATAATATCATCTAAGTAGGCAAATGCTTTTGGCATCATGTCTGGGCCAATTACTTTATCTAATGCCCTTTGAAAGGTGGCTGGTGCCGAAGTAAGTCCAAATGGCATAACACGCCATTGAAATAGACCTTTGCCAGGCACTGTGAATGCAGTTAACGCTCGACTTTCCGCTTCCATGGGGATTTGCCAATATCCATCCTTCAGATCCAGACTGCTTATGTAACGGGCCTCTCTCAATTGTTCTAAAATATGGTTTATTCTTGGTAACGGATATGCATCCTTTATCGTCCGCTCGTTAAGATCACGAAAATCCATACACAGCCTCCATTTTCCTGTTTTCTTCGATACCATAACTATAGGTGCACTGTGTGGACTATTCGACGGCTCGATACACCCTTTAGCCAGGAGTTCTTCCACTTGCAAATTTATTTCCGCTTGCATCTTCGGGTTCTTCGGGAAATATCGTTGCTTAATTGGCCGGTCATCCTTAACGACTATGCGGTGTTCTGTCACTGTAGAAGTTCCAGACATTTTATCGAAAACAGCCAATTCCTTTTCTAAGAATAGTTTTATTTTGGTTTGTTCTGATCGATCTGTTTCTTTTGGAATTTCATTTCCTATTTCCACTGCAACTGTCAGTTTTTCCTCCAACCAACCGTTCCTCCTTCCCCGCTGGGGAATTTTAATAACGTGACCTCCACAGGACAGTTCTACGCCCATTCTTACCAAGAAGTCCCATCCCAATACTAGGGCATCTATAATTCCTGGCATTATTAAAAGATTGATTTTAATCCGGTGTTTTCCAAATGCAACTTCCGCCTCCAGTGACTTTAAAATGTTGCTTCTCCTGCCATCCGCTAATTTCACTTGTCTCCTCGTCTCAACAAAACATCCTTCATCTCGCAATTATTCAGCTAATGACTGGCTAATAAAACAGGTCGTAGCCCCAGTATCTACAGTGGCCTTGACTTCTTGTTTACCTATTCGCACAGTAGCAGTCAATTTCTCTCCTTCATCCCTCAGATTTCCGATTAACTTTGAGAGACGGTTTCTGGCGACACCCGCTCGTCCCTCGTGCTCCGGGGTCGTCGGTCGTTTCCCGTTTGTCTGCAACAACTTTGTGTGCGTACGCCTATTTTTCCACAGTGCCAGCAAAAATCTATTTGTGCGTTTCTGCACTCCCGCGACCAATGTCCTAGCTGTCCACAACGTCTGCATGCTTGAGCTGGGTTCGCAACGAAGGAATAACCCATCTGCCCACTCCTTGGCGCTGGTTGCGGACTGGTCTGACTTTCTTCCATGCACCTCCTACACGCTTCCACTCTCCCAGCTGCAGAATTCGAAACTAGTCCGACATTATTTCTTGTGTGTCTATTTTCATCCCAAAATTTTTTTTGATCATTCTCCAGCGTTTCAAATTCGTCTGCCAATTCCATGAGATTATCTAATGTTGTGCAGTCGTATGGGCGCACGAACATTCTAAGTGTTGGTGTGCTGTTGTCGTGGATGATGAGTAACTGTTTCTCGGGTGTCAACCGTAGTGGACGCATTAGGGTTTGCATCTCTACCATGTAAACCTTGAATGTTTCTCCTAATCTCTGTTTTCTCGTTGTAACTTCCTGTTCCAATTTGGAAAAATAATCCCGAGGCAGAAAATATCCCTGGAAGCTTGCAACAAATGCCTCCCAAGTAGTCCATTGCCTATTGTTTGCAATGTACCAGTTTAGTGCCATTCCTTTAAGTAACTCTGGCATTGCCCTGGGGATCATATTTAAGTTTAATCCGTACGTTATCGCAGACCACTCTACTCTTTCCAGAAATTCGAAAGGTTTTCCCTTTCCATCAAAGTTGAAACCCCATTCCCGCACTTGTTTTGCCACTTTGGGGTAATCTCCCATGTGGATGGGTTGTGAGGGTTGGTTATTTAGTTGCAACGGCGCTGCTCGAACCGCCGGTACATTTTCTTGTTCTACCGCGGTGTGGCCGTGTAAAGATGATTTTCGCATCTCCGGAATTGATAATTCGGCAAGTGCAGATATGGTTGGTTTTGGTTATATCCTTCCATGTCTTTTGGAAAGTTCTTCGATCGTAGGTCCTATTTTGAAATCTGCTTCCATTTTTTGGGCCCATTCACCAAATACTTTCCTCATCTCCTCCACTGTTCCCCCCATTTGAACACCGAATTCCTGTCCATATTTAACGAGCTCCTCCTTTTTGAGGTAATAAACCCACGCACGTACCATATTATTATTTTTTTATTAAACCCTGTCAACAGTCTCACTATCCCAAAAACCACGTTGGGCGCCAGTTGTGACGAACCTTTTATTGCCGGCTTGCGCTCAGGGCAGTCGTGGCTCGCTCCAACAAATTTATAGAATGGAGGTTGGGATAAATGAATGCACTGTTTGTTTTCGGGTTTATATACACGTTTTTATTTGCCGCTTAGGTATAACTTAGGCTAGGCTTATTTAGATAGAAATGTTCCAGATGTTCCCCTGGGTACCTTTTCCCTAGTCCTGATCTGGCTCGGCCCGCTGGCACCACGATTCGTCTGACACACTGGCCGGTATTTCGCTCAGTTCGTCGACTCTCGTTTTAGTTCGCACAGCTCGCCCAGCCTGGTTTTAGACCCGATTGTTTTAACCCGTTGGGCCGACTCGCTGGCCTTACTTCCTCTGGCCCGCTTGCCTATCGCACAGCTCGCCGATTTGTGTCACTCGCACAGCTATGTTATACCGGCCCGCTTGCGTATCGCCAAGCTCGCCGTTTCCCTCTCTTAGGCTTAAGGTCTCTTCCCACTCACTCACTGGTTTCACTGGGGTTGCCTGCCACTGGTTTCCTACGAGGAGTTTTCTGGAGCCTCCTTTCCAGATCCTGTAGGTACCTCCGATCCTGATCCTGGGTTCTTTTCCTGTTTCCGTTCGCGTTACTTTTACCGACACTCGCTTTTAGAGACCGCACTGCTGCTCTGTCACGGGCACACTACTCCAGACTTGCGCCTGCCTTGTCCTTTTATTGGCTCTCCAAGGCCCCGCTTGCGGTCCGCCGGGGCCTGGCTGGCGCCACACACCAATGGAATTTTCCATTCCCAAGACCCGTTAGCTTTGTGGTCGTTGACTTTGGCGAGAATGAGACAAATCTTTAGTCCACCTTGCCTCCTTGTCTTTGCTCTTCCTAACGGCATCTTCGTCGCCCAATTCGCCGCGCTTGCCTTCAGGTTTTCTTAACCCCTTCTCGCCACCATGACATTCTTAACCTATGCTTAATATGACTTAACCACAACTTAAATACTACCATTCCGGCTTATAGCCATTTTAAATCTATTTTCGCCATTTGCTGGCTTATGTGAGAACTTACTAAAGTCCTCACATGTTGTCCCAGATGCATTATCCCGGGTATATACTCCCGATTTATCCTCGCTAAGTTCAAGCGAAGTTATTGTAGATCTAGAGTCAGATCAATTTGAAGCTGCTGATTATGCAAGCTTGCGAGCAAAAATATTGGGAAACCAAACTCAGACTCCTGATCTTAAAGTGGTAGATAAGTATATTTACCGACGCACCGAAAAATGAAAAAGTGGCTGATGAGTCTTGCTGGAAACTCTGGGTACCCAAGAGCCTTACTGGCAACGCCATCAAACAGGTACATGAACCCCCTGTTTCGGCCCATTGTGGAATAAATAAGTAGTTGGAAAAGCTTAGAAGATATTTCTTTTGGCCAAATCTATTGTCTGATGTCAAAACGTTTATAAATAATTGTGAAGTGTGCAAATGCACAAAACACCCAAATCAAACCCTAAGGCCACCGATAGGGAAAACACAAGAAACGCATAGGTTTTTCCAGAAATTATTTGTTGATTTTTTGGGTCCGTATCCGCGCAGTCGGTCAGGAAATATTGGAATTTTTATTGTTCTTGATCATTTTTCAAAATTTCCTTTTCTCAAAACTGTGAAAAAATTTACTGCGGAAGAAATTATTCCCTATATGAAGAGCGAACTGTTCCATTGTTTCGGTACTCCCGAAGTGATTGTGTCGGACAACGGCGTTCAATTCAAGTCAAATATGTTTAACTTCCTGCTGGATAAGTATGGCGTGCAACATACGGGGGGGATTTTGTAATGGCACTTGTAGCTACCAGATTACATTTTTGGGGCAGCCTGAAAGGAGGCAACATTTCACACGCCGACACTAGAGTTGCACCCAGAGAAAGTGGAGAGAAAGTCGGGAAAGCGGCTTACAGCACAAAGCCTTAGTTCAAGGATTTTGGCGCCTTTCTCTCATCCCCTGTTAATAGTTTTCTTTTGATCTTGCCACCAAGGGCTTAGTCTTTTCCATTTGGTTGTTCACCTAACGAAGACGTTTTATTTTCAAGTGCGTGAAAGTAAAAAGTTAAAGTCGCGCTGTGACAAAACTAATAATAAAACGACTGTGGAAAAGAAAATTCGGAGATTGGCAACCTCAATTAATTAATATATTGCCAGTGCCAAACAAAAGGGTGAGTCCGCGCAGGCCATGTAGTTGCTTTTGCTCTAGAAAAATCTTTTGTTGGCCAATGGTCTGAAAAATTCTTTTCGATTTTTTTTTTGTTTCTCTTTTCGCAAACCTGATCGCAGGTTTGGCACCTAGTGATATATTCACTAATTCCTAAATATCTTTTGGATTTGGCTATGATGATAATAAGTGGAGCCTAAGAGCGGCATGCCAAACAACCCCATTTATTTTCGCTAATTAGAGCGCTTAAAACATCAGCTGCTAAGAGAGCGCACTTGTACGCCAGTCCATGTTTGATCTATGCTCTATGCTTTGTTCCCTATTCTGATGGAAAAGAGCGCGCGAGGCTTGTGACCGTCGCTGCAGCGAGAGAGGCTAGTTGTCTGGAGCTTGGCGAGCGATTCGGACGGTGCCATCAAAATGCTCCAATTTTAATCGGAAAAACGGAGAAAACCCCGGGAAACGCTGCCCAAAAACTCGGATAATAAGTGGAAATTCCGAACAACCGTTCCGCTAAGAAAGCTGCAAACTCTCATAGTTTTTTTTATTGTGTTAAGGCTCTCTCTCTTTAATATATAAAACGGCCAAAGGAAACGAAAAAAATGTATAAAATTTTACCGTACTATTTTTGTCTGCTAACGAAGCAAAACCAAAACCAAAAATGCTGATAAAGTGAGTTTAAACTTGAGTGCATTGAAATTTTCATATAAAAATCCCCTTTAAATTTTTGTGCTCTGGCTACGCCCATGAAGCAGTCCGTTGCAATTTTTTGCTTTTAACCGCTACTTTTTCGCTATTCCTTCATTCGTTCATTCCATTTTTTTTTGTGTTGAGCAGACCCGCGTGTGGTTGCTATACAGTCTCTCTCTCAAAAGTGAACATACTTAAGAGAGCATGTGCGAAAGGCTAATTGAAGTTTAAAGCAAATGTGGAAAAAAAGAGATAGAGAGAGCCATTGGTGAATTTTATTTGAGAGATGCTTATGTGTGTATGTGTTGATTAAAAATTATTTCACAGTAGCTGTTACCGCCTGGGAAAGCGCTTTCTTCGGAGGATGCAGAATTGAAAAACTGAGTAAGTGATCAGCTCTCTTTGGGCTTTTGCGTTTAAATCATATACATATACCTATGCACATAACTATCACCCATTGCTCTTAAGAGATGTGCCATTTTTGAGTCTCTTTAAAACTTCGGTTAATTGCAAAACAAATGCCAATGTGGATTCCATTTGAACTTCATGTATTTTTCTATGCAAATTAAATGAAAATTTCATGTTGGTTGATTTACCTTCAACATAAGTTTTTTGGTAACTTAAATTTTGATACAATTTTAAATCTTAATAATATTAAATAATTTCGTAATTTTAAATAATTTTTCTTATAAAAATTACTGATGATATCAGATGAAGTATTTACTCCCATTTTTAATTATAGTTAAATTTATACGTTCTTAATGAAATTCCTTAAGTTTTAGTCCCTATATTTTTTATTTGTTTATTTTTATTTCTTTTGTGAGAACATGAATAATAGTCCTAATTATGTGCTTAAATACACCTTGTGTTAAAATGAATTTGTGCTAAATATTTT
The DNA here is from genome assembly GCA_018904225.1 of Lordiphosa mommai. Lineage (NCBI taxonomy): Eukaryota > Metazoa > Arthropoda > Insecta > Diptera > Drosophilidae > Lordiphosa > Lordiphosa mommai. The sequence goes on along the minus strand of JAEIFT010000002.1, from coordinate 445,845 downwards.
TGTGATGGGAGCCATGCGTCGGAAAGGGAAAATGAGATAAAGCAGGAAGGCTTTGTTAGGGATCACTAGGATGGATTGGCCTCTGGTCAATATTGGAAGCAAGTGATCATGGAAGGGTGGGCTTATGTGACTGCAACAACAGCAGCAGTCATCTCACGTCTTCGATTTCTTTTTTGTTGCAATATGTCCCTATATATTTTCTACTACTTCTGTCGCTGTCTAAAATTCTGTATTGGTAGTCTGGTTAGAGTCTGAGATCTCGCTTTTTGCACGTGAATTATAGTTGTTTAAATAACCGAAGAGGATCGAGCACGCTGTTATTTTGGCCCATATAAAAGAACCACCCCATTTCTTGCCGACGAGACGGAAGCCGGAACAAGCACGTGCCCCCCAAAAGAAACATACACTTCCATCTGCTCGGCCATCAGATTTTCTGCTGGCAATTTCCTCGGGTAACTCGTTACATATTTGTGGTTGGGTTAATTTCGGTGGAAATATTTAGTTTTGTATGAGGCGTTTGTAAGGTTAGGTCGGCGAGGTTAATCTTTGCTTTGTGTTTAGTAAGAAAATCCATACCAAGAAGACCATTAAAATATGGATGAAATTTAAATAACAAGAATTTTACTGTACTTTGGTCATTTAGTTCATTGAACATTGGAAGGTTGGTATACTGTTTGATAGCGAAGCTATCTAGTACTGTACGTATGTTTATATCTGTTTCTAATTGTTGTTTTTTCTCGTTTGGGACAAGAACAGGGTCAATGAATTAATATGTTGAACCAGTGTCGATCAAAAATTTGAGGGGTAGTGTTGGGTCTATTGGTGAAATCATTGTTACGTATGGTAGGGAGGTGCCATGAGTTTTTTTTATTTAGGTATCCGATTGGGGTGTCAAGGCTTTTTGTTGAAAATTTGCCTCGTCTTCTACATTACAAAGATATGCGAGTGGTGCCCCGTTTTGACGGTTAGAGGTTGTTAAAAGGGTTTGTACGAGATGAGTTTTGGTTATTATATTCTTTCCGTGAGTCTTGGCAAGCGTTGTTACGCTGTCCATTGTTGGTTTGTTTGTAATTGTTATCGCTTTTGCGATTGTCCTGGTAATTATTGTCCCTATTTCTTTGGTTATCTTGTTGATGGCGTTTTGCGTATGGTCTTTCGCGATCGTCAGTGTTCTTCCGATAATGGTCAGCGTGTTTATTGTTAGTTTGGGAGAGGAAAGCTTGTTCCACTCGCAAAGTTGATATGCCATGTCAAGGGTGGAGGGTCGGCCAGTCCTGATAACGAACTTAAGTAGTTCTCGGAGTCCAATTTGGATGAAAAATCAGTGTTATAACGATCTTGTGTGCTAGTTAGAGATATCAATTGATCTCTCAATCTAGCAATGCCAAAGTATAACTGTCCGATAGTTCAACCCTCGGGGAAAGTTTGGATTCCCCTAATCAACATTGCTTCTGTTTTCTTGGGGGCATACGTGGTCCGTAAGTTAGTTTTTATCTCTTCCCTGAATTCTGTTTCTAATAGCTCTTAAGAGTAATAGTCCGTAAGGCGTTTGGTCTGCGCCACGAACTAACATAATTATCTTTTCGACACTTTTGATAAAAGTTTTTAGATCTCCTGGGGGCCCTTCGTAGATAGGTAGTTGGTTAATAAAAGCGAGAAGATCAGGGGGTGAAAGAGTAGTAGAGATAGTGGTAAGGTTTGTGACGGTGGCACTAAGAGGTGTGCCAGATCTAGGTGGGGTTTCCATGGTGTTTCTGATATTTCGTGCCGGACTTGCAATGGATTCAACCTCTTCTATTACTGGTAGAGGACTGCTTCTAAGCCCAAAGCTAGTCTTTTGTATTGTAACAGCTACTTTCTTTGAGATTGGTTTGTAAAAACTTAGAGTTTAATGCGAAATAGGAAAATGTAATATGTATGACTATTGAAGTAAGTAGTTGTTATTATGTGTTTTTTGTGTTTGTGTTTTCTTTGTTTTTCCCTTTACTCCTTAAAATTACTTATTCTACGTTGGGGATTGTTGATTGTTTCTGTTGTTGTTGTTGTTGTTCTCTTTGTTGGGCCAAACGTGGCCCACAGTTTATAAACATAATTTTAATCTTACTTAAAGTCTTGAATACCCATTATATTTCGTGAAACTCTTTTATTTGTAATTTCTTACAATAATCTTATGTTAAGAATCACCCTAGTGTTCTCTGAGTTCCTTTTAGCTTACTGTAAAAGTTCTCTCGCTAGCTGCGACTAGCTCACACTTTGAAATATTAAAACAGTTCTTTGCAAGCGATCGAGCGAAATGGTTGTGCCTCATTGCGTTGGTTGGAAATTGGACTAACGTGGTTTTGTCAAGCTTCACCCCCACCCCTTAGATCTCGTGCAGGATAGGAAAACGCTCCTGACCTTACATTCTGGCGCCCAACGTGGGGCAGTGGATTTTAAGTTTCACGCAATCATCTCCAAATGCTATAATTTTATTGCATTATCTGGAAAAATTTGGACCTTTGGATCAAGGAATGATCGTTTATTGCACGCATTGCAATCGCCCTGCCTCCCCTCGCTGACGCATCGCCGACCCAGCATTGCAATCGCATCGCCCTGCGACCCCCCGCTGTCGCATCACTCTGGAAAAGTTTTTGGTTGCTAGCATTTTCATCGCCTTGCGTCCCCTCGCTGACGAAGGATAGATCTTCTGTGCCGCCCCTCGCTGCCGCACAGTCAAAGTTCCATCAAAATTTCCCTACGTGACCATCCAGTGCTCACCCCGCGACCCCTCGCCGTCGCTTTGTCGAATTTTGTCTTCGTCTTGTCTTGTCTTCGTCTTCGCTTCGTATTTTTGGTCTCTCTCAGCTACACATCAAATTGCGCAGTAGACACACATACAGACAAGAAATTGGTTTTGAGCGCAAATCAACTCTCTTTGCCACTCAATTCGTCTTTGCTTTGATCAACTCAACATTTCGTGCTGGCAACGCTGCTACAACACATAAGAACACAGAAGAGCAAAAAACTACAAAATTTCGAAAAGGAAGGAAATATTAAATTAATTTAATTTTTGGACATCAAAATGACTTTGGAAAAGTTAAAACAACAACGTGCTAATATTCGTCGGAATATTACTCGGATTCGCAACATTGTGGATCCAGATCAGGCCGCAGAGCCACAGGCAGCAGACGAGTTGCAGTGTCGGCTTGGAATATTGGAAGCCTATTTCAAGCAGCTAATGACGGTCCAATCCAGTATTTAAGATCTGGATTCAAATGACACAGCTCGTGGAGAAATTGAAGATTCATACATTTTCACCAAGTTGGCCATCAAGAGGCAGCTTGGAGAAGACCTTTAACAGAACAACTCTGGCTATATGGATGCTTTGCCTGTGCCCATGCCTATGCCCATGGCGGCCTCATCAATGAAATTACCTAGAGTTGCGCTTCCTACGTTTGATGGCAAATATGCAGAATATAAAAATTTCATTTCTCTGTTTAGCCAAGTTATCGACCAACAAACGTGTATCACACCTATTGAAAAGTTCAACCAGCTGATCAGCTGTTTGAAGGGAGCTGCCTTGGAAACAGTTAAGGCTTTTCAAGTGACGTCCGAGAATTATCCCAAAGCACTTCAACGTTTAAAGGAACGCTATGACAATCCAACATTGGTATTTTTGGATAATATCAATTCGTTGTTCCAGTTGCCCAGTGTCAACAAGTCCAATAGCCAACAGCTTCGGAGCCTCATCGATAATGCCTCAGCGCTATACAATTCTTTAAAGTCACTTGGGGATGAGTCGCAAATTGCTCAAGCCATGCTGATATTCGTAATTATGGAGAAGGTTGATCAAGGGACCAAACGCAAGTGGAACGAATCCTTGGATTTTGCAGATTTGCCAACATGGAATTTGTGTGTCCAAGTAGTGGAGAGACATTGTCAATACTTGGAGTCCTCTGGCCAGACGGAAGCTCAAGCAAATCGAGTGCCAACTTCTGGTAAACCACGGAACCAGCCGACACCACGTTAAGGGCTATCATTTAAGTGTACCAATCAAGTTTGTGTTCTTTGCTCCAGTTCGGATCATCGAATGGTTCGTTGCCAGCAGCTCAAAGACATGTCCGTAGAGCAACGCTATGAGGCTGTGAAGCGCCACTCACTATGTCTGAATTGTTTTGGAAAGGGACATCAAGCTTCGAAGTGTCCATCCACACAAAAATGTCGCGTGTGTGCTCGCCCGCACCACACTTTGCTGCACCGGGAGAGTACTCAACCAAGGTCAGCATATATTATACCCGTGCCCTCAGCGGCTCAGTCTCAATCGCATGTGGCAGCTCCATCCGAAGGCGCTGTTGCACATACTCATATGAACAAACCCTCAGAGTAGGTAATTTTGGCCACTGCCATAGTTTTGGTTCGCGACGCATCTGGAGGCTATAGAATTGGTCGAGCCTTGCTGGATTCGTGCTCGCAAGTTCACTTTATTTCGGAAGAATTCGCTCAAGCCCTACGTTTACCAAAACTTAAACGTAACATGAAGATTTGCAGCATTGGTGACTCACACAGCCACATTAAGTTCGGAGCATCTACCACCATCAGATCCCGTTTGGAAACTTGCGAGTTCTCACTTGACTTTTGCGTAACTTCGCATATTGCTTATCAGCCCGACACAGATATTGATACTTCGTCATGGAATTTGCCTCAAAATGCACCACTAGCTGATGAGCAATTTTACAAAACTCGCCGAATTGATTTGCTTATTGGAACTGAAACCTTTTTGAAATACTTTCAGTTGGTCAAATCAAGTTAGGTCCTGGTCTGCCCACGCTGCAGAAAACGTTACTTGGATGGATTGTCTCTGGACGCTACGAGAGTCCCCATTGTTCTATCTCACACAGCTTTGTCCTGTCCCTAGAGGAGTCCATAAACAAAAATATGGATAAACTATGGCGTATAGAAGATGTTAATGTGCCATCAGAAAAACTCACACCGGAGCAACGCCAGTGCGAGCAAGTATTCACTCAAACTGTTAAACAACAATCAGATGGCAGAATCACAGTTCGACTACCCTTCAAGGATGATCCTAGTTTTCTGGGCCATTCTTTTGAGACGGCTAAAAGAAGATTTGAGGCGTTAGAAAGACGCTTAAATCGCACACCCGAAGTCAAGGCATCCTACGTGGAATTTATGATGGAGTTTGAAAAGCTCAATCACATGAGCTTGGTGGCCACACCAAACCTGGAGGAGCCACATTATTATATTCCTCACCACTGTGTGTTCAAGATGAACAGCACATCGACCCGGTTGAGGGTAGTGTTTGATGCGTCCAGTCAAACTTCAACTCAAAAGTCACTCAACGACGTATTAATGGTAGGGCCAACCATCCAGACAGAGTTGTATATGCTGCTTCTTCGATTCCGGATGTACAGATATTCAATTACGGCTGATATTGTCAAAATGTTCCGACAAGTACTGATTGACCCAAATGACCGTAAATTTCAATATGTTCTTTGGAGAAATTCCCCAGATGAGAAGCTGTGTACCTATGAGCTGAACACAGTCACCTATGGAACGGCTGCTGCCCCGTTTTTGGCAATACGTGCCATGATGAATTTAGCTGATCTTCATTCAAACAGCAGCAAGCCTGGAGCCGATGCCATCAAGTTATCTTTTTATGTAGATGACTTTCTGTGTGGACATGATTCTGTGGATGGTCTACGGCAGCTAAAGGCAGAGGTTATCGAGATCCTTGGAAAAGGAAAATTTGAACTGGCAAAATGGCACTCGAACCATCCCGAATTTGTTGACGACATCACTGTAAAGAATTTGAATTTGGAGGATACAGCCGTCACAAGCACGCTGGGATTAGCCTGGGACCAGCGGCAAGATGTGTTCCTGTTCGCATTTCAGCCAAGAAGACATTTGGTTCCGTCACCAAACGTACCATATTATCTTTGGCGTCATCGCTTTTTGACCCATTGGGTTTGGTATCACCTGTGGTCATTGTTGCAAAAATAATTATACAAGAGCTATGGCTGTTAAAGTTGGAGTGGGATGAGGCCATCCCACAGCACATGCATCAAGCTTGGACAAGCTTCTTGGAATCATTATCATCGCTGGAGTCATTGAAAATACCACGCTATTGTCTGCAGCCAAATCCTCAAGAACTTCAATTGCATGGATTTTGCGACGCATCCATTCGCGCTTACGGATGTTGTGTATACGCGCGCACTGTGGATGGCGATGGCAAGGTTAGGATACAGCTGATAACTTCCAAGTCCAGAGTTGCACCAACACGAAAACTCTCTGTCCCAAAATTGGAATTGGCCGCTGCTCACCTGTTGGCGCTACTATTTACCAAAATCAAAGAAGTTTTCTCAACCGAATATACCACTTTTCTTTGGAGTGACTCGCAGACCGTTCTGCATTGGATTCAGCAACATTCGGCAACCCTGTCCACATATGTTGGGAACCGAGTTTCCGATATACAAGAAAACACGTCAAATTGTATATGGAGATATGTGCCAATTCGTTTCAATCCGGCCGATTTGGTATCCAGAGGATCTACGCCTTTGGAATTGCAAGACTCAAATTGGTTTGAGGGGCCGGCATTCCTCGTACAGAGTTCTAATCATTGGCCAATTGACACTCGGCATGAAGTTGATCTCGAGATGGTGAACCTCGAGAAGCGGAAGTCAGTCTTCAAGATTTCAGTGAAGCGCAGTCGCCTATTGGAATTCCTTCAAGATGTTAGTTCACATCGTCGCTGTTTGAATATTGTTGCATGGATGTTACGTTTTGGCTGGCGTATCACCAAAAAAGTCGCATCATTTGATACCCAATCACCTGGTCCAGAAGAGCTGCAACGTGCTCTCCATTGTATAGTATGGAACGTACAGCAGCAAAACTTTGCTGAAGAAATAAGTGCACTTCGCAAAGGCCAACAAGTATGTTATCATCTCAAATTTCTTAATCCGTTTTTGCAGTCCACAGACGGATACATGTTGATGAAAGTTGGAGGGCGTCTTGAATTGGCAGACGTTCCTGAGGCAGTAAAACACCCTATACTGCTTCCCAGCAAAGATGATTTTGTTCGGAAATATGTGCAGTTCCTTCATCTACAAAACTACCACGCAGGACCAAAGGCATTGGTTGGACTCATACGTCAACATTTTTGGATCGTTAATGCCCGAGATTTAGCCCGCAGTGTTGTCAAGGCTTGTGTACACTGCGTCCGTTATAAGCCAAAGCTGCAGCAGCAGTTAATGGGACACCTCCCAGTTGAAAGGTTGTCTTCATCTCGGCCATTCTCACGATGTGGAGTGGATTTTTGCGGACCTGTCAGCACATATCTTCGGATTCGGGGCAAGATCCCAATCAAAAGCTACATTGCTATATTTGTATGCTTTGCGTCGAAGGCCGTACATATCGAGGTTGTTTCGGACTTATCGACAGACATTTCTCGCCGCTCTAAAGCGTATGATTGCCCGACGCGGTCTACCTTCGGATATATTTTGCGATAACGCAACTAATTTTGTTGGAGCGAGCAACCAGTTAAAGGAACTTCAAAGTTTCTTATTCAAGCAAGAAACTCAGCGATCGATTGTCTCATTTTGTACTAATGAATTTATAAACTTTCGTTTCATTCCTCCCAGAGCACCACATTTTGGAGGCCTGTGTTAGGCGGCAGTCAAGAGTGCCAAAGGATTGATGGCTCGCAGCCTAATGAATGCTCGTCTAACATTTGAAAAGTTAACGACAGTGACTGCTGAGGTGGAAGCAGTCCTAAATTCTCGTCCATTGTCCCCACTCTCGCCGGACCCAAATGATTTGGGTGTTCTGACACCAGGTCACTTTCTGACTGGTGGCCCTCTTCGAGCATTACCTGAGTACCCAGTTGCTGACGAAAAACTGGACCACTTGGAGCGCTGGAGACGTGTTACTGGCATCAAAAAATATTTTTGGCAACGGTGGCTCAAAGATTATGTGAGCGAGCTCCATGCTCGTTCAAAGTGGACAAAGACATCTGCGAGTGTCTCCGTTGGCGATTTAGTTCTCGTTCATGAGGACAATTTACCTCCACAGAAGTGGATCATGGGTCGCATCAGGATAATCGTTATCGTTATCGAAGACGGCGCTCAAATTTTTCTAAAGCCCACAAATAATAATTTTGTTTATTAAATAATAAAATCTCCCAAATCATTAAATTGATCGAGCTCAACTGGCAAATAAGTCTGACATCAACAAGTTGCTGGTCTAAACAAATTTTCACCCCGTTGCACTTTTGTTTGTTTTTGGCCGCCTAAGCCATCAAACCACAACACATACTGCCTTGAGCATCACACACACGCACTTAAACACACATACACATTGGGAATCCAACCTTTAAGCATCATGTCACCTGCACCCAAACGCCAGCGCGAAAAGACAGCAACCGATCTGGCAAGGCGGGTATCCGATGCTCCAAAGCTGATGGAGCTCATGAACAAGCGTTTTGGTGAGCAGGCCGAGCTCATCAAAAATCTCCAAGGCAACCTGTTGGCAACCGAGGAACGCATTCTTGGGGTGCTCCAAGAGCGCATGGATACCATGGCCGCTGAACTACAGCAGCTGGTGCAACGTGTCCAAACGTTGGAGACTGAGAACAGAGCAGGCTCCGCTCTTGGTCTTAAGGAACGGCTGGACGCACTGGAGGCTAAACTCGAGGACAAACTTGCTGCTCAGGCCAATGAATGCATCGCTGCATTCTGGATCTTCGGGTCCATGGCATACCTTTTGTCGAGGAAGAAAACCTGGGGACAATGTTCAACAAACTTTGTTCCTCTATAAATCTCGCCCCACCCCGGAAGGTGAAGGAAATATTTCGGGTAAGACAACGGCAGCCGGCGCGCACTAATGTTGACCCGGTAATAATAATTAGATTGGAGCATGTGCGTGAGAAGAGTTTGCTTCTTCGTCACATTGGGCTTTACCGGAGAGAGTCTAAGCAACAACTAAGCCTGGAGATGGTTGGCATAGACTCACCAGTGCCGTTTTATGTGAATGAGCAGCTTTCAAAAGCTCAGTACGAGATCTTCAAAGAGGCAATGAAACTGAAAAAACAGAAGTTTCTCTCAGCGGTATTCACCCGTCGCTCCCTCGTGCACGTACGGGAGAGTGACAACAATGCAATTATCTGCATTGATAATATGCGGAAGCTTTTGTGCTTGCATCGTAAAGCCTCTCCACCCCTTTCTGCCGCTACCATTGAAGACACTGCTCAAAATTCTTTTCGCCAACAATAAGCATAATCTCTTTCATTGTTGTAAAAGTAGTAATATTCATATATATTTGTGTTTTGATAATCATGTACATTTTGTCTTTGTAGTAATATTTTGTCATTTCCAGCGTGCGTTTCTTATTTTAAGCTCTTTTTCAATAACGCAGGATAGTTCATTCATAGCGAGCAGCATAATTAAAATTTTAAGCAACCATAAAAGAGGATTAAAGGTCGCCCATATAAATGCACAAAGCCTAACCAAGAAGATGGACGAATTTAGGCACATCTTTGTTAAGTCAAATGTCGATGTTATATGTGTATCGGAAACTTGGTTTTCATGTGATATTAGTGATAAGCAAATTGAATGTGATGGATATATGTTGTATCGTTCTGATCGTATGGGGCATGCGGGCGGAGTAGCAATATATATAAATAACCAACTTAGATGTAGACTTGTACTTAAAAACCATGCTGGTAGTGCAATGGAATACTTATTCACAGAAATTACATATAAGAGGCCTGACAATAAACTACTGGTAGGATGTATATACCGTCCTAACCGAAACACAGACTACTCCGAAATTGTAGATGTAATATCAGACATTTCTATACAATACACAAACGTAATACTGGCTGGTGATCTAAATAGCAACCTGTTGTCTGAACAAGATCTGCTAACTGACATTACGTCATTGGGATTGAACGCAGTAAATATCTCCATTCCCACACACTTTTCAAGTACGTCGGATACATTATTAGATGTCTTTTTTGTTACCGAATTGAATAAATTATTGTTATATGACCAAGTCTCTGTGCCAGCTTTCTCCCGACATGATCTCATTTTCTTAACGTACGAACTAGATTTAGACCTCTTAGATAATACTATTACATATAGAGATTTTAGATCCATAAATTACGAATTTTTGATGACTGAATTCAATAAGTGCAATTGGGATAATATTTTTAATCTGACTTCACCCGAAAACCAACTAAGAATTCTTCATATAAATCTTGACTATCTTCTTGAGACATGTGTGCCTCTTAAAACAAAAATAATACGACGCGCACAGCAACCTTGGTTTCATGAGGACATTAAAAGACAAATTTCACTACGTGACACAGCGTACAAAATATGGAAACGTTACAAGACTCATAACCTACGCATTGTTTTTACGCAGATAAGAAATCAAGTAGTGACAATGATCAGAACAGCTAAAAGTGCGTATTACCGTGAAAGACTGAACAGTGCAATATCATCTGGACAAACTTGGCGAGAGCTAAAAGCGTTAGGAGTATGCAAAAACAGAACAGAGCTTAATCCAAAGTTTTTAAAAATGCTTTTGCCAATGTTGCTAAACCACATTACCCACATCTTTAATACCGCAATTACAACATCTACCTTCCCTGATTTGTGGAAATTAGGCAAGATACTTCCAATCCCAAAATCAAAAGATGAATTCCGGCCGATATCAATCCTCCCCTTTTTGTCAAAGGCATTTGAGCAGGTATTAGCAACACAGTTGCAAGAATTTTTTGCCACTAACTCACTCATGAGTGAAAAGCAATCTGGATTTAAAAAGCAAAGATGCTGTACAACCGCACTTTTAAACATTACCGAAGACATACGCCAAAAAATGGACGAAAATAATGTTACACTTCTGACGCTTTTAGATTTTAGCAAAGCATTTGACACAGTAGATCATAATATCCTTTGTACCAAATTGGCAAAACTATACAATATCTCCCCTACTGCTTTAAAATTGATCAAATCCTACCTGTCAAATAGAATGCAAGCAGTAGTTTCAGGGAAGAAGATTTCATGTATGTTACCTGTGGCGCACGGTGTCCCGCAAGGGTCAGTGCTTGGTCCATTTTTGTTTTCTGTGTATATTAATGATTTGCCTGATAGTCTGTCGAACAGTAATGTCCATATGTATGCTGACGATGTCCAACTGTATGTTAGTCGACCGTTAAGTGAAATTGATATGTGCATCAGGCTTTGCAATGAAAAACTCTCGTCAATCAGCAGGTGGGCTCAAGCGAATGGTCTCAGTTTGAATGCTTCAAAATCTAAATGTTTAACAATCTATAAAAAATCCCTTTGTACCAGACAGTTGGCTGAGCTTTCCATTGGTGGAACACCATTAGAGTATGTTAGCAATGCGACCAATCTTGGTGTAACCTTTAACAAGACACTAACATGGAATGACCACATATCAAAAGCCACAGGGAAAACATACGGTATGCTCAGGCAACTGTCACTAACACAAAAGGCTATACCACAAGAGCTCAGGCTGCTGATTACAAAGTCGTGCTTGATGCCTACTCTGTTTTACGGTTTGGAGTTATTTGCGCAAAGTGATGCAAGCAGCATAAATAGAATACGGGTGGCTTTTAACTCCATAGCAAGATACATATTTGAACGCCGTCGTAGCGACCATATAACCAGTTTGGCCAACCAAATCTTTGGCATTAACTTAAAGTCCTGGATTAGCCACAGAGTTCTTATAACTTTGCATAAGATTATAACAACAGGAGAACCATCATATCTGTTTAACAAGCTACAGTTCGCGGCATCCACGAGGACGAAAAACCTTATATGTCCAAGAACGCGACTTGCAAGTACAGAGAAGCAATTCTTTGTTTTTGCTGCTCGCTGCTGGAATGAACTACCACATGACATAAAGAAAATTAGAAACGCAACGCAATTTAAAACAGAACTAATTAAACACATTCAAAGACAAAATACCTTATAAAAATTTATATATTTAAGTTGAAACATTGTTAGCCAGTAAGATAGGTTATTAGTATTTAAACATTCAATGTACCAAAGTGACTAATGCATCAAATTATAAGAAATCTTGTAGCATTAGGAAAACAAATAAACAATACAATACAATACAATCATAGCGACAATTCCTGGCAAGGATCAGCGAGTTCGAGTAGCAGATGTTCGAACAACCAAAGGAGTCATAAGGCGACCTATTCATAAATTGGCATTGCTTCCAGTTTCTTGAAAGACCCACGAGCTTTCAACGGGGCCGGGATGTTGGGCCAAACGTGGCCCACAGTTTATAAACATAATTTTAATCTTACTTAAAGTCTTTAATACCCATTATATTTCGTGAAACTCTTTTATTTGTAATTTCTTACAATAATCTTAAGTTAAGAATCACCCTAAAGTTCTCTGAGTTCCTTTTAGCTTACTGTAAAAGTTCTCTCTTCTTTTTGTACTTGTAATTCGCTAGCTGCGCCTAGCTCACACTTTGAAATATTAAAACAATTCTTTGCAAGCGATCGAGCGAAATGGTTGTGCCTCATTGCGTTGGTTGGAAATTGGACTAACGTGGTTTTGTCTAGCTTCACCCCCACCCCTTTGATCTCGTGCAGGATAGGAAAACGCTCCTGACCTTACACTCTTGTTAGCTTTAATACAGTGTTATTAGAATTTGTGTTTTGTGAAATAGTGTAATTTGACAGTTAAATATTTTTTTTCTTTATTTATGTAGAGCTAACAAAATAATGATAAAATTACAAGCTAGCTTAGAGTTATGGAGCAGTGGCGACTCAGGCCTTCAACTCTGAATTTGCTTCATTGAGATATATAATATAATATATGCAGTGTTAGGGAGTACCTAGGTATTTGTACCTAGGTACATACCTAGATACAAATTTGGTGTACCTTTTACCTTACCTAGATATTTAAAAGATCGAGTACCTTTTACCTTACCTAGGTCCAAATTTTCATTTACCTTCTCCAAAGGTAAGGGACTAGGTTCTTTAATTTCTAAAAGAATTATGGTCTCAGTAACACCAACAAAAAGCTTATGGACCAAATTTGTACAATTTGTACAAAACAGAAAATTCTACGGGACTTTATCTTTGTTCGTAAGAAGTAAAGGTAAACGTCAGGAACTGTTTCTGAACTAAATCAATCTGATACTGCGAAGTCCAGAGGCCGGAATAATGTGAACTGTTCCCGTTCCCGTTCCCAAATTCGATCAATTGGAATTGGTCAAGGTTCTCATTTTCAAGAAAGAATTAGACGATCTGGTTTATATATTTAGCCAACAGGAAAGTCGGATAAATATAAATGGGAACATTTTCCAATTCCGATTTCACATAATTTGATCAATATGGAAACGGTAACAGGCCTGAATACTTTAAATTTGGTCGAACCAGCGAAAGGTCATAATTTTTACAAATATTTATATTATTTAAGTCCATGTGACCAAGTGCTAAGAGATCTTAGGCCATTTTGCAATAGAAGCCGAGAAACTGGATCGTCCAAAGAGGCACAGAAATAGCTTAAAGTCATAATAGATGGAAAGCACTTAAGGAAAATCATTAATGAAAAGAAGGAATAATAATGAACCGATATGACTCCCTGCGGATCCCCAAAAGAAACGAAATCGAATTCTGACACGGTTGACTTAAATCGCACTTGGTGGGATTGATGAACTAGTGTATAATGCTGGATGAAAGACACACTAAGGACCGTTTTCTCATCTTTATGTTTTTTTAAATCTAGGTGTATACTAAGAAGAAGAATATTGCCTAAATGTATGGTGCTTAAACAAGGCCTCAAATTTGGCAACATTCATTTCCTTTTATTATCCACCTAGATTTAAAAACATATTCAAAGAGTCGAAGGTGAGCAAAGTAATACCATTTTGTTAGCCTCAGTTCAAATAATTTTTAGAATTCTGGGTGAAAATAAAATATAGCTTTAAATAAATTTTAATGTGACAATTTTCAACTTTCATTTTGGATTGAGGATACATTTTTCGAGTTCCTGTGAATTATCGACTTGATTACTTATTACAAAAGTACCTTTTTAGTACCTTTACATTTACCTAGGTACTAAAAAATTCAAATACCTTTTACCTTACCTAGGTATAGTTTTAGGCATTTACCTTGTACCTTACCTAGGTAAAAACGAGAGCGTAAGTTGAAGTCGGCCCTGCTCGACTTCGTTATACCCGTTACTCAGGACAAGGTTTATTTAAGAATATTTTATTAGATCACAACATCCCCAAATTGTGGAAGATATGAGGTATTTATTCAAATTGCGGGGGCGTGTACTTTTCTATCGTTCATCTGATAAGAAAATGCTGTATGGCGGATTAATAGGTAATGATGATTAAAATATATGTCTAAAGGTTCGAACAATCTATTTTCAAAATTGTGGGAAATATGAGATATTTTTCGAATTGCGGGGGCGGGAACTTTTCTATCGTTCATCTGATCAAGAAATGATGTATGGAGTACAGATAGGAAAGAGTGATTAAAATATATGTCCAGAAAGTTCGAACAATCTATTTTCAAAGTTGTGGGAGATATGTGATATTTTTCATATTGCGTGGGCGGCAACTCTACTATCGTTCATCTGATCGAGAAATGATGTATGGCGGATCGATAGGTAATGATGATTAAAATATATGTGTAGAAGGTTTGAACAGTCTATTTTCCAAGTTGTGGGAGATATGAGGTTTTTTTCAAATTTCGGGGGCGGGAGGGGGCGTGTCAAAAATTTTAAACAAACTTGATCTGCGTGCAAACAATACAAGTCTACACTGAAAAAATGGTAGCTCTAGCTCTTATAGTCTCTGAGATCTAGGTGTTCATACAGACGGACGGACGGACGGACGGTCGGACGGACGGACAGACGGACATGTCTATATCGACTCGGCTATTGATGCTGATCAAGAAAATATATACTTTATGAGTACCTTTCCAATCACTGAATATATGTGTGTATTAACAGGGTGTATAATGGAGTGCTTCGATGAATGTATAAACTATAATTAAATTGTATTTCTATTTATAAATAATATTTGTTATATGGAATGGTATAAGTTTGTAGTTTTAAGATATTTTAAAATAATCGAGATATTTGAGGGTGTGGGGTTGGTTAGTAGTGAAAGTGAGTTGTTGTTGCCGAAAATTCTTTGTCTGTGTGTTTCTTGGGAGGGACAGGAGCTAAGTATATGTTCTATTGATGTTTGGTTGTTACAAGAGGTGCATGTGTTAAGGCTTTTGTCGATGTAGTGCAAGTGTGTGATTTTTGTATGTCCGAGTCTAAGTCGGGTTATTTTAATTTGGTCTATTCGGGAGAGATGTTGGCTGCTTTTAAATAGGTGGTATGAGTTGAGTTTGTTTGGGTTTATGGTTTGGTACCAGTTGGATGTTTCACTTAGGTAACATTGTAATTTGGTGAGGAAGGTGTTTTTTATACCCGATACTCGTAGAGTAAAAAGGGTATACTAAGTTCGTGCAAATGTATGTAACAGGCAGAAGGAAGCATCTCCGACCCCATAAAGTATATATATTCTTGATCAGCATCAATAGCCGAGTCGATATAGACATGTCTGTCTGTCTGTCTGTCTGTCCGTCTGTATGAACACCTAGATCTCAGGAATTATAAGAGCTAGAGCTACCATTTTTTCAGTGTAGGCTTGTATCTTCTGCACGCAGATCAAGTTTGTTTCAAATTTTTGCCACGCCGCCTCCCGCCCCCGCAATATGAAAAAAACTCATATCTCCCACAATTTTGAAAATAGATTGTTCGAACCTTCTAGACATATATTTTAATCATCATTACCTATCGATCCGCCGTACATCATTTTTTGATCAGATGAACGATAGAAAAGTTCCCGCCCCCGCAATTTGAAAAATTCCTCATATCTCCCACAATTTGGGCAACCTTACCCTGAGTAACGGGTATATCGAAGTCGAGCACGGCCGACTTTAACTTACGCTCTCGTTTTTTTTTTAGTTTTTAATGTCTTGAATGTTTGTATAATCTCTTACGGTGAGGGGTTGATTTGCAGTATTGTTTGCCGTTGTATCCGCTAATTCATTTCCTTTTATACCAGTATGTCCGGGTACCCATAGAAGTTTAAATTTGGGGAACGATTTTATGAGGATGTTGCGTGCTAGGGATGTGTAATGTTCTGTGTTGTTAATGTTGTTTATAGCATCTATTGCAGAGAGTGAGTCTGTGCAAATGGAATATTTTCCTCTTTTATTTTTTAGTTGTTGCAAGGCTTCTACAATTGCGATGATTTCTGAAGAGAATACAGAGGAGTAATGGGGTAAGAGGCATGATTTTAATGATTCCTGTTCGGTTGTTATCGCAAAGGTTGTAATTCCGTTGCATTGTGATCTATCAGTAGATATAAAGTTTCGGTTCTGATTTTCGTTCTTTTTTTCCTCGAATTTTGATCGATATATTTCTGGGGTTGTGTTTTTCTTGTGTATCGTAGAGATGTATCGATTGCTGTTGGGTTCAGATGCCAAGGTGGTAAGGTTTGCATTGCAGTCACTGTAGGACGAAAAGGTAAGTTGTGCGGTTGGCAAAAGTCAATTATCCGGTCAATAGTTGATTTCTATTGAGGTTTTTTTGGTGGTTTATATGTTTTGAGTATGTTAATAATAGGTGAGTTTCTCGATGTTATTACAGATTTGAAAAGGTTCGCTGTGTGTGATTGCCATATGTATTAGTTGTTGAGGTGAAGTCCAAGTATTTTTATCGAGGTAACGTTTTGAAGCTGTAGGTTTCAGGTCGTTACGGTGCATCTGCAGTTGTGTTTTCTGCATACGTGCATGTGTTTGCATTTAGAAGTTGAAAGCTGGGCACCTGAATAGTCGCACCAGTTCGAGATTTTTTCAAAAATGTTCTGTAGGTCGATGTTAATGTTTTTTCTATTTTGTATTTTGTAATATTTGGAGTTGTTTAGAATCAGCAACGGTTCACTGTATTTAAATAAAAGAGAAACACATCCATGTTTTAATGTGTCTTTATTCTTTCGTGTCTCTTTGATAATTGATTTTACAGAATTCATATAATGTCTGCTAAACCTATGCTGCCAGTAAACGTCGGCAGAGACGTTAATGCATTATGTATTACTTATATGCTCAGCACTGATAGCAGCGAGAGCGCGAGAGAGAATGTTATATACGTACATAAAGAATGGACGGTCGCGCATGCTAAACATGTTGACTCGGCACTTCTACTGTCCATTGCATACTTCTGCGATCATATTACTTTTGCACTTGAGTTATGCTTGGGACTTTGGTTTACGTAATCATTGCAGCCAAGTGCTACAACGTGATTGATATTAAGACACTTGGTACAGTGTGTACTCGTTATGTATGTTTACTACAGTATATTACATCTCCCTCCTTTTGAAAAATAACGTAATATTGTGAAGTTATTTTAGCAGTAAATTGTATATGATTATAATGTAAATATACATATATGTATATTTTTTTTTCAATTGTTTTCTTTTAATATTTTTTTTAGTTTTTGCGAATATATTTTTGAATGAAAATTATAATTAAAATTTGTTTTTTTTTTTTTTTTTTTTATTATGATGATATAAATTTGTTTGCTGGTTCTTCATATATATATATATTTATACACTTGAAAAGTGTATATTAATTTTGCCCAGAAGTTTGTAACGCATAGAAATATTCATTTCCGACCCCATAAACTATATATATTCTTGATCAGGACGACGAGCTGAGTTCATTTCCCGCTTGTCCGTCCGTCCGTCTGTCTGTCCGTCTGTCTGTCTGTTTCTACGCGAACTAGTCCCTCAGTTTTAAAGCTATCGAGCTGAAATTTTGCACAGAGTCTTCTTTTTACTGCACGCAACTAATATGTCGGAACCGGCCGGATCGGATAACTATATCATATAGCTGCCATAGGAACGATCGGTCTAAGAACAAGTTCTAGTTAGAAAAACTTTTTTTTTCCATCGTAGCGTCACTAATCTTGGTAAATGTTAGTTTTATATGCTTTCACATAATTCTGGAAAAATGTATCAAAATCGGATCACTATAGCATATAGCTGCCATAGGAACGATCGGTCGAAAAATAAGTCTTTGTGAGAAAAACTTTTTTGATTTCCATCGTAGCGTCTCCAATCGTAGTATATATTTGTTTTATATGTTTACACACAATTCTGAAAAAATTTATCAAAATCGGATGACTATAGCATATAGCTGCCATATAAACGGACGGTCAAAAAACTACTTCTAGTGAGAAAAACTTTTTTGTTTTTTATCGTAGCGTCCCCAATCTTGGTATATATTAGTTTTATATGCTTTCACATAATTTCGAAAAAAATTATCAAAATCGGATTACTATAGCATATAGCTGCCATAGGAACGATCGGTCGGAAAATGTGTTTTACTAAGAAAAGTTTTTTTTTATGGTATCAAATTTTTATTATCAATGATTTAAAAATTTTAAATATCTGATATCTATATCCTATATATATTTTTCAGTTAAATCAGTTGGAGTAAAGTTTTTCAAGTGTATTAAAACTTCGGCGCAGTCGAAGTTAGCTTTGCCTTCTCGTTTTTTTTTTAATATTAAAAATTTTTTTTTTTTTTTAATTTTTTTTATTTTTTTTATTTGCTAGAACCAATGCTAACTATTACTTATGTATGGCCACACTAAATCACTATGAAGTAAAAGTTTTTAGTCTATCCTTATTTTTTTTCTGTTTTTTGTTTTTAATGTCTGATATTATGATATTATCATTATCTTCTATTTTTTCTACTTTATATGGTCCTATGTATTTAAAATCTAGCTTATGACCTGTTTCATTTCTTAATAGAACTTTATCTCCTATTTTTAATTCTATGTCCTTTACTTTCTTATCATATGTAAATTTATTATACTCTGTACCGAAGGTACACAGAGTATATTGGGTTTGTGCAAATGTATGTAACAGCCAGAAGGAAGCATCTCCGACCCCATAAAGTATATATATTCTTGATCAGCATCAACAGCCGAGTCGATATAGCCATGTCCGTCTGTCCGTCTGTCTGTCCGTCTGTCCGTCTGTCCGTATGAACGAAGAGATCTCAGAGATGGTAAGAGATAGAGGTTTGAAGTGTATGGAACATATATTTCTTCTACTTGCAGGCAGATCAAGTTTAGTTTTGATTTTTGCCACGCCCCCTGCCTCCCCGCAAATTAAAAAAACTGAATATCTTCCACAATTTTGGAGTTAGGTTGTTCGAACCTTTTAGACATATATTCTACTCATCATTTCTTATCAAGCCCCCATACATCGTTTTCCGATCAGATGAACAATAGTGGCGCTATGTGTAAAAGAAAATTTAATGCAACGACAACAACAACACCCGCAGCCACTTACGAGAAAGAGAGAGCGAGAGGGCAATAGCTTACTGGACTGCGCCGCTTTCAGTTGTCCCCTCCCTTCTTTCCAATAGATATTTGTGTAAGTAGGCAAAGACCGAGTATGGGAGGAGCGATGCAATTGAGATGGCCTGCGGTCAGAAATCACGCGAGATTCCCGCGTGACTAATATAGATATGTTTATGTTAATAGGAAATTATATACAAATTTTATAATTTTACGAGTTAAGTACTAGGGTAATTCTACCCAACATTACTTATCGAGCCCGTACATTGTTTTTCAACCAGATGAACGATAGTCGAATGAGTTGCCACCCCCAGATTTTGAAAAAACCTCACACTTTAAAGTTATCAGTTACATACAAACAGGTACAGAGTATATTACAGTCGGGCTTGACCGACTTTCTTACTTGTTTTTCTGTTTGTTCTGTTCAAGCATTATTCTTGCTCTTTTATATGCTAACTCTAATCTATATTTTGATTCCTTAGCGTAATCATCTATATTATATAAAGGCTTAACGTGCTCATCTATACTATTAAATGCCTTATTAATAATAGGGCTCTTACTAAAAATTAATTCGTAGGGGCAGTAGCCATGCGTTGTGGATGGGGTTGTATTAAAACAATATACGAAGTATCGTACCCAAACATCCCAATCGGTTTTATCGACTGATATATAAGAACAAATGAATTCGTTTAGCGTTCTATGACTTCGTTCCACGGTTCCTAATGTCTGGTGGTGGTGTGCCGTAGAAGTTATGTTTTTAATACCAAGGTACTTACATAGATCTTCTATAACTGAATTCTTATATTCCGTACCCATGTCCGTAATGAACGTCTTCATCGGACCGTATTTCAGAATGAATTCTTCGAATATAGCTTTAGCTACGACCTTTGCACTTTTGTTTGGAATAGGTATGGCAACAAGATATTTTGTTAAGTCACATATCAGTGTAAATGCATATTCATTGCCTTGCTCTGTTTTTGGTAGTGGACCGATCGTGTCTACTATTACTCTATCAAAAGCATTGATTGGTATTTCCGTTATTTATAAAGGAGTTTTTGTGTGTGTTGTCACTTTTGACTTCTGACATTTTTGACATTTTCGTACGTACTCAGTAATATATCGAGACATACCTTTCCAAAAATAATGTCTTTTTACCTTGGACAATGTTTTTGTAATGCCTGTGTGACCTCCTTGTATTGGATCATTATGAAATGTAGACATTATAGCTTCTTTTTCTTTCTCTGTTTCTATTAGGGTCACCGGGTTGAGTAGCGCTACTCTTAATAAATTCAATGTTTTATTGCCCATTTGTTTGAAATTATCAATTGAAATTTTTTCAAAGATATTTTCCCACGGTGCCACTTTAAGTTGGCTGACCTAAGTCAAGTACTCCATTAATATACAAATCGTTAACATCATATCTTGCAGTAATTTTTTTTTCACGTTTAAAGAAACATAGCATATTTTTTACTTGCAAGGTCACTACTTTACGTACTTCATCATTGTTGATGACTTGATATACGTTGGGCTTCGAAGCTTTTTCTATAGATTGCATAGGCAATTCTATTTCTTTATCTCCTGCGCAGGATTTTTGTCTACTTTGATATCTGGTAGTGACTTTCCTTATATTTCTGGTAATGTCTTGTAGTTCTTTGATGGTTATTCGTGATAACGCATCAGCTACATAATTGTCTTTTCCCTTTAGATATTCGACTGTGAAGTCATATTCTTCTAATTCGAGCCACATTCGTGTTAATTTTGAACTGGGATTGATCATTGAAAACAAATATGTTAGTGGTCTGTGGTCTGTTCTGACTGTAAAATGTTTGCCATAAATATATGGTCGAAAATGGGTAATTGCCCAGTGTATTGCTGCTAGTTCTTGTTCTGTTGTACTTTTATTACTTTCGCCTTTAGTAAATGAACGTGATGGATAAGCTATTGGAAGCTGGAGTCCATTATGGTTTTGAGTTAAAACCGCTCCACACGCTTGTTTACTTGCATCAGTTATTATGCAAAATTCCTTGCTGAAATCTGGATATTGTAATAATGTTGGGCTCATTAAATTTTTTCGTAAATAGTCGAAAGCCTGTTGACATTGAGATGTCCACACGAATTCTACGTTCTTTTTACATAAATTTGTAATGTGGCGGGAATAATCCGCGAAATTTTTTATAAATCTTCTATAGTAATTGCAAAATGCAACGAATCTTCTTGCGCTGTCCGCATCATGTGGGACTGGATAATTTTGTATGACTTCGAATTTTTTGTCGTCTGGAAAGATTCCTTTATCTGTACATTTATGACCTAGGAAGGTCACTTCATGCATAAAAATGAGCATTTTTGAGGATGCAATTTAAGATTGTATTTCCTACATTTTTCAAAAACATCTGTTAAATTTTTGAGCATGTGTTTTTCGGAACAACCTATAACTATTAAATCATCCATGTATAGGAATGCTTGAGAAGGTTCAAGTCCAGAGAATGCAATAGTCATCATTCGTTGAAATGAATTTGGAGCTATTTTTAAACCAAAAGGTAATCGCGTAAAGCGATATGAGCCATTGCTCGTTGAAAAAGATGTTATATTTCTTGAACTTTCTTCAAGTTCAATCTGATGAAAACCTGACATTAAGTCAAGGCATGAAAAATACTTTGCTCGACCTAGTTGATCTAGAATATCATCAATTCTACTGAGTGGAAATTTATCTGACAAGAGTTTTTTTTATTAATTTGACGATAGTCAATTACCAATCGCCATTTCTTTTCTTCTGAGCCTGGAAGTGCTTTCTTCGGAACTAGTAAAAGGGGGCTATTGTATTCAGACACTGATGGTTCGACCATTTTGTCGGTTATCAATTTTCCAACTTGTTTTTGGATTTCTTCTACCTGGCTATGCGGGCTTCGATAGTTTTTTATATAAATTGGTTCAGTATCCTTCAATCTCAACTTTTGTTTATAAAAATTATTTGTTGTTATTGATTCGGTTTCAAGTCCGAATACATCACTATACTTGGTGCACAATTCTTCTAATTGTGGTTTGAATTGTTTTGGAAAGTTCTTAATTGAGCTATTACTGTTTTTTCCTGTTTTCTGGAGTAGTTTGAACTACATGATAGTTCGAAAGTGGTTCAAAGTTTAGATTATTTATATTGATTAATTGGTCTGTATTGGTCGTGTTTAGTAATCGGACAAATGTATTTTTAGATGTTGCAACTATGTTTGCAACGTAAATACCTGGTTGAATTTCCTGATTTGGGATTAATATACTATCTTCACTTGAAGTTAGTTCAACTTTTCGGACAACTTCTGATCTGGCTGGTAGAAATATTGAGTTGTTACCAGAACTGAATGTTATTGGAACATAAATTTGGACATTTATATTGTTTGGTCTAATTATAAACCAATCTTCGGACTGTTCTAGACTTATTTGGCAATTAAGACCTTTAATGAAATCTATGCCTATTATTCCGTCACACGGTATAGCGAAATTTTTATCAACTATATGAAAATTGTGAGGAATTATATAGTTCTCTGTTTGTAGCTCTATTGGAGCGAGACCTTCGGATTTTATTACTCCCTGACCTATACCTTGAATGTCTATAGTGTTATTTAGTTGGATGTCAATAAAGACATCGGAATCTTCTTTTAGAATTGAGATATCAGCACCTGTATCTAGTAAAAATGTCAGTTTCTTTCCTGATTCTACATTATAAAATGAAACGAAGATATTAAGATTGAAGTTTATTGAATGAACCTTTTTAATTCTGAGTATCTAAAGGGTGTTGTTGGTTTCCCGAATTACTTTGGGCTACTCTAACATTGTTTCCCTGTCTGTTTGAATTTCCTTGATTTTCATTTCTTTGGTTGTTGTAGGAATTTGCATTATTACTTTGGTTGTTGTAGGAATTACCGTTTTTACGATTATTTCCTCTAAATCCTAAACGACCTCTGTAATTGTTATTATGGTTACCTCCATAGTTGTTATTATTACCATGGTAGCTGCCACGGCCGTATGATCTGTTGCTATATGCGCCGTTACCCCTTCCTCTGTAATTACCTCTGTTGGTATTAATTTGGAAGTTCTGACGCCCTTTTGCAAAGAGAATGGAATTCATACTACCAGTCATATCAGTGCTGTAGTGAACGTATTTGGCAACTGCTTCATTCATTGATTTGAATGAGCCTGCCTCAAGAATTGTCTTGAGCTTTCCATTTTCACAATTTCTTGTCATGGTGGCTATGGCTTCTTTGGTACTGAAGATATCGGCATGTTCAGCACCTAGGCCTTCATCAATGTACGATGCTTCTAACAATTTGCGTAAATTGTCTATTTCGTTTGTAAATTGTGTTGCTGTTTTACCCCTTTGGTATACATTAGACATTTTTGCCTTTACAACGTCGGATGTTTCACCGACAATTTTCTCTTGCAATATCTTAATAATATCTCCAATCTTAGTTTCATTTTGGACTTTGTAGAGGGTGGAGCCAATTATCTTTGATTTTATTACTTCAATTGCAATGCTTTCATAGGGTCCCTTTGTGAGGTTGACCAATTTGATTGCTGTAATAAATCTTTGCAGATGTATTTTTTTTCCATCAAATTCTGGAACTGCATGTGAGATATCTTTTATGTATGCCCTTTGGGCGGCTGATTCGTCTGTCATTGTAAACAATTTTTGTTCTATTATACTGGAATTTAAATCAGACTCTGAATCTTGATCTGAAAATTCAGCTACTGTTAATATAGCTGGAATTGTTAGATCGTTTAAATCTTTTTCTTCTATATCGGTATCTGAACTATTTACTGATTCAATTTCTCCCTGCTCTGTCAATTCAAGTTCTTCCTGGTCTGTCAATTCAGGTTTTTCACCTGTTTCGATTGTTAAAGTGGTATTAAGGACTGTTGGAATTTCTATATCCAATTTAAATTTCCTTTTTATTGATATCAGGTTTGATCGAAATCTGATTAAAACTTTTGATACCTCTGACCAGTGTTGAGGGTTTAACTTTTCCTTATTGTCGTGTATTAGTGTGCGTGCTTCATTAAAGCATTCTACTAATATCTTAGCATGTTTATTAACAGTAATCTCTTGAATGAATCTGTTTTGCGCTAGTGACTTATAAGATTTTTCAAATTTGTTTTTGATTTCAATAAGAGTGGTACGGATTTCTTTCCAATCCATAATAGAAATCTAATTGCTGAATAATTTTATTCATTATTTTGTTCAATATATTTTTTATACACTTAATAAGTGTATATTAATTTTGCCCAGAAGTTTGTAACGCATAGAAATATTCATTTCCGACCCCATAAACTATATATATTCTTGATCAGGATGACGAGCCGAGTTCATTTCCGCTTGTCCGTCCGTCCGTCTGTCTGTCTGTCCGTCTGTCTGTCCGTCTGTCTGTCTGTTTCTACGCGAACTAGTCTCTCAGTTTTAAAGCTATCGAGCTGAAATTTTGCACAGAGTCTTCTTTTTACTGCACGCAACTAATATGTCGGAACCGGCTGGATCGGATGACAATATCTT
The DNA here is from genome assembly GCA_018904225.1 of Lordiphosa mommai. Taxonomy (NCBI): domain Eukaryota; kingdom Metazoa; phylum Arthropoda; class Insecta; order Diptera; family Drosophilidae; genus Lordiphosa; species Lordiphosa mommai. The sequence goes on along the minus strand of JAEIFT010000002.1, from coordinate 420,885 downwards.
ATAGCTGCCATAGGAACGCCATTGCTCGTTGAAAAAGATGTTATATTTCTTGAACTTTCTTCAAGTTCAATCTGATGAAAACCTGACATTAAGTCAAGGCATGAAAAATACTTTGCTCGACCTAGTTGATCTAGAATATCATCAATTCTACTGAGTGGAAATTTATCTGACAAGAGTTTTTTTATTAATTTGACGATAGTCAATTACCAATCGCCATTTCTTTTCTTCTGAGCCTGGAAGTGCTTTCTTCGGAACTAGTAAAAGGGGGCTATTGTATTCAGACACTGATGGTTCGACCATTTTGTCGGTTATCAATTTTCCAACTTGTTTTTGGATTTCTTCTACCTGGCTATGCGGGCTTCGATAGTTTTTTATATAAATTGGTTCAGTATCCTTCAATCTCAACTTTTGTTTATAAAAATTATTTGTTGTTATTGATTCGGTTTCAAGTCCGAATACATCACTATACTTGGTGCACAATTCTTCTAATTGTGGTTTGAATTGTTTTGGAAAGTTCTTAATTGAGCTATTACTGTTTTTTCCCTGTTTTCTGGAGTAGTTTGAACTACATGATAGTTCGAAAGTGGTTCAAAGTTTAGATTATTTATATTGATTAATTGGTCTGTATTGGTCGTGTTTAGTAATCGGACAAATGTATTTTTAGATGTTGCAACTGTGTTTGCAACGTAAATACCTGGTTGAATTTCCTGATTTGGGATTAATATACTATCTTCACTTGAAGTTAGTTCAACTTTTCGGACAACTTCTGATCTGGCTGGTAGAAATATTGAGTTGTTACCAGAACTGAATGTTATTGGAACATAAATTTGGACATTTATATTGTTTGGTCTAATTATAAACCAATCTTCGGACTGTTCTAGACTTATTTGGCAATTAAGACCTTTAATGAAATCTATGCCTATTATTCCGTCACACGGTATAGCGAAATTTTTATCAACTATATGAAAATTGTGAGGAATTATATAGTTCTCTGTTTGTAGCTCTATTGGAGCGAGACCTTTGGATTTTATTACTCCCTGACCTATACCTTGAATGTCTATAGTGTTATTTAGTTGGATGTCAATAAAGACATCGGAATCTTCTTTTAGAATTGAGATATCAGCACCTGTATCTAGTAAAAATGTCAGTTTCTTTCCTGATTCTACATTATAAAATGAAACGAAGATATTAAGATTGAAGTTTATTGAATGAACCTTTTTTAATTCTGAGTATCTAAAGGGTGTTGTTGGTTTCCCGAATTACTTTGGGCTACTCTAACATTGTTTCCCTGTCTGTTTGAATTTCCTTGATTTTCATTTCTTTGGTTGTTGTAGGAATTTGCATTATTACTTTGGTTGTTGTAGGAATTACCGTTTTTACGATTATTTCCTCTAAATCCTAAACGACCTCTGTAATTGTTATTATGGTTACCTCCATAGTTGTTATTATTACCATGGTAGCTGCCACGGCCGTATGATCTGTTGCTATATGCGCCGTTACCCCTTCCTCTGTAATTACCTCTGTTGGTATTAATTTGGAAGTTCTGACGCCCTTTTGCAAAGAGAATGGAATTCATACTACCAGTCATATCAGTGCTGTAGTGAACGTATTTGGCAACTGCTTCATTCATTGATTTGAATGAGCCTGCCTCAAGAATTGTCTTGAGCTTTCCATTTTCACAATTTCTTGTCATGGTGGCTATGGCTTCTTTGGTACTGAAGATATCGGCATGTTCAGCACCTAGGCCTTCATCAATGTACGATGCTTCTAACAATTTGCGTAAATTGTCTATTTCGTTTGTAAATTGTGTTGCTGTTTTACCCCTTTGGTATACATTAGACATTTTTGCCTTTACAACGTCGGATGTTTCACCGACAATTTTCTCTTGCAATATCTTAATAATATCTCCAATCTTAGTTTCATTTTGGACTTTGTAGAGGGTGGAGCCAATTATCTTTGATTTTATTACTTCAATTGCAATGCTTTCATAGGGTCCCTTTGTGAGGTTGACCAATTTGATTGCTGTAATAAATCTTTTTTCAGATGTATTTTTTTTCCATCAAATTCTGGAACTGCATGTGAGATATCTTTTATGTATGCCCTTTGGGCGGCTGATTCGTCTGTCATTGTAAACAATTTTTGTTCTATTATACTGGAATTTAAATCAGACTCTGAATCTTGATCTGAAAATTCAGCTACTGTTAATATAGCTGGAATTGTTAGATCGTTTAAATCTTTTTCTTCTATATCGGTATCTGAACTATTTACTGATTCAATTTCTCCCTGCTCTGTCAATTCAAGTTCTTCCTGGTCTGTCAATTCAGGTTTTTCACCTGTTTCGATTGTTAAAGTGGTATTAAGGACTGTTGGAATTTCTATATCCAATTTAAATTTCCTTTTTATTGATATCAGGTTTGATCGAAATCTGATTAAAACTTTTGATACCTCTGACCAGTGTTGAGGGTTTAACTTTTCCTTATTGTCGTGTATTAGTGTGCGTGCTTCATTAAAGCATTCTACTAATATCTTAGCATGTTTATTAACAGTAATCTCTTGAATGAATCTGTTTTGCGCTAGTGACTTATAAGATTTTTCAAATTTGTTTTTGATTTCAATAAGAGTGGTACGGATTTCTTTCCATTCCATAATAGAAATCTAATTGCTGAATAATTTTATTCATTATTTTGTTCAATATATTTTTTTATACACTTAATAAGTGTATATTAATTTTTACCCGGAGTTTGTAACGCATAGAAATATTCATTTCCGACCCCATAAACTATATATATTCTTGATCAGGATGACGAGCCGAGTTCATTTCCGCTTGTCCGTCCGTCCGTCTGTCTGTCTGTCCGTCTGTCTGTCCGTCTGTCTGTCTGTTTCTACGCGAACTAGTCTCTCAGTTTTAAAGCTATCGAGCTGAAATTTTGCACAGAGTCTTCTTTTTACTGCACGCAACTAATATGTCGGAACCGGCTGGATCGGATGACAATATCTTATAGCTGCCATAGGAACGATCGGTCGAAAAATAAGTCTTAGTGAGAAAAACTTTTTTATTTTCCATCGTAGCGTCACCAATCTTGTTATATATTAGTTTTATATGCGTTAACAGAATTCTGGAAGATTTTATCAAAATCGGATGACTATAGCATATAGCTGCCATAGGACCGATCGGTCGAAAAATGTGTTTTACTAAGAAAAGTTTTTTTATGGTAGCAAATTCTTATTATCAATGATTTATAAATTTTAAATATCTGATATCTATATCCTATATATATTTTATCTGTTAAATCAGTTGGAGTAAACTTTTCAAGTGTATTAAAACTTCGGCACAGTCGAAGTTAGCTTTGCCTTCTCGTTGTTTGTTTGGGTTTGAAAGTTTTAATTTCTGAATACAATAAAATCTAACATTCTGCCAAGTATTGAATGTTCTCTTTTTACTGATCTAACCTGAACACCGGGGATGGTGGTCAATACGATTGCCTTTTGAGTTCTTGTGCAATGTATTAGAGGTGAAAAATCTAAACCAAATGTATTCATATATCTGTATTCTAATTCTGATACATTTATTGGGGTCGTTGAGACTAATTGTTGAATTCTAGTTATGAAATTAGGATCTCTAACAAGGACTTCATTTATTACTTCATTGGTGCTCTTCATTTTACAGACAAAGTTATTATTCTTTTTTTTTATATCTTATCAAGGTCGTCTGCTCTACTTGTATATTTTTTCTTTAGACATCTATTGTGCAACTTATACACCTTAGTGAAAGCGTTAGCACACAATAGTACAACAATAATTATTAGCAATATGGTTATAAGCTTTAATTCGGGTTGTGAAACCTCAACTGTATTTATAACGTTTGCGTTTGAATCCGCAACTTTTGCATTGTGGTCCAACATAATGGATAGTTCGTTATAAACTATTAATGTGGAATCAGTTTTCGAAATCGCATTACCATTAATTATTTCTAGATCCAGTTTTCTAATTTGAATTTTTTTTTTTTTTTTTTTATAACAAATTTATATCATTTATCTGACCATTTTCATGACTGAAACTAATAAAAAAAAATTTCATCTTTTCTTTTTTTTTCAATTTTTCAAATATATATTCGCATTGATTTAGTTTTTTTTTTTTGATTGAAATAGGAATATTGGTTGTTAGTTAGAAGACATATGACTGGTTTACATTAATGGGCTCTATATAAAACAATACCAGCCATATGTTGTTAGTATAAAAGCCTAACAGAGTTAGTATTTTACAAGCAGAGATTATACTCATTCGCTTGTTGTTTATGGTTTTTTTTTTATAATAATAATGGCAAAATAGGGCATTTGCATTACTGCAGCCTTTTTGCGTTACTTCGCTCTTCTGCAAAGTGGCTGTCGTCCGCCTCTCTTCTTCTTGGGTTTTAGTTTTGGTTGTTGTCGTGCCCTGTACTCAGCTATTGTGAGTGGGCGTGGTCCATCGTTGGGACACACTTCCAGAGCCTCTTGTAGAGTAGGAGCGTCCCTTTGCTCGACATGAGCAGAATCTTGCAGAGCGATATGCTCTGATTGTTGTTTTCTAACCATAGACAAGTCGTTAATATTTGTCTTTACTGTAGTACGTACTCGTTTTGAGTGCTGCTGTGTTGTAGCCGTTTTTGTTACTGCTGCTGTTGTTGTTGTTGCCGCTGCTGCTGCTGTTGTTGTTGTCGTTATTGCGCCATAGTTTATATTTGTTACTTATGCTGTTGCTGTTGTTGCAGCTGCTGCTGTTGTTGTTGTTGTTTTTGCGCCATAGTTTATATTCTTCTAATTGTTTCAATAGTTTTTGCGCTGGTTCAGGTCCAGGTCTATTTAGACCTACTTCACGGTCGCCATGTAATATTTGGAGTTGTTTAGAATCAGCAACGGTTCAGTGTATTTAAATAAAAGAGAAACACATTCATGTTTTTATGTGTCTTTATTCTTTCGTGTCTCTTTGATAATTGATTTTACAGAATTCATATAATGTCTGCTAAACCTATGCTGCCAGTAAACGTCGGCAGAGACGTTAATGCATTATATATTACTTATATGCTCAGCACTGATAGCAGCGAGAGCGCGAGAGAGAATGTTATATACGTACATAAAGAATGGACGGTCGCGCATGCTAAACATGTTGACTCGGCACTTCTACTGTCCATTGCATACTTCTGCGATCATATTACTTTTGCACTTGAGTTATGCTTGGGACTTTGTATTGTATTGTTTATTGTGACATCTTAGTGCTACAAGTACATGAAGACTTATGTTTATGGCACTAATCACGAGGACTAACAGCTTACATTTTGACATCGATACTTAATTTATTAACTTAAACTAGACATTTATTATTGTTAATTACAAAAAAAAAAGAAAAAGAAAATCGTTGGAAAATTTAATGTTTATGTTATTGGAGTGCTATTGTTTAAGGTGGTGTTCTAAACTTTTCTTAAAAAGTGGTGCGCTTTTTATCAACTTTAAATTGTTTGGTAAATGATTCCAAAGGCGAATAGCAAATGGGAAGTAGTGATAGTCTGAAGAGGCGAGTTTATTTTTAGAGCTTATTAAGTTGTTGGTTCGTTGAGATGCAGCAAAATGAAGTATGTCATAGAGATATGAAGGTTCTGATGAGTTGATTATTTTATGGAGAAATATAAGTATTTTCAAGTGAATCCACGAGTTTAAGGGAATATTGAAAATTTGTTCTGCAAATTCGGATATATGGTCTGTTCGTTTTTTGTTGTAGACATATCTAGCTATATTGTTAAATGCAACATTAAGTTTGGATTTACACTTTGCACTACAGCTACCAAACACCTCCACACCGAATAAGAGCGAAGGTGCTATGTATGTTTTAGCAACCAATTGTTTAACATGAGTGGGAATAAATTGTTTCGTTAGATTTAACTGTCTGATTAAGGAATATGTCTTGCCAATTGCCTTATTGATATGATCGTCCCAAGATAAAATATTATTAAGAGTAAAACCTAAGTTTACTGCTCTCTCAACATATTCAATACATGCACCGTCAATCTTTAGCTTCTGTAGGTATCCTGTATTAAATCTCTTTTTATAAATTACGATGCACTTAGATTTACTTTGGTTTACGTAATCATTGCAGCCAAGTGCTACAACGTGATTGATATTAAGACACTGGGTACAGTGTGTACTCGTTATGTATGTTTACTACAGTATATTACAATTTTTACTATTAGATTGAAGTCGTCTGCGTATGCGCTCAGGCTTATGTTTTGGTGTTGGATGATCATTGTGGTTAATTTGTTGTAGACAATTACAAAGAGCACCACAGAAAGTGGTGATCCTTGAGGGATGCCATTGTGGATTGGCTGGAAGGAGGAGTATGCGGAGTTAGTTAGTCCGCAGAAGCGTCTTATGTTGTGCCAGATTGTTTTTGAGGGGGTTTCTGGGGCTATTTCTGAGGTAAATTTTAGGGTGCTTTCTTTTTTTGCTTCTCTGAGTGATCATCTGAAAAGAGCATTTGCCCTTTTAAATTGTATAATATTTGTTGTTGATATGTCTCTTTTTAATTTGCGCCACGTTTTAGTTTTTTCGTTTCGCAATTTTTGGAGATCTTTGTTCCACCAAGGAACCTTGTGTGGTTGGGTTGCGGGGTGAGATTGAGGAATTGAGTTGTGGGCACTGGTTAAGATTATTGTTTGTATGGTGGCTGCTTCTTTATTTATGTTTGAACTTATTTGTCGCTCTGATGAGATTTTCTCTGTTAACTCTGAAAAGAGTTTCCAGTTTGCTTTTTCGATGATGAAGCGTGGTCTAGGTGTGATAGTTTGGGTGTTTGGTGTGTTAGATGAGAAGAGTGTAGTTACAATAGGGAAGTGGTCGCTGCCATATAGATCATCTTCGGTATTCCACGTGCTGTCTATATGAAGTATTGGGCTACAGAAGGTAAGGTCGATATTAGTAAATGTGTTACGAGTGCTAAGGTGTGTTGAAGATACGTCGTTTAATAACATATAGTTTGATTGGGCTATGAATTTTTCAATCGTTTTGCCTCTAGAGTTATTCGTGTTTGAGACCCATCTTTTGTGCCAACCGTTAAAATCTCCTGTGACTACGGTGGGTACATGAGATGTTTCTAGTACTGAGTGAAGGTTTTTGTAAGAAAATGTGTGATTAGGAGCAATGTATGCTGAAACGAGTCTAAATTTTACTTGTGACGTGAACTCTGCGCAAACTGCGTCAAAGGCGTCATTAAGGTAGATTTCTCGGGCTTGTATAGATTTGTGTAATAGTAGGGCAACGCCTCCGTAGGAGGTGGAGGTGTTTTTATACCCTTGCAGAGGGTATATTAAAATTGTCACGATGTTTGTAACGCAGTGAAGGAAGCATTTCCGACCACATAAAGTATATATATTCTTGATCAGCATGACGAGCTGAGTTCATTTCCGTTTGTCCGTCTGTCCGTCTGTCCGTCTGTTTCTATGCTATCTCCTCCCTCAGTTTTGATGCTATCTTGACCAAACTTTGCAAAAAATCTTAGAATACAAATACGCTGCACATTTGTCAGAATCGGCCGGATCGGAAGACTATGTCATATAGCTGCCATAGGAACGATCGGTCGAAAACTAAGTCTTTGTGAGAAAAACTTTTTTGATTTCTATCGTAGCATCTCCAATCGTAGTATATATTAGTTTTATATGTTTCCACACAATTCGGAAAAAATTTATCAAAATCGGATGACTATAGCATATAGCCGTCATATAAACGGTCGGTCAAAAAACTACTTCAAGTGAAAAAAACTTTTTTGTTTTCCATCGCAGCGTCACTAATCTTGGTATATGTTAGTTATATATGCTTCCACATAATTCTGGAAAATTTTATCGAAATCGGATTACTATAGCATATAGCTGCCATAGAAACGGTCGGTCAAAAAATTGGTTCTAGTGAGAAAAACTTTTTTGTTTTCATCGTAGCGTCACTAGTCTTGGTATATATTAGTTTAATATGCTTTCACATAATTTTGAAAAAATTGATCAAAATCTGATGACTATAGCCTATGGCTGCCATAGGACTGATCGGTCGGAAAATGTGATTTACTAAGAAAAGTTTTTTTTTTATGGTATAAAATTTTTATTATAAATGATTTAAAAATTTTAAATATCTGATATCTTTATCCTATATATATTTAACCGGTTAAATCAGTTGGAGTAAAGTCTTTCAAGTGTATTAAAACTTCGGCACAATCGAAGTTATCTTTGCCTTCTCGTTTGTTTTCTATCGTAGCGTCACCAATCGTGGTATATATTGGTTTTATATGCTTCCACACAATTATAAAAAAATTTATCAAAATTGGATGACTATAGCATATAGCTGCCATAGGAACTATCAGTTTAAAAACTAGTTCTAATAAGAAACACTTTTTTGTTTTCAATGGTAGCGCCTTTCAAAAACTGCAAGGGTATTTAAAACATCGTCGTAGCCGATGTTAGCCTTCTATTTTTTTCTATTAGTACGTAATTAATGGGTATAGGTAAGTAATTTGTATATTTTATATATGTTTCTTGGAGGGCAATTATGTGTGTATATGTTTTTTAATAATTAATTGAAGTTCACCGTAGTTATTTGAGAATCCATTAATGTTCCATTGAATAATTTTTAAAGACATTTAGTCAAAATTAGAAAAAACGAGAAGGCAAAGCTAACTTCGACTGTGCCGAAGTTTAAATACACTTGAAAAACTTTACTCCTACTGATTTAACCGGTAAAATATATATAGGATATAGATATCAGATATTTAAAATTTTTAAATCATTTATAATAAAAGTTTGATACCCTAAAAAAAACTTTTCTTAGTAAAACACATTTTTCGACCGATCGGTCCTATGGCAGCTATATGCTATAGTCATCCGATCCGACCGGTTCCGACATATTAGTTGCGTGCAGTAAAAAGAAAACTCTGTGCAAAATTTCAGCTCGATAGCTTTAAAACTGAGGGACTAGTTCGCGTAGAAACAGACAGACAGACGGACAGACGGACGGACGGACAGACGGAATTGAACTCGGCTCGTCGTCCTGATCAAGAATATATATAGTTTATGTGGTCGGAAATGAATATTTCTATGCGTTACAAACTTCTGGGCAAAATTAATATACGCTTTTAATGTGTATAAAAAAGGTGTGAAGAGTACAGGTTGGTTTTACATGTGTTATATAATAACTACAGTGATAGGAGCCCCAGTCAAACTCTTTTGTCGGATTGGGGCTCTTAGTGTTAAAGTATGCGGCGCCCCCCTCGTCCGCGGACCCGGTGAGGACACAAATGTCCTAAAAGGACCCCGTGACCTCGAAGGGACCGCGGACGCGGGGAGCGCCGCCATAGGTTGCTAGTTCTTATGGTTATGGGTCGCTATCGCTGTTCTGGATGTGTTTGTTTTTGTTATTTGTTTTGGGTTTGGTTGGGTTAGGTTTGGTGTGTTTTAGATTTGTTGCAAGAGTGTTCTTATCTTTAGTGAAAATTCTTAATTTAAGGTCCTTGGTCTTCTGTGATACATAATCGTTTAAGCTTGCGCTAGTGGGGTTGTCGCTGTCCATTTCCATATCTTCAGGTTGTTGGTTAGATTGTTGTTGGTTGGATCGTGATGATGAGGTAATATGATTTGTTGATGTAGATGCAGATGGTGAGTTTTGGTGAAGAGAAGTGCCAGTTTTGGTGGTTTCGTTAGTATTCTTGGTGATTTGTGGTGTCTGTTTTGGTGTGGATATGTTTGATGTTTGAGAGTTGGTTTGTAGCTGGGGGGTTGAGTTGGATAATGGTGTTGCGTAGCTGTTTTTTAGTTGTTGGCTATGTCGGCTGTAGTACAGGCCAAGGGCAGTTTTGTGGTCGACTTTTTCGGTGGTTTTAATAGCAACTAATTCCTGCTGTTTTATAAAAGCCGGGCACTTACGATCAAGTGGGCTATGATTGATTTTTTTTCGTTGTTGCAAGATTCATTTTCTGTTGTGTGTTATGTTTCTGAACAGTTGCTGCATATTTCTTTTGGGCTCTTGCATATGGGTGTTGGGTGTCCAAAACGTAGGCATTTTTATACACTTGAAAAGTGTATATTAATTTTGCCCAGAAGTTTGTAACGCATAGAAATATTTATTTCCGACCCCATAAACTATATATATTCTTGATCAGGACGACGAGCTGAGTTCATTTCCGCTTGTCCGTCCGTCCGTCTGTCTGTCTGTCTGTCTGTCTGTCTGTCTGTCTGTCTGTCTGTCTGTCTGTCTGTCTGTCTGTCTGTCTGTCTGTCTGTTTCTACGCGAACTAGTCCCTCAGTTTTAAAGCTATCGAGCTGAAATTTTGCACAGAGTCTTCTTTTTACTGCACGCAACTAATATGTCGGAACCGGCCAGATCGGATGACTATATCATATAGCTGCCATAGGAACGATCGGTCTAAGAACTAGTTCTAGTTAGAAAAACTTTTTTGTTTTCCATCGTAGCGTCACTAATCTTGGTATATGTTAGTTTTATATGCTTCCACATAACTCTGGAAACATGTATCAAAATCGGATCACTATAGCATATAGCTGCCATAGGAACGATCGGTCGAAAAATAAGTCGTTGTGAGAAAAACTTTTTTGATTTCCATCGTAGCGTCTCCAATCGATGTATATATTTGTTTTATATGTTTCCACACAATTCTGAAAAAATTTATCAAAATCGGATGACTATAGCATATAGCTGCCATATAAAGGGTCGGTCAAAAAACTTCTTCTAGTGAGAAAAACTTTTTTGTTTTCTATCGTAGCGTCCCCAATCTTGGTATATATAAGTTTTATAAGCTTTTACATAATTTTGAAAAAATTTATCAAGTTCGGATGACTATAGCATATAGCTGCCATAGGACCGATCGGTCGGAAAATGTGTTTTACTAAGAAAAGTTTTTTTTTTATGGTATGAAATTTTTATTATCAACGATTTAAAATTTTTAAATATCTGATATCTATATCCTATATATATTTGACCGGTTAAATCGGTTGGAGTAAAGTTTTTCAAGTGTATTAAAACTTCGGCACAGTCGAAGTTAGCTTTGCCTTCTCGTTTTCATCTTAGTGGGAGCGGAATATATGGGCGAAGACGTACCATTTCGTAGCCAATCCTACGAGATTCTGGTAGTTTATGAGTTGCGAAGGTGATGATTGTTGGGCCGGTTTCTACCAAAATTGATTCTTGTTTTTTCAAAAATTTTCGTACTGCGGTTACGTTTTGAGTTTTAAAATTCGTAAAGAATTTCTGTTTCATCTATGTTTCGTAGTTCGTTGCAGTAGATTACGCGCCTTTGGAAAAGTTTAAGGTTTTGTGTTCGGTAACTTCTACATCGAAGTCTCCAATTTTGGAAAGTTTTGAGAGTTTAATCGCTTGCATTTTGTTTTTGGTTTTAATCAAAAGGGTGCCGGCTCTTGTTTTTTTGCAAGATTCGACTTCCCCTCCGCTGACGTAGTCGATGGATTTTTTAATGGGGAATGGTGATACATTTTCGACTGATTTTCTGTAATTTCTATTGATTACGATATATTTGGGTTCATTTGTTGTGTTATTATTGTAAGTTGTTGTTGAAAGTCTATGTATGTCTGGTGGTTTTTCCATTCTCGTAGTTTTTGGGCAAGTGCCCAGCACTACGGTGGGTGTTTGTTGTTCTTGTAATTTTTTGTATTCTTTTTTGTACACTTGTTTGTTTGTCGCCAGTTAGCTGATAAGAATTTTTATACCCTTGCAGAGGGTATATTAAAATTGTCACGATGTTTGTAACGCATAGAAGGAAGCATTTCCGACCACATAAAGTATATATAAAATAACTTAATTGTCTCCAGTTGTTAGAATTGTTTCCCGTTTCACTATCGAGTCACGGGCACAAAGCGAGAATTATTTTATGATCTTTATTACGGACGATACGTCGCGTTTGGATTCAACTTATAATCTAATTATACAAAAGAGTCATAAGCCTAAGCTAACCCCAAGACTGCCGGCTGCGCTGCCGCTCTTACATAGACACGCCGTCGCCACAGTCCAAGACTTGCAGCGTCAGCGCCTCGTGCAGGGTATCATATTACCCAGCGGATATGTTGACAAATAAAGTTGCTGGCAATTATGCCAAAGTCGCTGACCCACCAATATGCGGAGTCAGCCGAGACGGGAACGAGGGTTGCTGGAATTCTTCCCACGTTCGATGGGTACTGGGAGTTAATTGTTAACTACTCCCCCTCTTGAAGACCGACCGTCCTCGGTCGCGTTCAAATTCTTTACCAATTCATTAATTTGGCAGGTGTCTCGTTGCCTCTTGACGTGGTAGTAAAGAAATACGAGTCCGCAAATTATTGCACAGACTCCTAATCCAAGTCCGAATGATATTGCTGACGTTGTGTCAGATGAGACCTCCTCCTTGATTGCCTTGATAAAGTTTAGGTTTTCTGCTCTCAGCTGGTGAAGGTAGGGGAGGCTCAGCACCGTGTTATGGCCGCTAATGTTGAGAAGAGGGGAAGACGCCACTCCTGGGAACCGCCTTTGGATGTTATTACGGTTCACGAATTTAGACCCATTTATTGTGGCATAAGAGTCGAACGTGATGAGATGGGTGCCCGCCACTTTGATTTCAGCGCCATGGTCGAAGCTTATTGTTGCCGGCCGGTCATTGATGATGATGATTCCGTCATCTACAACTGTGACGGAGTCGAGGTGGCTAGGTTGTGTTTGGCAATGGGCCATGCCGCCAGAATGTAAGCCCTGGGCGCAAGTGCCGCTTGTCGCTTGCTTGCAGAATGTAGCCGTCGCCGTTGAGGAGCAGTTGGTTACGGCTAATATTTGAGTTTCGCATTCAGCTACAACATTGTCGGGTATCTGCAGAGTGGTACTGTTGTGCGCAACGGGGAATAGTGTCACCTTTCTACAGAGCTTACTAATTCTAGGGTATTCGATGATAACATTAATTACATTAGTTGATTGTAAAACCTTAATGGTAGATACTTCTAAAATATTTGTAACTGTGGTCCCTGTGAGTTCGTTCGTGAGAATAGACTTAAGATCAGCGTGGTCTAGTATACTAGGATTTATGACGTTTACCTTAGCCAAAGTCACTGTGAGCATAAGATTTCCTATTTCAGTTATAAGCATTATATTCCTTGTCAGCAAGGTCTCATACAAATGAGCTGTATCTGTGTGTTCAGTTTTAGATAAATTGAGAATTTGATTTACTGTATCTGTCAATCGGTTTATCTGGCCCTGAGTTCTGGAATTGATTAACACTTGTCTATTGTTAGATTCTACCAGCTGAGCCTCAGTTATTCTTATGTTTTGTAGGTCGTTAGCGTCTGGCGTGCCCGCAACAACCTTAAGGGCTGTCCTCAAGAAGCCTAAGCTCCTTGCCATGCGGTGATGCACGTTAAGAGCGGACAACAGGTCTCGTACGTATTCAGTGTCTACTTCCAGCAGTTTCCGCATGTGAGACTGAGGGAACCTGTCCGCCAACATCATTGTCTCGTCCGTCATTCTAGCGTAGTCCGTCAGATTTTTCGTATGTCTTAGGTAGTCATATCCGTCCCAAACAAGTACGTCACCGTCTGTAATTGGAATGTAGTCCGAGTGTGAATAGTCCGTTATCCGTGCCGTCACCGTGGTCAGTAGTAGGAGTACCGTCCCGTAGTTCCTGAAATAGGAAACAGTTCGTAGAAGTCTTCCGTAAACCTAATGTTAATTCTAAGTAATGAAGGTATAAAAAGTTGTGTAAGGAACCGCATTCCTAACGGAGGTTGTCCTTATGAACCACCCTCCCTTTGATGAGGACCGTTGTCCCCAAGTCCGCATCAAAACTCTCCTCATTGCACAACGGAGTAAGTTTGTTGCCTAATCTCCTGTTTGCTTTAACCAGCACCTTTTCACCAACTTCGAAAACCCTGTTCTGCCTGTTCTTGTTAACTCTAGTATTTTGAACGTCCTGAGCTTTCTCAATCTTTCCTCTTATATTCTGCTGGAGTTCTGGTGCATCGGCATGGAGAAAATCCGAGGGTTTTTCATCTATTACTGAGTGCACCGACCTGTTGTATAAAATCGTGGCCTGGAGTATGAGGTCGACCGGATCGGTGATTCCTTTTTGGAGCTTTAGGCATCTCGACAGTTCCGAAAGGGTGCTGTGAAAGCGCTCCACTTGCCCATTTGACGTGCTATGTAGAGGTGGTGCGTTGGCCATGGTTACCCCAAAACTATTTAGTAAGAGGGACGTTATGGTTTCAGACTTGAACGATGGTTCGTTGTCGCAATATATTTGTTTAGCCTGAGGAAAAATATTCATCAGCACTAGCAGCGGTGCTCTCACGTCCTCTATGGTACGAGAGGCTATAGGCTGAACCACCGCAAACTTTGAAAATTTGTCAATGCATGTCAGAAAGTACTTTCGGGCGGTTGAGAAGATGTCAATGTGCAACATTTCTCCCGTGCATGAGGGAATCGGTGTTGGGCCGAGTTCCTGTTTTTTGGGATGTCTGCTATACTTTGCCTTAGCACAAATTTTGCAATTTAGGACCACCTCGTTTGCGAGCTTGGTCATTTTTGGAAAGTAATAGTTGGTTAAGACCTGCTTTACATTTTCCTGAGCAGCCCTATGGGCTCGATTGTGCTCCGTCGTGATAATTTCCCTTCTTTCTCCGCTATCAAATACATCCGCTACCATCTTCTTGCAGTGCCAGAATTTTGTAGTGGGAAAATTCTTTACGAGCTCGTGCTGGATGCAGGCTAGCGTAGGGAAATCGCAGTGAATCGCGTTCACAACGTTCGGGTTGACGACGGATTTCACTTCTTCGACGAAGGAATTTTTGTCTATGAAGTTTATAGCGTGACGAGTTTTTTCGCCAAATAGGATAAAACTCCGTTTTAATGGAAACTGTGCCTCCTCTAAAACGACTTGATTCCTAAAACAGTTTATAGGTTTGTCTGTTGTTTCTATGGTGTATGTCAATGACACCTCACTGTGAATCGTGGCCGCGTCAGACTCTGGCTCATTGCTCTCCAGAGCATTTAATTTTTGTCTTGAAAGGGCATCAGCCACGTAGTTCTCTTTACCTGGCTTATAAAATATGTTAGCCCCTGTCTCATCAATACGCGCTTTCCAGCGCTTGATTTTTGCATTTGGGTTACCATCGGACACCGCAAATGTAAGCGGTTGGTGGTCTGTAAAAATATTTATGTTTTTTACCCCATAGAGGTATTGACGAAGTTTCTCCAAGGCCCACACAATAGCTAGCAATTCTCGCTCGTTAGTAGCGTAATTTGCCTCTCTGTCTTTCAAAGTCCTGGATATCATAGTTACAGGACGGAGAGGACTGCCCCAATACCGTAGGCAGAGGCGTCCGTGGTCAGATCAAACGGTTTTTTATAGTCAGGATACATCAACATGACATCTTCCGATGCCAGGATGTTCCTGAGTTTCTCAAATGCGTGCCGCTGGCTCTCGCTTAGAATGATTGGGATTTTCTTTGACCTGTACTTGCTTACAGAACCGTTTTCTCCTTTCAGGATGTCGGACAAAGGTTTTGCTATTGCTGCAAAATCCTTTATGAAGCAGCGGTAGTAGCTGGCCAAACCCAGAAATGACCTAATTTCGAACAATGAGGTCGGCTCGACGTAGTGCTGAATGGCTTTCACCTTTTCAGGGTCCGTCTTTGCGCCATTGTTTGTCACAATAAAACCGAGGTATTCGACGCTCGTTTTAAAAATTGCGACTTTTCTCGAGCCACCCTCATGTTTGCGTCATGCAGGCTCTTGAGGACCCAACCAACGTGTTTGACGTGGTCGTCCTCATTTTCTGAAAAGATGATGACATCATCGACATAGCAAGTCTTGCCGATCTGTTCCCGCAGGACGTCATCGATGGCTCTCTGAAAAATGGTGCCAGCGTTTCTGAGGCCAAAGGGAAGTCGACAAAACTCGTACTTCCCACCGTTTTTTCCCGGTCCTGCTCCGCTAGAGTTATCTGGTGGTAGCCGGACTTCAGGTCAAGCGTAGTGAAAAATTTGGCTTTACCGAGATTTGCCAAAATCATTGTTATGCTCGGCATAGGGTATCTGTCGGCCACCGTTTTCAGATTAAGCTTCCTAAAGTCATTTACGAAACGTTTATTCAAATTGCCATCTTTGTCGGTGCCTTTTTTATCGACCACCCATACCGGGTTGTTGTAGGGTGATCGAGACTTTCTTATAATGCCGTTCTGAAGTAGGTTTTGTACCTCTGCAGCGACAAAGTCATCTACGCCTCTTGGGTAGGGATATAACTTTGAGTATATCGGCTCATTGTCTGTAGTACGGATCGTAGCTACGACGGCCGTGTTGTATGGCAGCGACTCGTTAGGGTCAGCGAATGCCTTTTTATTGCTCTCCAGCATTTTTAAAAAATTAGTCATCGCGGCAGGCGGTGCCTCTCCGTCGAGGACTCTTGTGAGATTCACATTAGTGCACCTGTGGAACTGCAAAATTTCTGATGCCGAACCGACTATCAACCTGCTGTCTTTTAGGTTGAGAACTGCGCCCACTTGCTTTAGCAAGTCAAGCCCAATTATTCCATCAAATGTGGACAAGGTGTTAAGTAAAAAAAAATTTGTCGATACCCCTAACATCGTCAATACGCATTTTTTTGTAATGCTGTTGGATCCGTGTATGGAGTGAACGACAAATAAAGACTCGACCGGGATAACACCCTTAAGGTGCTTACTAGGCTTGATGTAATTTTAAGCCGCGCCCGTATCGATAAGAAACGTCATTACTACCCCTGCTACTCTCCGCCGAATGAACGGCAGCAGGGACTTTGCCCTAAAAAACTAACGTTGTCAGTTAAAAGGTTAATGCTGTCGCTCTCATATTCAGCTTCACTTTCGGCGTCGTTTTCGGCTACCGCCTCGTTGGCCACTTCATTGTAGTCAGCGTCTTGCCCTGAC
Source organism: Lordiphosa mommai (assembly GCA_018904225.1). Taxonomy (NCBI): domain Eukaryota; kingdom Metazoa; phylum Arthropoda; class Insecta; order Diptera; family Drosophilidae; genus Lordiphosa; species Lordiphosa mommai. Next base: position 403,932 of record JAEIFT010000002.1, on the reverse strand, counting down.
CCTGAGGCGAGATGATCTACCCTCTGTCGCCTCTGGTCTGATATACGATCAGACGCGTTCGCCCGCTTGTTGCCCTGACCCTGGTTTGTGTTATGTCTACCGGAGCCCTGGGGCTTCTGAAAATTTGTCGGCTGCCTGAACTTGCATGAAGTCGCATCGACCTCCATTGGTTCTGGAGCATCCCCATTTCCGGAGTTGGCTTGTGCCCTATCGGAACGATGTCGGCCCTTCTGCTTCTTAAAAAATGGACTTTTGCCATGACTCGTTTGAGGGTTTTCATTATTCTGTTGCGGGCGGCCCAGAGTCCGCTGATCAGCCTTGTAAGACTTTTCTTCTCGCCCTCTGGCGAAACTTGACGCGAAAGCGTACCTATCGTGATTGGCCTCAACTTCTTGAGCCAATGCTAATGCTGACGGCATATCAGGGGGGTGCGCTGCAAACAGGACGTCGGTCAAGTTACGCTTTAGACCAGAAATAAATACCCTTACGGCATCAGCCCTAAATTTTTCGCACATTCCCTTCGCTAAGTCCCTGTCGTAGGACATGTTCATTTTGTTTGTTAACAAGGTAAGTTTCTTTTCAACCTCGTCATAGTACTGTAATATTGAAGCACCACCTTGCCTAAGCGTGTCCATCTCTTGTTCGATGACGTGGATCGGGCGTTTGTCACAGTATGTAAAATCAAGACGCGCAATGATGGCCTCAAAATTCAGAGGTGTGTTAAAGGACGCGAGAACCGCATCAGCGGGGCCCCTCACTTTACTCCGAATTATAATTACTGCTTGATAATGTCGGGAGCTCCCGTTAAATCTTGCAAAAATTTTATACGCGGCGAGAGCCGCTTGTCTCCAAGCCACGTATGTCTCTTGGGAACCTTGGAATTCCGGAATGCACTTTACCGCGTCTAGAGGCTCGTCGCATTGGGAGCCCTCTATAATCTCCACATCTTGGTATACCTTCACCTCAGGCACAGCAAGTTCGGTTTTATTTAAGCGACCTGTGAGCTCGTTAATTTGTAGTTCCAACTCACTTTTTAGTTGCGCGTCCCTTAAAGCAAAAGCATCCGCCTGTGTTTTCAGAGCGCTAGCCACAGCTGCTTCGACCACAGCTCGTATTTGGTTAGCGTCCATGACTGAGCCTAGGTGAGGCTCTGGTTGATTATGTGGTTCTTGGCTTGACTGCACTCGCAAGTTTCGTATGTCCCCCACTAAATTCAATAACTCGCTATCGTCACTGTCGTAGTTCTCGGCCAGTTTTTCCCTATAGCTCATGAGTAATAACCCCCTCACGCACATTGCTGAGACAGAATGTAAATAAAATTCGCACAAACACTGAAATGTAACTTTAATTTTGTCGCTTGCCGACACAAGAAAAAAGAGTGCTTATTTATTTTTTAATAAAAAAAAAATTATTATTATTTTTTTGGTTATTTGACTCACGCTCAAACTGCCATTGGCCACTAAAATTATTTAAAATTGTATATTTTTTTTATATTCCACGACGGCTGTGGTACCTCCTCTTTTTTTTAAATTTTACTTTGGAGGCTGAAGAAAATTTTAACCATATAAACTTTTTTTTTTTTAAATTGATCTTTAGCCTTAATCAGAACTTCCTCACTTACATGATTTATTAACTTTTGTTAATCTTATTTTCTGGATGCCGCCGTTTTTAACTTTTCTTCTGTCGCTGCCCAATCAACTGGAACGTTGATTGGTGATACGCTCGCTGCCCGAAGTGCTCCCGCGGCTTCGGTGATCTTTTGTTTAAATGTTTTCTTCTTCTTTTTTGTTGTTTTTGTTTTAATTAACGCGCGCGCGCAGGGTCAACTAACTCTTTTGTTGGTGGTGTATTATTTCTTTTTCTGCCGATTGGGCCTCGACTGTTTGTCACTTGTTTTTTTTTTGTTGAGAAAAAAAACTTAAAAAAAAAACTGACATTTGTCTTAGCGATTGCTAAAGTTTTTGTTACTGTGTTTTACACAACGCGAGTACTATTAGTACGTTGGGCGCCAAATAACTTAATTGTCTCCAATTGTTAGAATTGTTTCCCGTTTCACTATCGAGTCACGGACACAAAGCGAGAATTATTTTATGATCTTTATTACGGACGATACGTCGCGTTTGGATTCAACTTATAATCTAATTATACAAAAGAGTCATAAGCCTAAGCTAACCCCAAGACTGCCGGCTGCGCTGCCGCTCTTACATAAACACGCCGTCGCCACAGTCCAAGACTTGCAGCGTCAGAGCCTCGTGCAGTTTATCATATTACCCAGCGGATATGTTGACAAATAAAGTTGCTGGCAATTATGCCAATATCGCTGACCCACCAATATGCGGAGTCAGCCAAGACGGGAACGAGGGTTGCTGGAATTCTTCCCACGTTCGATGGGTACTGGGAGTTAATTGTTAACTTATATTCTTGATCAGCATGACGAGCTGAGTTCATTTCCGTTTGTCCGTCTGTCCGTCCGTCCGTCCGTCCGTCTATCCGTCCGTCCGTCTGTCCGTCCGTCCGTCTGTTTCTATGCTACCTCCTCCCTCAGTTTTGAAGCTATCTTGACCAAATTTTGCAAAAAGTCTTTAAACACAAATATGCTGCACATTTGTCGGAATCAGCCGGATCGGATGACTATATCATATAGCTGCCATAGGAACGATTGGTCCAAAAACTAGTTCTAATGAGAAAAACTTTTTGTTTTCCATCGCAGCGTCACCAATCGTGGTATATATAAGTTTTATATTCATTCACATAATTCTGGAAAAATTTATCAAAATCGTATGACTATATCATATAGCTGCCATATAAACGGTCGGTCCAAAAACTTGTTCAAGTGTGAAAAACATTTCTGTTTTCCAACGTAGCGTCACCAATCGTGGTATATATTAGTTTTGTATGATTCCACTCAATTCAGGAAAAATTTTTAAAAATCGGATGACTATAGCATATAGCTGCCATATAAACGGTCGGTCCAAAAACTAGTTCTAGTGTAAAAAACTTTAATGTTTTCCATCGTAGCGTCACCAATCGCGGTATATATAAGTTTTATATTCATTCACATAATTCTGGAAAAATTTATCAAAATCGTATGACTATATCATATAGCTGCCATATAAACGGTCGGTCCAAAAACTTGTTCAAGTGTGAAAAACATTTCTGTTTTCCAACGTAGCGTCACCAATCGTGGTATATATTAGTTTTGTATGATTCCACTCAATTCAGGAAAAATTTTTAAAAATCGGATGACTATAGCATATAGCTGCCATATAAACGGTCGGTCCAAAAACTAGTTCTAGTGTAGCGTCACCAATCGCGGTATATATAAGTTTTATATGCATTCACATAATTCTGGAAAAATTTATCAAAATCGGATGACTATAGCATATAGCTGCCAGATAAACGGTCGGTCCAAAAACTAGTTCTAATGTGAAAAACTTTTTTGTTTTCCATCGTAGCGTCACCAATCGTGGTATATATTAGTTTCATATACTTTCACACAATTCTGGAAAAATTTATCGAAATCGGATGACTATAGCATATAGCTGCCATAGGAACGATCGGTCTAAAAACAAATTCTAGTGAGAAAAACTTTTTTGTTATCAATGGTTGCGCCTTTCGAAAACTGCAAGGGTATTTAAAACATCGGCGTAGCCGATGTTAGCCATCTATTTTTATTGTTGTTGTTGTTGTTTAAGCACAACGCGGTGGCACAGTTGAAGCACGTCTAATCTCCAAGAGGTTTAGAGTGAAACTGACAGTTAAATAAATAGGTAGCTTTTTGTATAAAAATTTGTTGTTATTTTTATACACTTGAAAAGTGTATATTAATTTTGCCCAGAAGTTTGTAACGCATAGAAATATTCATTTCCGACCCCATAAACTATATATATTCTTGATCAGGACGACGAGCTGAGTTCATTTCCACTTGTCCGTCTGTCTGTCCGTCTGTCCGTCTGTCTGTTTCTACGCGAACTAGTCTCTCAGTTTTAAAGCTATCGAGCTAAAATTTTGCACAGAGTCTTCTTTTTACTGCACGCAACTAATATGTCGGAACCGGCCGGATCGGATGACTATATCATATAGCTGCCATAGGAACGATCAGTCTAAGAACTAGTTCTAGTTAAAAAACTTTTTTGTTTTCCATTGTAGCGTCACTAATCTTGGTATATGTTAGTTTTATATGCTTCCACATAATTCTGAAAAAATGTATCAAAATCGGATCACTATAGCATATAGCTACCATAGGAACGATCGGTCGGAAAATGTGTTTTACTAAGAAAAGTTTTTTTTATGGTATCAAATTTTTATTATCAATGATTTTAAAATTTTAAATATCTGATATTTATATCCTATATATATTTTACCGGTTAAATCAGTTGGAGTAAAGTTTTTCAATTAAAAATAAATAAATATTAAAACTTCGACACAGTCGAAGTTAGCTTTGCCTTCTCGTTTAATAATAAACTGATGGTGTATATCCCATCTTACATTTGGGGGCTCGTCCAAACTATCTTACATATGTAAATGTGAACTGTTTTACATTTGTGAGCTCGGTGTGCAGTCGAAGTTTTTGATAAGTCTGTGTCGGCAAAATTACTAGCAAATAAACTCTGTGTTGGACAAAAAATAAAACTTCTAGAAAGTTCATGAGTGACAGCAGAAAGAGTGTAATTAGCAAAAAGCTGAAAACGAAGGCCCAATCAACAAATCCGGTGGCACAAGCGAGACGAACATATAATACCGGAGTTACCCAGGGCGCATCATTGTCGAAGATGCGAAAAAATGATGCAGGCGTTTAGACCGCAGCCGCATCATTGAAACAGCTGTTCGCCATGCCAAACGTAAACAAACCGAATAAGTAAGAAGAAGAGAACAAATTTAATTTATTGAAATAGAGACAATTATAAGCGATAATATTTTAAATGTGGCACGTATTTGGCAACGGCTCTGCGTTCACCAAAATGAAAATAGAGCTTGTTCATGCGGATCATTTATTTTTTTAGACTACGCGGTCCACTTATGTTGTTGTTGCTTATCGAAATTCGATGGCAGAATCAGCTGCTCGCTATCGACGCTGTGAAACAATACTCGATTCTCCTCAATATACGGTCACTCTTTCCTCATCATTGCCGCATCATTAAACATGCGGCTCTTCTTCTATCCACAGGTTTCTTATGGGAAACAATTCCGCACCTTCCGTTTAACGGAAAATTTCAATGATGCGGCCGGTCTAAACAGCGTATAACACACGATCATCAAAAATCGAACGAAAGCAAACGGTGACAAAAACAAAAATGCCGGACAATGAGATGGAAGAATCACCAAGTACGTCGGCAGCAGCAGTGTTGAAAACAAAGAATCGAGAGGAGTTGGATAATTCACAAAAAATGGCAGAGAGGAATGAGACCACGGAGAGCAATGAGGCAACACTTCAGCAGGTGATCCAGTTGTTGTCGCTCAAAGTACAAGCAGACGAGATGTCAAAGGGTGACTTAAAAACAAGTAAGAAAGTCGGTCAAGCCCGACTGTAATATACTCTGTACCTGTTTGTACGTAACTGATAACTTTAAAGTGTGAGGGTTTTTCAAAATCTGTGGGTGGCAACTCTTTCGACTATCGTTCATCTGGTTGAAAAACGATGTAAGGGGGCTCGATAAGTAATGATGAGTTGAATTACCCTAGTACATAACTCGTAAAATTATTTAATTAATTTGTATATAATATCCTATTAACATAAACGTATCTATATTAGTCACGCGGGAATCACGCGTGATTTCTGACCGCAGGCCATCTCAATTGCATCGCTCCTCTCATACTAGGTCTTTGCCTCCTTACACAAATATCTATTGGAAAGAAGGGAGGGGGGAAACTGAAAGCGGCGCAGTCCAGTTAGCTAATGCCGTCAAGCCAATTCCAATTGGGAAATTACCAGTAAGCTGTTGCTCTCTCGCTCTCTCTTTCTCGAAAGTTTTACCATAGGTTGCGGTGTTGTTGTTGTCGTTGCATTGAATTTTCTTTTACATATAGCGCCATATATTACATATATTACATATGTATGGGGGCTTGATAAAAAATGATGAGTACAATATATGTCTAGAAGGTTCGAACAACCTAACTCCAAAATTGTGGAAGATATTAAGTTTTTTTAAATTTTCGGGGGAGGCAGGGGGAGTGGCAAAAATCAAAACTAAACTTGATCTGCCTGCAAGTATAAGAAATATATGTTCCGTACTCCTCAAACCTCTATCTCTTACCATCTCTGAGATCTCTTCGTTCATACGGACAGACAGACAGACGGACATGGCTATATCGACTCGGCTGTTGATGCTGATCAAGAATATATATACTTTATAGGGTCGGAGATGCTTCCTTCTGGCTGTTACATACATTTGCACAAACCCAATATACTCTGTGTACCTTCGGTACAGAGTATAATTAGTGCTGAAAATTTTTCTACGATAATACCAAACTTTGATGGGGTCAGCATTCCAGTGCAACATTGGTTCACAAATTTTGAAATTAATGCGGAGGCCTATGGACTTAGTGAGGCGCAGAAGTATGTACACGCACGAGCGAAGATGACAAACATAGCCAAACTGGTTCTAGAGTCGGAACTAGTTCACGATTATGGCGGGCTACGAGCAGTTTCGGAAAACGAGTTTGATCGAGACAGTGCGTGCAGCTCAGATGTTCATGCAGAACTACGCAAGCGAAAGAAAAAAGGAGGCAAAAGTTTTAAAGAATATTTACTCCAGATGAAAAAGATTGCATCCGTTGGCCAAGTTGACACGGCATCTGTTATTCGGTATGTGGTCGACTGCTTGGGATTAAAAAGCGACTTCAAGTATATGCTGTATGGCTGCCAGGAGTTCAAAGAGCTGGAAAAACAATATGACGTATTCGAACGTGTGTCGCATCTGGAAAAGCAGTACAAGTACGATCAGAAAGAAAACGTACATCGCGAAGGCAACACTAAGAAAATGCGTTGTTATAATTGTGGCTCCTCGGACCATATGCGGAAAAATTGTAAGGAAGATGTTAAGTGTTTTCGTTGCCAGCAAAAGGAGCACATGTCCAAAGATTGCTCAGGATCAGCTGCAACGAACAACCATATTGTACACGACGACAGGCGCATGAAGAAAATTGTAATAAATGGGCTTGATGTTCACTGCCTGGTCGACACGGAAGCGGACGTAACCATTTTAAAGAGAAGAGTCTACAATAAAGTCAACCACGCTGGCCTGGAGAACAGCATTACACAGATGCGCGGATTAGGCAACCAGATTACTCGTCCTGATGGTTGCTTTATGGCAGAAGTCAAAGTGGATGATCTGCAGACCTCGCATCAAATTGTCGTAGTAGCCGACAATGCCTTTGGATATGATGCGCTACTTGGGTACGACTTCATGAGCAAGTTCACCTTTATTTTGTCGCCGGATGGATTCAAGTTTTCTTCCCCACTGGGGGAAAAAACCGAGGAAACAAATCAGAATAGTATATGCAATGTGGTATAAACAGATACTGATCTCGATGTCCCCCCACAGTTCGAACAACAAGTTCAAAAAAACTTTGCCAGTCGTTTGGTCCTGGCGAACAAAAAGGATGGCACACGTCGCCCATGTGTAGACTTTCGAAAGCTGAACTCTATGGTGTTAAAGGATTGTTTCCAAGTCCCAATAATAGAGGATGTGTTGGCAAAGGTTCAGAAGGCGAAGTATTTCACAGTCATGGACTTGGAGAACGTATTTTTCCACGTTTCCATAGAAGAGAGCAGCAAAAAATACACAGCGTTTGTAACGAAGAATAGGCTGTTCGAGTTGAACAGGGCACCTTTTGAATTTTGCAACTCGCCGGCTGTGTTCATAAGATTTGTAAATCACATATTTCAGGAGCTGATGAACAAGGATGTCCTCGACCTGTACATGGATGACATCATAACACACTCCGAGTCTGTAGAAGAAGGTTTGATGAAGATACAGATGGTCTTTGATACAGCTGCTGCTTATGGCTAGAAGATAAAATTGCGCAAATGTCATTTTTTGCAGACTGAGATTTGCTTTTTGAGCCATTGTATAAAAGGTGGTTTTATACGGCCTGGTAAAGAAAAGACGGATGCAGTCAAGAAGTTTCCAGTGCCGAAGAACGTAAGAGCTGTGCAAGCATTCTTGGGATTAACTGGATTTTTTTTGTAAATTCATTGAGGGATATTCGCAAATTGCTCGCCCACTCACTGATTTGTTGCGTAAAGAGTCAAAGTTCGAAATGGCTTCACGTCAGCTGAACGCATTTCAGCAGTTAAAAAATGCTTTGACCAAAGAACCTATTTTGCAGCTATACAGTAGGGATGCCAGATCCGAATTACATAAGATGTACCAAAAGATGGTTTCGGAGCAACCCTTTTGCAGTGGTCAGAAGGAAAACTACACCCTGTGCTGTTTTGGAGCAAAAAGACTTTAGAATCTGAGTCGAAACAACAAAGCTGTGTTCTAGAGGCGAAGGCAATATATTTGGCTGTTAAAAAGTTTCGCCAATACTTGTTGGGCAAATCATTCAAGCTTGTTACCGACTGTGCAGCATTCAAGCAGACGCTGAAAAAGCAAGACGTTCCTCGAAAAGTGGCTCAGTGGGTCATTTACCTTCAGGATTTTGATTTCGAAGTGGAACATCGTTCAGGAGAAAGACTCAAACATGTTGACTGTCTTAGCCGTTATCCTCAGAATGTCATGCAGGTGTCATCAAAAATTACGACTAGAATAAAAAAAGCGCAGGAAAAGGATGAGATGATTAAAGCAGTAACCGAGATACTTGCCAGTCGTCCATATGAGACGTTCAAGATTAATGGCAGTTTGATGTTCAACGATTTACTGGTGGTGCCAAAGAATTTGAAAAAGGAAATTATAGTTGAGGCCCATAGCGGCGGGCACTTTGGCATTCAAAAAACAATTCACGCCATTAGTCAAACTTACTGGATTGCGCATTTGGAACAGATAGTGGCTCAAGTTATAAAAAACTGCGTGAAATGCATTATTTATAACAAAAAACTTTGAAAAAATGAAGGTTATTTAAGCTGTATTGAAAAAGGAGACTAACCAGTTCACACGCTGCATATAGACCACCTTGGCCCAATGGACTCGACATCTTAGCAGTACAAGTATATTTTAGCCATGGTAAATGCGTTCGCTAAATTTGTATTTCCTACTAAAACGACCAGCTGCGAGGAGGCTCTAAAAAAGATTGAGACATGGTCAGCAGTATTTGGTATTGATCGGATTGTATCAGATCAGTTTGTCCCTAATGTACAAAGAGCTGTAAATTCACACAATCAAGCGTCCACTAAAAGATCTCCATTCGAGTTGATGTTTTGAGTAAAGATGAATGATAAGCCAGTGATAAAATAGCTCAATGGCTTGAGCAGGAAATGTACGACGCATATGATGAGCAAAGACGTTTGGTTCGGCAAACTAGAAAAGATGGAAATAGAACGCGCACAAGAAGCTTTCAAAACTCAATATGATTCGAAGCGGAAGAACGAAGTAGGCTATCAAATCGAAGATCTTGTTGCCATACGCCGTACCCAATTTGTTGAGGGTAAAAAACTGGCTAGCGAATATTTAGGCCCGTATGAAATCACGAAAATCAAAAGAAATGGTCGATATGACGTCAGGAAGGTTGATGTAGAGGGTCCTATCAATACATCGACGAGCTGCGATCATATAAAGTTATGGAGATATGCTGCTGTTGACGAAGAGGATTTGTCATCAGAGTCCGATGACTAGTCAGGAATGGCCGAATGTGAGAGTGGATATAAGAGTAGCGGCCGTGCAGAAGAGAGAAATAGAAGAGAACAGGAGAAGCAGAAGAAACGATCGTAGGAATGAGTTGTCGCCGTGGCAGTGTCGTTACGGAGTTGTTGAGAAGCAGACGTGTTGCTGAGTTGTCGGAGCTGTCTACTGTGTTGCTGTGTTGTTAAAAAACTCTATTTTAAAGTTGTCCTGATCCTGAGATCATATTATTATATAACCTAAACTGTACCTACCGAATCTATTTTCTTTAATAATAAACTGATGGTGTAAATCCCATCTTACATGTATACGCAAAATTTGGCATCCTATCTGCGATTGATGTTTACCAAATAGATTATATACGATATTAACATAAACACCATATGTATATTCGTAAAGCTTGGCACTTTGTCAGTTTTTGCTGACTACACAAACACTTGGTTGAATATGCACACATACACATGCTAACTTCTGTTAAGTCTCTTTAATTTCATACTGCTGCTTTTTGCCAGAACATATACGCGTTTGTGAATTAATAATTGATTTAAATTTTTTGTTTTGTTGTTGAAATTTTGTTTCTTTTTCTTTTTTCTCTGTTTTAGCCACATATTTATTTGTTTTGTCTTACATGGTGATGAGGATCAAGAGCGTAGGAGGCATTGATAATCCTGTTGTTCTTTCCCGGCTGCGCCAATTATCATCAGTTCTACCCTTTAACCTGAAGTTTTCGTGGTTATTTCCCGAGTTCAAGGGACGTCTGGATAGTTTGCTGGATTCTCCAGAGGTTAGATTTCTCAGTTGTAAAAGTTGGTTTGAATAAATTGTGAAGGCAAAGAAATACTTCTCGTTCTGTTCGGTCTCAAATCTCAAGTGTTTAATGTATATCAAACGTTGTACAAGCAAACCTCAAGTCTAGAGGGAGAAAAGTGTAGCATAAGCATCTTTTGTACATAAGTTGGTCGGTAATGTATGTGTGTGTATATATGTATTGTGTGATACTCTGGAGTTGCTGAGCCAATGTATTGACCGGATGTGGTCGGTACATTGCTCATTAGTTATTTAAGTTAAATGATTTATAGAATGCTTATGTCTCTAAAAGTAAGAACAGGGTGGTTTAGGTGGAGTGAGGGTGGCCGATAAGTGATCGGTAACTCGTGCACCTATCTGCGGAACGAGCGGGAAACGACCAAACTTATTGACGATGGAACCGTACTTCCGTCAAACTTCAATGGAACAGTAACCACGACATCGAAGCAGTATCATCTAATGGGATCTTTTGTCGTCCAGTTTGACAATGTGACGATCACAGTTGGGAATCGAACTTACAGCAGCTATACAACAAGTTATCTAATGGCAATGCCGGCCGTTCTGTCCCACGTATGGGCCTCTAAATATCGACTGTCCCTTGAGTACGTCCATGACGTCAGTCTGCAGAACCTACGGAGGATGTCGAGCATGACCGGAAAAATACTTTTCTCTTTCCTCTCGGTGGGAGTTTTCATCCTGACCGCACTTTTTCTGATATACCTCCTGTGGAAGAAACTAACCTCCACAAAAGGGATTCCCAAGGTCACCACAGATTTAAGATCGCCGTTTGTTATTGAGCTACCCAAGGCTCATTGATCTGCGGGACGCAGATCTTGTAGGAGGGAGCAGTTAACAACCCGCAGTCACCCTACTCCCGATGTCACCCTACCCACTGTCACCTTCCCCCGCCATGCCCTTCAACAACTAACAGCCCAGAGCTGCGACGCCAAGCACTCAGTCACAATGTGCCGGCCAGCAACATAAAATAAATCTGATCAAGTTGCATAGGCAACAACAATGTGCTGGCCAAACATAAATAGGCGGATATTGCGAAACGGAAACAAACGCTTGGCCAGCGCAGCGACTGCGAGAGTCGCTGACTCAGCATCAAGGGGCGTATGGGAATGGGTTGGCGGCACTTGGATCGACGACCGAGGGGTTAGTCTCAAAAGAGTCCGAAGCGGAGCTAAATCTAAACCACAAATAAAAATATAATTATATTAAAATCGAAGCTAAACATTTATATTGGGAGTTCAATGTTGGAAACAATCAAAAGGTAATATATGTGTATGGGAAAGCCAAGGCGGCCTTCCTTAACTTACATTTATTCGCCACATACTCAAGCAGGCTTCAGCCAACATATTTGAAAGGGAACAAATCAGTTCCGCTTGACCAGCCACTCAATTAAGACACCATTGCTTTGTGTCAAATATATTTTTACATTTAAATACTTTTAAATAAAACCACCTTGGGGAAAAAAAATATTGTCTAGATTATACAGGGTTGCCCATATTCAACGGACCCATCTGGCAACGCCATAACTTTTGACAGAGATGTCAGATCGCTTAATGACATACCGCGTTTGAAGCGTCAGTCCAAGCAGATTGATTACCATGGAACAATACACGCCACGCGAGCGCTCTGAAATAGTTGAAATTTACATTCAACAGAACAAGTCAATTGTGAAAACTCAAAAACAAAATTATCATGTCCGATGAAGCCCATTTCACATTGAATGGGACCGTAAATAAGCAAAATTGCCGTATTTACGCCACTGAAAATCCTCAGGAGATTCAAGAAGTGCCTCTTCATGACGAAAAAGTCACAGTTTGGTGCGGCGTTAGTGCGAAAACGGTCATTGGGCCGTTTTTCTTCCAAAATGAAAATGGCTATGCTGTTACCATCAACCAGGAGCGTTATCGCGACATGATGACCAATTTTGTGATGCCAATTATTCGTCGAAAGCGTATGAGGCAGTTCTGGTTTCAACAAGACGGCGTTCCACCGCACACAAGTCGCATAACAATCGATTTTCTGAAGAATTTGTTTCCGGGCCGTTTGATGTCGAAAAGTGGTGATTTGGACTGGCCACCGCCTTCGCCCGATTTGACGCCTCCTGACTTCTTCTTGTGGGGATATTTGAAGTCAAAGGTTTACGATAACAAGCCAAGGACCGTAGAAGAGCTCAAGGACAACATTCGTGAAGAAATAGCCGCTATTCCGTCCGAAATGTTGGCGAAAACGATGGAAAATGCTGCAAAAAGGGCACAATACGCCATCAACGCCAGAGGCGGCCATTTGAGAGATATCATATTCAAAAATCTACTTGGAACAAATTAAATGATTAAGATTGCCAACCGCCAAATTTTTATTTATTTCTTTGATTTTTTTAAAAAAAACATGGGTCCGTCGATTATGGGCAACCCTGTATTGGTCTACGGAACCCTCCTCATGGCGACCGTGAACATAGTGAACCGTAATTTAACTGTATAAAACCAAAAAGAACATTACAAAAAAAAAACATATCAAATGCAGAAGAACGAGATGTTAAAATAAAACAAAAAAAAAATATATTATTATTTGTCGCCACAACCGCCAACCAGGTTGTGGACAGCGTGAAGGAAGATACGGAAGAAGGAAGATACCATTGCTCAGTACCAAGCTCGGCAAGCTGCGAGGGAAAAACAACGAGCCCGGGCCCGGGACGATAAATTGACAAAAATTCCGGAAACACTGAAAAGAACGCGGAAAAAAGGCCCTGCTGGCCCAACGAACAGTGTGCATCGGTCTTCTTAAGACCACACTGCAACCCCAAGCCGTAAAGAAGAGGCAAAAGAAGACCTAAGACGAATCAACAAAATGCTGCGCACCAACAAAAAGCTATCCAAGTAATTGGCTATTCTCAATTTTTTTTTAGTACCTAAACGCGATTACGCGGGTACGTTAAATAAATACTAATACCTTCATACACTGCACATCACTTAAATAGGTTCAGCATGTTTTCATATTTTCTTTGAATCTCTTTGCCGTTCTTTTGGAAGATAATCGCTTTCTTAATTTTTTTTAAAGGAGTTTTTATGTGCCTTTAATTCGTGAGAAAAAACTAACTGCAACAAGTAACGGTTAATTTTTGAGTTTGCTTTGAATTAATTCTTCTAGAAATCCATTGCCATTTTTTTAATCACTTGAATAGGTTTAAGCGAAACAGCTTTAGTTGTTTTCAGATTATCAGTCGAAATCGATCGCTTTCGATTAGTTCACAAACAATTTGGATAATTTATACAAAAATTTGCAAAATGGGAAGGGGCAAGTGCTTGATAGAGATGGAAAGGGGTCAGATAAGTGCAATCAATGAATGCAATTAAAGTCAAAGAGAAATTGCGACCAAAATTGGGAGAAGTCAAAATAAAGTTGCCAATTTCTTACGTATTCTATCCCAGTATGGCCAAATCTGCTAAACGCACTGCTAAAGCCACTACCCTAGCAGACAGACGAGCTATTCTTAAGCCTGCGTCGAATTCTCATGACTCAAGTGCGAAAATAAAATAAAAATGTTCCGTTAACGCCAGTTTATCCACAGTTCAAAAAATTATTCGAAATGCTGAGCACATAGTACGCCGAAAACTTTTAAAGAAACCACCTCTAAACGCTGCGCGTAAAGAGGCTCGCCTAATGTTTGCTCGCGAACACATGTCTTGGAAGATGGAGTGGATGAGTGTTGTTTTTTCGGACGAAAAACAATTTAACCTGTATGGGCCAGATGGCTTTAGACATTATTATCACGATTTACGAAAATCAGAGCATCACTTAAGCCGTCGCCACTCTTGTGAAGGCTTGTTTATGGCTTAGGGTGCAGTTTCTTATTACGGAGCATGTGAATTATATTTTCTTACATCAAAAATGAATGCAAAGAACTATATTCAAGTCCTTGAATCGGCCTTCCCCTTTTTCTCTGAAATGTTTGGACCAATTTCTAGGACCTATCAACACGATAACGCTCCAATACATACCGCAAGAGCAGTCAAAGAATGGATTCGCCACAAAAATGTGGATTTAATGCAGTGGCCGAATTATTCTCCTGACATAAATATCATGGGAAACGTCTGGGGTATTTTTTCACGTAAAGTATTTGAGTCCGTCCGACAATATCAAAAAAAAGATTTATTGATTGCTGCAATTAAAAATAATTGGACTAAAATTTCACTGCAAATGTTGGAAAATCTTTACAACTCATTAAAAAACCGAATTTATGAAATTATTCTGATTAAGGGGGGATCCACAAAATACTAACAAAAAAATTGTTATTAAGAAAAGCTTAATACATTGAATAAGCGCCGTTTTGTTAATATATTTTAGTGTTTTTAAAGCTGAACCTATTCTATTGACCAATATTAATGCGCAAAAAATCGAACCTAATATGGATAAAATTGTGTTCAATTACTAAGAGTTATATATACGAATTTTTTTTGTTGTATAGTGATAACCACATAATAACCTTTCACAGAGCTTACACATGCAGTTGCAGGGATAATGTATTCAAGTGACGAGCAGTGTACATTTCTCTTATGACAAAAAAACATTAACTAGCACACAAGATACGGTATTTAACTTGAACTTTGTAAACTTGCATATGTAAACCGTATTATGCGCAAAACATCATTCACACCTCATCAAACTCAATTTTAAAGATATAAAAATTAAAAAAAAAAAATTACATTTACAATGGGAAAAACCCAATCAAAAGCCACTGGCAATACTGCCAATGTGGTAAATAAAATTGAAATTGTGGATCATACCCCACACTTAGACGCGATATATAAACTTTTGTTCATTATTGCGATATTGGCAGCTGTTAACACAGCATTAAGGATTTATTTGATTCATAAGAGCTCACTAAAAAAAATATTTGAGCCAAGGCTACGACCTTGATAAGATTTAAAAAAAAAACAAAATTTAAATAAATAAATATGACAACGACAAAAATAATAAGAAAAACATACGAACAAGACCTACATTTTAGTAGTAGAACAAGACAGGTTTTACTAGATTTTGGCACACATTCCTACATCTATGGAAGTACCTGCTAGCTTTGATCCACCAAATACTAAAACAGAGTAAAACACATTAGTAGAAGAATCAACCACCATGCCGCAAACTATGGTAGAATTCTTAAAAACAGCATCGTCTCTACTTTCAGAGTTCGATGGCAAAACAGAAAATTTGCAAAGTTTTTTGGATGCTTTAACTCTTGTGGAGAGACACCTCATGTGTCTCAACACAAGAGACACATGAGCAAACAGCAGTATTCGTAATAAAAACAAAATTAAAAGCATACACAAGAAACTTAATAGGCACAGAAAGTACTATTAACCAAATAAAACATTAACTACAAACATCAGTGAAAGGAGAATCGGTAGAAGTGATTTCCGCAAAGCTGATGAACCTCCAACAGAAAAATAAAACAGCCAACCACTATACAAAAGAAGTTGAGCAATTGAAATGTGCAACTGACTCAGTCCTATACTATTCAAATAGTGGAAATCGTGGAAATAATAGACGCGGAAATTACGGACGCGGTCAGTACCAAAACAACGGACATTGAGGTAGATGTTACCAAGGTAACCAAGGAAATAGAAATCAGGGATATTACAACAACAATAACGGTTACAAAAACAATACCGGTTATACCAACCGTGGTAGTAGTTCCAATAATGGTAACTACAGGGGCCAACACAATCAAAACGGAAATAATAATAATTATAACCGAAACAACAATCAACAAGTACGAATTGCAAATTCGGAAAACCAGCAACACCCCTTGAGCAATCAAAATGCAAACCAACAGTAAAGGTTTACAACTTCAATCTAAACCTTAATAACTTAATAACTGTTCAAAATGAGGATACAAAAAATGCAATCACTCTTTTAGTAGGCACAGGTGCAGACATCTCTCGAATCAAAAATAACACAAATCTATTCAATAATATAGACACTTCGGTAGAATCCAAAATATCTGGCATTGGAGAAGGAATTATACAATCCCTTGGTTCTACAAACATCCCACTATTAACAGGCAAATATGTCGTAGCATACAATTTTCATGTGGTACCAAATAATTTTTAAATTCCATGTGACGGAATTCTTGCCCTAGACTTTATAACAAAATTCAACTATCTTTTGGACTACGACGAGAACAAATATCAACTGATTCTACGTCCTAAAATTTTCCATACAATTATTAGTATTCCAATTAATTAATGCACAAATAATAATCAATTATTATTGTGCGTAACATGATACCATTGCTTGAGCTCAACTTAATTGCAGCGTAAGCTGTTTGTACGATTCTTTGCATACACTTTAGAGTACATAACGCAAACATACATATACATTTATTCGCCACATACTCAAGCTGGCTTCAGCCAACATATTTGAAAGGGAACAAATTAGTGATTATATTAGTCTATGGAAAAAACCTCAATGAGTTTGAACTTTTTTAGAAAGAACAAAAAATTTTACGATTGGAAAACCAAATTTCTGAGCAAAAAATGCAAGTCAACAATACAAACCTCACTAGTGGCTTCAGTGGAAACTTTAAAGAATTTAGTGCCTGCATTTGATGGTAATGGTCATTTCGATGTCTGGCTTGCTCAACTCAAATATACGGGAGTGTTTTCAAGTAGAGGATAACATGCTACGTGCCGTCATAAGGTAAGGTAAAAGGCAAGGCACAGGAGTGGATGTTTTCGAATGCAATGTTGATGGTCGAAGCAGTAGATGAACTGCTTAATAATATGGGCAAAATGTTTGAAAACAAGATGTCGAAGCTCACAATGCGCCGAAAACTGGAGAAACGGCTCTGGCAAAAAAAAAACGAACATTTCGGTACACTTTTACCAAAAAACTTTCATTGTTAAGCAGCCTCAACCTGTCAGAAGAAGAATTTCTGGAATATGTGATCGAGGGTATTCCGGATACAAATTTGCGCTACACAGCAAAGCTACAAAGCTTTTCGAAACGGGGTGAGTTGGTTCAGGCGTTCAGCAAGGTGGAGCTGCGTATACCCTTACAACGTCAGTCGGGTCAGACTGGATCCTCCAATCAACGCCAATACAGCAATCAAACGGCGTTGGCCGGTCTTAAAATAAATATTACAATTGTAACAGTCTGGGCCACATCGCCGCCGAGTGCCGCAAGGAAAAACGTGAAAATGGCACATGTTTTGCATTTGGTAAATTTGTACATGTGACTAAAGATTGTCACCTATACAAGAAAACTACGAAGGGAGATGAGAAAAATGAATATGTAAGCTACTAAGAAGTAACATTTTTGACAAATTGTTCTAAACTAACCCCTATATTTATAGAATGCCTAATGGATTCTGGCAGCCCTATCAGCTTAATCAAAGCATATGTTTCAAATAACTTAAAGATGCAGAAAGTGGAAGTAAAATGTTATTTTGGATTTAATAAGAGCAAGTTAAAAATTCATGGAGAAATACTTTGCTATATTTCATCTCTATCTCTATATATATAAAAGAGTTTGTCCTGACTGACTGACTGACTGACTGACTGATTGGCAATCAACGCAGAGCCTGAACGGTAAGAGATAGAAAGCTGAAATTTTCACAGAAGTTTCCTTATGAGTTGAAAGTGAGCACTAAGGCGGGGTTTTGGAAAATTCCACCCCTAAGGGGTGGAAAACTCCCGGAAAAGCTACTATGGGGAAAATTTTGGTTTTCATCCGATTGACTTGAAATTTGGTTTGTAAGTAAAGTAAGCGAATTAATTGGACACCTGTTTCCCAGATTTTGGAAAATCCGCCCACAAGGAAAATGGCCGGAAAATTTTTCATGAAAGAAACTATTTTTCATCCGACTGAATGCAAACTCGGCTTGTGAGGATGTTAAGCAGAATAATTAGACTTGAGATTTTCCGATGATGGAAAATCCGCCCGAAAAGTCGGGAAATTCCCGGAAAATTCCAAAGGGAAAAAACTATTTTTCATCCGATTGGCTTCAAACTCGGTTTGTAAGGATACTATGCTAAGTAATTGGACATGAGATTTTCAAATGTTGGAAAATCCGCCCACAAAGAAAATACCCGGAAAATTCTATATGAAAAACTATTTTTGATCCGATTGACTTCAAACTCGGTTTGTAAGGATAGTATGCAAAATAATTGGACTTGAGATTTTCCGATGATGGAAAATCCGCCCGAAAAGTCGGGAAATTCCCGGAAAATTCCAAAGGGAAAAAACTATTTTTCATCCGATTGGCTTCGAACTCGGTTCGTAAGGATACTATGCTAAGTAATTGGACATGAGATTTTCAAATGTTGGAAAATCCGCCCACAAAGAAAATACCCGGAAAATTCTATATGAAAAACTATTTTTGATCCGATTGACTTCAAACTCGGTTTGTAAGGATAGTATGCAAAATAATTTGGCATAAGATTTTCTGATTTTGGAAAATCCGCCCGAAAAGTCGGGAAATTCCCGGTAAATTCCATATGGAAAAAACAGTTTTTCATCCGATTGGCTTCAAACTCGGTTTGTAAGAATAGTATGCTAAATAATTAGACATGTGATTTTTCGATTGTGGAAAATCCACCCACAAGGAAAATGGTCGGAAAATTCTATATGGAAAACACTATTTTCCATCCGATTGACTTCAAACTCGGTTTGTAGCGATAGTATACAAAATAAGTTGACATGAGATTTTCCGATGTTGGAAAATTCGACCCAAGAGTGAGGAAATGCCTGGAAAATTCAATATGGTAAAACCTATTTTTAATCCGATTGGCTTCAAAATGGGTTTGTGAACACATTCTAGAAAATAATTTTTAGCCGATATGTATTAAATTTGGATTAAAGGCTCTATGGGCCAATTAAATAGGATAAAGTGTTTAGCTTTGCGCATAGGTCAAGGTCGGATAATGGGTGCCGGGGGTGGTTTCAGCGTTTGTACGCTTAATGGGCCAACTAGGTGGAAAATAATTTTCTCATTTCTGATGGTCGGAAAATGGGGGCGGGGTGGGATCATTGCCAAACGTTTTTTTCATCATTTTGGCGGCTTTATTGATGGTGGCGAAGCGAAGCGCGCCGGGTTATATGCTAGTCTCTTTATATATAAAAGAGTTTGTCCTGACTGACTGACTGACTGACTGACTGATTCATTGGCAATCAACGCAGAGCCTGAACGGTAAGAGATAGAAAGCTGAAATTTTCACAGAAGTTTCCTTATTAGTTGAAAGTGAGCACTAAGGCGGGGTTTTGGAAAATTCCACCCCTAAGGGGTGGAAAACTCCCGGAAAAGCTACTATGGGGAAAATTTTGTTTTTCATCCGATTGACTTGAAATTTGGTTTGTAACTAAAGTAAGCGAAATAATTGGACACCTGTTTCCCCGATTCCGGCAAATCCGCCCACAAGGAAAATGGCCGGAAAATTCTTCATGGAAAAAACTATTTTTCATCCGAATGACTTCAAACTCGGTTTGTGAGGATGGTAAGCAGAATAATAAGACTTGAGATTTTCCGATGTTGGAAAATCCACCCGAAAAGTCGGGAAATTCCAGGAAAATTCGATATGGAAAATACTGTTTTTCTTTTGATTGGCTTCAAACTCGGTTTGTAAGGATAGAATGCAAAATAATTAGACATAAGATTTTCCGATGTTGGAAAATGCGCCCTAAAAGTCGGGAAATTCCCGGAAAATTCCATATGGAAAACACTGTTTTTTATCCGATTGGCTTCAAACTCGGTTTGTAAGGATAGTATGCTAAATAATTAGACATGTGATTTTTCGATTATGGAAAATCCACCCACAAGGAAAATGGCCGGAAAATACCATATGGAAAACACTATTTTTCATCCGATTGACTTCAAACTCGGTTTGTAGCGATAGTATACAAAATAAGTTGACATGAGATTTTCCGATGTTGGAAAATTCGACCCAAGAGTGGGGAAATGCCTGGAAAATTCTATATGGTA
This sequence comes from Lordiphosa mommai, assembly GCA_018904225.1. NCBI lineage: Eukaryota > Metazoa > Arthropoda > Insecta > Diptera > Drosophilidae > Lordiphosa > Lordiphosa mommai. The sequence continues at coordinate 383,352 of JAEIFT010000002.1, read as the reverse complement.
AAACCTATTTTTAATCCGATTGGCTTCAAAATGGGTTTGTGAACACATTATAGAAAATAATTAGACATTTGATTTCTTGTTGGTGGAATTTCCGCCCACAGGCAAGAATAATGGTGGGCGTATTTCGGTTCAGTGACAATGGCTATTTGTGAGCCGATCTGAATAAAATTCGTTTTGTAAGCTCTAGGGTCAGAATAAATGGAAACACGTGTTTTTTTATTTCGGGAAGTTCACTCCAAAGGTCGGAATATGGGTGCGGGGGTGGGTTTTTAGCCGATATGTATTAAATTTTGTTTGAAAGCTCTATGGGCCAATTAAATAGGATAAAGTTTTTAGCTTTGCGCATACTCACCCTCAAGGTCGGATAATGGGTGCCGGGGGTGGTTTCAGCGTTTGTACGCTTAATGGGCCAACTAGGTGGAAAATAATTTTCTCATTTCTGATGGTCGGAAAATGGGGGCGGGGTGGGATCATCGCCAAACGTTTTTTTCATCATTTTGGCGGCTTTACTGATGGTGGCGAAGCGAAGCGCGCCGGGTTATATGCTAGTATATATATAAAAGAGTTTGTCCTGATTGGCAATCAACGCAGAGCCTGAACGGTAAGAGATAGAAAGCTGAAATTTTCACAGAAGTTTCCTTATGAGTTGAAAGTGAGCACTAAGGCGGGGTTTTGGAAAATTCCACCCCTAAGCGGTGGAAAACTCCAGGAAAAGCTACTATGGGGAAAATTTTGTTTTTCATCCGATTGACTTGAAATTTGATTTGTAAGTAAAGTAAGTGAAATAATTGGACACCTGTTTCCCAGATTCCGGAAAATCCACCCACAAGGAAAATGGCCGGAAAATTCTTCATGGAAAAAATTATTTTTCATCCGATTGACTTTAAACTCGGTTTTTGGGGATGGTAAGCAGAATAATTAGGCATGTGATTTTTTGTTTGTGTAAACTCCACCCACAAGAAAAATGCCCGGGAAATTCTATATGGAAAAATCTATTTTTCATCCGATTGACCTCAAACTCGGTTTGCAAGCATGGTATGCAAAACAATTAGACATGACATTTTTCGATTGTGGAAAATCCGGCTACAAGGAAAATGGCCGGAAAATTCTATATGGAAAACAGTATTTTTCATCCGATTGACTTCAAACTCGGTTTGTAAGGATAGTATGCAAAATAAGTTGACGTGAGATTTTCCAATGTTGGAAAATCCGCACGAAAAGTCGGGAAATTCACGGAAAATTCCATATGGTTAAACCTACTTTTAATCCGATTGGCTTTAAAATCGGTTTGTGAACACATTATAGAAAATAATTAGACATTTGGTTTCTTGGTGGTGGAATTTCCGCCCACTGGCAAGAATAATGGTGGGCGTATTTCGGTTCAGTAACAATGGCTATTTGTGAGCCGATCTGAATAAAATTCGTTCTGTAAGCTCTAGGGTCAGAATAAATGGAAACACGTGTTTTTTTATTTCGGGAAGTTCACTGTAAAGGTCGGACTATGGGTGCGGTGGTGGGTTTTTAGCGGATATGTATTAAATTTGGTTTGAAAACTCTATGGGCCAATTAATTAGGATAAAGTTTTTAGCTTTGCGGTTCCTCACCCTCAAGGTCGGATAATGGGTGACGGGGGTGGTTTTTAGCGTTTGTACGCTTAATAAGCCAACTAGGTGTAATATAATTTTCTCATTTCTGATGGTCGGAAAATGGGGGCGGGGGTGGGATCATTGCCAAACGTTTTTTTCATAATTTTGGCGGCTTTACTGATGGTGGCGAAGCGAAGCGCGCCGGGTTATATGCTAGTATTAATATATAAGTTATCATTAACTAGAATAAGACGTTGTCCAACATTGTAAATAGTAGTTAAATGATAAGTTTGTCAACAATCGTTGCACGAGCGCTGTCAAGCAACCAGCGAAAAAAAAGAGGGAGAATAAAACAGTCTTGACTTGCACTTAAACCAAGCTAGTCCACAATACAGTGAATACAAACGATTGTGAACCAGCGACTTTGGCAAGAAAAATCTAAAACAAAACAACAAAATAAACTTAAAATTTTCTTATGAACACTGTTGGCACTGGACACTGTGCCGATGCGTGTTTCAGGTCGTGGACTTCTAGCGACCCCTAACCAGAATAAAACTGATTTATTTCATTGGAAATGAAATTCGCTGAAATCTTTAATAATTTCATTAATTTCAATACAATTCAATTTTCTCTATAGCAAAGGCATAACAGTGTGTGCAATAACAGCAAGCAGAAGAAACAGTAAACTTCCAAGATTCAAAGGGAAGCGGCGATAGCAATGTGCTCAGTCGCGCTTAGTTACAAAAAATATACAGTTTCTGTTTGACCTTGACGGCCACGCAAATATTACAGTGGAAAATGTAGGAACTTAATTCATAATTCAGTTCGCCCCTCAACAAACACAATCAAGCAAATGAGTGATGCATTGCAACTAAAACGTGTCGACAAATATTTAATACACAACTTTATTGAAAACATCCAACATCAAGACCATCAAACCTGCATTGATTATTGGTGAGTGTACTACAGGTGCCTAATGTGGCTGGAGAACATCCGAAGCTTTTAAGTGCGCTTTTTGAGACCATACTTATTTTACAGCACCTTATCTATGCAAATGCTTTATACGGTATCTATGAAAAAGAGATTCAAAAAGCGGTATTAGTTCTTTCCAGGCAAAAATGGGTCACTTCTTTGTTAATACCTTCAATCTAAGTTAATACCTTTCTTTTCAATATTCATTTTGGTTAAATTTAATTTAGTTTTGTTCAAAGATGCTTAACATTTTTAATTCCGCTTGAATATAAAGCTGCCGACACTGCAAGACCTAATAAATTTCATGCTCTCTCTTTAATTTTTTTTTTTAGGGTACAGTTGGAATGATACAAAACTAACTTTACATTTTATTTATTTATTAATTTATTTATTTAGGAAGTTTAACAATGTTCAGTTAAGGTAGTAGTCTGGTAACTTGGATTCAAAAAATCTAACTTTTTTTTTGCTTAATTTGAATGTACAATGTCTTGAGAATATACTGTGAAAATTTCAGACAGAAATTCGAAAAATTTCGGGAGTTATAAGGGCGACATGAAGCAGTTGACAGATCGAATGTTTCATCTAGAACGGGAGGTTGAGAAGCTCCGCTACACTGTGTTCCTTCGTGCAACTTACACCTGCTCCAAGGGTACGGGAAATATTCCGAGTGAGGAAAACGCAAGCAAGCATTACAGACCCGGCAATTATAATTAGGCTGGAGTCCACGTGGGATAAAATCAATTTACTCCGATCTCTGGGTGCGTACCGTCGATCCACTAAGCAACCACTAAGCTTGCATTTGCTGTGCTTTGACTCGCATGCGGTAGTCTATGTGAATGAACAGCTTTCGAGAGATGAATGCAATGAACCTGCAGAGCTTGAACTCCCCCCCTCTGGAGTACATCCCCATCCCTCTGATCCCCATCCCCTTCAGTCCATTGAAACTCCCACTGGCGCTGAAGCTTCTAATGATTAACATTTCACCATATAATTTTGCTTCTTTAGTATCTAAGGTAAATTTAGTCAATTTAATTTATCTAGAATGTATGTCTTATATTTGTCTTATTTTTGATCAGCGTGCGTCCTCAATATTAGTTTTGTCTGACTCTATCACGGTTAGGTTCGGATAATTCCATGACTAGCAGTTTGATTAAAGTCTTGTGTAAGCACAAAGAAGAAATCAAAATGCCTTATAATATACAAGAAGGCCATAAATGTGAGTGAACTGCCTAAGCTGACTATAAACAATGTTTCGCTGCAATATCCCGAGGATACTTCTAACCTGGGAATCCAATTTAATAATACATTAACGTGGAGCAACCACATTTCGAGAGCTGGGAAAACATACGGTTTGCTTAGGCTGTTGTCGCTTACCCATAAACTCATTCCTCTCGATCTCAGGCTTCTTGAAGCTAAGACATGTCCCATCCCGACGCTATTTTTCGGTGTGGAAATATTTGGCAGCTGTGATGCAAACAGCATGCAAAGGCTGAGGGTAGCATTTAGATCGATCTCAAAATATGTGTTTAATCTTGGTCGCAGGGACCATTTCTCGCACTTTGCTGAACAAATTCTTTGTCTTGACCTAGGTTCGTGGATCAAACTTCGCACACTTGTATTACTCCATAAAATACTGTTGAAATCACCTAAAAGTAACTAGTTCTAATATCTAGTTCTAAGGGAAAACGCTACAATGACAACAGAACAATGAGAGAGAGAGGAAGAGAGCAAGTAGAGGATCCGTTAATGGACTACGCAGCTTGACCCTGCCACATTCTCTTTTGCTCTTACACAGTTGATTTATATACTTAGAAGTGACAAGTTGACGCGCATACGAAAATATAAATTAAAGAACTTGTGAATCCGATTTAGGGTGAACTTTGCGAAAAAAAACACAGCCAGTTGCCAAACACACTTCAAACACTCAAACGCTCAACTTAATGATTAAATATATTTGTTTATTAAGAAGTAATAGTAGAAGAAGGCGTATATATGGGGGTTTTATCTCATATAAAACAAATGTTATAATTATTTAAGTTCATCTGACCATATTTTCTTAAAACTTACGCTTCGTCGCGTTCTGCCCTTTCCATGCACCAAAGATCGAATGATCAAACATGTTAACTTTTGGGCTACTTATTGATAGAATATCGGTTAATCGAATGGGAAATGATATGAAATAATAAGGTTGCGCTAAAAGTTTTCCACTATGAGAACCACTTTGAGGAGTCAATAAAAAGAGCCAGGTCCCCTACGGGCAAGTTTGCTTCGTATAATGGTTTACCCAGGTTTGTTTTCTATGAAGTGCAGGGCAGTCGCATAGAAGGTGTTGGATGCTTTCTATCTCTTCCTCATTCCTGCAGCTGCGACAGAAGTCGTTGTGGGGTACGTGCATCCTGACAGCCATATGGCCTATGGGGCAGTGTCCCGTAATGACTCCTATCACTATCCTAATCCTGTTCTTGCTAAAGTGTAGGAGTTAGGAGGTTCGTTTTGGGGCGTATCTTGGCCAGAGTGATCGGGAGATGTGACAACCCGGTGCGATGTCCCATTGTCGTTCTGCCTTGGTTCTGGTTGACCTATATAGTTTTGTCAGAATATCCTGAATTGGTCTTTGTACGTCCGTTACCGCTTGTGATGCTGGCTGCGCTGAACCGTTCCTTGCACACTCGTCAGCTCCCTCGTTGCCTGAGTGGCCAGGTACCCAGACGAGGGTGATGGAGTGCTGCCGAATTTGATTCAGTGCAGTCACCGTACTGCGGACTAAGTTGCTATTGGTGGTGCGTGACGACAGAGCTTTAATAGCAGCCTGACTGTCGACCAAGATTAATATGTTCCTTGGTGTTTTAACTAGGGTGTATATCAACTTCGCCGCCTGCCAGACCGCTTAGATCTCTGCCTGAAAGACGCTACACCAGTTCGGTAGACGGAATGAGAGCTGTGTTGCTAGTTCTTCTGAGAAGATTCCCGCCCCTGTGCCCTCCTCCGTCTTGGAGCCGTCCGTATATATGACAAGCTCGTTCTCCCTGATGGGAGTTCCTCGCTTCCAATCCTCTCTCTCCGGGAAAACCGTTCTAAAATTGTCCTTCCATTTATGAGTCTTGATACAATAGTCACTTCCCTTTGTCTCAGCATTTATTCCCACTTCCAGCAGGATGTTGCTGTGACCAGATGCAGTTGCTTTGAGGAGTTTCAGTTCCCGGAGCCTTACTGCGCTTCTCGCTGCTGCATACTTCAGAAAAGTGTCTATTGGCTTAAGATTCAGAATTACGTCCAGAGCTGCCTGGGGGGTGGATCGCAGGGATCCGGTTATTCCCAGGCAAGCTGCTCTTTGTACCTTATGAAGGTTGTTTAGGTGGGATTTGGTGTTGGCCGCTTTCCACCAGACCAACGCTCCATAGGTTAGGATAGGCCTGACGACCGCTGTGTACAACCAATGAATGATGTACGGTTGCAGTCCCCATCTCCTACCGAAGGTCTTTTTACAGGCATAGTACGCGCCTAGTGCTTTCTTCATTCTTTCCTCAGAGTTTCTCTTCCAGGAGAGTTTCGAGTCCAGAATGACTCCTAAATATTTTGCCTCAGTGGCCCTTATGAGCTGTGTTCCGCCCAGGAAGGGTAGTGTGAACTCAGGGATCTTGTATCTTCTAGTGAACAGCACCAGTTGGGTCTTGTGGGGGTTGACCCCTAGACCGTTCTGTTGAGCCCACCTCAGGGTGCTTCCAAGAGCAGACTGTAGTAGCTCACAGATTGTGGGTAGAAACTTACCCGTTACCGTTAGAACTAGGTCATCTGCGTATGCCGTCACCTTACATCCACTAAACTTCAAATTTAAAAGGAGCTCATTGAGAACCAGGTTCCACAGCAGTGGGGATATGACTCCCCCTTGTGGAGTGCCTCTCGTGACCCTCTTCCTAATTTTGCCTGCACAGAGTTTATAACTCGGCTGCTAAGCATTTTACCTAGCCAGTGAGTTATAATCGGGTGGGAGCCGATTTTGGCAAGGAGTGCCGTTATCGACTCGGTCCTGACATTGTTGAAGGCCGCCTCGATGTCGAGGAAGGCCGCCAGCGCAAACTCCTTCTGATTCAGCGATTCCTCGATGCTCCCTACCACTTCATGTAGTGCGGTGTCAACAGATCTACCCTTAAGGTAGGCGTGTTGTGCCCCGCTGAACGTTCGTGGAGTGAGCTTACTTCTTATGTGTAGATCCAAAAGTCTTTCCATCGTTTTCAACAGAAACGATGATAGACTGATGGGTCTGTAATCCTTTGGTGAGTTGTGGTTTATCTTCCCGGCCTTGGGAATGAAGACCACCCTCACCTCTCTTCAGTTGTCTGGGATGTACCCTGTAAGGAGACACCCCTTGAACAACTTAGTAAGCCAGGGCAGTAGACTCAGGATCGATACTTGCAGCATGGCTGGTCGGATGTCATCCGGTCCTGGTGATTTGTAGGGTTGGAATGACTTGATAGCCCAGATTATATTCTCCTCAGTGATGATATCCCCAATCATCATGGTCGTCTCCGTTTCTGTATTACCAGGTGCTGTACTGGATGTAAAGTTGGTGATCCCAACCTCTGGTTCCGTATCAAGGAAACCTGGAAAATGTGTCGTTGTAAGCATTTCCAGAGATTCTTGGCTGTTTTTTGCGTATGTTCCGTAGTTCCGGTTTGGACGGATCTTTAGCCAACACTCTTCGAAGTCTGGACGCTTCGCTAGTGCAGGCTATATCCTCACAGAATTTAGCCCAGGAATCCCTTCTCGCATTCCTGCACGCCCCCTTGAATTTCGAAAAACCCTGTCGGTATGCGTTCCAGTCTTCTTGATTGTTTGTCCGTTTTGCTTTGTTAAACAGCCACCTCGTTTTCCCCCGAGTCTGGCCGAGCTCCGCTGTCCACCACACCTTGTGGTTGGGCTTTGGCGGTCGGCTGACTGGGCAGGATGTGAGAAAAGCTTTGTTTAACACGTCAGTGATCGTCCGGTTACATTCTTCAAGTGTGTCAGTACTTAACACCGATCCGTCCGGAGGGGCGGGGAGTGTTTGGCTGACTGTTCTTGTGAACTTTTCCCAGTTTGTCCGTTTAGCTTTTCTGTAGGGAGTCGGTTTCTCTCTGCACCAATTGACATTGAACAATATCCTGTAGTGGTCCGAAAAGGAGCACTCTGTGGATACATGCCAATTATCAACGGTCAGCGAGCCTCTGCTTAACGCCACGGTTATGTCAATAACCTGTGCACGGTCCTTATTTCTAAAGGTAGGGTGGTCGCCCTTGTTACACAAAATAAGGTTTGTGCTCAATATGTAGTCCAGCAGAGCCTCTCTCGTTTATGTCCGTGCTTCCCCATATGGAGTGGTGGACATTCGCATCGCATCTGACGCTTTCCGATGGGGGTTACTTCTCCTCATAGGGAAGATAGGCCGAGGCAAGGTATAGATTACTCCCGTTCCTTCCCTCGATCGTCACCACAGTGAGGTCCTTGTCGCTGTAACGAGAAGAGAAAAGTACATTAAGCCCAGCTCTTACTACGATACATGTTCTTGGCTTACCCAAGTTTCTGGGGAAGAGGAGATGGTATCCGCGAGCACTCAGTCCACGAACCCTTTCACCTTGGATCCAGGGTTCCTGAACGAGGGCCACATCCACCCTCTCCTCCTCCATGAATCGTAGTAGGTCAACAGAGGGTACCATGGAGTGATGCAGATTAATCTGCACCACTCTAAGATTATTCTGTTGACCTAGGATCCTAACATAGAAGGTACGCCCGACGGCAGCCCATTCCAAGCTTCAGCTGGCCTTGCTTCGTCCGGATGAGGCTCTTGGATTCTCGACCAATGCTGATCCAGAGATCCTTGCCGTTTCCTTTGTCGCGTGCCAGCCCTCTCACGATTGTCCAGTCGTCCGTACCGTACTCCTTGTTCTGCCCCTTGATCATGTTGAGTATGGTTCGATCCTCCAAGATTGGCGGTGGGATCCATACCTTCATGATCATGCGTGCAGGAATCTGGTGCGGTGGTACGACCTCTATCTTCGCACAAGGCTATGGGTCACCAATGCCGTGAGTTGTGTCGGTGAGAAATCTCATGGATTCCTCGTTGGCACAGGCCACGACTTTGGCTCCCTTGTACCACCTAATACCATCAAACACAGCTAGGAACGCGTCCTTGCTGCGAGTCATGGCATCGTGGATGGCCTGCATTATGACCCCCTCCAGAATAAGCCATTTTTCGGGTGAAATTTTCCCTTCCGGGTGATTTCGGTCGATGATGGCTACCTGGAGTTCCGGCTTCGAGCTTAAGCTAGCCAGAAGATCTTCTGGCTTTGGTCGCTTGTTCTCTGGAGCCTTTGAGGAGTCGTCTGAGTCCTCCTTTGGGAGGGTGTGGTCGACGGTGGGGGTGGACTCCTACGATACTGTTTTTGTTTATCCACTGCGGCTGCTTTGACGACCTTCGAGGGTGTCGGTGCTTCCGTCTGGGCCGTTGTACTCGTTGCGGTCGCCTGGTCCGTTCCATCCGTGGATAGCCGGTTGTAGCGCCGCACGTTGTACTCGTGCTTCTTCTTCAGCGCCCTCTCCCTCGCGTTCAGCGACTCCGGAGTGCGGCCTTCAAGTGTCCTAAGATACTTGAGGGAGGCCTTGTATCCCGAGCGCTTTTTGCGCTGGAGAGAGTTGTCCTTTGGTGGAGCCAGGGCCGATGTAGGCTCCTTCACGTTCGGTGGCCCGCCTCCGACAGGCATGCGAGCAAGCGCAAGCGCGAGCTCTTCGTCTATCATTGACGCGCCGGTGAACCTGAATTCGCCATCCTCGACCTCTGGCTCCAAGTCCATTCCTTCCTGTCGGTCAAATGAACCTTCACTTGCTGTGTTACGCACTATAGGGGCCAAGTGGTCCACCCCCACACTGGAGCTGCAGTTGCTGGATATCGACGCCGTGGGGCCTGCTTTCTCACCCCGATCCGCCGCCGGTACTGGGAATCCGACTCCCTGCACCGTAATTTTTTCACTAGAAGATGACATTCTAAATGAAGCTTTTTGCGTTTTTCTCCTAGCCGCCAGGTTGGACTACTCTTAGCTTCAGTGCTCCCCCTCGACCTTACCGGCATGGGTGGCCCTACCGGTAGCTTGAGCTACCGCCGGCATTGCTCTTAGGTTCCTTACACCTACTGAGCCCTCCTACCACGTCAAGGTAGTAGTCCGTAGGAGGGTTTGGCGGCAATAACGTCAGTTACTCTGCCCTTCTTCCAGGTCGATCGATGAGCACTCCCATCGCAGAGGAGCACCAAATATCCTATAGCTAGTGGCTTCACATATTGATACCACTTGGTACCGGCAAATATTCGTTCAACCATTTTTTCCAAAAGCAGTGCGCATACTGTTGTACTGCTCGCCAAGTCTTTTTTGTTGGTTTATAAGCTTCTTCTTCAGGGTGTGTTGTCTGACTGGAATTAGAAGTGCCTAAAAGAAAGTGGTTAGGTGTTAATAGTTCATCTGTAGGCAAATCTAGCGCTATGTGTGCAAGCGGCCTGGCATTCACTATGTTCTCCGCATCACACATCAATCCATAGAGCACATCCCCCTTTTAACTTTTACTCAAAATAGCATGTCACATCGAACTGAGCCCAACCATCAACAGCGAAGAAGACATCGAAAATTCCGTCCAAACACTTAAATCCATCATTACAGCTGCAGCTTATCACTCGAACCCTCAAACAGCAAAAACAACAACATCTAAGGAAGATAGTAGATTAACCAACAGCTACATAGAGCGGCTCGTCACTGAGAAACGCCGTGCAAGAAGAGAATGGCAGAGATATAGGTCACCTGCTGCAAAGAATCGGGTGAGAGAAGCAGAACGCAAACTTAGCAGAGCCCTCGAAACTGAAGAACAAAAAGCCCAAAGCCGTTACATAGATAAGTTGTCGCCTACAAGCACAAAATTTCCTTTATGAAGAGCACACGAGAGCATAAAGCCACCTACAAAGATTGACACGCCTTTGAGGGATGAGAGAGGAAGATGGGCCCGCAGTGACGAAGAAAAGGCAAATGTATTTGCACTTCACCCTCTCACGATTGTCCAGTCGTCCGTACCGTACGCCTTGTTCTGCCCCTTGATCATGTTGAGTATGGTTCGATCCTCCAAGATTGGCGGTGGGATCCATACCTTCATGATCGTGCGTGCAGGAATCTGGTCCGGTGGTACGACCTCTATCTTCGCACCAGGCCATGGGTCACCAATGCCGTGAATTGTGTCTGTGAGAAATCTCATGGATTCCTCGTTGGCACAAGCCACGACTTTGGCTCCCTTGTACCACCTAATACCATCAAGCACAGCTAGGAACGGGTCCTTGCTGCGAGTCATGGCATCGTGGATGGCCTGCATTATGACCCCCTCCAGAATAAGCCATTTTTCGGGTGAAATTTTCACTTCCGGGTCATTTCGGTCGATGATGGTTACCTGGAGTTCCGGCTTCGAGCTTAAGCTAGCCAGAAGATCTTCTGACTTTGGTCGCTTGTTCTCTGGAGCCTTTGAGGAGTCGTCTGAGCGTTGTCGTTTGGGATTACCACCCTTCCCGCCATCCGGTCCCTCCTTTTGGGAGGGTGTGGTCGACGGTGGGGGTGGTCTCCTACGATACTGTTTTTGTTTATTCACTGCGGCTGCTTTGACGACCTTCGAGGGTGTCGGTGCTTCCGTCTGGGCCGTTGTACTCGTTGCGGTCGCCTGGTCCGTTCCATCCGTGGATAGCCGGTTGTAACGCCGCACGTTGTACTCGTGCTTCTTCTTCAGCGCCCTCTCCCTCGCGTTCAGCGACTCCGGAGTGCGGCCTTCAAGTGTCCTAAGATACTTGAGGGAGGCCTTGTATCCCGAGCGCTTTTTGCGCTGGAGAGAGTTGTCCTTTGGTGGAGCCAGGGCCGATGTAGGCTCCTTCACGTTCGGTGGCCCGCCTCCGACAGGCATGCGAGCAAGCGCAAGCGCGATCTCTTCGTCTATCATTGACGCGCCGGTGAACCTGAATTCGCCATCCTCGACCTCTGGCTCCAAGTCCATTCCTTTCTGTCGGTGAAATGAACCTTCACTTGCTGTGTTACGCACTATAGGGGCCAAGTGGTCCACCCCCACACTGGAGCTGCAGTTGCTGGATATCGACGCCGTGGGGCCTGCTTTCTCACCCCGATCCGCCGCCGGTACTGGGAATCCGACTCCCTGCACCGTAATTTTTCACTAGAAGATGACATTCTAAATGAAGCTTTTTGCGTTTTTCTCCTAGCCGCTAGGTTGGACTACTCTTAGCTTCAGTGCTCCCCCTCGACCTTACCGGCATGGGTGGCCCTACCGGTAGCTTGAGCTACCGCCGGCATTGCTCTTAGGTTCCTTACACCTACTGAGCCCTCCTACCACGTCAAGGTAGTAGTCCGTAGGAGGGTTTGGCGGCAATAACGTCAGTTACTCTGCCCTTCTTCCAGGTCGATCGATGAGCACTCCCATCGCAGAGGAGCACCAAATATCCTATAGCTAGTGGCTTCACATATTGATACCACTTGGTACCGGCAAATATTCGTTCAACCATTTTTTCCAAAAGCAGTGCGCATACTGTTGTACTGCTCGCCAAGTCTTTTTGTTGGTTTATAAGCTTCTTCTTCAGGGTGTGTTGTCTGACTGGAATTAGAAGTGCCTAAAAGAAAGTGGTTAGGTGTTAATAGTTCATCTGTAGGCAAATCTAGCGCTATGTGTGCAAGCGGCCTGGCATTCACTATGTTCTCCGCATCACACATCAATCCATAGAGCACATCCCCCTTTTAACTTTTACTCAAAATAGCATGTCACATCGAACTGAGCCCAACCATCAACAGCGAAGAAGACATCGAAAATTCCGTCCAAACACTTAAATCCATCATTACAGCTGCAGCTTATCACTCGAACCCTCAAACAGCAAAAACAACAACATCTAAGGAAGATAGTAGATTAACCAACAGCTACATAGAGCGGCTCGTCACTGAGAAACGCCGTGCAAGAAGAGAATGGTAGAGATATAGGTCACCTGCTGCAAAGAATCGGGTGAGAGAAGCAGAACGCAAACTTAGCAGAGCCCTCGAAACTGAAGAACAAAAAGCCAAAAGCCGTTACATAGATAAGTTGTCGCCTACAAGCACAAAATTTCCTTTATGGAGAGCACACGAGAGCATAAAGCCACCTACAAAGATAGACACGCCTTTGAGGGATGAGAGAGGAAGATGGGCCCGCAGTGACGAAGAAAAGGCAAATGTATTTACACTTCACCCTCTCACGATTGTCCAGTCGTCCGTACCGTACTCCTTGTTCTGCCCCTTGATCATGTTGAGTATGGTTCGATCCTCCAAGATTGGCGGTGGGATCCATACCTTCATGATCATGCGTGCAGGAATCTGGTGCGGTGGTACGACCTCTATCTTCGCACCAGGCTATGGGTCACCAATGCCGTGAGTTGTGTCGGTGAGAAATCTCATGGATTCCTCGTTGGCACAGGCCACGACTTTGGCTCCCTTGTACTACCTAATACCATCAAACACAGCTAGGAACGCGTCCTTGCTGCGAGTCATGGCATCGTGGATGGCCTGCATTATGACCCCCTCCAGAATAAGCCATTTTTCGGGTGAAATTTTCACTTCCGGGTCATTTCGGTCGATGATGGTTACCTGGAGTTCCGGCTTCGAGCTTAAGCTAGCCAGAAGATCTTCTGGCTTTGGTCGCTTGTTCTCTGGAGCCTTTGAGGAGTCGTCTGAGTCCTCCTTTGGGAGGGTGTGGTCGACGGGGGGGGTGGTCTCCTACGATACTGTTTTTGTTTATCCACTGCGGCTGCTTTGACGACCTTCGAGGGTGTCGGTGCTTCCGTCTGGGCCGTTGTACTCGTTGCGGTCGCCTGGTCCGTTCCATCCGTGAATAGCCGGTTGTAGCGCCGCACGTTGTACTCGTGCTTCTTCTTCAGCGCCCTCTCCCTCGCGTTCAGCGACTCCGGAGTGCGGCCTTCAAGTGTCCTAAGATACTTGAGGGAGGCCTTGTATCCCGAGCGCTGTTTGCGCTGGAGAGAGTTGTCCTTTGGTGGAGCCAGGGCCGATGTTGGCTCCTTCACGTTCGAGCAAGCGCAAGCGCGAGCTCTTCGTCTGTCATTGACGCGCCGGTGAACCTGAATTCGCCATCCTCGACCTCTGGCTCCAAGTCCATTCCATCCTGTCGGTGAAATGAACCTTCACTTGCTGTGTTACGCACTATAGGGGCCAAGTGGTCCACCCCCACACTGGAGCTGCAGTTGCTGGATATCGACGCCGTGGGGCCTGCTTTCTCACCCCGATCCGCCGCCGGTACTGGGAATCCGACTCCCTGCACCGTAATTTTTTCACTAGAAGATGACATTCTAAATGAAGCTTTTGGCGTTTTTCTCCTAGCCGCCAGGTTGGACTACTCTTAGCTTCAGTGCTCCCCCTCGACCTTACCGGCATGGGTGGCCCTACCGGTAGCTTGAGCTACCGCCGGCATTGCTCTTAGGTTCCTTACACCTACTGAGCCCTCCTACCACGTCAAGGTAGTAGTCCGTAGGAGGGTTTGGCGGCAATAACGTCAGTTACTCTGCCCTTCTTCCAGGTCGATCGATGAGAGCTCCCATCGCAGAGGAGCACCAAATATCCTATAGCTAGTGGCTTCACATATTGATACCACTTGGTACCGGCAAATATTCGTTCAACCATTTTTTCCAAATGCAGTGCGCATACTGTTGTACTGCTCGCCAAGTCTTTTTTGTTGGTTGATAAGCTTCTTCTTCAGGGTGTGTTGTATGACTGGAATTAGAAGTGCCTAAAAGAAAGTGGTTAGGTGTTAATGGTTCATCTGTAGGCAAATCTAGCGCTATGTGTGTAAGCGGCCTGGCATTCACTATGTTCTCCGCATCACACATCAATCCATAGAGCACATCCCCCTTTAAACTTTTACTCAAAATATCATGTCACATCGAACTGAGCCCAACCATCAACAGCGAAGAAGACATCGAAAATTCCGTCCAAACACTTAAATCCATCATTACAGCTGCAGCTTATCACTCGAACCCTCAAACAGCAAAAACAACAGCTTCTAAGGAATATAGTAGATTAACCAACAGCTACATAGAGCGGCTCGTCACTGAGAAACGCCGTGCAAGAAGAGAATGGCAGAGCAATAGGTCACCTGCTGCAAAGAATCGGCTGAGAGAAGCAGAACGCAAACTTAGCAGAGCCCTCGAAACTGAAGAACAAAATGCCCAAAGCCGTTACATAGATAAGTTGTCGCCTACAAGCACAAAATTTCCTTTATGGAGAGCACACGAGAGCATAAAGCCACCTACAAAGATAGACACGCCTTTGAGGGATGAGAGAGGAAGATGGGCCCGCAGTGACGAAGAAAAAGCAAATGTATTTGCACTTCACCTTAAAAATGTTTTCATGCCTAATCCACCAACAAATGGATTTGCACTCCCATCAATTTCAACTGCCGCACAAGCTGACCCAATCAAAGTTCACTCGTCTGATATAAGAAACCTAATAAGAGAACTTAATCCTAGAAAATCACCAGGACATGATCTCATTACGCCAAAAATGATTATGGAACTTCCAATTCCAGCCATTAACTTTATCTCGAGACATTTCAATGCTGTTCTGCGATGTGGATACTTTCCAAATCACTGGAAAAAGTCCATAATCATAATGATTCACAAACTAGGAAAGGATAAAACACAAGCGTCGTCTTATAGACCCATTAGCCTGCTACCTTGTTTATCAAAATTATTTAAGAAGATCTTACTCCGCAAAATTGATTCTCATGCACAAAATATTATTCCATCTCACCAATTTGGGTTCCGGGCAAAACACGGGACCATTGAACAAGTCAACCGCCTAACTTCAGATATTCGGACGGCGTTTGAGCACCACGAATACTGCTCCGCAATTTTCGTAGATGTTGCCCAAGCATTTGACCGTATCTGGCTGGAAGGTCTTATCTTCAAAATTAAGACACTGCTTCCGCCGAACACACATAAACTCCTCGAATGCTACGTCAGTAACAGAGTATTTTCTATACTTCATAACGAGTACACTACGCAAGAGTTCACCATTGGAGCCGGAGTGCCACAGGGTAGCGTTCTTGGCCCTTTTCTTTATGTATTATACACTGCAGACATCCCAACAGACCCCCGACTTACAATATCCACATTTGCGGATGATACGACAATTCTAAGCAGATCACGATGTCCAAATAACGCAACAAGACTTTTGGCAAGCCACCTAGCTGAAGTAGAAGAGTGGCTGGCCAATTGGCGCATAAGGATTAACGAGCAAAAGTGTAAACATGTCACGTTCACACTCAACAGAAGCTCCTGTCCCCCACTATACCTTAACGGGACCTTGATCCCACAATCAAGTTATGTTGTATACCTTGGTATCTACCCAGACAGACGGCTAACTTGGCGCAGACACATAGATTCGAAAAAAACTTCAAATAAAGCTGAAGGCCAATAGCCTCCACTGGCTTATTAACTCCCTTTCCCCATTAAAACTGGAATATAAAGTCTTACTGTATAAAACCATCATAAAGCCTGTTTGGACGTATGGCTCCCAGCTATGGGGAAATGCCTGTGCGAGCAGCGTGGACATCCACGAACAAGCACAATCACGAATTCTTAGAATCCTCACTGGAGCGCCATTGTACATTCGAAACGAGTGTATCCACAACGATCTCAACATCCCATTGGTCGATACTGAAATAGCCCAAATAAAACGCAAATATATCGAGAAGCTCCATGCCCACCCTAATCAACTTGCCCAATCTCTCACCCTGCAAGCAACGCATACCCGACTCCGAAGAAAAGACCTCCCAACATAGCGATTGTACTAAAGGTTATAATTATTGGCCGCTTGGTGTCTTCATGCACTGCATCTGCATTGTTATCCTGCCGTTAATTCGAAGCAGACCTTTTGTGTCGAGGATTGGACACAGTTTCCATATTTTGCTGGTTTTCTTTATGGGACTTCCACTAGCCAAAGTCTCCATTTCTTCTTTGTACTCTGATATTTGTAACGATGGAGAGGGAATTAGTAACTCTAGAAGACCAGCTTGCATGGATGCTACCAAATATTCAGCAAAAATCTCTTATCCATTTCCAAAAATCATAAGAAAAGTTACAATTATCGCTTTCCATTCCTTTGCTCCCTGACAGCGAACTATTGGCGAGCAAAGCCGCTTGCAGCAAGCACAAGCATTCGTACAGTCCTCGTGACCAGCATGGATGCTTTGCTTCAACGCAAGTGGGTCCATCTTTTCTACTTCAGGTGATCATCCATTGTCCCAAAGGTGTTAGGTGACGATGACACACCTTATGGAAGACGCATCCCTGTTAGTGGAAAAGAAAGGACGAGTGTGGGCTGGATCGTGTTGATGAGCTTGTCGGTTGGGGACTCTGGAGATCGACTAGCAGAAACAGCCTGTGGGGGGTTTTTTTGACTTGTTCACCAGCAACACCCACACACATATTTGAAATAAAGAGTATCCACGCCCTTTAAATCATTAAACATAATCAAAAACCTAAAACGCAATGCATAATAAAAAGAAGAAATAGAAAAAGATTTGAAAGTATACCCTATATGAACTACTAAGTTGACATCGTAGCTCTGCTCACCCTGCCTTGATTTTCCTTTAGCATATGAAAGTTGTCTGGAAAATCCCATGTTTAGTTACGACAGGATATTTACCCCATTCTTACTAAAGAGAAAAAACTTTTAATTTACAAATCCATAATTAAATCAAATTTTATTGACTTTTTCTCAAATTGACTCATAATGTCGATTCCCACAATTTAAATCTCAAAGGGTCTTCACAATAAGTTTCATTTCTTTTTTTCAAACAAGGCTGCATAAATTTAACAAAAATTCTTGGCTTAAAATTCACAAAATTTTAGAAAAACAAAATAATTGGCATGATGAATAAATGTTTAAAAAATAATAATAATTTTCTGTTAAATTAAAGGTCAAATAAATTCATTTCTTTAAATTAAAGTATTGGCATTACCAAACAATATTTTATGAATCAAATGTTCATAACTGATTAACTCAAGTGTGCATAATTAGACAGTAACGTAAAACCAAATACATGTATACATATAAAATTAGGAATGTATGATTATATATGTGAATGTGTATGTATATATATATGAAAATGTAAACCTAAATGCTTTTAACGAAATACACTTTGCTTTTCAACATTACGTTATCATAAAGAAACATACCCGAAAATCGAAATTATAGGGTATTCATTTTTCTTTGCATTGTCTTTACGTTAGATTAAAGAGCTTAGATAAATACAAGAATTAGCAACGAAAGAGAACCGAAAAGTGAATTGAAACTGCCATTGCAAGTGAAGCTTGCTTAAAAGCTTTTAAAAAGAGTATAAACTCTCCACAATTATCAGGAAATTGGTAGATCAGATGGATCAGCATAAAATTTAAACGGGACTTTTGTCTCTCTTATCAGAGCAAATACAAAATTACACTGTTCAACAAAAAAATTTTTTCTGCTGTAAAAACATCTGCAGATTCCGCCGAAGGCCTTCGTAATTCATTATAGATGTGCTGTTGTTACTCTTTAAAAAGTCATTATATAATTGATGTTGTTTTTGCTGGTATTTTTCCTTTTTTCTTCACCACACAGATTTTTAGTTTTCGTAGATCAACATTTTTCGTTTATTCATTTCACTTAGTCTTTCTTGTTGCTGGATGGTTTGTTCTTATTTTTTCTCTTGTTTGTTTTGTTTTTTGTATTTTCACGCACACATATATATACACTCACACAAAAAAAAATTAACAAAAAAACTTATTCATGCCATAATATGAAGAAAAAAAATTTTAAATATTAATAAAAAAAAAAAGAACTTAACACTGGCTTAGACCTGACTTGATCATTTTCTTTCGCTTTTTCTCGGCGATCTTGAGGGGTTGAATTTTCACAATTTCGTTTGGGCGTTTCACTATTGGTGTTGTGTTAAGCCTATATGACACGATATTAATCTTTTCATTAATTAAATGCGAGTGAACGGTACAGCTATATACGTTTTTGGTTCTGGATTTCTATCGCAAGTACGAACGGTCACACTTGCCACATGTGCCGGCATTTTAATAAATTTATAATTAGCATCAGCAATAGCCATGAAAATTTAATAGTCATCTTTGAAATTAAAATAGTAAGAACCAATATTTGGCACCGCTCGTATCTTGCAATGTTTGCTTGTACAAATTTTCAATATAAATAGTTTTTTTTTTTTAAATATATATTTTAACACAACAAAGTTTGGAAATTCATAAAATTTTTGGCATTCTTTTCCCATTCGATGCTCGTAGATAGAAATGACTTCTTGTCTAACTCTTGAAATGTTGAATTCGAATGGGCGATTGCAACGAGTTCCAACTTTCCCTTCAATTAATGATTTCGAATTATGACAATATTTGTATAAAAGAATGTTGTCATTTACTGTAGCCAAATAAAGCAATGTTATTTATGGCCTTTCTGTAGGCCCTATGCAACTACGCATCAGTGTGTTCTGCGTCTGAATATGCGGCTTTTTCCATATTTTAAATCAATTAAAATTAATGTGTAATTTTTGTGTCCTCGTCCATGATCTCCGGCAATAATTTATGAGTGAAGACTGCAGTTAGTTTTCTTATTGTTATTCCACATCTCATTCTTCATTAAAAATAAAGCAAAATACATTAGTCCTAGGACAGACAAGTAGCAGATAATTATTTAATATATTTTTTTTATTCATTTTGTTTAATAATATGTTTGCCGCATACAACTTCAATACCGCTGAATATAAAAGCAAATTTGCCCCTGTCTTATCCATTTTGAGGGACTTTCTACAAATTAATGACAAAATAATGAGTTTCAAAGTACGATTTAATGCATTAATTTATCGGCCAATGGCAATCGAAATTGGTATATTTTTTTTTTGAGATTTAGTTCAAGTTAGTATTTTTCCGATAACCGATAGTAACGCGTTAATGCGACATTAAAAACCTCATTAATGTCCACATATATTTGTCTCTCTCTCACTCACGCAAAACCAATATCAACTGAAATAATGCATTATTAATACGTTCAATTAATGTCGTGTCATAAGGCCATTAGCACTGCTGAGACGGGGAGGGTGTGATTTTCACATAAACGATACTAGCTTCACTTTACGCCTATGGAGATGAGGCTTTTCACTGCACTTTCAGATATTTGGGTGGATTCGTTAGGCAAGCAATTTTGGCTAGCTGAGAGACACTTGCGATGAGAGACTCGTGGAAAGGGACACACCCTTGAATTGGCCAAGTTGCGACGTTTCTGCCACTAGAATCTTCTTCTCCTCTATTACGACTGCAGCGAGGCGACTCAAAGCGATGATGAAAAGACGTACAACAGTTATCACTGTTGTCTTGAGTTCTGCTCTCGCTGCGCTGGCCGTCGTGGGATTGAACTTTAACCCACTGTCTACTCTTTGATTCTCTGCTGCCCTTTGGATGAAATAAAGGTAACAGTTTTTTTGTAAGCCTGCTGATTGCAGCTGTTACGTGGCCCTTGATAGTTACCTTTGGATGCTCATAAGCATAAAATTTCTCTTTGATCGATATTCGCTGGTTTCTCTTGAGTAAATTGCCAATATAATTCGACGCAACAGACTATAAAGAGTGGTGGAGTTTAAATGAAAGAGCTTTTCTTTATTTTTCAAGTTAAACGTTGACTTACGTCGAAATATTCCCAAGGCTGCTTAGCAATGGGTGTTAGTGGCTTGATTAAATAGTTTTCGCTATTTTGAATCAATGGATGCCAACAAATGAAATGAATTAAACGCAAAATTGAATTGCCATGCAGATTTGGGCAATTAAAACTGAATTACGGTGGAATTTGCAAAACTCATCCGTCTTCGGAAGAAAAGGAAGCACGATAGAAAATGGATTTGGCAAGTAACCTCGTATTGAGAACATGGCGACGAAAATGATTTACGAAAGACGTAACTCTTGCCAAAATGGCAGGTATGCCCCCTATTTTTGACAATACTTAACGTAAACAAACGTAACGTAAGCCTTTCGGACCTTCTTAAGCCAGCCGTTAAATTTTCAAAATAAATTTAATAATAACTAAATAATAATAAAAATATGACTTAAAACAAAATTTTACTTAATGAAATTAACTTAGCCCTATACAGCCCAAGTAAACTAAAATGAATCGATTTCAAAACAACAAAAAAATATACCAGAAAAATTAATATAAAAACTCTCGTTGCAGAAATTGTTCATTACACATTTGCACGTTGGATAAGGTCGCGTATCACCCAAACAATCTGGCAAGGGCGTTGCTAAGAAGGAGGAGGATCAACGGGATTCGAGCCAGGAGAAGACTGCTTCGCTTACACCCCACTGACTTAGCCAGTCGCAGGATTTCATCACCACCCACATAGTAAACAACAACAAAATAACATAAAACACACTTAAACTTAGTTAAATAAGCTAATTGTTAAAAACCCTACAAGTAGCAACACACATTATTTTCTTACCATAACCATAACACTGAATTAATTCAATTTTACACTTCACTACATTATAAGTTACATAAAAGTAACAGTTAAAGGTAAACAATTTTGTATTTGGGTTACACTATTTAAAAATCAAACTAATTATAAAAAAAAAAAAAAAAACAACCAATTGTGCGTATTCAATTTCGTTTGCCTGAAGTAGGTAGGTCGCTCATTCCGCCGGTTGCTTACTCTCAATATCCAGCCCATAGTTCGAGTCAATTTTCTGAAAGATGAAAACTTTAAGAGCAGATTTTCTACATCTTGTTGAACAATGTTGCATTTTGTTAGCGGCCAATCGATAGTTTAGCTAGCAGAGTGGTCACGATCGGAGTAGGTGGCAACGCCAGGGGGATTCGATGCGGTGGCGCCCTCTAGCGAGAGTTACGCGAACCACCAAGGGCTTTGGCGTTGAGCTTGAATGATTTGTAGGGGAATCAGTGGACTGCAAGTTCTAGCACTCTCATAGAGTTTGGAGTGCGTTCAAAACGGCCAATGACCCCGAATCAATAGGCTGACATTGATGTAGGTCAGAATCGGGGACAGCGGGATTTGGGACGAGCCAATATATGGGGGTGGTAGGCGTAGCGCAGAAGGCAGTAAGAGACAAATAAGCCAGAGTGCAGATCGCGGAGTGAAATCGGCTTCGAGTGGTAAATAAAAAAAAAAGAAAGCGCGGTTTTTATAGAAAAATAATTAAATTAAAATTTATTAATAGGATGTAGACGTCAGATAGTGAAATACCCGGTTAAATACCCTGAAAATAAAATTTGAAAAATAAATTATTAAAACGTAAGTTAGAAAAAAAAACAATACCGCATGTAGAGTGAAAATAAGAGTCCACTTCTTTTTTTCGTAGCGTGGCCGTGCTGCTAAGCAAAAGGCGGCCACGGATATTTACCGCCTGCTGCCCTACACTTAGCTGAGACGTCGGAAGGCCAGCAATTGCTTTTTGCCTTATTTTGCCGGTGTGGCCGGGACGTCTGTCAGTTCGCCAGAGAGCATTTTTCTATACCCAGACGTAGCAAATCCCTGGACAAAATCCCCAAATCTTCGCCCAATAGTACTGGCAGAAAGGCGGGAGCCGTCGAATCCATTCAGTTCAAGTGAGTCCGTTCCAACACCGGCCCAGCCGTATATAAAAATATTGTTTGTGGGGAAGCGCCCACCAATTTGCTCTCGCTGAAAGGAGGGAGGGGTGCCAATCGAGCAGCCCTAAAGAACAAAGAAAAAGAGAAGCGGTATTTAGATTTAAGTTAAACAAACAAAAAAATAATAGTTTTAAGTTGACGTCCCACTTACCTTTAGTCTTAGTAGCATCTCCTCTCGCTCTCCTAAAGAGAGAAAAAAATAGATTTAACCCGCAAAGAAACCCCGTGACATATGAGCATAATTTAATCCTGGCTTGCGAAGTCCAAGTCTCCTATATATGCATAACAGTCCTTCATCTTGTTGATCCCTCTCCCCTTTACTTGCCTAAAGAGCTCTTTAGGTAGGCTAGGGTAGTTGTAGGCCATCGTAGCTGTTAAAAAAACAAAAAAACGAGAAGGCAAAGCTAACTTCGACTGTGCCGAAGTTTTAATACACTTGAAAAACTTTACTCCAACTGATTTTACCGGTAAAATATATTTAGGATATAGATATCAGACATTTAAAATTTTAAAATCATTGATAATAAAAATTTGATACCATAAAAAAAAACTTTTCTTAGTAAAATACATTTTCCGACCGATCGGTCCTATGGCAGCTATATGCTATAGTCATCCGATTTTGATAAATTTTTTCAAAATGATGTGAAAGCTTATAAAACTAACATATACCAAGATTAGTGACGCTACGATGGAAAACAAAGAAGTTTTTCTTACTAGAACTAGTTTTTTGACCGACCGTTTCTATGGCAGCTATATGCTATAGAGGTCCGATTTGATAAAATTTTCCAGAATTATGTGAAAGCATAAAAAACTAACTTATACAAAGATTAGTGACGCTTCAATAGAAAACAAAAAAGTTTTTCTAGAACTAGTTTTTTGACCGACCGTTTATATGGCAGCTATATGATATAGTCATCCGATCCAGCCGGTTCCGACATATTAGTTGCGTGCAGTAAAAAGAAGACTCTGTGCTTTAAAACTGAGGGATTAGTTCGCGTAGAAACAGACAGACAGACGGACGGACGGACAAACGGAATTGAACTCAGATCGTCGTCCTGATCAAGAATATATATAGTTTATGGGGTCGGAAATGAATATTTCTATGCGTTACAAACTTCTGGGCAAAATTAATATACACTTTTCAAGTGTATAAAAATATAAAAGAAGAATTTATAATTAGAATGAACTAATATTTGTGTGTTTATCATATGTACGTGCCCAGGCTCGTAGTATCCGCTTAGCCATTCAAATAGAAAAGAGGATAATTTGAATCCAAATACATGTCTCGCCGGATCGTGACGGATCCATAGGAAGAGGAAAGATCGCCTTACATCCTTCGTAAAATAATTGTATTTTTGTTGTGATTTGATGTTATTTTCGTACAGCCTGCAAAAAGAAGAAAAAAATCATGTTAGTATATAAGTTTATTTATAATATATAGTTCACTTGAATCAGAGTCGTCATGTGTTGTTAAAATTGTAGTTGGAGGGGGGGTTGGAGACACTATTGACCGCCATGGACTAGGCCGAGTCGTTTGAGTGAAGCCGGCATGATGGGCAGCTGGATAGTGGATCCGCTGCAGGAAGGGTGGGTGCACCAGGATTCCGATTTGGAGTCCTATTCTGGAACATAGGAGCGGGTAAAATTTGTTAAATATAGATGTGTTAGTTTTTTTTTGTGTTGTTGTTTATTTGACTTAGCTGTTAGTGATGTGAATATAGATGTTAGTGATGATAATTGTAGATGCAATGTGATAGTCGTGATTGTTCGGTCTGCTAGGTTTTGGGATGGATCTCACTCCTGAGATCCGCTGAGCCAGCCGGCGTAGCCTATCGAGACACAAAGCAGAGCCGTAACAGTATGTCGCCCAATCGGAAGAACATGGTGGCTGTGAAGTCACAGCCTGTCTTCCCTAAGAAAAAAAAATTAAATCGGCTGTCAAATTACTTCTACGAGTCCCCTCTTGGCCAAGGTATCAGTTCTTCTGATGACTTATGGGCATATTGGAGTGACCCATAACCGCGCAGGGTATGAGCTGATATTTTGTCTAAGTAGGAGGAAGTAGAGTAGGCTGTGCATTTCTAAAGGCATCGGTATGTCACCAACCTTTTTGAAAGGGGATGGTTAGCGACCAGTGGCCATTTCCTGGTGGATTTAGAATTGTGCAAAGAAAGAAAACTGAAAAAAATAAATAAATTTTGTAATATAGAGTAGTTTCCGTTGTCTTATGTACGTACTTACTATTTGTCTTGTTTTGGATGTCGTCAATAATCGAAGACGATGCTGACTCTGATTCCCAGAGGCGTGCGATCTGGTGACCCAGGACCCAGGTGACTCAGTCCTGCGATGCACAGTCGCACAGCATCATCGTGCGAAGGCGATATTGGAAACGGGAGCCAAGTAAGGTTTAGGAAGAGTGTTCTTGGATGCCGTCCATAAATAAAATTGAAGGATAGAGCATCTGACATACACTCAACAAGCCGGAAAGTCAGTTCCTATACGTTCCAGAAGAGTGTGCAGTAAAGTAGAGTCGTCCATAGTTGGATAGTAATCCGTTTCCCCCTCCATATATTAATGATCGTGTCTGAAAGAAAAGAAGAAACACAATTAATTGAGAGTAGCAGTATCCTGTAGGTGGTTCTAAATCGCATTAAATCATTTTTTTATGTTATTTATTAGATCCTATTTGTTTTTCATCGGATTATTTATTTAGTTTTTTGTTAATTTCATCAGTATTTATTTATCCATTTTTGTTATTTATTATTATTATAATTCAATATTCATTTATAGGGATTCAATATTTATTATTTGTTAAGCGGTATTTGCGTTTTGTGTGCGAGTTGAAAAAAAAAAATAATAATCAATGTCAGAAGAAGAGAAAGAGCTGGATTGGGGTGATCAGAGCCACCATCAGCTTAGGACCCTTTGGGTCCTCCGAAGGAATCAGGAGATACGGTATCCGCGTTAGGAGCAGGGGCTGCAAGGTTGCCACCAGTACTGATGTCTGGAGGGTTGAAAAGAACACCTCAGCAAGTGATGAAGCATCTGCATCAGGAGGCGCAGAGTCCTATGGCACCACAACAGCCACTTCAGGAAGAGTACTTGCTGGATTTACCGATGCAGCACCTAGGCTCTGAGGAAACTTCTGCGGTGAACGCGGCATTAGCCCAGGCGTACGAGACGCATAGACAGTCGCATGGAGCAGGCATAGGCGACGTAATGCGCGAGGAGATGCGCCACGGGTTCATTGAAATGATGAAACTGATCAATGACCTGCTGAGGCCAGCTAGAGGGCCGAAACCTCAATGGACGGAGACGAAAGGCGACCAGAACACTCCGTTTGATAGAGTGGAAAGTGCCACGAATCTTCCAGCGCAAAAGGGAGCGAGGTGGAGCCAGGGAGCAATACCAAAAGCCTATAGACAGGACGAGACCTCGAGCACGCAAGAAACCAGGCCACCAATGCCGCCTCCAAAGCCTGCACCAAGACCCTATGTGAATGTGTCTCGAGCAGTCCTGGAGGAAGCTTGGATCAGCAGGCTGCGAATTGGCGGAATCCGCAAGGCAATGGTTGGCGAGACCCGCATGTCACCAATAAATATGCAGATGACCGTAGGGCAGGCGAGTACCATACTCTCTCCCAAGAAAGGCGGCATATGCCAATTCCACTAGTACTCAGGACAGACAGTTTTGTCGAATTGAAAGGTGGAACATATCCTTCGATGGCGAGGACGAGAAGAACGCAGTCGAAGACTTCGTGTTTCGGCTGGAATTCCTGCAACAGCAGTACCAATGCTCATGGAAGGAAGTGCTGCGCAGTTTCCACATGCTGCTCACGGGACGTGCATGGGAGTGGTACTGGGTCCACGACCGGCAGTCGAGGATTGAGAACTGGTCACAGCTGCGACGAGCTCTACTCGACCGTTTTAAAGGGCACCAGACGGTGCACGACAACATATGGGTCAACTCGCATCCCGTATGAAGAAGCCATTGAGTGAGCGGTCTTTGGTAAAGATTATTAAAAGGGATTGCGTGAAAACATCACCCGTTATGTGTACGCGATCGAAGTTTTTACGGTGGATGAATTGCGTGAGGAGTGTAAGGAGGTGGAGAGATCCTTCTGACGCCGAGGACGCTCAGCCTATGTTCAGCCACCACGATACGAGCCGGCACGAAAAGCAATGGTGAATGAAGTTTCCATGCAGCCATCTAAGGAAGAATCTTTATTAGAAAAGGTGGAAGAAGTGAGCATGGGTACCAGGGCTAAACCCAGGATTACGTGCTGGAACTGCCGGCAGCCAGACCACACTTTCAGAGAGTGGCTGTCGAAGCAACGCAACATCTTTTGCTACGGGTGTGGCAAGCCGGATACGTTCAGCACTCAATGCGTAAATTGTCCGGGAAATGCTCGAGCGCGTTCGGAGACATCAACCGCGTCGAAGTAGGTACCGAAAAGAAAAATAATATTGTAGAAAGTAAGAATACCTACCGTATGAGGATCGCCTGCGCGCGTATATCGAGGCCAGGAACCGAATTTTTGGAGAACGACAGCTGGAAGGAATGCGCACGCTCACTCGTCGCGTCAAGAATACGCGCGAACGGTTTCAAAAGCGCAAAAGGACGAAACGCCACCTGGTTGAGGCAGTGCAGAGGAATGGCCATGTGGATCATCGAGCATTCGCAGAAATTGAACTGGCAGGACGGAAGTTAAAAGGTCTCTTGGACACAGGAGCATCAGTGAGCTTGCTAGGGAGTGGCTGCAGAGAACTGA
Organism: Lordiphosa mommai; assembly: GCA_018904225.1. NCBI lineage: Eukaryota > Metazoa > Arthropoda > Insecta > Diptera > Drosophilidae > Lordiphosa > Lordiphosa mommai. Next base: position 356,272 of record JAEIFT010000002.1, on the reverse strand, counting down.
TGGAGGAGCTTGGCATTCCTATCCAAGCGTATACATCGATGGTGAAAACGGCCTCTGGAGAGGATCGAGACATCGTATGACGTATAGAAGTGCCTGTTAAATATGGAAAATTAATAAAGAATATCGTTTTTATATGTGTCCGTATTTAAATCAGATGATGTATCTGGGGGATCGATTTTTAGAGAGCCTTTGAACTCGCTCCACAGATTCAGTAGAGGAAACGAGTAACCACTCCTCAGTCGACGAACTGGTGATTCCGGCTGATAGTGTCGAACATTATCGAAGTGAGGATATGGAGGATCCAGATCGGGAGATATGGGGCCTGGAAGAAAAAGAACAGGCTCAATTAGATGAGGTAAAGAAAGAGTTTTTAACTTTCGAGAGTTCTGGCCTAGGAAAGACACAGCTGCTGAAGCACGAAATTAAGCTGATCGAAGGAACTAAGCCGATCAAGGATAGGCACTATCCACTTTAGCCAGCAAAACAAGAAATTGTTTGGGCAGAGGTAGACAAGATGCTGCAACTGGGAGTGATCGAGGAGAGCGAGAGTCCATGGAGCAATCGGACTGCTGTCGTCATGAAGCCAGGGAAGAACAGATTTTGCCTAGATGCACGCAAGTTAAATAACGTTACGGTCAAGGATGCCTATCCGTTGCCGTGTATTGATGGGATCCTGTCCCGGATAGATCAGACGCATTACATTTCCAGCGTCGATTTAAAATTCGCATTCTGGCAGATTGAGCTGGAGGAGAAGAGCAAGTCTTATACGGCGTTCACAATGGACAAAGTCATCCCGGCCACGTTAAGGTCGAACGTATTCGTTCACCTGGACGATTTGCTGATAATTTCCGAGGACTTTGACACCCATATACGTTATTTAAGATTAGTGGCGGAGTGCCTGAGGAAAGCCAACATTACCATTGGGCTAAGTAAGTCCAAGTTCTGCTTTAAAAGGCTCAACTATCTGGAGTTCATCGTTGGAGGAGGAACCTTACGCACAGATCCGAGCCGAGTGATGGCTATCCGTAAGATGCCGCATCCGAAGTCCATTAAGGAGGTGCGCAGCTTTCTGGGTACGGCAGGCTGGTACCGGAGGTTCATCAAGAACTTTGCCGACATGTCTGTGCCACTGACTGACGCCTTAAAGAAAAGGAGTGGAAAATTTGTGTTAAGCAGCGAAGCCATTGAAGCGGTCAAGAGACTAAAACAGGCACTTACCACTGCGCCGGTGCTTGTACACGCCTACTTCAAAAAAAAGATTCTTTGTCCATTGTGACGCCTCACAGTATGGAGTAGGAGCTGTGTTGTTTCAGGTGGATAAGGAGCAGCAAGAAAAGCCAATCGCCTTTTTCTCGGCAAAACTGAACACGCATCAGGTCAACTATACGGTGACGGAAAAAGAGTGCTTGGCAGCGATCCTAGCCATCCAGAAATTCCGACCGTACATCGAGATGATGCCATTCACAGTCATAACAGATCATGCGACTCTGCAGTGGTTGATGACTCTCAAGGATTTGAGTGGGAGATTGGCCAGATAGTCTTTACTGTTGCTGGCGTATGACTTCGACAACAAATACAAGAAGGGAGCCGACAACGTTGTGGCGGATACTTTATCCAGATTTGTAGAGGAGATTGAAGTCATGCCCGAATCAGTACTGGGATTCCAGACCACCGAATTCGAATCGTCTGAATACCGTGCGTTGGTGCAAGAAGTGGAAAGCCAGCAGGAAAAATTGTCTGACTTAAAAGTGCACAACGGGATGCTATTTAAGCTTGTCAGCCGTGATGATTTGGATGATGAAATCGAGGGCACCTGTTGGAAGCTCTGGGTGCCGGAGTCTTTGACAGCTGGGATGATCCAGAAAGTCCATGAGGACAACACGTCAGCTCATGGCGGCATTGCCAAAACACTACATTTATTGCGCAGGCAATACTACTGGCCGGGAATGGCAGTCCAGGTCCGGAATTTTATAAGAGGATATAAAGTCTGTAAGGAAGCAAAGGCACAGAATTACAGCATGCAAGTTGGGATTGGGAAAGAAGTCCAAACCGACAGGCCATTTCTGAAGCTGTATATCGACTTCCTGGGAAAGTATCCTAGGTCGAAACGAAGACATGCGTGGATCTTCATCGTAGTGGACCATTTCTCGAAGTTCGCATTTCTTACAGCGATGAGAGATGCCACCGCCAGCAGCGTAGTTGACTTCCTGGCAGGGCTGCAAACCGGTTTTGAACCGAACCGGTTCGAACCCGGAACTCCGACTTTTTTTTGACTGTGAACCGAACCTGAACCGAACAGCAATTGAAAAAAATAGCTGAACCTTTTCCGAACCAATACTTTCGGTTCGGTTCAATAACATTTTTTTAATATGTATAAAAAAAATGGTTGTGTACATTTGAAAAGACGAAAAAACGGCTACAACAAAGGCAAAAAATTCGCAAAATCTTCGATCTGATATTTTCTTCCTTTTGACTACTCAAAAACCTGCATGCATATGTGCATACATCTTTGCCAACCCACTTACATATTTACAATGTACATTGTACATAAATACATACATGTTTTCGTCCATTTCAAACTATGTAACACTGTGCATGCATAAAAATCTAGAAACCGTATCATTTCTCGTGCGTAAAACACATATTTGTGTTCACTGTACATACAATCATTCATATGTACATATTTTTCTTTGGAACTGCAACAGTCCACCGTTGTGTGTGTACTAGTGTAGAGCGCGTCTGTATATCGTGGGCATAGCAGAGACAGCCGCAGCAGCGCAGTCAGCACAACGACGTAGCAGACGTATCAATTGCCAAGCACACATACATAGCTAAAATGTGATTGTATTGTTTGCCCTGCGCTGGTGTGTACATACCGCATTCAGTCTTCGGCCTCTGCTGGATTGAACAGCCGAATTCCACAGCAAAGCTGACAAGATTGATCATGGACTAGCCGCTAGTCCAAAAAAAAAAGTACAGACGTGTTTATGTGTGTGGCAAGCGCCAAAAATTTGCCGCAAAGTAGAATAAAAATAGAAAGAGACAAAAATACAAAGATACCACAACTTACAATGTATTTACGCGTATTTTGGCACGCGAATTCATTCTCGCTTAGAAGTTTAAAGAAGAAGGTGTACAATGGCGAGCAAATTAATATTTTCAAAATTTACTTACGATATAAACACTGACAAATCACAATGTCACGAATGTAAACTCAAGATGAGCGGCAGGCATGCAGCAAATTTAATGCGGCACCTTGAAAGGAAACACAAAGGTCTTTTCGAAGAAATCGTGAAAAAAGTTCCAAGTGTGGCGAAAAAACCCCAATCCATGCTCAATTTTGTGTGTGAAAAACTAATTAAAGTGAAAATTTCCAAAGAAGATATATCCGATTCCTGTGTGGAGCTCATAACAAAAGAAATTCTATAAATTGTTTTGCATACTTATTAAATTAATAGCATACATACATACAAACAGTGAAGACGTTGTCCGCAGCAGGCTCCAACAAAATCAGGAAATAAGGCGTCAATAGCGCCGGCAGAAGCAATTAACACTGCACAAATCCCGAAGCAAGATCAAGGAATTCTTCACATCATTATCGTCTGGAGGTACATGTGCAGCCATAACGCAAATTAAAGGATTTATTTTTCCTATTTAAAGGCGCAAATCACTGGCCAACAACAAAGCTTGAGTGGTGAGATAGAATCTTTTTTATTTTGATTACACCAATACAAGCATAAACAGCTGACAGTGCTGTAATACGCGTGCATCAACTGCAAGAGTTGTCACCAAGCCTATCTTTAAAGCTTTTAAGCTCGGATAAGGGACAGCTGAAAGCTCCGCTCACTCATAAATTTTGTAGGAATCTATTGCATACTTGACGGCGAAAGTAATAGTAGATCTTCACCCAGGGAAAAATCTTAGCAATGGCGGAACACACACCCACTGGGCAGAGCATTACAATTGCGAATGGAGCAAAAAGACTTTTAAAGGAGATTTCACCGGAGTGCCAGGAAGCGACAAGTAACACAGTCGGAAACATGAAGCTGGCAGATCTCATGTGCTTGATGTCCACTCTTTTGGACGAGAAGTTCAAGAATGTAGCTACAAAGAGTGATATAGAAGATATAAAGGAAAATGTATCGGAAATGGCCATAAAAGTCGAACAGCTTACGACAGCTTGCTCTAATTCGACAACACAAAGAAGAAGAGTCGCGTAGAATACTACAAATAGAGGACGACATTAATAAGCGGAATCTTATTTTTAATGGTATAAACGCGCATAGATACCCGCACGAAGCTGTGAAAGAAATTATAAGCAGTAAATTAAAACTCACAGAACCATTCACCATAGAATCAGCTCGGAAACTTAATGAGAAAAACGGAAAAATGAATGTTAAGGTAGAGTTCAGTTCAACTGCTGCGGTATGGGCAGTGTTAAAAAAATCAAAGCTGTTAAAGGGTACACCTATATTTATCGAGAAAGACCTGAACACAAAAAAAAGATTGCACAAAAGAATGATGCTCACTATTCGCACAGACATAATAACTATCAACAAGGAAAAAAAAAATATTCGTTAGAGATGACAGGCTATTGATAGATAATTGCACCTTCTGTTGGAACAATCACTGTCAGCTCATGAATGGCAACCGGCCCGCCGAGGAAGCACTGCAGACGTTGTATGAAGAGAATTTTCGGGTCAACACGAACTATGAAGAAATAGCTCTAAAAGCCAACTCAAAAAACTTTTAAATTTTAAAGACATAAATATCAAAATTCTAGCATATAATTTTGCAGGCTTAAAAACCAAATTAATGTATAACAACTTTGTAAATTTTGTAAACCAACATGAAATATTTTTCCTCTTCGAAACATTTATCGAAAAAAACTACGAAGACTTTGCTGTATACTACCCACAACATGTATTGAAATGGACACCGGCCACGCGAAGATATGCCAGAGGACGCGCAAGTGGAGGCTGCGTTTATGGGATAAAGAACGCCATGCGGAACATGTGCACCTTTGCTGAAATCGAAGAATCATTTAGTATAGCGGCCTACTCTCAGAAAATTAAAAAAAAAATTTCCTCGATGGACCGCGAATTATGAAGAATTTTCATGCAGAAAAAACGCGGTTTCTTTTAAACGAATTTTGAAAATTTGATTTTTTACCTAATAAAACATATGTTTTGAGCAATGTGTCAAATTTAATTCAAATTTAATTGGATTTTTATTGTTCATTCAATAATTCTAATCAAAATGGAGTGCACGAATTGCAATTTTACGGTGTCGAAATTGTTGTCTTTGACGAATATAGAGGTTATTGAGTATTTAAAGCATCACAAATGTTTACTACAAGAAAAAAAATGTGGAAATTGTTCTGCTGACTGTAAGATAGCAGTAAAAGATGACGGCAAACTATTCTTTCGGTGCCGTAAACAGTTGACTGCTACAACCATGGGCAATAAAAAAAAAGTCAAGAAACAGTGCAATTTCAATGAAAGTATCCGCAAAAATACCTTTTTTTCTACACCAAACGGTGAACCATTCTCAAAATTTTGTGGATCCCTCTACACAAGCACACACACAAAACATAGAAAGGCTGTGGCGGGACGTGAAGGCCGAGTTGCCTCATTTTGGCCGAAAAAAAATGCACTATCCAGGATATTTGGCCAAGTTTATGTTTTATAAACGATTCACAAGGATAGGATCCATAACATCTTCCTGGCTATTGGTCAGTTATATAATCCCGAAAAAGAAAACATCGTTAATGATATTCATTTTGCTGAGGTGAGTAATGGAAAATGTGCGCCGCGGGCGAAAATTTTTTTCAAAAAATCGCGCGATTACAAAAATTTTACTTTATTGGGTACAATAAAATATTCATCGATGGATCGCGAATTATGAACATAAAATATTAATTCATAGGAGGAAGAGGAAGTGCACGGGGAAGACGACAGTGGATTAGGCCCTTCCTTAAGGGACACCACTTAAAAAAAAACGTCCTTCTGTGGCTTTCGTGGAGTAGGCCTCATGGAGAAACCACGTTTAAAAAAACCCGCCTTGAATTTTACCTCAATAGGTGGCGTGGAGAGTTCAAAACAGATCAAATAGGTGTAAAGATTTCCTCACTTTCGCATTGAAATTCAAGCAAATGTTTCCCTGAGTCATAGGAAAATAATATTTTAATATATTTATTTGAAAAAACAAACAGAAATCGAAAAGCATATGTGATCAAGCATGTATTTGTATGGGCAAAAATTACAACTTTAAAATTCGTTTAAAAAGAAACCACGGATGACCCTCGCGTTTTTTCTGCATGAAAATTCTTCATAATTCGCGATCTATCGAAGGGAATTTTTTTTGGAATTTTCTGAGAGTGGGCCGCTATACTAGACAATTACCAGCGCAGCAAAACCAAACATGGCTAATTGTGCCATCGTATGTAAATTGTAATAATTGGCGACATGACTTTAACAAGCTGTACAACACTCTATTGGAATGTGAAGAAGAAAACATCATGGTTATAGGTGATCTCAATGGAAGAATTGGAAGTCAGCAGGTGAACACAGAAGATCCAGAGACCGCTACATGTTTCGCTGCTTTGAATAGAAGAGCAAAAGACCATAGAACGAATGGAAATGGCGCAAAACTTATCGAGATGTGTGAAAACGAAAATCTTACTGCTCTTAATGGCAGGACAGCAGGCGATATAAATGGTGAATACACATTTATGAGAGGAGAGGCGGCGTCAACGATAGATTATTGCCTAATAAAGGGCGCTTGGCACACAAGTGTAACGGACCTTATCGTAAGCAGTCAACATTTCTCGGATCACTTTCCTTTGGTAGCCTATGCCAAACTAGGCGCAGAACGTAAGGAGGCGAAAACGGAACAAAAACTACTACCACAGCTGAGATGGGCACAAAACAAGACGACACAATACAAGGAACTGCTAAATGCACAACTGGAGCACCAAATAGAAGAGAACAATGGAGAGATTGATATCGAGAGTCTAAGGAGATATGTAGCTGTAGCGTCAAAGTGTATGAGAAAAGCTGGTCTACAAAAAAAACAATTTTATTCAGCCGTGGTATGATGCCCAATGCGAAGAAGCTAGAAAGACCTCCTTTGAATCACTTCAAGTAGCCAAGCGAAACGATTGCAGGATAGCCAGATTGCAATATCAACAGGCCAATAAAGCGTACAAAAGCATGTGTAAGGAAAAACAGGCAAGGTATATGTTGAATATGCAAGATGCAATCGCCAATATACGCAGTAGCAAGGATTTTTGGGAAATAGCCAGAAAATTGAACGGAAGCAAAACAATAAAGGTTATTCAAGTGGACCCAGAGGCACTAGCGTCACATTTTGAAAAGCTGCTTTTCATAACCCAATCGTCAAACCAACTCTGCTATGCGCAACCTCATATAGAGGACAGCTATCTTGATTCGGTTATATCAATAGAAGAGGTCAGAAGTGCTTTAATCGGATGCAAAGACAGAAAAGCTCCAGGCGTTGATCGGATCCGAGCTGAATTCTTAAAATGTGCCACCCCTCCATTAATCCAGTACCTCACAAATACGTAAAATAAAATTATTAATACTGCTATGGTTCCAGACTGCTTTCGAATAAATATCCTGTATCCTATATTGAAAGAAGGGGACCCAACTGACCCAAACAATTATGGGGGAATATCATTCCAGAATTCTATCGCAAAGGCTGACTGAGTGGGTCGAACGAAAAATTCTTCTAAGCGAATTCCAAGCAGGATTTCGCAAAGGGTACTCCACAGTCGACAGTGTATTTGTGCTAACAAGTTTCACACGGCATTATTTAGAACAAAAAAGACGGTTATACATGTTTTTTGTAGACTTCCGTGCTGCATTCGACAAAATAAACAGAAATGCACTCTTCTATAAACTATACAACTTGGGATTATCATCGAATCTACTGGCAGTGATCAAAAGTATGTACGAAAATAACAAGACAACTGTATGGGATGGAAACAACTGTGCGGATTGCTTTGAAACCAATAGAGGCGTAAAACAAGGATACCAATTAAGTCCATTATTGTTCGCTCTGTATATTGACGACCTGCACGAATACCTTACTGGTGGCGCCAGATTGGGAAATGTGTCATGCAAGACACTCATGTACGCGGATGACATGGTTTTGATGGCCAAAAGTGCTCAGGAAATGCAGCAAAACATTAATCAGATCGCTGAATATTGTAGGCTATGGAATCTGGACATAAATACAGATAAGATAAGTCCAAAGATATGGTGGTTCGAGATGGTAGAGGGCGACTCTCTAAAACGGAGAAATGGTATCTCGGCGGCACGGAACTGGAGACTGTCAAAGAGTTCAAATATCTGGGAGTCACAATAACTCAAAATATGCGCTTTGCCACTCATATTAACAACAAGCTAAAAGATGCCACTATTGCTCTTAATAGCACTTGGAAAAACTTTATGGTAAAGAAATATATAAAACCAAGCGCGAAGTACCAGCTCTTTGAAGCCACAGCACGATCAATTATGTTATATGCTTCGGAAGTATGGGGTTACTTGGAGTATGAGGGTGCTGAGAAATTAATCCGAAATTTCATTAAAAAAATCTTTAAACTGCCGATTAATACACCCTCATACGCCATATATCTCGAGACGGGTCTTCCAACAATATACCATATGACACTGAATCGGCATTTTCAATATATGAATAAGATAATGAAGTTACCAGATCACAGACTACCAAAAGCAGTGGGACAACAATTGCTGGAAAACACAGCGCAATGCTTTGGAGAATGGCACCATATGTTCGACGAAAGCGGTGCTATAGGCAACATAAAAGATCAAAGTGGATGGGTTAATACACAATTGGCTGTTCTAGAAAATGTTTATGCATCCCAACGGAGACGATTTGAAGACACGGCTCGAAGTAGCGAAGCTCGCCTGACTTATAGAGTCCTGAACTATGACATGTGCCAACAAAATTATTTTAGGGAAGAATAACTGAATCGACACAATAAGACATAGCTTCAGAGCAAGATGCGAACTGCTACCACTAGGATTTCAACCACATGTCAGAAATGAAGTTTGCTCACTGTGTAATATGAACGTGTTGGAAAATAGTATTCACTTTCTTGAGGAATGCCCACTTCTAGGAGAAATTCGACAGGCACACCTGGGAAGTTTCACAATCACTCCAAAAAATGCTTTTGATTTGCTTAACGGCAATTGGTCATGGATCAAGCTAGGAGCCTACTTATCCGCAGCACTTAAATACAGGCGTCAAATTATAGCGGAAGACTTTTAAATAACTACAATTAAGCTAAATACTATTTTACTAAATATCTGAAAAACTAGTGTAAAAACATAATTGTAAACAATGAAAACTTTTGAAAAAAAAACAAGCTAACGGCTTACGCCAAGCTAATTTTTGAAATATATACTAGTACTACTACTTATTAAATTCATTGCTTTTATATTAAAATTGGGAAAACGTAGGCTGAACCAAGGTTCGAACCGAAACCCTCGCTCAAAAACCCTGAACCTTAAATTTCCGAACATTAACCATTGGAAAATTTTGGTTCGCACCCGCTAAACGGAGCTCCGCAAAAAAATGTTTGGTTTGCAGCCCTGCTTCCTGGTGCAGTCTCGTCTGCAATTCGAATATATTTAGAAGAGGATCATCGGGAATGGGATCTATACTTACCGGAAGTGGAAGTGGCGATCAGAAACGCGGTCTATACGGCGACTGGAGTGACTCCGTTCTTCGCTGTCTTCGGGCAGCATAAGTTCCTCAACGGCTCGAACTACCAGTTGGCGAGAAAGCTGAAGTCGTTGTCCGACCATGAGATTTCGCATATGGAGGCCAAAGACAAATTGGCAATAATACGAGCGCAGTCGACAGCGCTATGATCGGCGAACCCGAGTTCTGCGGCTAGTACCAGGACAGGAAGTTTGGAGGCGTAACTTTGTCTTAAGCGATTTTGGCAAATCTTTTAATGCAAAGTTCGCGAGGAAGTTTGTGAAGAGCCGAGTTTTGCGAGCTGTCGGGAGCAATGCGTACGAGCTCGAAGATCTGCAAGGCCGTACGTTGGGAGTGTATCACGCCAAGGATATCCGGACTTGACCCACATCATCCTCTGACAATCTGTGTTGGCAGCAAGCATTGCAGTTCTCTGATCCGGGCGTGGGTAGTTGTATATAGTGGGTGTGGCCTACGTTGGGCGCGTCAGATTGTGTAGCCGGCTGGTCAACTAGAAGAGAAAGAAGGGGTAGGAATTAGTTTCTGTAAAATAATGCGCACGCAGTTTGGGTTTTGTCCAATGCATTGTCCATTGTGTCCCAATCTGTGTGGTGGTGTTGCATTTAGTAAGCGGCCAATCGATAGTTTAGCTGGCAGAGTGGTCACGATCAAAGTAGGTGGCAACGCCAGGGGGATTCGATGCGGTGGCGCCCTTTAGGGAGAGTTACGCGAAGCACCTAGGGCTTTGACGTTGAGCTTGAATGATTTGTAGGGGAATCAGTGGACTGCAAGTTCTAGCACTCTCATAGAGTTTGGAGTGCGTTCAAAACGGCCAATGACCCCGAATCAATAGGCTGACATTGATGTAGGTCAGAATCGGGGACAGCGGGATTTGGGACGAGCCAATATAAGGGGGTGGTAGGCGTAGCGCAGAAGGCAGTAAGAGACAAATAAGCCAGAGGTAAATAAAAATAAGAAAGCGCGGTTTTTATAGAAAAATAATTAAATTTAAAATTTATTAATAGGATGTAGTAGTGAGATAGTGAAATACCCGGTTAAATACCCTGAAAATAAAATTTGAAAAATAAATTATTAAAACGTAATTTAGTGTGACGCCCCAAAGTTTTGGCCGTCACAATCGAGTGGCATATATTACTTCCACGGGCAGTTACTTTAAGTTTATATTTTTAAGGATAATTAAAACAAATCGGCATTGGAGCCACGGTCATTCCAATTATATAAGTAGATAATGTCATCACCCCTCTGAAAGCCCGCCCATGTCATCTTGTTTTGAAACCCAGCGTCAGCGGCGAACGACGAGAGAAAGAAGGAATGCCAGCAACGCCAGCCAAATCTAACAACAACAGTAACGGGACCTGCCACGCATACAAAAATCACTCTCACACGCACACACACATACATAACCACCGTGGCTGGCCAGCTGCAACAACAGGGCTGCTTCGTGCCGACGTCGTCGCTAAACTTTCATGAGAGAGCGAGAGAGTGGTGGTTCGGCTGCCGTGAGCAAGTATGTGTGGAATGTCTGGAATGTCTGGAATACAGTTAGAGAGTGGCAGAGAGAGAGACTGCTGCGATCAAGCAGTTGCAACGGCGCTGCTCGTCGCTGGCGTTGGCTGCGACTGGGTCAAGGGCAGAGGCTGCAAAAATGCTAGGGCAGAAAGTTTTCGGCAAGCAAGCGGACAAGACGTGCAGTGAAGCTAATTAAGAATATTAAGTTGAGCCGGAGTGAAACGTGCCAAATCGAGACAGATCGCGAGACATAGATGCCGGTAAATTTTGTAAAAGTACAGTTGAACCCTGGTGCAGCTAGGACTTAGATACACGCCATTAAGAATAAAAAGTGAAGTTTAATTTAAAGTTTATTTAAAGTGAGTATTATATTGGGGAGATTACGCCGGTGACAAGAAGATTATTTCCTGCTCTGTGGATGGTGAGTGGAACACGTCGGGTATTAACCGCGTCTACTACTCAAAAGCTGAACAGTTTTTAGGTTAGATTTGGACACGTTGGGCACTAACCACGTGATCCGCCCCAACCATAGTAGTCTCTAGGCCATTTGTTGGACACGTTGAGGTATTAACCACGTGATCCGTCCCACCCGTAGTAGTCTTTAGGTCAGTCCTGGACCCGTCGGGCATTAACCACGTGACCCGTCCCAATCCTAGTGGTCTTTAGGTCAGTTTTTGGACACGTCGGGCATTAACCACGTGATCCATCTCAATCCTAGCAGTCTTTAGGTCAGTTTTCCGTGGACACGTCGGGCATTAACCACGGGATCCGTCTTTAGGTCAGTTTTTGGACACGTCGGGCATTAACCACGTGATCCGTCCCACCCGTAGTAGTCTTTAGGTCAGTCTTGGACACGTTGGGCATTAACCACGTGACTTGTCTCACTCCCCTTTCCCGTTCTTTAGGTCCTCAGCCAGCCTGTAGAATATTTCTGGTTCTTTTGGTAAGGTTTAGGAAAGAAAGTCAGTATAGTTGGCATCTCTTTCTAAGCGGTTTATTATAGTGGCATACATCGACGGTAGAGGAAATTAAGTAGAAAAATCCTCCCGTCTCCCTTTTGATTCACAGGAGTCCCCGCAAATTATAAATATCTTGTAATTGACCTTGGACAGGCTGAGTAAGACCCTGGCTGGAAAAACTTCGTTACAAGTGGCGCCCGAGCAGGGACCCTGGGGAATTTGTGTTAATTACACTGGGAATAGCAGCCTGCGGTTTAAAACCCGCGTATATATATCGCCCATAACCTTTAGAAAGGATTGCCAGTAGTGTAAGCGAAGAAAAGTAAAACAGAAGTCTGCCAAAGGAGTTTAAGTTCAGTTGTCGCCCGAAAAAAACGAAAAATTTCGAGAATCTAGTGCCGCGTAAAGTCGGAAATAAGTGTCGTCCCTAAATTACAAAGTAATTCTTATCGCGTTGCCACGATGTCAAAATCAGAGAGTGACCAAGGAGAACCTCTTGCATATACTCGAGGCAAGAACCCTGGTGTGGGTTCCGGATGGGCGTATTATTTGCGCAGAGAGGAGCTTATTTCGTTCGCCGAGGAATTTGGGTTCGATCCTGAAGGAAAAGTCGAAGAGATGCGGCGCGAGTTTGCTGACGTTATCAAACACGGAGAGTTTGAACAAGAGGTATGGACTCGGTTAGCTGATCATGAGTGCCGGTATGCGTCGAGGGTTAGGAAATCGCAGAAATCACCCATTAGAGGTGGACTAAAGGATGCTGCCGGATCACTCACTGTTCCGGGACACGAAACTATAGTTCGATCACCTACACCGTCGCTTACTGCCTCACAGCCTGGTTTAGTGGCGGAAGAGGCTGACACACACCAAGTTCCTGTACACCGGTATGTAACGAACGTAAAGCCGGCACATCCCCTGTTGGGATCGGCACCTGAAACAACAAATAAAGATTTTGGTTCGCTAACAATGTACGCTTCTGTTGCGGAACGGGTGCGCAAATGGGGTGTTCGTTACGACGGACATACGGATCCTTTGGTTTTCGTTGAACAAATCGAAGAAAGGGCTAAGTCATACGGAATCCCATTAGATCTTTTGTCAAGGACAATGACCGAATTGTTAATAGAGAAAGCGGCCAAATGGTTTTTAACCAGCGGACTGCACGCAGTGTCCTGGACGCGGTTCCGGTTAGAGTTCTTGGAGTTCTTCTTGCCCCCACGGTATTTTAGACGACTCGAAGACGAAATACTTTGCCATTATCAGAGAAGAGGGGAAAGCTTCAAGGACTACGTACTCGAACTAAGGGTTCTCATGCGCCACGCCGGTTACGGAATCGATCAAGAGTTAGAACGCATATACGAAAACATATTGCCCGAATATCAGTTATATATAAGGCGCTCAGATTTCACTTCGTTAGTAGACCTCATGCAAATGGCGGTCGAGTTTGAGAGTATTCAACAGCGAAGTCGTCAACAAGAGACCATCCGACCACCCCAGCAAATATTTCTTCCTACAACCCTGCCTGATAATAGCTCACCCCAACCGGTAGTGGTGGTGACCGGTAACCCGAACAATCCTTTTAAAACTCGAACCAACCCGATGAATATGCCGAAGACCATTGGCGCGGAATCGGCCAATCGCATGATTACACAGGAAAGCGGTGCTGGCGAACGGGAAAGTCGTGCCTGCTTCAACTGTGGTGAGGTTGGTCACATCTCTAGGGAATGTAGAAAGCCGCGTCGGTTGGTTTGTTGGGATTGTGGACGAGATGGCATCCGGACGATCGAATGTTGCCGACGTCCTGACGCGGGAAACGAGCAGCGTCCTCGTCAGTCGCGGGAACAGGAGGGGACGCAAACCGCTCAAGCCCGATTGTAAGAGGACCCTTGCGGGTCGAAGATGGGCGTGTCATAGCCATGATTACGCTCGAAGGGGTCAAGGTCGCAGCAACCATAGACACCGGAGCCACGCGGAGCTTCGTAAGCCAGGGTTTTATGCAGCGTATAATTCGTCCTTGTGAGATGAGGGAGGTCTGCACCGGGATCAGATTGGCTCAACTGCAAATCCGTTCGAATACCTTTACTTGTAATGTCTTCTATGCTAGACAATGTAATATTGGGTATCGATTTTGTATGCGCCATAGGTACCACCATACAATGTGGTAACGCCCGTTTACACCTTAATGGGGTGTTTATGGAGCCTTCCGTTCCAATAAGCCCCAGATCAGACGTTAACATACAAGAACCGTCGGTGGAACAAGCTGTTCCAGAACTAAAAGCGTCCCCCGTGCTAATAGGCTATGCCGAAGATATGGGAACGACATCCGCTAAAAGAGATCCATGTAGCGAGGACCTCGAATTGGATCGAGAAGGATCTGGACCATCGCAGGTGATGAAGGAACCACCTACCCCTGTTTTATCTTCTGTTTTACCCAGTTTGCCTACAGACCGGTGTGAGTCCGATGCGACAATGGCCGTCGAAGGTACTAACTCGACCAAAGTCCATTCGTTCGTCGGAGACACATTGGAAAGTGATTGGCCACCAGAGATAGTGAGTCATATCAGGGAATTCTTGGAGAGGGAGTTGCCAAAGTTTAAGAACCTCGCAGGCGTGTCCCATATAGCGGAGCACGTGATCACGATGAAAGACGATCGCCCCGTGAAACAGCGTTATTATCCCAAGAATCCCGCTATGCAGAAAATCATAGACGCACAGGTCGACGAGCTGTTAGAACAAGGCCAAATTGAACCCTCACGTAGCCCGTATAGTTCACCGATTGTTGTTGTCAGTAAAAAGAACGACGAATGGCGGATGTGTATGGATTTTCGCCAAGTGAACGCCAGATCTATCCCCGACGCGTACCCAACCCCCAGGATTAATTATATATTAGAACGACTACAAGATGCCCGGTTCATATCCAAGCTGGATTTGAAAAGTGGGTACTGGCAAATACCCATGGCCGCAGAGAGCCGTCAATACACGGCCTTTACTGTTCCGGGTCGTGGATTATTCCAGTGGCGCGTTATGCCTTTCGGACTTCACTCGGCCAGCGCAACGTTCCAACGCGCATTGGACAGTGTAATTGGTCCCGATTTGGAGCCTTACGCCTTCGCCTATCTAGACGATATCGTTGTCGTCGGTCGAGACCTTCAGGAACACATTCGAAATCTGCAAGAAGTGTTTAGAAGGTTACGAGCTGCAAATTTACGAATAAATGAAAAAAAATGCTCTTTCTTTAAACGAAGTCTGGTATATCTTGGTCACGTCGTTAGCGAGAAGGGGATACATACTGACCCAAATAAGGTAGCCGCAGTCCGCAGTCTTAAGTCCCCCACATCATTAAGAGAGTTGCGCAGATGCCTCGGCATGGCCTCATGGTACCGAAGGTTCGTCCCGAATTTTGCCATGGTCGTACGTCCAATGTCTATCCTACTGCGTAAGGGAAAGAAATGGACCTGGGGCATTGAGCAAGAAGAATCTTTCCAAGAGCTTAAGAGGCGTTTGACGGAGGCCCCTGTACTCGCGTGCCCCGATTTTTCTACTAGGTTTTATGGCAATATATCACTGCAGCTGCACAAAGAAAGACGTCTGATCTGTATGTATCTCGCTTCAAGAGTGTTCGTTTTATTCGCTCGTTCGTTCTTGCTTAACTTAGGTATGTACATTCATTCTTTACAGTGTGACTATTCTGCCAAAATATGTATGGCATTATTTATATAGGGTACTCTTGCCAAACGCAATATGTATGTTACAGTACTCTTTACGGCTTATAGCTACAATAATCATATACATGGTACTCCTCGCCTACTACAATTCGGCCATCCTGACCGGAGTGCTCCTGAACTCCATTGTACAATTTTGATTTGTTACTTACATTATGACTTAGCAATGTATAATATATCTATCATTACGCAATACCTTTGTTACCCTGTATGGCCCCTTAAATTTGGGTATTAATTTTTTCGATACACCCACATGAGTGTCATAATTTTTTACCATAACAAAGTCGTCTTCCTTATATTTATGGGGCTCTTGACGTTTTTTATCTACTGATTCTTTGTTATATGCCTGTACCTTTTGCTGATGAGTGTTTGCCTCTTCACGTATTCTATTCAAATTTCTTTCTTCCTTTTTATCATTCAACTCGCTAAGTTTTTCTCTCAACAGATCCAATACTGCTCCTTTTTGTGATACTCCAAAAAGTATTCTACTAGGGTGATCATTAATGGTTCTTTGAATAGTATTGTTAAGCGTAAACTCAACCGTCTGTAACACAACATCCCAATGTAAACCTCTATCAGGATCAACCAACTTGGCAATCATCGGCCCTAAACTTCTATTAACTCTTTCTACCTGTCCATTGGCTTGAGGAGATCCTGTTGCTATCTTAATATGCTTCACTTCATTTTGTTCCAAAAAACTTTCAAAATCCTTTGACGTAAAACTACTACCACGATCAGAAACAATGCAACTTGGTTTGCTATAGGCTCTAAAGTAATCTTTGAGTGCATTAATTACCTCCTTAGTATTTGTGGTCTTTGTAGCATATAATCTCACAAATTTAGTGAACGCATCTATAACTACGAAAATGTGTTTATTTGCCCTACCTTTATCAACTGGACCATAGTGGTCTATATGCACCACCTCAAACGGCACTGATTGTTTCGGAATATTATGCAAAAATCCTTCTTCTTTTCCGTTCTTGGCCGAATATGCGATGCACTTTAGACAATTCTGTATGTGTTGCTTAGCCTTAGTTCTAAGATTAGGAATCCAATAAGTCTTATTAATCGTATCCGTCATTTTGTCTATTCCTACATGACCCAACTCGTCATGGTATTTATACATTACATGCCCTTCCATCTCTTCCGGTACACAAAACAATAAAGTATGATGGTCTTTCTTCTTATATATAACTCCATTTCTCATTTCATAATATTTATGCTCCGTTTCCTGCAACACCTCTCGTAACTTCTTTAGTTTTTCATCCCTGCTTTGGCAAATAATCAAATTTTCTTCAAACGTGTTTGAATCAATAGTTAATATGTGCGTGTTTCTACTGAGCGCGTCAACATGTTGTATTTTTTTACCCGCTCTGTGCTCTAAGGTATATTCATAATTCTGTAGCTCTAGCGCCCAACGTGCTATTCTCGGATTCAGCTCCTTTTTATTCAACGTCATCGTCAGTGCACTACAATCTGTCACTATCTTGAAATTTATGCCTTGTAGATAAATTCTGAAGCGTTGAAGAGCACTAACTATAGCTAACGTCTCCAACTCGAAGCTATGATACTTAGCTTCTGCTTCTGTCACACGTTTTGAAAAGTAAAACACTGGGTGCCATCTACCATCACTTTTCTTTTGCATCAGTATCGATCCAAACCCCAACGCACTCGCATCACAATGCAATTCCGTTGGGTCACCTGGGCTATATATAGCTAATATCGGTGCATCTAATAAGTTATTTTTCAGCATTTCAAAACATTCAAGCTCTGCTCTACCAAACTTAAACTGCTTGTCTTTTCTGACTAAGTCATACAATGGTTTGGCCTTAGTCGAAAAATCTTTCACAAACCGCCTAAAGTATGAACACAAGCCCAAGAAACTCTGAACTTCATGCATTTTACTCGAAACCGGAAAGTCTTTAACCGCTTGCAATCCTTTATCATCCGGTCTTATTCCATCCCCTGATACTAAATACCCCAAGTACTTAACCTCAGACTGAAGGAACTCACATTTATCTAGTCTTAATTCCAGCTTGTTCGCTACTAACCTTCTGAATACTTCTTCTAGTATTTCCATGTGACTTTTACAATCTTCTGTCGCTATCATTATGTCATCCATGTACACCATTACTTTATCCGCGTTTATCAAGTCTGCAAAGATTTTATTTACAAACCTTTGAAATACCGCTGGTTCATTACGCAATCCAAACGGCATTCTTAGCCATTCAAATTGTCCCATAGGAGTCGTAAAAGATGTATACTTTACAGAATCTTCATGCATGAAAACATGAAAGTATCCGTTCTTAAGATCCAGCTTTGTAAAAAACATTTTTCCCGACATTTTATCTAGAAGATCATCAATGAGTGGTGTCGGATAGTTATCTTTCAACATCTCTTTGTTAATTGTCCGAAAATCGCAACACATTCTTAATTCCCCCGTTTTCTTATTCACCAACACAACCGGTGAAGCATATTCTGACTCGCTAGGTCTAATCCATCCCTTTTCCAAGTATTCATCTAATAATTTTTGTACCTGTTTCTTCTCAGCATACGACAATCTTCTCGGAGAATAATTAAATGGCTTAACATTTTCAAAATGAAGCTTCATTTCACATTTTACTTCCGGTACTACGGGTCTTTCAGCTGTTCTATACGATTTTTCAAACATATCCTCAAGACTTTTCTTAAGTTTCTGATTGCAGAATTCTCCCACTATCAAGTCGTATTCCTTTTGTAAATATGGACATTCTATTGGCAACACACTAAAATTTGTTCGATTTATATTTTCATTTAAATCATCCACCGCTTTGCTCCCATTCTCTAAGTCTTGCTCTATTAAACGCACATTTTCACAGTCTTCTTCTGTAACACACTCTTTTTTCGAATTTTCATTCAACAAACCATTTTTTAATAAACATACGTCAATCAAGCATTCTTCCCCTAAATTTTCATCAGCCAAACACTCATCTGAACAGTCTTCATCGCACAAACACTCATCTGCAAAACTTTCAACTTCCAAACACTCATCTGCAAAACTTTCAACTTCCAAACACTCATCTGAATAGTCTTCATCTGACAAACACCCATCAGCAAAACTTTGATCTTCTAAACACTCATCTGCTAAATATTCATCTTTTTTCACGCATCTTTCGGAATCATTCTTTTTTTGATCCATTTCTTCAACAACATCACTAATTATTCTATATTTACAAATGTTCATGAAGTTTCTTCCCAGTACTACCTCATAGCCCATCGATTCATTTGCCACAACCAACAATTCCAGTTCAAATTTTTCGTTTCCAATTACAACAAAACAGTCCATTTTTGCAAAAATATTTAATTTACTGTTATTCAAACCGAAAAAATTTACATCTTCATAATTTTTTAAAGCGAAATTAGGTTTTTCCACTTTTTTTAACTCAAAATTATATCTGTTATTAACATGAAATTCATTATTACATTCTTTGATGTTTTTTAAATCAAAATTAAATTTTTCATTATTTTGTAAGTGTTGTTGTAAGCAGGACATTTTAATAAAGCTTATGGGGCTCCCTGAATCGATGAGGCATTCTAGAAGTAAGCACTGGTTATTATAGTTCTTAATTTGAATATTAAAATACCTTACATATTCGTTACGTGAAGTCTTCTTCTGACTGCAGTGAGATATTTGATGCTCCAGACTACCGCAACTGTAGCAAGCTCCACGCTCGCGCTTTGGCTTCTGACACTCCGCTGCAAAATGGCCAATCGAGTTGCAATTATAACAGCGGGATGGCACCATATTCGGTTTACCATTTAGGCTGTTCTTCAACTGTTGATTTTTTCGATGTTTTTCGGCCATGGAATCTTCTCAAATGCTTGTAATAACTGGGATGACCGCTCAAAGCATTGCATGTACGCCTGTCTGCGAAGTTGTTCGTCTGATATCCCCTCAATTATGTTGTCAATTAACTCCTCTTCGTCAATACGGATGTGTGATGCCAACATCTTCTTCTCATGAAAATAAGCTCCAAATTCTTCGTTCACCACCCATTTACGTGCCTGGAACTTACGACGTAGCCACATTTTGTTCTCCTTTTTTCGACCATGACATCGAACAGCTGGTTAACCGGCATGGTTAGACGATTTTCGTTTTCATACAGCCAGAATTGTGCTCCATCCCTCAATTTGGACATGAGTAACATTCGCACGACGTTGTCATCTAAGTTGTAGACATTTGCTACAGATTTGAGTTGCGCCACCCAAATATTTACCGGACCTTTTCCATCAAATGTTGGCAACATGTCCTTAACAACACTTAACATGTTGCTCGTGTTGTTGCCAGTCGCAGAGTTGCCAATCGCAATATTACCAACAGCTTCGATTCTTTCCGCTTTCTCTCTCTCGGCTCTCTTCAATACTCTATTTTCAAGTTTCAACAACTCCAACTGTAATTTCACCATTTTCATGTCGTTTTCTGTTTCATCTTGTCCGTTTTCATTGTCTGCTTCTTGCTGATTTTTGTCCGCTTCGGTATCGTTGTTGCTGTCTCTTGCCTTTGCGCCAACCTCGACTTCCTTGTCTTCTGAATCGTTTTCCTCAAGATAATCCTCTCCAGGTGGACACCCGCCACGAAATTCCACCGGAATTTCACTTAAGCGAGCTGCTAATGTAGCTTTACTGCCGTCTGTTGGGTATCCCAATTCGAGCAACCAATTTCGCAATTGCGTTGCAGAAAATTCCTCTGCGCCGATGGCTTGCATTTTGTTGTACACACACACACACAGATAGTTTGATGAGAAAAAATTTTTTTTTTATTGTTTTGAGTTGTTTGGTAACAAACTTTGATTGTTTTATAGTTTTTAATTTGTTTAATATTTTGTAAGCGTTTTCAGGGTTAATCCCACTTCTGAAAATTTGTGGCAATATATCACTGCAGCTGCACAAAGAAAGACGTCTGATCTGTATGTATCTCGCTTCAAGAGTGTTCGTTTTATTCGCTCGTTCGTTCTTGCTTAACTTAGGTATGTACATTCATTCTTTACAGTGTGACTATTCTGCCAAAATATGTATGGCATTATTTATATAGGGTACTCTTGCCAAACGCAATATGTATGTTACAGTACTCTTTACGGCTTATAGCTACAATAATCATATACATGGTACTCCTCGCCTACTACAGTTTTTCGTCCAAACAGATGCCAGTGATCTCGGATTGGGAGCTGTTCTAACCCAAACGATAGATGGGGATGAAAGGGTGGTGGCGTATATCAGTCGTCGGTTAGACAAGGCCGAACAAAACTAGTCGGCGACTGAGAAGGAGTGTCTGGCCATCGTTTGGGCCATACGGAAATGGCGTTGCTACCTCGAAGGTTACTTGTTCGACGTGGTAACGGACCACTTAGCCTTGAAGTGGCTAAATTCGATCGAGAGCCCCTCGGGTCGAATCGCCCGCTGGGCACTCGAGCTTTAACAATTTCGTTTCGAGATACGCTACAGAAAAGGCAACCAAAACGTGGTGGCCGACGCTCTGTCACGCCAACCGTTAGCCATCTTGCAGAGAGCCGAAGAAGGAGAAGAAGACTGTAAGTGGCTCGCACGGAAATTGCAGCAGGTTCGCGAAAAACCCGAGGAGTTTCCGGACTTTACTTTTGAGAACGGCCAACTTTATCGCCACTTAGGCCATCGCCCCGACGACGATGATTACGTGCCATGGAAGTTGTGCGTCCCCACCGGCCATCGCAAACGTGTTCTCGCAGAAAGCCACGACGCCCCCACTGCAGGCCATTTTGGTGTTCGCAAAACGATTATTCGGATAGCTCAGCGGTATTATTGGCCTGGCATGTTCCGAGACGTAAAGCGGTACGTTCGGAACTGTATGAAGTGCCAAAAATACAAGGTCAGCCAACAGAAGCCAGCGGGACACATGCTCACGAGACGCACAGCTGAACCTTTCACCACGTTATGTGCCGACTTCGTTGGACCTCTGCCTCGTTCAAAAAGAGGTAATACTATCCTGCTCGTATTTTTGGATTTATTTTCGAAGTGGGTCGAACTCATACCTCTTCGAAAAGCCACTGCGTCGAATCTTGTCAAATCCTTCCGAGAACGAATACTGAGTACATTCGGCATCCCCAAGCTCTTGGTCTGCGATAATGGTACGCAGTTTACAAGCCATACTTTCAAGTCGTTCATGCAAGAGATGGGTACAGAGATTCAGTTTACAGCCCCCTACTCACCCCACGAAAACCCCACCGAGCGCGCGAATTGTACAGTTAAGACGATGATCGCCCAATTCGTTGAGGGCCGTCAGGACACGTGGGATGAGTTGCTGCCGGAGATGTCCTTGGCGGTAAACTCAAGTGTTTCAGACACAACAGGCTTCTCCCCCGTTTTTCTGGTCCAAGGGAGGGAACCCCGTCTCCCTAGGATGCTCTACGAAGAGCTAACCCCCGGTTCGGCTTGTGTGTCGTCGTCTCCCGTTGAAAAGGCTGAGCGCATGAAAGAAATATTTGACATAGTCCAGTCCAACGCGCAACGGGCCAGCGGTGAACATAGTCGCCGGTACAACTTGAGAAGGAGGGAATGGCGGCCGACGACTTTCCAAGGCAGTCGAGGGATTTGCGGCAAAACTTGCGCCAAAATATGACGGGCCGTATAAGGTTTTAAAATTTATCTCCCCAAACATAGTGCGCATCCAAAGGTTAGGAGCTCGACAACGCAGGACGGCTAACATTTCAGAACTTCGGGAATTCTTCGATAAAACCTCGGAAAGTGAAGACGACACAGGAGAAAATGAACACGAAACGGGAACGCTAGAGAACAGTAACCACGTACCATGTAATACTTAACTCATAACTGAAGTATCTCTGTAACATTAGTTTAAGAAGACCAAAAGTTTCAAGCTGCACCAGTAGGCAGGGTATTAGGTAGTCATATAGTAGGGTAGTTTAATCCATATATGTACCTTCCACAGCAAAATGAGTCCAACGAGCAGCAACGCAGAGGAGAAGGGTAGTGACAGACACCGTGCGCCTGAAGACGAGAGCATCGTAGACCTCACCGATTCCGTTCAGTCGATGGACATAGACGAGGAGTCATTAGGCTACCGAACCGAATCAAGAAGAGGTTCTCTCATGGGCACGTCGGGGTATGCGAGCTGTGGTAACCACGCGCCAGATTCGCGTGACTCATTCGGGTCCACATACGGTTCCGAGTACCAGCGAAACTCGCACGACTTCTGTGAACATGCGTACGACTCCGGAGAATCTCAGCCTGGTGTTCCCTACGAACCCGTTTGCTCCCCAATATGGTCCTATAGTTCCGGGTCCCCAAACCACTATATCGACAGCCCCGTTCCCAGTATGTCAAGTTTCTCGTCGTGGCCTCGCAGAGAATGGCCACCGAATCAAGGTTTTGCTCACGAATCCACGACCCAGACTGGACGGCCCAACGTTAGAGACCCTAGACGCGGGTTCGGAATATACGCACACCAACGTCAAGAACCTGAAGACACAGCCGCCATAATTCGACATGTACCAGGAGTCGAGGACAGCGATAGCGAAGACGAGTATTGGCATGCTCATTTCGTACGACCGAGTGAAAACTTTCACTACACTATGGTACCGCTTGGTTATAGGGTGACTCGAGTCCAGACGATGATAGTCGATGTCCTGGCACCACCAGGACAAGCCCACCTTGGGACTTCCCGTTTCCTACAGAGCCGACTCGCGCTATACGAGAACAAGCCGAAGGGTTCGGCGTAGAAGAAGAAAGTCCGACCGCAATGGAACCGCCCGACGTCTTCACCAACGAAAAATCTCTGCAGTACACCGGTTACCCGAAAGGACGAAGAAGGACCCACACTTCTGGCAGAAGCCGGGAACGACCAGTCACCCAAAAACCATGGAAGAATGGAGTCAGAATCGCTCTGCGAGAAGGAGGATGCCGAAGGCACAGGGTTCGCTGCGTTAGGACCTGAGATCCTGGAAGACACTCATCGTCGTGTGTTCGGTTACCCAGCATGGGAGTCGGAGACTTCGGACGACGAAGAAGAGAAGCCGCTATTTAGGCGCCAATACCCAGAGTTGTTCGAGCCGTCAGAGCAATGGGAGGTAGTACCGGACAGCAAATTCCCGTCCATTAGCCTTCGCCGAGTGTCACCGCACAACCCGATCTTTTCTAGTGGCCCACCGGAATTGGCACCTGCTACGCCTCCAGCCGAGTCAGCCGCGGTTCCATTGGTCTCTCCCGTATTACTGGAGAACGACTGGGAATATGTGGAACCCGATTTAGCCGCGATACTCGCAGACTTACAAAGTGTCATCGCAGATGAGTCAAATTGGATTGAAGCTCCAGACGGATGGGAGGTCGAAACACCAGGACGTCGTATTCCTATGGACTTACTCGATGAGGTGGAGCGCGGACTATCACAAGGCCCATCGAAAAGGGTCCGCTATACCAAGTCTTACGAGGATAACCTTTTTCAAGTTAGCCGCCACACCCGGCGTGATCGATCCCCGCATGTGAGAATTTCGCTTCGCTCGGCGAAGTGAGAGGGGAGTGTGACGCCCCAAAGTTTTGGCCGTCACAATCGAGTGGCATATATTACTTCCACGGGCAGTTACTTTAAGTTTATATTTTTAAGGATAATTAAAACAAATCGGCATTGGAGCCACGGTCATTCCAATTATTTAAGTAGATAATGTCATCACCCCTCTGAAAGCCCGCCCATGTCATCTTGTTTTGAAACCCAGCGTCAGCGGCGAACGACGAGAGAAAGAAGGATTGCCAGCAACGCCAGCCAAATCTAACAACAACAGTAACGGGACCTGCCACGCATACAAAAATCACTCTCACACGCACACACACATACATAACCACCGTGGCTGGCCAGCTGCAACAACAGGGCTGCTTCGTGCCGACGTCGTCGCTAAACTTTCATGAGAGAGCGAGAGAGTGGTGGTTCGGCTGCCGTGATCAAGTATGTGTGTAGGTACGGCGAAATCAGCGTGGAATGTCTGGAATGTCTGGAATACAGTTAGAGAGTGGCAGAGAGAGAGACTGCTGCGATCAAGCAGTTGCAACGGCGCTGCTCGTCGCTGGCGTTGGCTGCGACTGGGTCAAGGGCAGAGGCTGCAAAAATGCTAGGGCAGAAAGTTTTCGGTAAGCAAGCGGACAAGACGTGCAGTGAAGCTAATTAAGAATATTAAGTTGAGCCGGAGTGAAACGTGCCAAATCGAGACAGATCGCGAGACATAGATGCCGGTAAATTTTGTAAAAGTACAGTTGAACCCTGGTGCAGCTAGGACTTAGATACACGCCATTAAGAATAAAAAGTGAAGTTTAATTTAAAGTTTATTTAAAGTGAGTATTATATTGGGGAGATTACGCCGGTGGCAAGAAGATTATTTCCTGCTCTGTGGATTGTGAGTGGAACACGTCGGGTATTAACCGCGTCTACTACTCAAAAGCTGAACAGTTTTTAGGTTAGATTTGGACACGTTGGGCACTAACCACGTGAGCCGCCCCAACCATAGTAGTCTCTAGGCCATTTGTTGGACACGTTGAGGTATTAACCACGTGATCCGTCCCACCCGTAGTAGTCTTTAGGTCAGTCCTGGACCCGTTGGGCATTAACCACGTGACCCGTCCCAATCCTAGTAGTCTTTAGGTCAGTTTTTGGACACGTCGGGCATTAACCACGTGATCCATCTCAATCCTAGCAGTCTTTAGGTCAGTTTTCCGTGGACACGTCGGGCATTAACCACGTGATCCGTCTTTAGGTCAGTTTTTGGACACGTCGGGCATTAACCACGTGATCCGTCCCACCCGTAGTAGTCTTAAGGTCAGTCTTGGACACGTTGGGCATTAACCACGTGACCCCTCCCAATCCTAGTAGTCCTTAGCTCAGTTTTTGGACACGTTGGGTATTAACCACGTGACTTGTCTCACTCCCCTTTCCCGTTCTTCAGGTCCTCAGCCAGCCTGTAGAATATTTCTGGTTCTTTTGGTAAGGTTTAGGAAAGAAAGTCAGTATAGTTGGCATCTCTTTCTAAGCGGTTTATTATAGTGGCATACATCGACGGTAGAGGAAATTAAGTAGAAAAATCCTCCCGTCTCCCTTTTGATTCACAGGAGTCACCGCAAATTATAAATATCTTGTAATTGACCTTGGACAGGCTGAGTAAGACCCTGGCTGGAAAAACTTCGTTACATTAGAAAAAAAAAAAACAATACCGCATGTGGAGTGAAAATAAGGGTCTACTTCTTTTTTTCGTAGCGCGGCCGTGCTGCTAAGCAAAAGGCGGCCACGGATATTTACCGCCTTCTGCCCTACACTTAGCTGAGACGTCGGAAGGCCAGCAATTGCTTTTTGCCTTATTTTGCCGGTGTGGCCGGGACGTCTGTCAGTTCGCCAGAGAGCATTTTTCTATACCCAGACGTAGCAAATCCCTGGACAAAGTCCCCAAATCTTCGCCCAGTAGTACTGGCAGAAAGACGGGAGCCGTCGAATCCATTCAGTTCAAGTGAGTCCGTTCCAACACCGGCCCAGCCGTATATAAAAATATTGTTTGTGGGGAAGCGCCCACCAATTTGCTCTCGCTGAAAGGAGGGAGGGGTGCCAATCGAGCAGCCCTAAAGAACAAAGAAAAAGAGAAGCGGTATTTAGATTTAAGTTAAACAAACAAAAAAATAATAGTTTTAAGTTGACGTCCCACTTACCTTTAGTCTTAGTAGCATCTCCTCTCGCTCTCCTAAAAAGGGAAAAAAATAGATTTAACCCGCAAAGAAACCCCGTGACATATGAGCATAATTTAATTCTGGCTTGCGAAGTCCAAGTCTCCTATATATGCATAACAGTTCTTCATCTTGTTGATCCCTCTCCCCTTTACTTGCCGAAAGAGGGTAGTTGTAGGCCATCGTTGCTGTTAAAAAAAAAACCAACAAAAAATATAAAAGAAGAATTTAGAATTAGAATGAACTAATATTTGTATGTTTATGCATATGTACGTGCCCAGGCTCGTAGTATCCGCTTAACCATTCAAATAGAAAAGAGGATAATTTGAATCCAAATACATGTCTCGCCGGATCGTGACGGATCCATAGGAAGAGGAAAGATCGCCTTACATCCTTCGTAAAATAATTGTATTTTTGTTGTGATTTGATGTTATTTTCGTAAAGCCTGCAAAAAGAAGAAAAAAATCATGTTAGTATATAAGTTTATTTATAATATATAGTTCACTTAAATCAGAGTCGTCATGTGTTGTTAAAATTGTAGTTGGAGGGGGGTTGGAGACACTATTGACCGCCATGGACTAGGCCGAGTCGTTTGAGTGAAGCCGGCATGATGGGCAGCTGGATAGTGGATCTGCTGCAGGAAGGGTGGGTGCACCAGGATTCTGATTTGGATTCCTATTCTGGAACATAGGAGCGGGTAAAATTTGATAAATATAAATGTTGTTGGGGTAAAGGTTATCCTCCAACTTCTAACGTGCCACAGAAACGGCACACAGCAACTCAGTTCCGACAAAATTAATGGGGGTGACCGACACAGGAGCAAATAAAAAAACTTGCGTGCTTTCGCTTTCAATACAAAATTTGGAGTGCCTTTAATTGCCGATTTCATTTCTTCCATCTACGCGCTCATCTGCATGCATGCATGTATGCGTGTGCAGATGATTGCGTAGATAAATTAATAGAGACTGATAGAGATTACTGATACAATTACAGGAATAAGAAAACTTCAATGACATTAAACTTAAGAGTATAAAGACTTCAGATACTTATTATTAATTCTGCTGGATACAACCAGCTGTGGCATACTTATAATACTATTTTTTTAACAAAGGTGAAATGCCTTAACATCGGCCGCGTTGAATGGCCGCAGTGCTTCAATTTACAGTTTTGGCCAAAAATAATAGCTACTGACTTGTAGGAAGAGGCGCTAACCGGTGAATGGCTCGTTTGAACAATCCAGATTAAGTTCTTACGATGGCCACTCGTACCTTGCCATCCGCGCCTTTGACCGTTTCCTCTACGATACCCATTATCCACTACTGCGGTGGAGTATTGTCCTCCTGGATGACGACTACGGCCCCGACTTCCAAATTTTTGGACTCTTTGGTCCACTTTTGGCGTTGCTGGAGACTGAGCAGGTAGTCTCTTGACCAGGCGTCCCAAAACCGTTGCGTGATGCCTGATGTCAACTGCCATCGTTTCAAGCAACTCATCTTGGCGTCTGGTATGGGCTGCGTTGATGCTAATGGCAGCGCCACGAGCGTTGTGCCGACGAGTAAATGTGCTGGAGTCAGAATTTCGCCATCGTTTGGGTTGCTGCTGAGTGGGACTAGTGATCTCGAATTGAGAACAGCCTCTACCTCCACCAGCACCATTTCCAGTTCGTCCTGGCTCAGGATGATGGTGCCGATAGCCTTGAGCAGCAGGTTCTTCGCGGATTTGACCGCCGCCTCCCAAAGACCACCGAAATGCGGAGCTCGTGGAGGGATGAAGGCAAAGGTTATCCCTTTGGTTGCAGCAAACGCTGAAATGGCATCCTTCTGATCCTGAAACCGTTCCTTGAGGCTCTCCAGCGTTCGGGCAGCACCCACGAAATTCGTGGCATTGTCGCAGTACAGGCGTTTTACAAGTCCACGACGGCCAATGAATCTAGTCAAGCACATAATAAAAGAATTAGAAGTGAGATCTGTAACTAATTCAATATGAACAGCTTTCGATGCAAAACAAACAAATATGGCAATGTACATTTTCACAGGTGACTTTCCACGAATTCCCAAAGTGACCGATACTGGACCTAAAAAGGCCACTACGCTGATTTCAAAGGGTCGACATCCATGAAGCCGATCAGCCTGTAGGTTTCCCATGATTTGAGACAACAACATTGGTTTATAGCGAAAACATAACGCACACTGCCGAACTACTGCGTTACACGCTTCTCGAGCATTGATTAGCCAGATTTGCTGACGAAGAAAACCAACAAAAACCAGGGGATTTGCGTGGCAGTTTGTACGATGCAGATACTCGATGTATAATGTGACAAACCGACATTTCTTCGGCATCAACAAAGGAAATTTGGCATTGTGTGGCAACGGCGCCTTTAACAATCGACCTTCCACTCGCAATAACTGCAACTCTCGCTTTCCTTCTTGATGCGGATACAGAAATGGTGTCAACTTTTGGTACGATGGTTGCAAATTAACTGACTTAGTCAATTTTGAAATTTCATCCGCAAATTCGATTTGCTGAATCACAGAGCTAATTGCTGGAAACGCAAAATTCAACTCCGAAACTGTGGGTATTAAAGATGAATATTTAGCACTCTTTCCATTTATGAATCGAAACACATAGGAGACGATGCGAAGGATTTTTAAATATGAAGAACCTTTTGCAACCAATTTTATAATGATGTTGACTTCCTCATCGGCCGCGATGAGAACTACCGCAGTCTTGCGTTTCTCCAACAATAACTGCTCTTCAGTAAGAGGAAGGTGTAAATTTCTTGGCCAGAATTCTTGGGAGTGCCTTAAGAAATCAGGCCCGTTAAACCAGAATGAATTTTGAAGTTCAACAGTTGAGCATCCACGAGATACTTTGTCTGCCGGATTCTCCTTTGTTGGAAATTGAAACCAAATTGCATCCGCAGTTATTTCTTGGATATCTGCAACTCAAGCGTGCATTCGCAACCAATGCAGGACCACCTCCAAATCTGACCAGAACACGACTTGATCAACAGGAATATCAATTAAAGTTTTCACATTTTTCCACAAATTCGCTAGTAATTGTGCCGCGCACAACTCCAATCGAGGAATTGACTTTGTTTTTATGGTGGCAACTTTAGATTTGGCTATCAGCAATTTGACGAAAATGCCATGGCTTGTTTCGACTCGTGTATACAAACAGCAGCCGAATGCCCTCGAAGACGCATTAGCAAATCCATGGATTTGCAACTTACAGCCTTTTAACAGACCAGCATGTCTGGGAATAGATATCGTATCCAACTCAGAAAAACATTGGATAACGATCTCCAAATTATGCTTCAACAGATCTGGAATTGGATCATCCCAGCCCACCCCACAAAGCCACATTTCTTGAAGCAGAATTTTTGCACGCGTAATTATGGGGCTTAATAAACCTAACGGATAATAAGCCGAGATACAAATGACAATATTGATCGCTTCGTTGGCAAAACCTCTAACTTTATCACCTTCTTTGAGTATTTAAACACATCCTCTTTTGGATTCCAAATTAATCCTTGTCTTCCTGATACCCAATAGGAACCGTGTCATCTTCTGATTGATTTCCAAGTTGCTCACAATTTGACGACCACTTTGTGAGCGTAAATCCAAAGGATTGTAGCACCGACATCAACTTCTGTCGCAATGAACGCAATTCTTCCACAGTATCTGCTCCAGCAAGAAGATCGTCAACGTAAAAATCGAAGGCTAATGACTTAGAATTTGCATGCAAATCGCTAAGATACTTTAAGCACCAAATAGCCAGAAACGGTGCGGAAGCTGTCCCATACGTAACTGTGTTCAGACAAAAAATTTGAAGCGGATCAGTGGGATGCTCTCTCCAGACAATTAATTGGAAATTACGCTGGGTCTCGTCAATTTCGACTTGACGGTACATTTTTGCGATGTCCGCATTCATGTGTCCCAACGCAATGTACTCTTTCATAAAGTCAATGTACATGCGATAAACATCTGGTTGTTTGGAAATTCTTCTTTCCAACGCCAAAAATCGACGCTTTGCCGTGTCGTAAGACGTACCTAGACACTTCGGACTCGACTTGAATGGCAACGTAGCGCTAAGGCGACCCGAGGGCAAACAAACGATTGTGTCCAGAAAGGACTTCTCACAAAGCATCTGCTCTGGGGTATTTAACTGCGAATTTAATGCATTTGGACTTTCTTCCAACTCCCAGAATTTTCGTACAATTTTATCTACAGAGCAAGGATCTTCTAGTGTGCTAATAAGCGAAGCAGAGCAAGGATTAGTTGGACGATCGGTACGACATCGACCGGACACAATCCATCCAAATGCAGTGGCCTTCAATGTCGGCGAATCTTTGCTTCCTTTAATTTGTCCTTCCCTCAGCAAATCGAAAAATGTGTCTGCTCCCAGTAGCAGATCTATACGCTGAGGTTTATAAAAGAGCGGATCAGCCAGCTCTATCTTTTTCGGTATATCAACATTGACAACTAGATTTTCCGGCTGGTACGACGAAATAGTCCTTAAAGTGCCGAAATCGCTTGTCATTTCGAATTCGTTGACACGCGAGGCGATTGATGTCTGCACAGAATGACGCACCGCTGAACGAGATTTTCCAATGCCTAGTAAACTTATATCCTTCCTAGTCTTTTCCAATTTAAGCTGATTTGCTAAATCTTCGGTGATAAAATTAACTTGCGAACCAGAGTCTAAGAGTGCTCTGGCCATCTGATATGATCCATGCTGATTTTTATACACTTGAAAAGTGTATATTAATTTTGCCCAGAAGTTTGTAACGCATAGAAATATTCATTTCCGACCCCATAAACTATATATATTCTTGATCAGGACGACGAGCTGAGTTCAATTCCGTCTGTCCGTCCGTCCGTCTGTCCGTCTGTCCGTCTGTCTGTCCGTCTGTCCGTCTGTCTGTTTCTACGCGAACTAGTCTCTCAGTTTTAAAGCTATCGAGCTGAAATTTTGCACAGAGTCTTCTTTTTACTGCACGCAACTAATATGTCGGAACCGGCCGGATCGGATGACTATATCATATAGCTGCCATAGGAACGATCGGTCAAAAAACTAGTTCTAGTACGATAAACCATTTTGTTTTCCATCGAAGCGTCACTAATCTTAGTAAATGTTAGTTTTATATGCTTTCACATAATTCTGGAAAAATGTATCAAAATCGGATCACTATAGCATATAGCTGCCATAGGAACGATCGGTCGAAAAATAAGTCTTTGTGAGAAAAACTTTTTTGATTTCCATCGTAGCGTCTCCAATCGTAGTATATATTTGTTTCATATGTTTCCACACAATTCCGAAAAAATTTATCAAAATCGGATGACTATAGCATATAGCTGCCATATAAACTGTCGTTCAAAAAACTACTTCTAGTGAGAAAAACTTTTTTGTTTTTTATCGTAGCGTCCCCAATCTTGGTATATATTAGTTTTATATGCTTTCACATAATTTTGAAAAAAATTATAAAAATCGGATGAATATAGCATATAGCTGCCATAGGACCGATCGGTTGGAAAATGTGTTTTACTAAGAAAAGATTTTTTTATGGTGTCAAATTTTTATTATCAATGATTTAAAAAATGTAAATATCTGATATCTATATC
Organism: Lordiphosa mommai; assembly: GCA_018904225.1. Classification (NCBI taxonomy): domain Eukaryota; kingdom Metazoa; phylum Arthropoda; class Insecta; order Diptera; family Drosophilidae; genus Lordiphosa; species Lordiphosa mommai. Next base: position 323,965 of record JAEIFT010000002.1, on the reverse strand, counting down.
CTATATATATTTTTCCAGTTAAATCAGTTGGAGTAAAGTTTTTCAAGTGTATCAAAACTTCGGCACAGTCGAAGTTAGCTTTGCCTTCTCGTTTTTAAATGATATCAAATTTTTATTATCAATGATTTAAAAATTTTAAAAGTCTGATATCGATATTCTATATATATTTTACCGGTTAAATCAGTTGGAGTAAAGTTTTTCAAGTGTATTTAAACTTCGGCAAAGTCGAAGTTAGCTTTGCCTTCTCGTTTATTTTAATAACAGCTGTTGCCAAAATTACCTGATCAGAAATATTGCTAGCCAAATTAACTGACGATCTTTGAACGGGGGCTGAAGTCTGAGTCACTGAACATTGATTAGATGTGGTTGCTTGTGTAGTCTCCACTGTATATCGATGCAGCAAAGTATGGTGAGGCTTTGAACATACTCTACAGGTGCCCGATTTACACGCTGAGACTGAATGGCCTTTACGCAGACAATTTATGCACAAAGGGCAGCTTTTAACAAATTTAAAACGCTTGTCGCATGAAATTGCTGCAAACGAGGAACATGATTGAACGAAATGATCATCTGATTTACAGAATGAGCATTTGGGATCACGTTGTTGACTGGGCTGCGATACAGCCAATGATGTTTTGCCAGGTTTTCTATTTACTTCGGAAGTAGATTTTCGAGTAACTTAATGTCCAGAAGATGACTCCTCAGCCGAAAGATGCTGATACCGCTTGTTTAACGCGGTCATTCCATAATGGAAGCTTGCTATAATCAAGGTTTTCTTCCCACTTTGAACGAGTTTTGGGATCTACCTTGCTCATAACCAAATGAATGAGCATGGCGTTTGAAATATGTTTGTCAGAACTTAATGACAGTAATGATTCATAAATGGCTCTAACAGAATCAATCATAGTGCGCAAAGACGACGATGATGGACCTTGCATTTTGGGAAGATCGAACAATTTGGATATGCTATTGAAAACTATTAGACAATCATTGTCATAAACCTGTTTCAAGGCTGCCAAAGCCTTCGGGTCATTAGCATCAGTTACCAGATATGCCTTTACAGTGCCTTATACCTCCCGATCCAAACATGACAGCAAATGATTGAATTTTTCAATATCGGATAGTGACGAGTCATTGTAGATAAGATTCTCAAACAAGCCAATGAAATTTTTATACTCACTATACTCTCCGCTAAATCGAGGCAATTTCATACTGGGAAGTTGCTTATTATGCGACATTGTCCCAATCAGAGTGGAGTTAGCAATACTTTCCCGTAAAGGCTGCTTTCGTTTACCCTTACTTATAAGCAAAGCCTCAGTTGAGACGCACAAGCTTTCCAAATCAGCTCTTCACACAAGGTCACGGTCGATATTATCCAATTCTTTTTGAATGTCGAAGGCATTATCCATGTACCGGATTAATATTTTAAGCCTACATTCAACTTCAATTGGATCTAAATGAATTGATTCATCTTGAACTGATTTTTTAATGCGCTGTATATCCTTCGAAATATTTGCATGAGCTTGCAAAAGGCTATCTAACTTGCTAGAGCTTGAATCGTCCAACAACGATTTATTCTTGCCACTTTTTTCAACCATATTGCTGCGCGAACTGAGCAAACGAGTTAATATTGAGTTTGAATAATCTTTGTATTTGCAGAAATTTCCGAAATATTCAATTCAAATCAGAAATCGATATAAGTATTTTTATAAATTGACCCCACTGTGCCTTTGGTTCAAATTAAGCTAGTTCTCGCCCACTGTGCAGTTGCTCCAAGTTGACACACACACACAAAACCCAATTTATGTGTATGTGTGAAGCTACAATACGAGAAGAAACGCCAATGCAAAGCCAAAAAAGTTCAATGACACCACCGATAGCGAAACGATAGCAAAGCCATCAACAACACAAGTGCGCCAATACACTGTGCAGGTAGCGAGTGCAGCGAGATCAAACGGTATCAAGATCAAGACCCTAGCAACAGGCGCTCAGACAAGCACAAAACGAAAGTGCCAAAATCCAACTGTATGTCCAGCGCTAGAACCAACGATAGCGAACCACAAGCAAAACCAACAACACTCAGCTGGATGCAGCTGCGACCCAAGTTCGCTAATCGACGAAAGATGACGCGGAATTATAACGGCGATGAACAGCAATTGCCAAATTAGGCTAGACCACCAAATGTTGGGTTAAGCGAAGCAAATTTATATGTATGTATGATGTACGACTAAATGTATGCAAGTGGACATGTACATCTGCGTTCGAATTTTTTATTAGATTTTATTAAATATTTGCCATCATACTCGTTTTTAATATAAGCTGTTCAGTTTGAAAGTGTGCAATTTTAAAATGTTCCGAATGCTAAATAAATTTTGAGCCACTCTAATATTTTTGTGCCGTGTGCTTGTTGTGAATTTACTTGTATTTGTAGATATGTATGCGTGTGTGCCAATGTGCATCACGGAGCGTACATCAATATGCACTCATATTAATATGGTTTGATAATTTAATTTTGATAATTATTTTCATTTCACTTGCACAAGAATGGTTTCACTTTATTTAGCCTTCGTTACCTGTTGTGTACTGTCCTGATGAGTATGGCAATCCATTTAAAGATGATTCAGGTACTTCCAGGCACTTATCCAAATCCCAAACAGCAAATTCGAAGAATGGCCAATCAACTCCTTGGCCAGTCCAAAGTCCACCCGGGGGCGCCAAAAATGTTGGGGTAAAGGTTATCCTCCAACTTCTAACGTGCCACAGAAATGGCACACAGCAACTCAGTTCCGACAAAATTAATGGGGGTGACCGACACAGGAGCAAATAAAACAAGAGCGTAAGTGAAAGTCGGCCCTGCTCGACTTCGGTATACCCGTTACTCAGCGTATCAACATGCCCAAATTGTGGGAGATATGAGGATTTTTCCAAATTGCGGGGGTGGCAACTCTACTATTGCTCATCTGATCGGGCAATGCTGTAATGCGGATCCATAAGTAATGATGATTAAAATATATGTCTAGACGGTTCGACCATTTTTTTTTCAAAATTGTGGGAGATATGAGGTATTTTTCAAATTGCGGGGGCGGACATTTTTTTTATAGTTCATCTGATCTGGCGGATCGATAGGTAATGATGCTTAAAATATATGTCTAGAGGGCTCGAACCATCTATTTTCAAAATTGTGGGAGATATGAGGTATTTTCCAAATTGCGTGGGTGGCAACTCTGCTCCGGTTCATCTGATCAGAAAATGATGTATGGCGGATCGATAGGTAATGATGATTATAATATATGTCTAGAAGGTTTGAACAATCTATTTTCAAAACTGTGGGAGATATCAGGTGTTTTTCATATTGCGGGGGCGGGAGGGGGCGTGGCAAAAATTCAAAACAAACTTGATCTGCGTGCAGACAATACAAGTCTACACTGAAAAAATTGTAGCTCTAGCTCTTATAGTCCCTGAGATCTGGGTTCATACAGACGGACGGACAGACAGACGGACATGTCTATATCGACTCGGCTATTGATGCTGATCAAGAATATATATACTTTATGGGGTCGGAGATGCTTCCTTCTGCCTGTTACACACATTTGCACGAACTTAGTATACCCTTTTTACTCTACGAGTAACGGGTATAATAACTTGCGTGCTTTCGCTTTCAATACAAAATTTGGAGTGCCTTTAATTGCCGACTTCATTTCTTCCATCTACGCGCTCATCTGCATGCATGCATGTATGCGTGTGCAGATGATTGCGTAGATAAATTAATAGAGACTGATAGAGATTACTGATACAATTACAGGCATAAGAGAACTTCAATGACATTAAACTTAAGAGTATAAAGACTTCAGATACTTATTATTAATTCTGCTGGATACAACCAGCTGTGGCATACTTATAATACTATTTTCCTAACAAAGGTGAAATGCCTTAACAGATGTGTTAGTTTTTTTTTGTGTTGTTGTTTATTTGACTTAGCTGTTAGTGATGTGAATATAGATGTTAGTGATGATAATTGTAGATGCAATGTGATAGTCGTGATTGTTCGGTCTGCTAGGCTTTGGGATGGACCTCACTCCTGAGATCCGCTGGGCCAGCCGGCGTAGCCTATCGGGACACAAAGCAGAGCCGTAACAACAACAAATACAAATTTTGTTCGCAACTCTAAATCAGTGCCCTCGTCTTGTATCTTCTGTGATCGGATTTGATCCACGCCAAAACGGTACTCGAGTCAGACCACATTATCACTCGATTTGGGCAGACATCATGTCCTTCCAGTATAAGTTTGCGCAACCTGATCGCCATGACTGCCGCTTGTAACTCTAACCTTGGTACGGTTGACTGATTCATAGGGGCACACTTTGTTTTCCCCATAATAAATGCCGTTTTCCACTGCCTTTCTGATCGCATTCGCCAAAACCCTACAGCTTCTTATGCTGCTTCACTTGCGTCGGCAAATATGTGAAGCTCCACGGTGTCATCAAAAAGATTATCTCCATAACATCGAGGAATCCGCACTGTCGATATGTCATCCAATTTCTGCAGCCAGCTTTTCCATCCGCCATCATCTTCATTTTCAATGCATTCATCCCATCCAGTTTTCTTGCGCCATATTGATAGGAGGAGTAGCTTAGCCATAATTGAGTGTTCTGCCAAGATTCCAAATGGATCGAATATGGACATGACAGTTTTTAGGACTTCCCTTTTCGTTGGAGTCCTGTTGGGAGTAAATAAAGACTTATCAATTTTTGCGAATGACAACGTGAAACCAAACTCATCAGCTAGCGTATGCCAATGCATACCTAAAACCTTTTGAAAATGCTAAGTAGAGTCATTGTCCAAATTCACGATGTCAGCAGGCTTGTTCTCTTCAAATGTTTCATTACAAATGTAGGAATTCGATACAAATTGTCTTAGCTCGAATCCGCCCTCCTTGTGAATTCTGATCACCAGATCAGAAACTCTTACTTCTTACTTCTTGCTTCTTCTTCGGTTGAAAAGCAGTGCACATAATCATCAACATAATGATTCCTTATGATCGCATCAGCAGCTTCTGGATATGCTTCCTTGTAAATCTGCGCGTTCAAATTCTTTACATATTCCGCGGAAGCAGGTGAGCACTTTGATCCGAAAGTCATCACAACCATCTGATAGACCTTCATTTCCTCATGAGGATTTGTTCGCCAGAGGAATCTTTGAGCACAGTGTTCTTCTAAACGAATTTTAACCTGGTGGAACATTTCTCTAATGTCTGCGCATATTACAAATTTCTTTTGTCGAAATTTCATCAGGTCCGCTTATTAACGCGGAGTTAAGTGAAATTCCATTGACTTCTGAAGCCGCATCAAAAACCATTCGCAGCTTTCCTGGCTTATTTGGATTGACAACTCCAAAATGAGGCAAAACCAATCCTTATCCGATTTTGCAGTAAGTGCATTCTGTGATACTTATTCCATGTATCTTTATACACTTGAAAAGTGTATATTAATTTTGCCCAGAAGTTTGTAACGCATAGAAATATTCATTTCCGACCTCATAAACTATATATATGTAGTTTGTAGTTAAAGTATATAATGTCTTTATTGAATAGTTATAAGGTTGATTATTAATAATATTATGATTAAAGGTATTGGCTGAATAAACAAAATGCGTCTTCGGTTGAATTAAGCAGAGCAACATCGATATTTCGCAACAACTGGCTTCACTGAACGGCGAGCAACGACTGACTCTGGTCTGATTTCGGGTTGAGCCGAATCGTATTTCTTCTCCTTCTCATATTCCTCATTCTCACTCTGCTCTCCGCTTGCTCTCTCTGGCTCTCTTGATCTTAACCCCATGCTATGAGTTCTAGCCTTTGGCCCCGAACCTACAATCGGCCGTCCTGACTTTTCATTCGCCTCGAATGAACTTTCCCAATTTTTCATGTATTCAGATACTGTGGTCGTTCTGTTGGGCCCATCCCCCACTTTTTGAACTTCATAGCGGCCATGGTTTAAAATCTGAATAATCTCTTATGGGCCGAAGAATTTTTGCTTAAGCTTCATTGACGTTCCATATTGCGTCCTTTTTACTGCCACAAGATCACCCACATCATAAACCCATTCTTGTTTCCTGGCTTTGTTATAAGATTTTTTATTGTCTGCTTAAATCAATTCGATGTTCTTTTTAACGTCTTTCCTTATTGATTCTCTTTCTTCTTGGAGACCCTGTATATCTAGATCTTCCAAGAACTGTTTTAGATCCTGATTTCCACTTGTTCTCATCTCTAAACCTGTCAAAATTTTGAATGGTGCGACTTTGGTGCTCCTCGGTTGAGTGTTGTTAATGACTTGTTGAACTTTGTCGATACGGGAATACCAATTCTGGGGTTGCTCCGCACAGAGTTTGTTCAGCATGGGTACAACGATCTTATGCATTCGTTCCACCTGCAAATTGCCCCTTGGTACACCTGTAGCAATATGTAGCAACTGAATTCCCTCCTCGACACAAAAATTCCTGAACTGGTTTGACGTAAACGCTGAACCCCTATCTGCAATGATGCGGTTAGGATTGCCGAACACCGCTGCTTGTTTTCTCAAACGTTCTACTACTTCATCGGAACCTGTTGACTTAGTTGGGTACAACCAAACGAATTTTGAAAAACCATCAACAACAACAAAAATGTGGTTGTATTTCTTTTTGGTTTCCGTCATAGGTCCTACGTGGTCAACGTGGAAAGTGCAAAGAGGGTTCTCTCCTTTGTCAATAGGAGTTAAAAATCCCTCCTTACGACCGGTCTTGGCATCTACACTTATACACTCTGTGCAACTCTTCACGATATTTTCGACCTTCTTCTGGATTTTTGGAATGAAATACGTTTGTTCAATCAAATTAATGGTTTTTCCGACGATCGATGCTGGAACGACTAGAAGTTCTTTTGCAAAGTCCTTGTAAAGAATTTCACCTTTCACAAAAAAGTCTTCATATTGTTCTGATTCCAATACTTTGATCACTGCTCTAGTCCAGTCGTCAAAGTTCTGTGCATTCTTCAACCTATGCATCAATGAATCCTCGATAAGAAGGCACCGTGCGCGACTTAACGCGTCGACATGTTTCATTTGAACTCCTGCTCTGTGTTGTATTTCGTAATCAAAGTCCTGCAAAAACATGGTCCAACGGGCCACTCTAACCGGGACGTCGTTCTTCTTCATGGTCATTTTAAATGCTTTACAATCGGTAACAATTGTAAACTTGAAACCGAGAAGGTATACACGCCATTTTCTAAGTGCATTGACTATAGCCAATACCTCGATTTCATAGGAGCAATAGTTTTCTTCGGCAGGTAAAGTTTTCTTGCTGAAGTATTCAACGGGGTGAAAGCAACGATCTTCTGTATCTCTTTGCATAAGCACAGCTCCGTACCCGAACTTTGAAGCGTCTGCGTGAACTTCAGTTTTAGCTTTCGGATTATATATTTTAAGTACCGGCGGACAGGTAAGCTTTGATTTCAACTGTTCAAATGCCAAAAACTGTTCTTCGGTTAGTTTAATCTGGCAATTTTTCGATGTCTCTTGGTTCCTCAACAAATCGGTCAATGGCTTTGCTAATCCTGCATAACCTTCCACAATTCTTCTTAGGTATGATGTCATTCCTAAAAAACGCTGTAATGATTTCCTAGTAATTGGTACCGGGAAAGATAGGACAGCTTCAATTTTTTCTTTTGTCGGGTAAATGGATTGGTTATGGATCTCATATCCAAGAAACTGTATTTTCTCCTTTAAAAATTGGCATTTCTGCCATTTGATATGAAAACCAGCGCTGCTTGCTGTTTTGAAAAATATTTTCAACTTTTCAACTCCTTCCTGAATGTCCATAGATGGTATAATAATATCATTCATGTAAACAATGATAGTTCTGTTCTGTATAAGCTCCCGCAGCACCGCAGCAATGAATCGACAAAATATAGCTGGGGAGTTTGTTATTCCGAATGGTACACGAGTAAATTCAAATTGACCACTGTGGGTTACAAAGGCAGTGTATTTTCTCGATTCAGGCTCGATTGGTACGTGAAAGAAGCCATTGGCTAAATCTAGCGTGCTAAAGAATTTATGTCCCTGCAATCCCTCCAGTACCTCGTCAATTAATGCTATTGGAAAATGATCTTTCACAATTCTTTCGTTCATTTTTCTGTAGTCGCAACAAAATCTCTTTAGTCCATATTTTTTGTTGACCAAATTAACTGGGGCAGCATAACTAGAGTTGCTTGGCACTATTATGCCCTTATCTAGCCATTCGTCAACTTGTTGGTCAATGATCTGTCTATCGCTATATGGCACTCTCCGGGGCTTCTGATAAATGGGCACATCATCTTCGACAACTATTTTCATTTCAATTGGTCTCGCGACCGTTTGTTGTGGCTCACACGAAATAATAAGCGCTTCGACAACTTTTTTATTGTGCTTGTCTAAGTGTTCTAAATCAGGATAAATTTGATCAGTGGAGGAAACAACAAACTCGCTTGCACATAAGACTCTGAATGGAGATAAAAAATTTTCACATTTATTACTTTTATCATCGTTTTTATTGTAAAAAATTGCCATTTTCTCTTTAAACAGTATGTTGACTTTGTCCAGAATGTCGTTACCGAGTATCACCTTATATTCGATACTATTTGATTTTACGACGTGGAATGTAATTTCAACGCCAATATCATCCGTATAGACCATTGTGTCAAATGATCCTATTGTTGAAACGCTGCCCTGGCCAATGCCCATCAAGTGCCTTATATCTGGCTTAAGGACAATATTTCCCATTCCTGCAACTACATCTTCGCGAATAAGGCTGATATCACACCCTGTATCAACTAGTGCAGATGTATCTAACTTGTCCACCTTTATGGAATTAAAAGTCAGTCCTGATCCTTTTTTCTTGAATATAACCTCATTTCCAACATTGGCTGTTTCCTCTTTTATTTTCTTAAGTTCTGGTTTGTTGGGGCACTGAGCGGCAATATGACCTTCGCCTTGGCAATGATAGCACTTAATTGCCGATTTGCAATCCTTGATTAAGTGAAGTTGACTGCCACATTTGAAACATTTTTTCTGTCGACTATGATCTCTTTCACCCAGTCTTGATGATCTGTTTTGTTTCGGTGATCTGTCTTGTCTGTTGCGTTGATTCCATTCTGAATTTCTTATTCTCTCATAGATTTTGATCTGATCTTTTAGCTGTTTAATTGTCGAAGCCTGATAAAGATTTGCTTTATTAGCCTTCGAATCTGGGATTCCATCAATAAAATATTCAATAATGCTCTCGTCATCGAGACTGATCGGCTTACCCAACTCAACAACACTATACAAATTCTCCATCAATGACTCATTTTCCCCTTTTCGTCTGTTTCTAAGGGCTTTATGTATAGCTGCGGCAAACAGTTCTTGTCCAAATTCTTCCATTAAAGCATATTTTAGTATACGCCAACTTGTGACACCTTTTAGTCCCCTTATGCAAAGTTTAGCCGCTCCGTTTATAAGCTGTTTTGCATAAACAAATTTTTGCAAGCTATTCCACCCGACAGTATCTGCCATCTCTTCAAACTCAACGATCCAATTTGAGATATTATTATACATAGGCAAGAGTGTGTGTGCATGAAACCGCGTGTTTGCCTGTTTGCCGTTGGCGCTGATATCACTAGTTTTCAAAAATAAAAAAAACGAGAAGGCAAAGCTAACTTCGACTGTGTCGAAGTTTTAATACACTTGAAAAACTTTACTCCAACTGATTTAACTGGGAAAATATATATAGGATATAGATATCAGATATTTAAAATTTTTAAATAATAATTTTATACCATAAAAAAAACTTTTCTTAGTAAAACACATTTTCCTATGGCAGCTATATGCTATAGTCATCCGACTTTAATAAATTTTTTCAAAATTATGTGAAAGCATATAATACTAATATATACCAAGATTGGGGACGCTACGATTGAAAACAAAAAAGTTTTTCTCACTAGACGTAGTTTTTTGAACGACCGTTTCTATGGGATCTATATAATAAAGTCATCCGATTTTGATAAATTTTTCCTGTACTATGGGAAAGCATATAAAACTTACATATACCAAGATTGGGGACGCTACGATGGAAAACAAAATAGTTTTTCTCACTAGAAGTAGTTTTTTGAACGACCGTTTATATGGCAGCTATATGCTATAGTCATCCGATTTTGATCAATTTTTTCAGAATTATGTAGAATCATATAAAACTATCATATACCAAGATTAGTGACGCTACGATGGAAAACAAAAAAGTTTTTATACCCTTGCAGAGGGTATATTAAAATTGTCACGATGTTTGTAACGCAGTGAAGGAAGCATTTCCGACCACATAAAGTATATATATTCTTGATCAGCATGACGAGCTGAGTTCATTTCCGTTTGTCCGTCTGTCCGTCTGTCCGTCTGTTTCTATGCTATCTCCTCCCTCAGTTTTAAAGCTATCTTGACCAAACTTTGCAAAATGCCTTTAAATACAAATACGCTGCACATTTGTCGGAATCGGCCGGATCGGATGACTATATCATATAGCTGCCATAAGAACGATCGGTCTAAAAACTAGTTCTAATGAGAAAAACTTATTTGTTTTCCATCCTAGCGTCACCAATCGTAGTAAGTATAAGCTTTATATGCTTCCAAACCATTTTGAAAAATTTATCAATATCGGATGACTATAGCATATAGCTGCCATATAAACGGTCGGTCCAAGAACTAGTTCTAGTGAGAAAAACTTTTTTGTTTTTCATCGTAGCGTCACCAATCGTGGTATATATTAGTTTTATATGCTTCCACACAATTCTGAAAAAATTTATCAAAATCGGATAACTATAGCATATAGCTGCCATATAAACGGTTGGTCCAAAACTAGTTCTAGTGAGAAAAACTTTTTTGTTTTCCGTCGTAGCGTCACAAATCGTGGTATATATCAGTTTTATATGCTTCCACACAATTCTGGAAAAATTTATCAAAATCGGATGACAATAGCGTATAGCTGTCATAGGAACGATCGGTCTAAAAACTAATTCTAGTGAGAAAAACTTTTTTGTTATCAATGGTAGCGCCTTTCAAAGACTGCAAGGGTATTGAAAACATCGGCGTAGCCGATGTTAGCCTTCTATTTTTCTAACTAGAACTAGTTCTTAGACCGATCGTTCCTATGGCAGCTATATGATATAGTCATCCGATCCGGCCGGTTCCGACATATTAGTTGCGTGCAGTGAAAAGAAGACTCTGTGCAAGATTTCAGCTCTATAGCTTTAAAACTGAGAGACTAGTTTGCGTAGAAACAGACAGACAGACAGACAGACGGACAGACGGACGGACGGACAAGCGGAAATGAACTCAGCTCGTCGTCCTGATCAAGAATATATATAGTGTATGAGGTCGGAAATGAATATTTCTATGCGTTACAAACTTCTGGGCAAAATTAATATACACTTTTCAAGTGTATAAAAACAAACAAAATAAAACAAAATTATAATTATAATACATACATAGCATAATCTAGGTTATTTATTTATTTATTTATTACTTACTTATTTCCTAGTGCTACAAGTTATTGAAATCTTATGTTTAAGGCACTAGTCACAAAAATACAATCGTTAAATTTGAATACTATGCTTAAATTAAATTTAAAAAAAGAGAAATATATAAGTTACATTGAGAACCAAAAACAAATAAATTATGCTTATATGCTATTATTTTAATAACTATGGTTTTGATTTTGAAAATGTGAAAATAGTTTAGTTTTAAATTGTAGTGCGCTTCTAATTGACTTCAATTCATGAGGCAGATTGTTCCAGAGGCGAACAGCATATATATAAAAATGTTTTTCAGATGTTGATAAGCTATGTCGTAGGCAGACAATGTTATTAGTACGTCTAGAGGCAGAGAAATCAAGTTTTTCATATAGGTAATTCGGTTGTTTGGTGCTTATTATTTAATGCAATCTATTCAACTATCTAACTTAAGGTCAAAAATCTTCCTGGAGTAATTTGAGATATGGTCAGTCGGTTTACGGTCAAATACGTATCTTGCGATATTGTTGAAGGCTACATTCAGTTTATGCTTGCTTGCTGCATCACTGTTTCCAAAAATTTCTACTCCATAGAACAGGCCAGGTGTGAGGTAAGTCTTAGCTATTAAGAGTCGAAGTGAAATGGGTACAAAGTGCTGGGTTAGGTTTAGCAATTTATATGGTCGCCCCAGGATAGAGTTGGATTGGGAGTGATTCCCAAGTTGCATACTCTTTCTGCATATTCTATAATTTTATTTTCTATTCTTAATTTTGGCAAGTTTCCCGTATCAACTGCTCTTTTGTATATTACAATACATTTTGATTTTCTTGAATTTAATCCTAGTCCATTCTGGTTTGACCATTCACTCACTTTACACAACTCATTGTTTAACACATTCATCAATTTTAGACAGAGGACGACATACATACATTCAGACAAGACATCAGGGAGATCATTTACATAAATAGAATACAATAATGGGCCAAGAACTGAGCTAAAACTAATATCACAAATGTTATTAGGTACACAGTTTTAATTATTGGCGGTTGCTTCAGGTACTTGGCATTGCACAAATTGTTCATTAATTATAATTATAAATTATAAATTCATCTAAAACTGCCTATTACTCATCTAAATTCAACAGTGCAATATCGAACAAACAGAAATGGAATGAAATACAAAATATGGGTATTGGAAAACAAAAGCAAGAACCAATTTCAGAGGTTGATACCAATAAATTAAACAATGAATTTGTTAATCTCTCGGAAATCCCCGAAGTTTCTCATAACATGTACCTGGGTAGTGCACCATACAACGACTGTGATAATAGCTTTAACTTTAGATGTGTGAGTCAATGTGATGTCCTTGAATGTATTCTTAAAATTAAATCAAATGCTGTAGGACTTGACGGACTGAACCCAAAATTCTTAAAAATTCTTCTTCCCAGGATTCTCCCCCACTTAACCCACCTTTTCAACACCTCACTAACAACTTCTATCTTCCCCGACGTGTGAAAATCTGCCAAAATAATACCCATTCTAAAACCTGACAATAACTATCGACCGATTGCAATATTACCATACTTATCAAAAATTCTTGAACACCTAATGGCAGATCAAATACGTATTTTTATGTCTGAGAACTCGCTCTTTAATGACAAGCAATCCGGTTTTAGGAAGAACAGAAGTTGTACCACAGCCATTCTAAAGGTTGTCGAGGATATTCGTAGTGAGATGGACGCCGGCAAAGTAACTTTTCTCACACTGTTAGACTACAGTAAAGCCTTTGACACAGTTAACCATACCATACTCTGCACTAAACTAGACAAAATGTATAATTTCTCGTCCACAGCATTAAATCTTATGAACTCATATCTGACAAATAGGTGCCAAGCAGTTGTTGTAAAGTCTTCACAGTCCGCGTTATTAAATGTCAATCGTGGTGTACCCCAAGGCTCTGTCCTTGGCCCATTACTGTTTACCATTTATGTTAATGATCTACCTAATATTCTGTCTAATAGTGATTGTCACATGTACGCGGACGATGTCCAATTATATGTTAGCCGGCCATTAAGTAAATTAGATGAATGTGTAAATATATGTAATAACGAGCTAATTAAAATCACAAGCTGGGCGAAAAACAATGGTCTCTGCCTGAACCCATCTAAAACTAAATGTCTGATTATACACAAAAAACTTTTTAGTGTAAGTGACGTACGACCTCTCTTAATCAACAATTTACCTATTGAATATGTAGAACAAGCGAAAAATTTGGGCTTTTATTTTAATAGAAATCTGAACTGGAACACAAACATAATAAAGGCAGTTGGAAGAACATATATCTCCCAACCAATATTCGATTGCTAATAGCAAAAACATTTCTGCTGCCTATGCTCTTCTACGGTATTGAAGTATTTGCAAACTGTGACACCTTAAATTTTAACAAACTTAAGCTTGTGCATAACAATATTTCAAGATATGTTTATAATTTAAGACGCAGAGACCATGTTTCTAGCTACTCAATAAAACTATTTGACCTTCCTCTTAAATCATGGACAAACTTTAGGGTTCTGATTCAACTGCAAGAAATCATTTTCAAGAAAGAACCTACCTATCTATTTGACAAATTATAGTTCTCAACATCAAGAAGAACAAATAACCTGATCAGCCCAAGACACTATCTCTTAGCATCTGAAAAACAATTCGGGATTAATGCTGTTCGCATATGGAATCAGCTACCTCATTCTCTAAAATGTATAAGCGGCACAACTCATTAAAAGCATACTTGATAAATCAAGCTACATAATTAAAAGTACATGTAACGAAATAATAATAGAAATAATAATAATAATGTTATACAAAAAAAAAAAAAAAAAAAATAGAAGGCTAACATCGGCTACGCCGATGTTTTCAATACCCTTGCAGTCTTTGAAAGGCGCTACCATTGATAACAAAAAAGTTTTTCTCACTAGAATTAGTTTTTAGACCGATCGTTCCTATGACAGCTATACGCTATTGTCATCCGATTTTCCAGAATTGTGTGGAAGCATATAAAACTGATATATACCACGATTTCTGACGCTACGACGGAAAACAAAAAAGTTTTTCTCACTAGAACTAGTTTTTGGACCAACCGTTTATATGGCAGCTATATGCTATAGTTATCCGATTTTGATCAATTTTTTCAGAATTGTGTGGAAGCATATAAAACTAATATATACCACGATTGGTGACGCTACGATGAAAAACAAAAAAGTTTTTCTCACTAGAACTAGTTCTTGGACCGACCGTTTATATGGCAGCTATATGCTATAGTCATCCGATATTGATAAATTTTTTCAATATGGTTTGGAACTATATAAAGCTTATACTAACTACGATTGGTGACGCTAGGATGGAAAACAAATAAGTTTTTCTCATTAGAACTAGTTTTTAGACCGATCGTTCTTATGGCAGCTATATGATATAGTCATCCGATCCGGCCGATTCCGACAAATGTGCAGCGTATTTGTATTTAAAGGCATTTTGCAAAGTTTGGTCAAGATAGCTTTAAAACTGAGGGAGGAGATAGCATAGAAACAGACGGACAGACGGACGGACGGACAGACGGACAAACGGAAATGAACTCAGCTCGTCATGCTGATCAAGAATATATATACTTTATGTGGTCGGAAATGCTTCCTTCACTGCGTTACAAACATCGTGACAATTTTAATATACCCTCTGCAAGGGTATAAAAAAAAATATATATATATATATATATCTATAAAAATAATTTTAATAACTAAAAAATATGAATTAAATGTAACGTAGAATACCAGTTAAGTTAAATATCGTCTTTTCAACCTTTGTTTCTAAATGTTTTTGTGACTAGTGCCCTAAATTATAAGTTCAACTTGTAGCACTAGGAAATAATATCAATAAATATCTAAAAAAAAATATCTAATTTTGATAACGTCAGTCTCACCTTGAGATAAAGTCTTTTGTTTTCCTATGCCTAGTCTTTTGAGTTTTCTCCATCTTTCTCTTTTACAAACTGCATTGTCGAATTTGGATTGGTAATAGGCGTGAATATTCTTTATTTTATTTGTTTATTTGTTGAAAAAAAAAGTCGACAAATGGTGGCTGTCAACCAAAAAAAAGAAAAACTGAATACGTTATAAAAAGGCTTAATGAACTAAGAAAGCCTAACAAGGAAAATCTAACAAAATTACAAATCGACTAGTAACGACTCCGACACGGTGGGGGAATTTTATTTGCCCGTCCGGCCAGCTATGCCCCAGTTCACAGCCAATTGAAGCCAGAGACGTTACTAGACCTAACACAAATTTAAATAGTATAGAAGTCGAAAAAGAGAATAGTGAGGAAAAAGAAAAAGAGGAGGCTTAAAAATATGTTTACAAAATCATAAACACAAACAATAAATAAACAATTTTATAGAATGAACAAAAATGATATAAAATAAAACAATAATGAAAATAAAATTTAAAATTAAAAAATTAAAAAAAAAAAGGAAAAAATTAAATTAAATTAAATATAATAAAAATAAAATAAATATAAGCTAAAATAAAGATGAATTAAATCATCCGGAAAATCTCTGACCCGGTGGGGGAATATTTATTAGCCGGTCCGGCAAGCTAGGCCCCTGCTCCTGCTGGATGTGGTCAGAGACTTTGCCGGAGATGTGCAAAAAGAGATAACTTTATGGAAAAGAGAGAGTTCTGTTGAGAGCAGGTGATAAACATCATTATAATTTTGACATAAAACCCGAAAACGGTTGTGCTGTGCGTAGTCGGTTGTGCATCTAGGCAAGATTAAAGGCAAATAATTTCTAGTTGGTCTAGAGGGAACAGAGAAGTTAAGGCGACCTAAGAGTTCAGAAGAGTCTACATCACCGATAATTAACTTATGAAGAAAAGAAACGCCTAGGACAGTTCTACGGTTAGCCAACGATGGAAGGTCAATAAGCAAAAGCCTACTAGAATACGATGGCAACCGAAGGTTGGGATCCCAATTTAAGCCGCGGAGGGCAAAAAGCAAGAATTGCTTTTGGACAGACTCAATACGATCCATATGCTTTTTATACTGCGGACACCAGACGGATGAGCAGTATTCAAGCACCGGGCGAACTAAAGATGTGAAAAGAACTTTTGTTGTATAGGGATCATTAAATTCCTTCTACCAACGCTTAATGAATCCAAGTACACCATTCGCCTTATTAACTATACAGGATATATGATCATTAAAGCTTAATTTGCAATCAAAAATAACTCCAAGATCAACGACAGTTGATATTCGTTGCAAGGGTTCATTGCCAATCGAATAGGAAACTAGCGAAGGTTTGCAACGATGAAAAGACATAAACATACATTTTGCGCAATTAAGAAATAAATGATTAACCAAGCACCAAAAATGAAGCGAGTTTAAATCATCTTGCAACCTAATAGAATGCATCGGGTCGTTGTAAGATAAAATGAGTTTAACGTCATCGGCATACATAAGTATCCGAGAATGAGATATAGTCGAGGGGAGATCATTAATAAAAAGAGTGAAAAACAAAGGGCCGAGGTGGCTTCCTTGAGGTACACCGGATGTTACGTAGACAGGTTTTGAAATATTAGATCTGAGCAGAACTTTTTGAGTTCTATCTTTTAAATATGAAGAGATCCAAAAAAGAAAAGGGGAGGGAAATCCAATACGATCAAGCTTAAGGAGGAGGAGATCATGGTTCACGGAGTCAAAAGCCTTACTTAAGTCAGTGTAGATGACATCAGTTTGGCATTTCATAAGGAATCCATCGTTAACTAATGATGTGAATTCAAGCAAATTGGTCGTAGTTGACCGACTCTTTACAAATCCATGCTGAAAAGGTGACAAAACCGATTTGCAGTAATGCTGCAAGTAGAGATTATAATTTCTTCAAACAACTTAGGAATAGCAGATAATTTGGCGATACCTCTATAATTGGAGATATCTGATTTTCCACCCTTTTTGTGAAGAGGAATAATGAAGGATTCTTTCCAAAGATTTGGAAAAATAGTGGAGTCAAGCGATAGATTAAAAAGCTTTAGTAAAGGTTTGCATATGGAATTACAACACTCTCTGAGGACACAACTAGGGATGTTGTCAGGTCCAGGAGAGTATGAAGACTTTAGAGATTTCAAATATGAAAGTAGAGAAGATTCAGTAATTATGGGAGCATTAAAAGAGTTTGAAGAAGAAACGTCATAAGGATAAGATTTGTTATTAAAAGGGACAGAGGAGTAAGTTGATTGAAAAAAGTCAGCGAATAAGTCCACGGCAGCGGAATCGTTGCTAGCCTTTTGGTTATGTAAAAAAAATGAAGACGGTAAAGTCGAAGTTTTACGCTTAGAGTTAACAAATTTGTAAAATTGTTTAGGGTCTTGTGCGAATTGAATTTTACAGCGAGCAAGATAATTATTATAGCATTGAGAATTAAGAAGGGTAAAGTTTGACTTGGCTATCAAGTATTTAGAAAAGTCAAGATTAGAACAAGTTTTTTTATACTTTTTAAAACATCTAGACTTAATATTTTTTAAATTAGAAAGCTTAGGACAGTACCAAGGGGGTTGAAGAGACTCAGAAGAAGCAACACTATTTGGAACAGAAATATCAAAGAGAGAGTTAATAGAGTCATAAAAAAAGGTAACAGCGACTTCAATGTCAACTGCATTGTATAAAGGAGACCAATCTTTTGAACAAATAAGTTGATTAAGCAGGGTAAAATTAGCTTTACGGAAGCAACGACGAGGTTTTACTAAAGTCATTGAAGATGAAGATGAATCCAGGGTTTGTTAGAGATATTTCTAATGTAGGATGGTAAGAATCCTCGGGTAGTGTTAGGGGGGAAGACCTAGAGACAACAGCATTAGAACTGTCAGTGACAAAAACAAGATCTAACAATTTGTTTAAATGATTTGGAACTGAATTTATTTGAAACAAAGACAGATCAAGCAAACAATCTAAAAAATCATGCTGTGCAGATGGTACAAGATAAGTTGACCCATTAAGATTTGACCATGCGATGTTTGGCAAGTTAAAATCACCAACAACAACCATATAATCAATGTCTCGCAATTGAGTAAAAACATATTTTATGCAGTTTATATGGTGCATATATACTTGAATATCGGAAGAAGGAGGGATATAAGAACAAGAAATGAATACAGAAAAGGAATTAAAAGTTACCTTAACGGCAACAAATTCAACATCATCAGGCACAATTACAGAAATGCATTCCGACCGAAGGTTAGATTTTACTGCTATCATAACACCTCCACCTCGGCGAGCCTGTCGATCACGACGGTAAACAATATAATCATTTGGCAATATTTCACAATCAGAAACGGAGGGATTTAACCAGGTCTCTGAAAATGAAATAATGTCAAAATCAAATGATGCGCTATTCAAAAATAAAGAGGTAAGTTTGGACAAAAGACCCCTAACATTTTGATAGACGATACTAAGAACGGAGGACTGGACTAGTTTTTTGGAGCACTATTAGAGGCAACTTGTGCCCCAAAACTTTTAGAGGGCAAGCTGACAGGCATTATCCTGCGATTTCTTTGCCTGTACTCGTTAACAATAAGTAGTGGCGGCCAAAATTTTGGGTCACATATAATAGGAAATTCTTCGGAAGAGACACTAATTTTAAACAAAGCTATATCCCGAGGCTCAGCAAAACTGAACTTCGAAATATAAACTCTTGCTGAGGATTTGTGAGCAATGTATGTTGCAATTGACTCGCTAGTAGTTTCGGAAGACAACCTAGACACAAAAACTTGGCTACGAGGAGCTACAACTGTAAGAATGGGAGGCTGAGGAGAAATAGGAGCAGAAACCAAAACATTGTCTTGAGGTTCGGAAAGCACTATTAGCGAATTAACAGACCTATCTTATGGTGCATTGGACAAGTCGTTAGTAGGTTGAATCAGGGAGGGTAATGGTGAAACATCCAGCAAGTTTCCTGCAGAGCTGACAGAGAAATTGTTGGCGACAAGTCAAAATTCAAGGGAGTGCTTGGCAATGATGGAGAAGGTTGGGGCGATTCACCGGAATCAGGCGGTGGCACAACTAAAAATTGCGGCTCCAACCGACGCATCGATGCCGACTCGAATTTGAATTGACTAAGCAACTCAGAACTGGAGCTAAACTCGCTTGAAAGTTGCTTGGACACTTTGTGCAATTTATCAAAACTATTTTTCACGATGTTATACATTCGCGAAAAATTGAATTGAATGTCAGTGCATGTAGGGCAAGACCATTTCAAGGCACCACAGCCCTTTTTAGGGGAATAAACATTGTCAAGGTCACGTCCACTTAATCCTGCACATTTAATATGCATAGAGTGATCGCACAACCAACAGGTTACAAACCGAAATTGCTCCGAATCACTTGCATCTTTATTTGTGCAGGACTTTTTGCAGCACGCCATAATGCACAAAATTACCACAGGGTCTAAAATCGAAAGAGAAATCAAAATCAAAATATAAGAGCGAAGATGTAGCGGTAGCTAAGCTCTGAGTAGAACAAACAACAAAGATGAGCGGGAGCGATGCACAAAGCACACAGCGAACTCACACACAAGCTTGTCTTAAGGGGGGTGGGGGGACCGCCAAAAACAGATAAGCAAAACAATTAAACAAACAAAATATACACAAAGCTGACGCCGCGATTATTTAATTTGTGAAATTGATTGTTTATAAGCACACAACCGAAGCGCGAAGCACAACACGGTAAAGGGGTGAAATATCGAAATGATTTAAATAAAACTTTGCAACAAAATAGGCAAGTTAAACAACACAAAATAATTTTTAATTGCTGAGCACAAATAACACACGTCGATCACTTACAAGACTCTCTCTCTTTGCTTGAACTCATATGCTTGAACTCAGTATATAACCTCGAAGTTTTAAGTCTCTTCCATTTCTTAAAGGCCTCATTCCGCCGATTAATTGCCACTTTAATGTTATTATTGAACCAGGGCTTTTCGCGTGGTTTAATGACTTTTTTTCTTATTGGAACACATGCATTGTACAAGTTCACTAAGTTTGATTGCAGCTGTCCAACCTGTGAGTCAACTGACGTCAGTGATAGTATTTCATTCGAGTTATATTAATTAAATTCAACATGTAAATAGTCATAGTTAATCTTTTTGTAATCTCTATAAGTAATCGTACATTCACTAACATTTAGGTATATATCATAAGTCATAAAAAGGAGGTCATGTTTTGAAAACTCTGAAGCAGTAAGCTGGTCATATAAAAGTACCTTTTTAATGCTGTTTACAAGCATTACGTCCAGTAAGCTGCTGCAGGTACTTGTGAAATATGTTGGAGTGATGTGGTTTACTAAGTTTAGGTCTAGTGATTCCATGGTCTTACTTCGGTGGTTTTCCCTTAGGATATTGCTGTTTAAGTCGCCTTTAATAATAACATCATTATAATTCAGGGTCAAGTCAGAAAACACAGAAACAAAATTACTATAATCTATGCTACGATGGGGACGACAAACATAACCTAAGAGTATTTTATGCTCATACTTAGAACCATTGAAAATAATCACGTGAACCCGAACCCGAACCTAACCCAGATTTCTAATTGATTTGGTTCGATTCTAAAAAAAATTCCAAGCACAGAATTTATTTTTGCACTTTGATGATGAAATATTTTATAGTGATGAACAAAAATGTATCCATTCTTATGCCCATACATGGACGGCGACACTCTTCCCGTCCGCAACAAAAGACTGGACAAAATAACACAACCTCAAGCAATTTGCATCTGAAACCGTATTTCTGGGTATTATTTTGTTCGTAAGGAGATGCAACGGCACGGTGAATACAAGGAAAAGTTGTACGTCATTTAAATGTCTTAATTTTTTTACACAAGTCACAATTTAAATACTTTTAGCATTTCACTCTCACAATATGCCAGTCAAAGTCGTGCTCTGGTGGTCCCATTCCTGGAAAAAATAGCTCTGTGTTCGGTCACACTATAAGTTAGGGATGAGACATTCCGGCGTAGCTGTTATTAAGTCACTGTCACTGGCAATCATCAAATCACAGTGACTGCAAATAAAAAGCAACAGTGTGATTTGGTGACTACAAGTCACTGTGACTTAATCACAGTTACGCCGATATTTTCAATCACAGTTACTAAATCACGGATACGCCGATAAATGTCATCTCTTATTTATAAGCCAAAAGTGGCCGTGTTTTTTGCAGGTTTCATGGCCACAAAAAGCACATCAGTTTCAGGAATCCTACTACTGTGAAAGAGAAACGGCTTTCGCTGAGAGAGCAAGTTGGCAGTATCGCTGAACTCTTCTAAACATACATACAATGTCTGATTGTCTAGTCAATTTAGGCAGATCATTTATGTGATTGACTGCCAAAAACTGCAGCAGTTTATAAGGCATCTCTTCTTCAATTTCTATTTAATTATTTATTATGTACATAAATATATAAAATGCAATCCGGAACCCAAACCCCTAGCGTAGGGTAAGGGTTCGAACCCCGAACCGAACCCCAGTCGAAATTGGAGGGGTTTGCAGCCCTGCTTAGAACCACTTATTTCTAAAAAGATATGTTCTATTGCAGATCCTTGATTATGCTTACAAATAAGTTAAGAATTTAATTTGTTGTTTAGGTAAAATGCTTCACCCCCAGCATGGCCCAAACGATCAGCACGAAATACATTATAACCTTTACAAGATATTACAGTATCACACATATCAATCAGAAACCACGATTCAGATATACAAATAACATCAACATTAGACATGACAAACAGATACCTAAATATGGCAAATATTAAGACCATTGTGTTGTCTGCCTAAGATTCTGATCATAGAATAGCTGTTCGCACTAAAATCTATCGCATGATTATTGAATTTGAATATTCATACCCTATTAGAAGCGCACTCTTAATATATATAAAATTAAATGCATAATGCACATAGAAGAAACAAAAAAGAAACATACATTTGGATACACTCTTTGGATTAAATATAATGACTAAATAGTTACAGCTGCAAATTTTATAATAAACTAGCATAGGACCCGGCGCGCTAGCTTTGTATAGCCGAACTGGAAAT
Source organism: Lordiphosa mommai (assembly GCA_018904225.1). NCBI lineage: Eukaryota > Metazoa > Arthropoda > Insecta > Diptera > Drosophilidae > Lordiphosa > Lordiphosa mommai. The sequence continues at coordinate 301,300 of JAEIFT010000002.1, read as the reverse complement.
TATTTGATATAATACGCTATTATATCAATATTCGTCTCAAATAGAACGGATTACTCCAAAATCCCTCCTAGAGGTGAAAAAATCAGCTTTGACATTAAACCTCCCGTTTTCCGAACTTGGCTGAATATTATGATATTAAAATTTTAATTTATTTGGCCCGTAGAGCTAAGAAAATAAATTTTTTTTCATTTTGGTGTGAATTTTCCATTTTCAGTTCGGTTTACAAATAAAAATTGGCTTTTAAACTACCCTGGCACCCATTACCCGACAAAGCTAAAAAAAATCCTATTTAATTGACCCATAGAACTTTCAAACTAAATTAAATACAGAACAGCTGAAATATAACGGTTTGCCATGAACCCGCACTCATATTCCGACCCAAAATAAAAAATTATTCCATTATTCGGTAAATAAAGCCAGCAAAACGAATATCATTTCAGCCGGCTCACAAATAACCATTGTCGATGAACTTAACCACTCCCTCCATTTTCCGAACCGGGGGCAGAAATTCCACCACCGAATAATCATATGTCTAATTATTTTCCATAATGTGTTATTGTATTGTATTGTATGTATTTTCCGAGCTTGAAATCAATCGGAAAAAACAGTTTTTTCCATATATAATTTTCCGGCTATTTTCCGGATTTCCACACTGAGAAAAACGCGTAGATAATATTTTTTGCAATTTAGAGCTTGCCAATAAGCTTGGAGCTAATCGAATGATAAACATGTGAGTTTTGAACAACAACACTTTTCCGGCCATTTTCCGGTAGGTTTTTCCAAAATGTAAAAGTCATATTCGTGAATGTGTAGTTTTGAAAATAAATTTGGAGCTTATCGTTTGGAAAGTATACTTTCGGCCAATTAATTGATTTTTAACCCATGGGGGTGTCGTGGGTTAATTTTGCGGAAAACTGGTATGCAGTTGTTGATGAATTTTTATTGCGGTTTTTTTAAAATTAGTTTGGAGCTGATCGGATGATAAACAAAAAAGTTTCATACAAAAGTTTTCTGCGAATTTTCCACATTTCCCGGTGGAATTTTACAAAACCCCGCCTTAGTACTCACTTTCGGAGTAAGATGAAACTACAGTAAAATATTCAGTTTGCTATCTCTTACGGTTTGGGCTGTGCGACGGTCACCAATCAGTCAGGTTGAACTCTTTTATATATATAGATAGACTAGCATATAACCCGGCGCGCTTCGCTTCGCCACCATCAGTATAGCCGCCAAAATAATGAAAAAAACTTTGGCAATGATACCACCCCCGCCCCCATTTTCCGACCATCAGAAATGAGAAAATTATTTTCCACCTACTTGGCCCGTTAAGCGTACAAACGCTAAAACCACCCCCGTCACCCATTATCCGACCTTGAGGGTGAGTAAGCGCAAAGCTAAAAACTTTATCCTATTTAATTGGCCCATAGAGCTTTCAAACCAAATTTAATACATATCGGCTAAAAACCCACCCCCGCACCAATAATCCGACCTTTGCAGTGAACTTCCCGAAATAAAAAAACACGTGTTTCCATTTATTCTGACCCTAGATCTTACAAAACGAATTTTATTCAGATCGGCTCACAAATAGCCATTGTCACTGAACCGAAATACGCCCACCATTATTCTTGCCTGTGGGCAGAAATTCTACCACCGAGAAATCAAATGTATAATTATTTTCTATAATGTGTTCACAAACCGATTTTGAAGCCAATCGGATTAAAAATAGATTTTACCATATAGAATTTTCCGACTTTTCGTGCGGATTTTCCAACATTGGAAAATCTCAAGACTAATTATTTTGCATACTATCCTTACAAACCGAGTTTGAAGTCAATCGGATGAAAAATAGTGTTTTCCATATAGAATTTTCCGGCCATTTTCCTAGTGGGTGGATTTTCCACCAACAAAAAATCACATGCCTAATTATTTAGCCAAACGGATGAAAAATAGTTTTTTCCATATGGAATTTTCCCGACTTTTCGGGCGCATTTTCCAACATCGGAAAATCTTATGTCTAATTATTTTGCATACTATCCTTACAAACCGAGTTTGAAGTCAATCGGATCAAAAATAGTTTTTCATATAGAATTTTCCGGGTATTTTCTTTATGGGCGGATTTTCCAACATTTGAAAATCTCATGTCCAATTACTTAGCATACTACCCTTACAAACCGAGTTTGAAGCCAAACGGATGAAAAATAGTTTTTTCCATATGGAATTTTCTGGGAATTTCTCGACTTTTCGGGCAGATTTTCCATCATCGGAAAATCTCAAGTCTAATTATTCTGCTTACCATCCTCACAAACCGAGTTTGAAGTCAATCGGATGAAAAATAGTTTTTTCCATGAATAATTTTCCGGCCATTTTCCTTGTGGGCGGATTTTCCGAAATCTGGGAAACAGGTGTCCAATTATTTCGCTTACTTTACTTACAAACCAAATTTCAAGTCAATCGGATGAAAAACAAAATTTTCCCCATAGTAGCTTTTCCGGGAGTTTTCCACCCCTTAGGGGTGGAATTTTCCAAAACCCCGCCTTAGTGCTCACTTTCAACTCATAAGGAAACTTCTGTGAAAATTTCAGCTTTCTATGTCTTACCGTTCAGGCTCTACGTTGATTGCCAATCAGTGAATCAGTGAGTCAGTCAGTCAGGACAAACTCTTTTATATATAGAGAGATAAGAGCGAAATAAGCCTCGCTCTGCAGTGGCCGGATCAAGAGCAAAAGATTTCACCGTTGAAGCAGTAGCAATATAGTCATCCAATGCTGAGAGCTCTTGCATGCTCCTAATAATTTCGTACTCGCTGCCCCCCCTCTTCTTGACATGCACAACTGCATTCCGCGTGAAGACAGTCGTCAGAGCTTTAAGCTTTTTCAACCTCATGGTTTGAAAAGCTCACAGTTGATTCTAGACAGCTGCTCATTAATATAGAATGCAGCTTCTGAGTCAAGCCCTAATAGATTTAGAGTAAGTGCTTGATTGGAGTTTCGCCGGTATGCTGCAGCCGCCTGCAATAACTTTATCTTCTCCCTAACGCTTTCAAATTTGATAATTATAATTGGACCAAGCACGGGGTGTGCCGGTCCGCGAGGCTTTATGCGAAAGATCGCGTTGATTTTTGGTGGTGGGGTGAGACCAAGTTGAAAAAAGAGGTTATTAAAAATGACCTTCAGGTTTTCATTCTCCACCATAGGCACGCCGTGTACTCTCACATTACAAGCAATGCTTGCGTTGTCTTCATCAGCAATTCTGGCCTCCAGTTTTGCCTCTAGCTCTCCTACCTTAGCCCTCAATGCCTGAACATTTTCAGCCTCCAGAGATTGAACACGCCTGGCCAGCTGCTCCATCTCTCCAATCAGGCCATTCATTCGCTCCTGCATTTCATGCAGGATCCTCTCCACAGCCTCCCTCATGCTGTTGCTGATATGCTGTGCCTGCTCTGCAAAGCGCTTATTTATCAGCTCAACCAATTGGGGCGAAGGGATATCTGAAGTTCGACCCTAAAGATCAACAGACGCGTCACTTCGGACGCGCTTTGATGTAGTTGGTTTAGTCATCTTGCGCCTCTTTCGTTGCCGTTGCTTTGGTTATTGTTTGTTGTTGCTGGTTTGAGGCAAGGAGAGAGATAAGTTGATTGATGGCCAAAGGTCGAAGTTATGTGAGCACAAACACCCAAATAATTTTCGTTTGCTTTATTGTTATTTAAATGGTTTCACTTGCTAAAACTGCAACTTTGAACAAACGATCGGGTTGCCACTACACCTATTGGGAAGCCAGCCCAATGAAACTATTTTAATGTTTATTAATTTGTCTGCCTTTTAAAATATTTACGGAGCTCAAATTTATGAGACTGTTTGGTTTGATGGTTGTATGGTTAGTTACATTCGTTCATTTTTATCTTATCATTTTAGTTTAATTTTTCTTCTGTTCCCCCCCCTTGTTTTTGTGATCAATGCACTAATTTATATTACTTATGTATTTGTAGCATTGGGATAATATTAATAAAATTACAAATTACAAAAGACCAATGGAGTTAATTTCCCAGGACAATAGCTTCTTGAAAAAAATAACTGAATGACAGATTCTACGTGATTTTAGAGAAGGTAGGTCAATCAGACGTAATCTCTGTTCATACGGAGGTAGGTGCCTACTTGAATCCCAGTTTAGGCCACGAAGGGCAAAAAGCAGAAACTGCTTCTGAACTGATTCTATTTGATCCTGGTAAGTAAGATACTGCGGAGAGGAGAGACATGAGCAATATTCAGGGTTAGGACGAACCAGTGAAGTGTAGAGCTGTTTGGTGATGTAGGGATCATTGAATTCTTTGGACCATCTCTTTATAAAACCAAGCACACTTTTGACCTTGTTGCAGATTACCGTAATGTGGCTGTTGAAGCTCATATTGGGTTCAAAAAGTATACCTAGATCGTCTACTTTATATATACGATCTAAGGGTTCCCCATTGATGCTATATTTATAGAAATACGGTTTGGATCTGTGAAATGTCATGACTTTACACTTTGCAGTATTAAGAGCAAGACGATTGAGTCGACACCAATCACTGAGAGAGTTAAGATCACGTTGCAATAAAAGAGGGGAGACTGGATCATTAAAAGTATAAAGTTTGAGGTCGTCAGCATACAAGTTAATTTCCGATGTCGCGGAAATAACAAAAAAATACGAAAATAAAAGTTTTTTTTTGGCTGAGAGTACAACCGATTTATTCAAGAGATTTTTTAGACTAATTTAAAGTACCCTAAGCTTGTCCTTAAGAACTGTGGCTGCCGTTGGCTGTGGTGGCGACGGCTGCGGCGGTGACGTCAACGTTGGCTGGATCGGCGGCGGCTACGTTGGTTGGCTGGTGTAGAATTGCAGCGGCTAATTCGAAGAATTTGTTGCAGCTGCATTGGCCTGAGCTGGCCAGGAAATGTCTCAAACGCTAGGTCGGCAATTTTGGCTGCGCGTGTGCTGATATGAACTTATGTTGAGGAAATGTCGCAAACGCTAGGTCAGCAATTTTGGCTGCGCGTGTGCTGATATGAATTTAAGTTGAAATCAAATTAATTTTGGAGTGTTGGCCGATGTTGAACTTTAGGCCAATGATAAACTCTTGTAGTGCTACGTGTTATTAACTCTTCCCCCTTTAGTTTGAGCTTGTCCTCACGCGATTATTAGAAGTATGGGATGTTATTGAATTGGGGAATTTTTGGTATTTGAAGAATTCCTGCAGCTGTAGCTGGGGTTGGTTCAGTTTCCTTCTTTTGGGGATGCCACGGTTGAGTTTAAATGTAGGACAACCTTCTTGTGCTTTCGTCGGTTTGCTTGTAGTATGAAAGCCAGAAGTATTGATATGACGAACAGGGTGGTGAAAGTAACTCTGTTTACTGAAGCGTGATTACGAAGCAACTGTAGTTCTTCGGTGTTGTTGATATGTGGGACTTCTAGTGCTTCTAGTGATAGAATTCGTAGGCGTTCTGTCTCCTTTGGAGTGATTTGGATTGTGGGTGGAATTGGCTTTATTACGGTAGATTCCATGTTGCTTATTTCTTTTTGGGTAATGTAGATCGTTGAGTTAAAAATTTTGATCAAGTAGGTAGTAATTGTAACAATTTTGTTCTTATCGCATACTTTCAAATTATTAAATGACTTACAAGTTGTTTGAATTCCAAAAATGTTTTCTTGATTTTTAAAAATTTCATTTAATTCTAAATTAATGATAGTATTATTTCTAACAATTGGTCGAATAAGCAAGTTATCGATATTTTCTTTTCTTCGCTAAGAGAGCTATCTTTCCTAATTGAATTGACAATCTGGTTACTTAGTTCAGTTAAGTTGTTTATTCTCTTTTCAAGCTCAGTAGTAGTTCTAAGTCATCGTGGTCGGGACTGCCGGCCACGTATTTCCATGCGGTAACAATCATATTTATTGCCCTACCATTTCGTTTTTTGAAGGAAGACGTAATAGTCCGTAATGTTGAGTCAGCTTGTTCTATTTCGTGGTGAAGGATATTATAGAAATTGTTTGTTTGTAAGTCTCGTTCTGTGTACCATGCCAGTTTGTCCAGTGTTTTCCGTATTTGTTCCAAGCAGGGTGTCAAACCGGAACCCGAACCGGAACCGTATACCGAAAAGAACCGATTGAAACTCAGAAACAGAACCGGAACCGGGACCGTTATTATTTATTTTTTGCGTACCGGTATTTCGGAACCTTTATTTTTGGAACAGAAATGACCGAAAAGAAACGAAACATTGTACCGGTACAGTTTCGGTTCTGAGTTTTTTTTTGTTGTTTCATTTTTATTGCTTCAATCAGGGATTTCTTCAGGGTCAAACGCAGGGTAAACGTAAGCAAAAACTTACAAATGTAAAGTTAAGGGACCATCTGGTATATACTGAAATTTTCAATAAAAATAACAATTTCATCTTATTTCTTTGCATCTATTTTGGTTCAATAAATTCCAAATATTATTAATTTATCCTTAATTTTTGCATTTACAAAGGAAAATAATTAATAATTGGCCCAAATGGACTTAACCTAATAGCAGGGTTAAATTGTGATCGGTAACATTATCTGAAAACAGTGTATTTAACATTTCATCAGATAACAAAAGATCTTCTTGCTCTTCTATTATTAGGACATTTTTTTCTGAGGTAAAGTTAATTATGTTCCTTCTTTATAACTACTTTTTGTTGTGTAGGTTGCTATCATTTCTATTATATCTTCGGATTAAAGGATTTTTAAATTATACCGGTACGTACCGGTATACCGAAATAAAAACCAAGGTACCGGTACGGAACCGAATACCGAAATAAAATAGAACCTAAACAGAACCGTTTACCGAAACATGAGTTTTGGTACGTACCAGAACCGGAACCGGAACCGAAATTCGATTCGGTTTGATTTCCTGGTTCCAAGTCTATTACATGGACTATTTTTGTCGTCCCAGTGCGTATTTTTCCCAGTCCGTTGAATACAGTAAGAATTTGTGCGTCGGTATAGTTCGAGATTTCTACAGAGGCGAGCGCAATTGTCAGGTTTAGAATCCATCTGTAAAAATTTTGATGTTTAGACATTTTTAATGTTGTTTTTATGAACATCTTTACCAGAAATGGTTTTGATGGTTGTACCGTTATCCATTTTTACTATCTCCTTTCTAAATCTAGAAGACAGTTTTGATCCTAGTCGTGTGTTAACTTTCACGAATATTGTCTTGTCTAGTCTTTTCGTATTGGTCTGGAGTGATAGTCAAAACCCTGCCAAAGAAAACTTCAAAGGGTCGTTTTTGTGTCACGGAATGTATTTTCGAGTTGTATTCGTAAATACTTCTGTCCAATAATTCCAGCAAGTTTCGGTGTATGTTATCTCTTTTTAGGATTCACATGATTTCAGAAAGTGTAGAGTGAAATCTTTCGATTTGTCCATTGACTGAGCTTTTATATGGCGGTGCCTTTTAGATCTGCATGCCTAGTTAGTCTTTCATCATGAAGGTAATTGATGCTGAATTAAGTGATTTTTCGTTGTCCATTATAACAAATTTGGAGACTCCGAAGTAGAATAAAAGCTTGTAAAGGGGATTTCGAATATCTTCTATTGATTTTGATTTTATTATTCTGGCCTGGGTAAGTTTGCAAAACTTGTCTATGGCAGTTAGAACAAGAGTTTTTTCTGTAGAGTAAATGTCGATTTGGACGATATGCCCTGGATGCTGTGGAATTTGGGTTTCTTTGAATTCGGGGTTGGTGGGATGTCTGTCGTATTTTTCTTCTTTACAGGTTTGACACTGCTTATCTAATTTGTTTATTTTGTCCTTCATTTTTGGGAAATAATAATTTTCGGACAGTTGTCTTTTGTTCCCGAGAGCATTTCGATGTGCTCTATTGTGAACCTTTAGAATTTTTTCCTCTTGCAGATTTTTATCTGATAAATCTTCTACCTTACTTTGGGTGAATTGGACCTTAATAATTTTTTAAATGCGTTGGGTATAGTAATTGTATTTGTCCCACTACGTCTTCTGTGGTGTAAATACCGTTTATTAGACCTGGATCTAAATAGTTCCTTAGTATTGTCAGTAGGTCGTCTGGTTTAAAGTCTGTTTGATAAACGTCGTGTCTGTGAAACTTTGGAAATGGTAAGGAAAATTTGTAGTCATTTGACTCTGCTTTGTGAAGGAATATCTGATACCTAAATACGTTGATGGGGACTTCTATACTGGGAATTAGTCCGTGACTCGAACTTTCATCGCTCTGTTGTGTAGAAGCTACTGAGTTGAACTCGTTTGAGGATGTTGTTTGGTCGTGTGCGGGGATTCTTGACAGGGCATCTGCCACAATATTGGCTTTGCCAGGTTTGTAGAGTATTTGATAATCGTACTCTTCGAGATGTGTTTTCCACCTCTTTATTCTAGCATTTCCATTCCAACTACTGAGAGAATGTGTTAAAGGTTGATGATCGGTGAAGATTTTAACTTTTGTTTTGCCATACAAATAATTTTTAAGGGATTTTAATGCCCAGATAATTGCAAGCATTTCTTTTTCATTCGTAGCGTAATTCTCTTCCACTTTTGAAAGCGTTCTAGAGAGGAATGTTATCGGGTGATCGTTTTGCGACAAAACTGCACCAATGGCGAAATTGAAAGCGTCTGTTGTGAGATGAAACTCTTTGGTGAAGTCTGGAAACTGAAGAATGACTTCATCTGAAATAAGTGCGCTTTTAATTTTTTTGAAAGCTTCTACTGCTTCTTGGTCATTCTTGGATGTATTTTTTGAAACTCGTCCATCTTCCCCCCTTAGCATTGAAGCAAGTGGTTTGGCTAGCTTGGCAAAATCTTTGATGAATCGCCTATAATAGCTTGCCATGCCAAGGAATGATCTTAGATCTTTTAGAGTCTTTGGCTGTGGGAAGTTGGCGATAGCCTCTACCTTTTTTGGATTAATTTTCACTCCCTTGTCGGAGATAACAAATCCTAGGTACTCTACCTTCTTTTTGAAGAACTCGCACTTGTCGAGTTGGCATTTCATATTTGCTTCACGTAGAGTTCGAGAAATGAGGTCCAAGTGTTTGGCATGCGATTCGTTAACTTTGCTATAGATATGAAGGATATCGTCCAGTGCGCGTTGAAATATTGCAGGCGCATTTTTGAGACCAAATGGGAGTCGTGTAAACTCATATTTGCCATTATTGATTGAAAATGCGGTCTATTCCATGTCGGATTCCTTTAGGGGTATTTGGTGTAATCCGCTTTTGAGATCAATGACTGAGAAGACCTTGTTATTACACAACTGGGCCAGTACTTCGTTCATTTCAGGTATTGGATACCTGTCCGCGATACTGTTAAAGTTTAGTTTTCGATAGTCCATGACTGTTCTGTATTTTTTTTCTTCAGAGGAGTTCATTTTTTTGGGCAAAATCCACACGGGTGCATTGTACGGGGACCGGGACGGTCGGATGATACCGTCGTCCAACATTTCTTTTATTTGTTTGTCTACCTCGTCCTTTAGAGACATTGGGTATTGGTAGAACTTTGAGTATACCGGAGTATCCGTAGTAGTGCAGATTTCGGCTTGTACTTTGGTCGTGTAAGTCAGTTTTTCGTTGGGTTTGGAAAACAGTTCTGAGTAGTCATTTATCAAGTGTTTTAATTTTAGTTTTTGAAATTCGTTCATATGTTCTGTCCTGGGAATTATATGATTAACCGATTGTATTGGTTTTGCTTTTATCGGTATTCGTAGATTATCTCTGATAACCATAAAGCCTCTTTTCGAATAGATTATTGCGTCTAATTCTTTGAGACTGTCATTGCCTAGTATGGCGTCAAAGGATTTTAGTGTCGGTAGTAAATAAAAAATGACTGGGGTATCAGGGATATTGAATAGGTTTGTCTTTATATGATGAGTAATCTCAATTTCTCCTGTTACTGTTCTAGCTTTAAAAGGGATTTTGTTTTTTTCTGGATTTGAGATAAAACGAGGTTGGATATAATTTTTGTTGGATCCTGTGTCTAAAAGAATTTACTTCGAAATACGATAGCGAAGAGCTGGCTATTCTAAAAAATTTAAGTCGGAGTAGTCCAGGTATGTGCCGTCTGTATCAACGGTGTCTATCTGTTCAGAGTATTCGTCAAAAGATTGTTCGTAGTCTTTAGCTTGTTCGATAGTTTCAACGATTTGGTCATATTGATGGGAATAAGGTCATTAGGTTCGTGTTCCCCAGTAATTGCATTTAATTCAATATTAAAGTTGCGTAGCTTTTTATCTGGCTGGGTGACTTGTCCCGGTTGTCTTTTACGGCTCTCAAATTGTGGTCTATTTATATAATTGACCATTCTAGTTCTGATGCTGGAATCCACTTTCATTGGTTCCGGACGTGGCAGCGGCTTAGATGCCGTTGGGCGATGAGGTGCACCTTGTTGCTGTTGTTGTTAAGAGTATCCAGGATTGGTTTGTCTTGTCCATAATTAAAAGTCTGGCGGGGAGCAGCAATCGGTTGTTGGGGTGCAAAAGCTCTTGGAAGAACTGGAGGGGCTTGCCGGAAACGTGGGCTATCGATATATTGCATAGATCGTGGAGTTGAAGTGGGTTTCAGATTTGCGTTCCTAAAACTATTTGATTGCCCGTTTGTGGCTGCATGATTTGTGCGGTAAGTTTGGTTTTCAAGTTTTAGACAAAGATGTAGGGCTGATGGAAGGTCTGCCGGTTCCTTCATTCCAAGTAACCGTGACAGGTCTCCTCTAAGACCTCGCACGAACATGTCGAGGGCTTTATCTCTGTATAATTTAGTGATTATTTGTTCGGCTTCTCTGCCTGATCCCATGCATCCAATTTTGTTAAGGATCTGGGATAAATGTTTGTAAACTTCCTGGTAGAATTCTTCCACAGTTAGGTTACCTTGGACCAGAGTTGTCATCTGGTACTCTAGAGACATTAAATCTCGTTTGTCTGCATAGTGCAGTGTAGAGGTGCGTGCGTGAGCGATTTTCCATCACGTAACGCACGATTCACGAAATAAAAATATCTTGACGCACGATTCACTTACGGAATTTTTTCAGCAATTCGCGTCACGCACGATTTACTCACGATTTATGAGACGTCACGAATGATCAGGCACGATAAAAATGCTTCCCTATAAAAAATGTATGTAACGCAATTATGTATATATCTGTAATACACACCGGCCGCATATTTTTGGCAATAATTGCAGCTGCTTTAAGGTGGTAGTCTGGTAACTTATGCCTATTTTCATGACTTCTTTGGAGGGTGGTTTTTTATAGTAAAATAAAAATGAATTATCTTGAATATTTAGAGTGTTTTTATTTACATATTGAAAATATAAAAAAAAATTAATTTGAAAAAATTTAATAGTTTATTACTATTATTATTGTCACTCGAAGTTGGAACCTCACAGAAAACGCACGTGTATGGCCCGGGTGATTTTGGCTCTTGATGTTATCTGTTATCTGGAACTACAAAAGTTAAATTTCAAGGGTAAATAACAAAATGGCGGACTTTGAAAAAAAGGCCTTTTATTTTAGCAAAGAAAGGGTTGTAAAATAAAAAGTTAGGGGTGAAAAAAGTCTCGTTAGTTCCGACGAGAACTATAAGTGTGTAGAACAGCCTGTTAAAATTTGAAAGCAATCGGTTCAGTAGAATAAAAGTTAGGACCCGGGCCGACCAGAAAAACACTGTTTTTAGAAAAACGCGTTTAAAGTTCAACAACCTTAGAGGTTTGACTCCGAGGCGCTCTAGGAAACTCGTTATAACTCCCGAAATATTTCGAATTTCTGTCTGAAATTTTCACAGTATATTCTCAAGACATTGTACATTCAAATTAAGCAAAAAAAAAATTTTCGATTTTTTGAACCCAAGTTATCAGACTACTACCTTAAGGCAATATTCTTCTTAACTTTTTCGCCCAAATTTTTAATTGGAAGCTTTTTATATTGTGGTTTTATAATTCCGACTTTACTTGCTCCTTGTGTCGCAACAACCCATGCCAAAACTTATTTTCAACAATTCCCACAAATTTCCAAAATTGAACATCTTTTTTATGCATCACTCCTTTTGTTTTGTGGTTTCACCGACTTATATCTTTGATTTAGCAGTTGCTTGCATTTATTTTCAGTGTGCCCGATCCAGTTTGTCATATAAATTTCATATAACTCCATTTCAATACCTTAAATGTTGCTAAATCACTTATTTTCCATTGGTATACTTATTAGTGTGGCCATGAAACATGCAGAAATTTGTCCGTATTTGTGGCGGTTTTTGTTAGAAGCGCGAAAGTGGGGCCACCACCCCCGTTTTTGCACGTCGATTTTGCAAGCAAGAGAGACCCTCATTACATTGTGGGTTTCATGGCCGTTGATGATGATCGAACAATTTGGGAATCTTACTACCGCTGACCCGTGTATAATGGCTTCTTTACCACAATTTGACGTTATCTTCAATTTTATAGCGTTAAAAATAAATAATTGACCTCTTTCTGCCTCAAATATTTGTTGCTGTGTTCCTATGTCTTTACTTTCACAAAATGCTGCCTCTCCTTTGACCAAACTAGTCAGACACCCAATGTTAGTTATGAGTTTTACACCCGTTTGAGCCTTACAAATATATAAATCGTAGATTTTTTGACATTTAGTGTTGTAAAACTTAATATCTACTTTATTATAAGCTATATAATTAGGTGCTAGTACAAATTCGGATTGGTTTATGGGCAATGGTATAATGTGTTCAATTTTGTAAGTGTTCTTATTAAATAAGGAAATGTTTATTAAAAAAACAATATCTGTCTTACTCATATATGCTCGAAGTTCTAAAAATTTATAAAGATGATCATCTGATGTAATATTGATGTTTTGACTTTCGATTAGCCTTAGCATTTTCGTTGTTTCATTTTTATTTAAGATAAATTTAGGAAGTATTCCTAGCTTAGCTAATAGAATGCTATCCGAAATGTTTACTAAATGATTATAAAGTATATCCATATTAAAAGCTATTGCATTGATATATTGAATAAGCTGGATTTTCTTATCTTCTTCCTGTATATCTTTTGAAATTTCATTTTGGTAATTATTGACGAAATTATTAATCGTTGGCTGTTCTTCATTAATGTGTCTAGTTATGTTTTTGACCCTAATTATTAACTCGTTGTTCATGGTGAACTGTTCGCTAAATCCTTTCTTTAGATTTTCATTCGTTTCTTTGACCCTTTTTATTTCTTCGTCTATTTTCTCTGCATCTGTTACATCTAAATTTCCAGTTATCATTTTGATCGCGCGAGGATCATTTGTAATTTTTCGTCTATCATGTTAAATTTCCTTCGAAGAATATCTACGGAATCTCTGACGTCTGGAGAGTTGCTTGACGACTGTTGGAACGATGTAATATGTAGTGTAATACCATATTGTCTGCAAAAATCTTTAAAAAGATTTGAACAAAATTCCGCTCCTTGATCGCATACTATTTTTCTCGGGGGACCAAACGTAGTAATGAATTCCTCCAGTGATTTTACAATGCTTATGCTATCTCTAGTTGGACTTGCATAACCTTTTGCATATTTTGAAAATTTGACGATTATTGTCATGACGTTTTTTTTGTTTACAAAATACAAATCTGTGTGGATTATGTCTAGAGGTTTGATAGGGGTCTCTGTCTCTTGAAATCGAAACTGGGTTTGCTAGAGCAATTTGTTGATTTTCTGGAATGATTTTTGGGTCGATAAAGGAGTGTGTTGATCCCGTATCTTTGAGAAATTTCAATGGTTTATTGTTTAGCAATTTGATCTTTATATAAGGCAGAGATGACCCATGTCTTCGTCTGTCTAAGAATCCTGTCTGTTCTCCGAGGCTCGTTGTTGAAAATTTCCTCCCTCATCTATGTTATGTAGCTGACCCTGTGAATTTCTGTCATAATTGGAGTTCTTTGACGTATTGCTCGTTTGAGTTGTATTCGATTGACCTGTCGTTGAAGACTGTCTAGTTTGTCCTGAATTAGCATAACCATTACCATTCTGCTCTCGATTGTCTAATTAATTACTGTACCCTGATGACGAGTTATTCTGCTGATTATTGTGGCTATTCCATCTTTTATTGCCTTGTTGCTGGGGTTGTCCCCCTCCTGCATTGTTGTTTCCGAAATTGTTACGTTGGTATCCGGTCCCCCAATTATTGTTATTGTTGTTTTCTTGAGGGTATGGAAGATTCCAGTTCTGTCCATTCTGAACATTTTGTTTATAATATTGCCCTGCTTGTTTTCCTCTTAAGTAAATTTCCTTCTCTTTGGCTGCCACATCGTAAGCAATATGTAAGTTGGTTGGGTCTCTCTGTAATAGCGACTCCTAATTGACCTCTTAAACCTTCCAAGAATGTATCGAGACATATAGTGGTATATAAGCTTATTTTCGCTTCAATCGCTGCTATGTTTTTCTCTTTGGTCTGACCAAGTTTTCAAGTGCTCTTTGAATAATCAGAATCTCTTCATACAATCTTTCTAGTGGAAGATAGTTTTGTTCCAACGGATTTAATTCCCTAATTAGGGTTTGTTCCGTTCTTTTATCTGCGAAGTGGAACATGAGTCGTGCTTTAATTTCGTCCCAGTTCAGTCTCGTATTAGTGATTGCTAGAACCTCATGAGCTCTCCTTATGATTTTGTTTCTAATTGACCGCAGTATCATAAGCCCTGTTGGGGTCTGATCTGCGCTCTGAACTAACGTAATAATCTCTTCTACATTTGATATGAAGTCGTTGAGTTCATACGTTTTTCCATCGAATGGTGGCATAGAATGGATCATGTCTGATACTTTAAATGTTCCTATTACATCTTGAACTGGAAGGCTACTATCCGATTGAGGATGTGCCATATTGGCTTCTTGGTTACCTTCTGTTTCTACTTCTGCGATGACGGTAGATAGAATTTTCCCTGACCTTGTCTTAGCTACTGATATAATTATCTGCTGATTTTTAGCTGTTTCGGACATGGATTGTTTGTATCGTGACGCTCGTTTTATTCCTCCTAACATTACGTGTTTTTTTTTTTTTTTTTTTTTTTTTTTTTTAGCCCGTGTTAAAAAATGTGAATTTCTTAGTGTATTTGTATTGTAAAAAAGTTGTGTGGTAGTGTCTTAACTTATTTGCTGTGTATCCTTCGTGTAGTGAAGTGGAAGTTTGTCGGTTTCTTCGTCAATTTCTGGAATAGAAATGTGAATTTAAAAATTTTTCTACTGTTACTAAGATTGTGTGAGTGAACGTAAAGTGTTTGAAAAATGTTTTGTCTTTTTTGTATGTAAAAGTATTTTTTGTGTCGACCCTAGACGGTGATGTGCCCAATGCAATCACTTCATCCACTAAGTCAGATCACTAGTATCAAATTGCATGTTTAGTTTGCTGAGTTGGCGTAACGTACAACACTACTCGATGGAATGCCCAATGCAATCTCTCGTTTGTTATATACGGCTGCCCTTTCTATATTTGCGTTCTCTTTTAAAGTGTTTATTTTATTTTAGTGTTTGTTTTATTTTTTTATTTTTTATTTAAACTGGTCCGATATGTTGTTGCTAATCAAAAGGTTTGTCCAATACATCCCGTTGATCAATTGTGAACAATCAATATCTTTCCAACGGCTTACCTCTTTCTATGTGCCGACTTTCCTTTCTCAAAGGTCCTTGCGCGATGCACTGATAATATTTTGGATTGCAAAAAAAATTGTTGTATCTGAACTTTTTTTCACGACGTTATATGTTTTTTGTGTTCTTACTTTGTCTTCTTAATTTGCAAACACTTGGCTCCTCTTTTACTTTGTGTAACTCTTCCTTTTGTTTCATTTTAACTTGCTTTCTGTTTTATATATTTTTTTCAAATTCCACTTCACTTCACGTTCACCTATTTTTTAACTTACATAATTACTATCAATACTTCCATGGATCTCATTGTTCTTCTCTCTCTGGTGGTCTTGAGTCTAGGTCTAGTCCTTCTTTTCTACGGGTCTAGTCCTTCCTAGTTCCACCAAAATTGCCGACTGCGCCAGTTACCAAATTAGTATGGAACGTAGAATAGATCCAGGTTTCACTTGGTTATTTCCCAAACGTTTAGTTGTGAGCCGCCAATTTAAATGCCAATAAATGCTTCTGGTTTGTTTGAGTGCAAAATTTAAAGTATTTCTTTATTCACAAGTGGGCCCAAGCTTAAGCTAAATGTTGATACAAAAATGTTTTGATACATGGGTGTTGGGTGTTCCTAGCTGGCTCGGGTTACTCTTGGGAATTTGTATGTATATATATATGTTTATGCTTCGCGGCGGTTTGAATTGTTGAGGAATGTTTATGCTTGCATTTGATTACGCTGCAAGTTGACTGACCGTAAGTATCCGGTTGCTATGTCAGCGGTATTACAAAGTGTTACAACTCGGTTTATGTACTATGGGCTGTTTTAGGGTTTTTGTTAGTTCATTCCGAAATGGCTAGTCTGGATGGTTTTGTGGGTGGTATAGCTGTAGGGGGAACCGATACGGTAACTCGCGCACCTCTAGTGCAGTGTAAGGCATTTGGCTATGGCCTCCCAGTCAAGCGGCACATTATATGATTCAAGGGCTACGTCAGCGTTGACCGTTATTTTGTTCCTAATTGTGTGTAAGATGCCAAAATATTTTGGAGTTCCCTTTAGGTGCTCGTACGTTTGAAGAATTCGTTCTACACTCTTCTTCCGTGAATTAAAAGTCGATTGATCACCTGAAAAATCTCTTAGACTTCTAACTACGTCTGGTATTTTGTCTATAGTTTGGTCTACCGCGTGTAGAAAATCTGTTGAGGGACTAGTGAGATTTTAAAGTAGAATCGGTACTTGTCGGGCAAAAGTGTCACCAACGATTTGGGTAATTAAGTTTACTATTTTCGCGTTTTGTGTCATGATTCCTGGTTGTTGAATTGGTTCGAACTTTTCTTGTGCTGTTGTCTGTACTAATTGTTCCTCTTCTATTCTTGTCAGATTAAGTATGGGTGGTCTGATCAGGTTGTTATGGTTCGACATTTAGTTTTAAATTTTGTTTCAAGAAATGGTAGTAACACCTAAGCTCACTTGATGACAAAGGCGACAAAAGTTAAGAAAAATATTTTTTAATTTTTGAGAGTAATTTTTATTTAGGGTATTCACGACAACTTGCATATTTGATAACCTATTGAAAAATAATATTTAATCTTCATCTGTCGTGAACACACTTTTGAGTAAATTTCTTGATTATTAAAACTCAATAAATCAGAGCCAACTATATTGAAAAAATTTATGTTACGTAAATCTAAAATATACTTAAATATAATGGCTTAAAATAATATGTGATTGCATTTTATGTAATTGCAATCGTTAAAAGGTTCTTAAAGAACAAAAAAATAAAAAATTAATTATAGACCGACCTTACCGTAATTTGAACTCAGGTTTTGTTGACTTTCAGTCTCACACCTTAACCTCTACACCATTGCCACCAAGGCCGAAGTGCCAGCTTAGTGTGCTTTATAAAAAAGTTGCGCTTTATCATAAAAATATTAAAATTCTGGCACCTAATAGGTACACACTGTTTGAAGTGTTTACCAATACTGAAATTGAATTTTAACCAGGCAACCACATGACCCAGCTCTAGGCTGGTGATGTCAGCTTACTTTTCGGTAGTACATTTTGTTGTTGAAGATTTCATTTTTTAACAGGTTATCTATTAAGCAAGTTGTCGAGAATACCCTAATTACTTTAAAAATTGCTTAGTTGAAAAATTGGGAAATCTTGAAAATAAAAAGCACCATAACTAACTAATAAACTTTTGCAAAATAAGGTTTCGATTTTAAATTTTTTTTTATTGCTTAAAATTTTTCAAAACTGTATTATTATTAGTATTATTTTTTTTTTATTGTTTAAAACCAGAGTCTGGTTTTTTCCTTCTATTTTGGAGGGTCCCTGAGGTTGTCAATCACAAAATTTGAATATTTATACTGTTTGGCCTTACGGAGACCAGTGTTGACGTAGTAATTTTTATACCCGTTACTCGTAGAGTAAAAAGGGTATACTAAGTTCGTGCAAATGTATGTAACAGGCAGAAGGAAACATTTCCGACCCCATAAAGTATATATATTCTTGATCAGCATCAAAAGCCGAGTCGATTTAGACATGTCCGTCTGTCTGTCTGTCTGTCTGTCCGTCTGTCCGTCTGTCCGTCCGTCTGTATGAACACCTAGATCTCAGGGACTATAGGAGCTAGAACTACCATTTTTTCAGTGTAGACTTGTATTGTCTGCACGCAGATCAAGTTTGTTTCAAATTTTTGCCACGCCCCCTCCCGCCCCCGCAATATGAAAAAAACCTCATATCTCCCACAATTTTGAAAATAGATTGTTCGAACCTTCCAGACATATACTTTAATCATCATTGTCTATCGGTCCGCCATACATCATTTCCTAATCAGATGAACGATAGAAGAGTTGCCACCCACGCAATTTGGAAAATACTTCATATCTCCCACAATTTTGATCATAGATTGTTCGAACCTTCTAGACATATATTTCAATCATCATTACCTATCGATCCGCCATATATCAGTTCCTGATCAGATGAACGACAAAAAAGTTCCCGCCCCCGCAATTTTAAAAAAGCCTTATATCTCCCACAATTTCGAAAACAGATTAATCAAACTTTTTAGACATGTATTTTAATCATCAATACTTATCGATCCGCCATACATAGTTTCCCGATCAGATGAGTTATAGTAGAGTTGCCACCACCGCAATTTGGGAAAAAAGCCCAATTTGGGCATGTTGTGGTCTAATAAAATATTCTGAAATAAACCTTACCCTGAGTAACGGGTATATCGAAGTCGAGCAGGGCCGACTTCAACTTACGCTCTCGTTCTTTTTACTTTCGTGCAAATGAAAATCTCCTTATCATGCCCTGTTATCTTAACTGTAATAATTGGACTGCCGACTACGAAAGCCTCTACAATATCCTGAACGAGTCCAACACTTACAATTTAATGATCATAGGAGACTTAAATGAACGAACGGGGGACTTACAGGTCGAGATTCCAGAGCCAAATGTGTTGGAAAAATATGCAAACGTCCCAAGGAAAGCCAAAGACAAAGTAATTGATAGCAAAGGAAAAAAGATTATAGAACTTAGTGAAGACTTCCGATTTTCTATAATTAACGGTATAACCCAAAGCGACGCAGAAGGACTCTACACATTTTTGCGGGGACAATCAACCTCAACAATGGACTATTGTCTGATCCAAGGTTCGTGGCATAGCTATGTGGTAGATATGAAAATAGAAACGGAACACTTTTCGGATCATATGCCTCTTCTAATGGATCTGAAACTCTGTGTAGCTCAAAGTACAATAGTAAGAACGAATTGTTACCAAAATTAAGGTGGATTCAAGGCAGAGCGCATAAGTATAGAGCTAGACTTGATTTGGAACTGGAAAAGCTAATACCTAATCAGCAACTATTAGAGATCGAGGACCTTACATGCAGTATAACGTTTGCGGCGAAGTTTATGCAAAGACCGACAACATCAAAATGGAAGCAGCCATGGTTTGATGAAGATTGTGATAAAGCCAGAAGAAAATCAATTTGCTCGCTCAAACAGGCTAGATGCACAAATGCGCCAGACGACAAAGACACTTATAACGAGAAGGCAAAGCTAACTTCGACTGTGCCGAAGTTTTAATACACTTGAAA
This sequence comes from Lordiphosa mommai, assembly GCA_018904225.1. NCBI lineage: Eukaryota > Metazoa > Arthropoda > Insecta > Diptera > Drosophilidae > Lordiphosa > Lordiphosa mommai. Next base: position 281,599 of record JAEIFT010000002.1, on the reverse strand, counting down.
AACTTTACTCCAACTGATTTAACCGGTAAAATATATATAGGATATAGATATCAGATATTTAAATTTTTTAAATCATTGATAATAAAAATTTGATACCATAAAAGAAACTTTTCTTAGTAAAACACATTTTCCGACCGATCGGTCCTATGACAGCTATATGCTATAGTCATCCGATTTTGATAAATTTTTTCAAAATTATGTGAAAGCATATAAAACTAACATATACCAAGATTGGGGACGCTACAGTAGAAAACAAAAAAGTTTTTCTCACTAGAAGTAGTTTTTTGACCGACCGTTTCTATGGGAGCTATATAATATAGTCATCCGATTTTGATAAATTTTTCCAGAATTATGTGGAAGCATATAAAACTGACATATACCAAGATTAGTGACGCTACAATGGAAAACAAAAAAGTTTTTCCAACTAGAACTTGTTTTTCGACCGATCGTTCCTATGGCAGCTATATGATATAGTCATCCGATCCGGCCGGTTCCAACATATTAGTTGCGAGCAGCAAAAAGAAGACTCTGTTCAAAATTTTAGCTCGATAGCTTTAAAACTGAGGAACTAGTTCGCGTAGAAACAGACAGACAGACGGACAGACGGAATTGAGCTCAGCTCGTCGTCCGGATCAAGAATATATATAGTTTAAGGGGTCGGAAATGAATATTTCAATGCGTTACAAGCTTCTGGGCAAAATTAATATACACTTTTCAAGTGTATAAAAATGTTAATGCCTCGTATAAGTTCTTATGTAAGGTAAAAAGACTGCAATACTATAGAGGAATGGAAGCGGCAATAGGAAACGTGAAAGATGTGAAAATCGTTTTGGTCAATGGTTAGAAAACTAAATAACAGCAGTATGAGGAAATGTATTGGCGTCGAATCAACGGAACTTGCACGGCACTTTTGCAGCCTCCTCTCCACTGAAACTCAAAGTCACCTAATAAACTTAGAGATCCCAAGCAATATGGTATAAGAGCTAGACCGAGAGTTTGATACGCTAGAAGTCATCAGTGCTCTCAAAAAGACCGCATACCAACTGAATTTCTATCAAACGCCTCGCCAACACTTATAGAGTTTTTAAAAGACGCACTCAACAGGGTCTATGAAACAGCACACGTTCCACCTAGCTTTCTAACAAGCATTCTATATCCGATATATAAAAGTGGCTGCCCCAACGCAGCTCAAAACTACAGAGGAATCTCTTTCCTGAACGCCACAATGAAAGTTTTTGCTTCAATGCTACTCACTCGACTCACGAACTTCATAAGCCGCAATAAACTGCTCAGTGAAAATCAGATGGGATTCAGGGAAGGATACTCGACGGTGGATAGTATCTTTGTCCTCACTTCGCTTGCTAAGGAGTATCAACAAAAAGGAAAGAAGATCTATTTATTCTTTATTGATTTTAGAGCTGCTTTCGATACCATAAACAGAGCCCAGCTGTTCTGGAAACTGGGAAAAATAGGTGTCTCAATTAAAATGATAAACATGCTGCGCGGACTGTACAATAACAACACGACTACAGTGTGGGATGGATGTAATTTATCCGAAGAATTCCAAACAAACCATGGCGTCAAACAAGGATGTCTACTCAGTCCGCTACTTTTCGCACTTTTTATAGATGACATCGCTGCAGAACTTCCCGGAGGAGTCAAACTGGGGGCAGATATCTTCAAAGTTTTAATGTATGCGGACGACATGGTCATGCTCGCGGAAAGTCCTGTAATTTTGCAACAGATGATAGATGCCACACATGATTACTGCACAAAATGGAACCTTAAAATTAACTGTGAGAAGTCAAAAGTGCTTATAGTAAAAATTAACAGAGAAATACCAGCCGTGGAATACCGTGGAACCTTGATGGCGCACCACTCGAGGTTGTTAAGTCATACAAGTACTTGGGAGTCATCCTAACTGGCGACATGAGTTTCGATAAGCACTCGGCTTTCAAATTAAAAGACACACGGTCAGCAATTGGAAGTACATGGAACTCCTTTTTGAAGCGCCAATATGTAGACCCTAGCACACAATACAAAATGTACCAAGCTACAGCTAGAGCAATCACGTGCTATGCTGCCCAAGTATGGGGGTGCGGTTCTTATGAAGATGTGGAACAGAGCCAGAGGTATTATATAAAACGGATATTCTATCTGCCACAAAATACGCCCCATTATGCAATACATCTGGAAACTGGCCTGCCTCCACTATTTGTGTATAAGTTAACTAATATGCCCCGCCTGAGATTTGTAGGGCATTATAGTTATGCCGCTTGGCTCCCAAATGCTGACCGTTGCATTCATTCGGGTCAGCAACTTCTTTGTCGCCAACCAAACATCCGCGCACGAGGCGCTTTCAGCGAGCCGCAGCGACCAGGCAATTTCAGCAGCGCTGCCATGGGCTGAGCTGCCAGCGGAGCTAGGGTAGAACATAAGAATCAACTTTGTAGAACTTAGAATAAATGCGATAATGTAGGCAATCACACCTTCTCTCGGAAGTTTATTTCTCATAGTCGGCATAAGGCTATTAATTGGCGCCCAACTATTTAAAGAACCTACGCGAGTTCCACCGCAAAAAAAAGTCTCTAGCAAGAGCAAAATAAACAACAAACCAGCTGAGCTGAAACAAGTGCAAAAGGCTCCAGGATTGCGCTGTGTGAGTCAGAAACCAAAATCATCATTACTCTCACCGGTTCCGCTGGAGCTCTCCGGGCAGCGGCTTAATCCTCTACGTCCGCTAATGCTCGGCTCTCTTTTCGGCCGATTGTAGCAGTTCCACCTCAGAAGGAAATCTTTGTGTCTCGCCTTTGCCCTGATACCACTGAGAATGATTTAAAGAATTTTATTTCCCATTTCACTGGATGTTCGGACGTAAGGGCTTATAAAATTAAATTTCCTAAACCTCGGTCAATGTCATCATTTAAAATAATTGTTCCACATACTTTTATGAACCAGATTCTTCAGTCCGATCTCTGGCCTGAATTTGCAATACTTCATGAATTTGAGTCTAGACCCAAGCGTAATATTGCTACTCTTCCTAAGTTCCCAAAAAATTCAAATCGTCCCTCATCATCAGATACCAAAACGTAAGGGGAATTCGAAGTAAACTTCAATCCCTTTATTTAAATAGTTTTTCTTTTGATGCTGACATTTTAATTATGACAGAAACTTGGCGAGATTCTATGCAATTCTTATTGCATTTTTAGGGTCGACCGCAAGGATCGTAATGGAGGTGGAGTCTTAATTGCTGTTAACCAAAATCTTCAAGCTTCTCTTATTCATCTTCCTGTTACTGACGACATCGAATTTGTTTGTGTTTGAACTCACTGTGAATAAAGCCATGGGTACGCTAGGCTTTATTAAACGCTGGTCTAAGGAGTTTAATAATCCGTACACGACCAAGCTGTTGTACACATCTCTCGTGAGGCCGATATTAGAGTTCGGATCCTGTATTTGGAATTCCCAATCGGATATTCTTCGTAAACGGATCGAATCAGTCCAGAAGCAGTTTCTCTTGTTTGGTCTGCGTAACATTGGCTGGGACCCAGTTTTGAGACTCCCCCCGTATAAATCCAGACTAAAACTTATAGACTTACCAACACTTGAACATAGACGCACTATGTTGGGTATTTTGTTCATGCACAAGCTTATAAAGGGTAATATAGATGCAGAGAACCTACTTAGTAGTGTGAACTTTTTTGTCCCAGCAAGACATACAAGGAATTTTACACCCTTGTGGCTTCCGATTGCGTCTTCGTCATATGCCTCGAACTGTCCATTTCGTATTCTGTGCAGGGATTACAATAAGTTCTATCCTCTTCTCAGTGGTAACATCTCTGACGAGTGTCTTAGATCACTTATCCTACACAATCTTGCTCTTGCATAGCTATCCTACTCTACATCTTAGGAACTCTTTCGATCATATATGCTGCGAGCAGGGGCGTAGCTGGTCATTGAGACTAACTAAAGTACCTCCACCGGATCGAAAGGAGTTTCTTTTCCTCTTCTGTTTTCTCTTTTCTCATAATGTTTTATATATCCTACACTTTCTCTCTGTTTTTCATGTATATATCATGTAAATATTATATTATATGGTAACTGTGTCTAAAAGACGATGTACTTTTAAACGAATAAATAAATCACTGATTAGCACCCTAAGCTATTCGGTCAGCGAAGAAGATCTAAGTTCCTGCACCCCACTAACAAACAAATTGGCTAACATCCTAAATTACATGTAAGTGAGATGCTTATTTAAAATAGCAAGTGAAATTGTGAGTGCAAAAAAAAAGGGAGAGAAAAATTACAATAAAACAAATAAAATAAAAAAAAAATTTCTAACAAGTAGTGAACATTTTTTTTAGAGGGTGCGTTGGCTGTACAAGCAGGTGCATGGCAACACGTAGTCGAAGATTTGAACGAAAAAATACGTAATTTGTCAGTGCAAATTAATGAGACAAAAATATCCGAACCAAAGATAGAATTGTACAAAGACGTAGAAATTGTCCAAGGGAAGACATGCGACGAATCTTTAGATGTAGTGAAGCATTTGCCCAAATTTCGAGGAACCCAGGAAACATATGTCTCGTGGAGACAGGCAGCCAACGCTGCATACAAATTATTCAGACAACACGAGGGTAGCTCAAAACATTACAGCGCAGTGCTAATAATTCGCAACAAAATAAGGGAGTCTGCGGCTCTGGAACACACTATTACAAACAACAAAATTCCAACAAAAGAGGAAATACGTGAGAGACCCTCTCTGGGCCGGCCAAAGACGCCAGAGAGTTGACCATATCGCGCAAGGGGCAGAACAGCCCAAAGGGAGTTATGCTGAAGCAGCCGCACAGGCGACCTCAGACATCGAGGCGCAAAGCGAATGCGACTACCAGAGCGACTCGATTAATTTTTTAGGGGAAAGTCCCAGCTGGCCTCGACCTGAGAAAAGAAGCCGGCGCCGACCTGCGTTTCAATATCAATAAAATCCAGATTGGCAACAAAACCGAAACAATTAAATACCACGAGTGTACTAATGTGAACACAACGCAAGCATTCAATGCAGACGCCCCCCAGCAGTAAAAGAACGTTTTTTAAAAATGCTCCAAAGGAATCAAAAGGCATTCGCAGACCCAGATGGGTCGCTGCCATACAATACTGCCATCGTGGCCACAATTCGCACAGAGAATAACGAACCTACATACGCTAAGCCATACCCATACCCTATGGGTGTAGCAGATTTCGTCGAAAAGAAGGTTTCTAATCTCTTAAAATGCGGCATCATCAGAAAATCTAGATCACCATATAACAACCCTGTATGGGTGGTCGACAAGAAAGGCACCGATGATTTAGGAAATCAAAATAAGCGTATGGTGTCTGACTTTCGTAAACTCAACGAGAAAATTATATCAGACTCATACCCCATGCCAAGCATCCCCATGATCTTAGCGAACCTAGGAAAAGCAAGGCACTTTATAACCCTAGACCTTAAGGCAGGGTATCACCAAATCCTACTCGCCGAACAAGATCGAGAAAAAACATCGTTTTCAGTAAATGGCGGGAAATACGAATTCTGCCGGCTTCCCTATGGATTAAAAAAAGCGGGTAGCATCTTCCAAAGAGCCATTGACGACGTATTACGGGAACAGATCGGAAAGACTGTTTACGTTTACGTCGAAGACATCATCGTTTTCTCTGAAAACGAAGAAGATCATGTAAAACACGTGGATTGGGTATTGAAGAAACTATTTGAAGCAAATATGAGGGTGGCGTATGAGAAGTCACAGTTTTTCAAAGATTGCGTGGGTTACCTTGGCTTCATAGTCACCAAGGACGGCGCAAGAACCGACCCTGAAAAAGTAAAAACCATTCAAGAGTACCCCGAGCCAACTTAATTAGATTTATTTCTTGACATACTTGCACTAAGTTCTAAGGAGCTAGCGTTTTTGTGCAAGTCACAACTTGTAGACCAATTAATGGCACTTAATTACTAAGAACATTGATAAACTTAATATAATTATGTTTTAATTTTTATCGCTTAACTAATACAAGAGTACAATAAATTGACAATTACAATAACGAATTTGACATTGTTGAATAACATTACAATACATTACATTAATTGATTGATTTACTTAACAATTGTTTTATTATTATTTATATATATTTTAAATTTTATTTTGTTTTATTTTATTTTTTTATTATTATTATTATTTTTTTTTTTTTTTATATATATATATTATTGAGTTTGTAGGTGTGTTTTAAGGGTTTTACGGAAGAGCGGTGCGTTTCTAATAGACTTCACATATAAAGGCAAGTGGTTCCAACAACGAATGCTGTGTGTGTAGAAGTGCTTTTCAGAACTGGAGAGCCTAAATCGTATGCTTAATAAATTATTGGTTCTAACTGATGCGCTGAAACTAAACTTTTTAAAGAGATACGAGGGTTCCTTATTATTAATGATTTTGTGTAGCAGTAGCAGAGTTCTGTAGTTTATCCATAAGGTTAAGGGCAAGTCAAATATTTTTAAAGAATATCGAGAAATATGCTCATGACGTTTTATATTAAAAATGTATCTGGCTATGTTATTAAATACAACCTGGAGTTTGTGGCGGCTAGACGAATCACAGTTGCAAAAAACTTCGACTCCATAAAACAAAGTAGGGATAAGGCAAGTTTTTGCAATTCGCATTCGGATTTGTGTAGGTATGTACTGTTGCGTAATATACAATTACCTAATCATGCCATATGTTTTGCCAATAGATTTATTTATGTGATCAGTCCAGGACAGAGTTTTGTTAAATGTAAAACCTAAATTGTTTGCCTGGTTAATATAGTCTACAGGTGTTCGTTCAATAAATAAACTTGGTAAACTTGTAGTGTCAATATCTTTTTTGTAGACTATTAAGCACTTCGACTTTGTTGGGTTCAGCCCCAATCCATTTTTAACAGCCCAATTGCTAACAGCTGACAGGTCATCATTGCAAGCACTAACACATTCACTAATACGACACAGTGGACGACTCACATATAGTTGAACGTCATCAGCATACATGTGGACTTTACAGTTTGACAGAACATTACGCAGATCATTAACATAAATTGAGAACAATAATGGGCCTAGAATCGATCCTTGAGGAACACCACGTTTGAGTACAAGAAACGACGAACAATTAGTAGGGGTGATAACTGCTTGGCATCTATTTGAGAGGTAGGAGTGCATAAGTTTGATAGCTGAGTTTGAAAATTTATACAGATTTCTTAATTTAGTGCAAAGAATCTCGTGGTTTACTGTATCAAATGCCTTGCTGAAGTCAAGAAGTGTAAGAAAAGTCACATTATTATTGTCCATTTTCCTGCGAATGTCTCTAGTAATATTTATTATTGCTGTAGTACAGCTCCTGTTTTTTCTGAAACCTGATTGCTTGTCATTAAAGAATTTGTTTGAATACATGAATCTATTGATTTGGATTGCCATCAGATGCTCAAGGACTTTTGATAGAAATGGTAATATCGAGATAGGCCTGTACTCTTCAGCAGATTTGGGAATCGGTAGAACCTCTGCGACTTTCCAGGAGTCTGGAAATGAACTTGTAGTCAAGGCAGCATTAATAATATGGGAAATGTAGTGCAGAGTTACTGGCAGCATTATCTTTAAAAATTTTGGATTTATGTCATCCAGTCCTGTAGCATTTGATTTAATCTTAAGGATCGATTCTAAGACATCACATTCAGTTACACACGAAAAACTAAACCTACTATCACAGTCGTTGTCAGTATCAGGTAGTTGGATCAGGTACGAATTTACGGAGACTTCAGGTACTTGGCATTCAACAAACCTTTGTTGAGATCATCTACATTAACATCATTTTTAACAGAAGGTTTCGGTTTGCCCACCCCCAGATTTTTGAGTTGCTTCCAAGTTACCCTGTTAGTTACTGCACAGCCAAATTTTTCTTCATAGAATTTGCGCTTAGCAAGATTAATTTGTTTCTCAACAATTTTTTTGGCGAGTTTGAATTGAGTCAAGTGATGTGGGGTCCTATATCGCTTCCATTTCTTAAACATCATATCACGTGAGGAGATAGATTGTTTAATGTCATTATTTATCCATGGTTTTTGCATAGGACTTATCTTTTTAGTTCGGAGTGGAACATATAGCTGATGCTCGACAGAGGGTATCGTATAAATTAGATTCCAATTACAATTGTTAAAGTCATCGTATAAAGCAGTCATGTCAATATTTTTAAAGTCCCTATATTCTATTTGATTGTCATTATAGTCAAGTTGTGTATAATACGTTAGGAAGATCAAGTCATGTTTAGAAAAGACAGGTACTGAAAGTTGGTCATACATAAGGACATTGACAGGGATATTTACAAAAAATACATCTAACAAAGTATCACAGGTACTGGAGAAATGCGTTGCAATAGTGGAGTTTACAAGTTGTAAGTCTAGAGATGCCATATCATCCGAAAGTTTTTTCTCAACTAATATGTTGCTGTTCATATCCCCAGTCAATATGATATCGGTGAAGTTAAGTGTTAAAGTTGAAACTAGGTTTGTAAAGTCAGAGTAATCAATATTTCGGTACGGACGATAGATGCAGCCAACCAGCATTTTCTTATTGTGACTTCTATTGTATATCTGAATAAAGATCCATTCCATTGCACTACCATTTGGCTGCTTACAAACTAACTTAGAGGTCAATCTTTTGTTTACGTAAATTGCAACGCCTCCAGCGTGGCCTTCACGGTCTGAACGATACAGGACATAATTTTCACATGAAACTAACTGATCACATAAACTTGACATAAACCACGTCTCTGATACACAAACAACGTCCACATTAGAACCAACAAATAAATATCTAAATTCCTCGATCTTTCTGGTCAGACTCTGCGCATTTATGTGGCATATTTTTAAGCCCTCCTTTTGTTTGCTGAGAATTCGTAATAGGGAGTAGCTATTCGTGTTGGACAGACTAAGATCACTTAGTATGTGAGCTTATATGGAATTCTACTATTAGATACGCACACGTTTTACATTGAATAGGACAATACATATTACACACCCCACATAAAAAATAAACAGTTTGCACAAAACTAATCTTAGGACTATTAAATTTAAATAATACGTTATAGATGTTACTAACGAAAGGAGCTTTGCTCCGCTAAAGCTTGATGTTCAGCATTACAAGTTTCAGTAGTGGTCAGTTGTTCTGGGACCACGTGTGCTGCTTCATTCTTCAGTGCCATAAGCTTACCCAAGCTCTCCACGCATGTTACGCTCTCTCCACACCTGACGTGGACTAGGCCGCGCCGAGAGAACACAGCTTTGAAAAGCTTAAGCTTTTTACACCGCATTGCTTCTTTGAATATCTCATAATTAGGTTTGGAGAGTTGCTCGTTGACATAGAATGGAGTGGGCGAGTTGAAACCAAGCAGTGATAGAGTCAGTTGTTGTTGTGTTGCCTTCTTGTAAGCTCCAATTGTGCGTAGGAGCAAGATCTTTTCCCGCATGGTGTCAAGTCTCAGTACGACTACTGGATCCACTACCGTATGCGCGCCTTCGCGTTGTCTTACCCGGAAAATTGTTTTTATTCTCGGTGCCGGAGTTAGCTTCAGTTCAAAGCAAAGACTGTGATAGACCGCCCTCAAATCTTCGCCCTCAATGAATGGGATGCCGTGCAGTCGCAGATCACACTCGATAAGAGAATTTGCTTCAGCTGCAATTCTTGAGTTCAGCCTGTCTCGGAGATGGGCAACCTCCTCCCGCAGACCATCCATTTGCTTAGCCCCGCGCTCCCGCACCTCTCTGGCATCTGATGCTTCCATCTCCAGCTTCTGAACACGCTGGACCAGCAGCTGCAAATCAGAAGCCATGCTGCTCAACTTATCCTCCAGAACCCGAAGAATCCGAGACTCGGCCTCACCAATGCTGGACGATATGCTCGTAGTGATGTGCGTGGCTTGTTCATCAAAACGCCGGTTGAGATGCTGGATCAGCTGGGGTGAGGGGGCATCAGAAAGCCTAGCGGATGACGTAGTGTCGGTGCGTTGACGTTTGGTTGGACCCGTCATGTTATTGTTGTTGGTTGTGTTATTTAATACTTGTAGTGCAATTAAGTGTTTTGGATATTTTGGATATGTTTTAATTTCTGTATATTAATATGTGTTTGTGTTGCTGGCCTATTGTTGTGTTGTGTTCCCAGACGGAAGCACCGACACCCTCGAAGGTCGTAAAAGCAGCCGCAGTGGATAAACAACAGCAGTATCGTAGGAGACCACCCCCACCGTCGACCTCCCAAAAGGAGGGACCGGATGGCGGGAAGGGTGGTAATCCCAAACGACAACGCTCAGACGACTCCTCAAAGGCTCCAGAGAACAAGCGACCAAAGCCAGAAGATCTTCTGGCTAGCTTAAGCTCGAAGCCGGAACTCCAGGTAGCCATCATCGACCGAAATGACCCGGAAGGGAAAATTTCAACCGAAAAATGGCTTATTCTGGAGGGGGTCATAATGCAGGCCATCCACGATGCCATGACTCGCAGCGAGGACCCGTTCCTAGCTGTGTTTGATGGTATTAGGTGGTACAAGGGAGACAAAGTCGTGGCCTGTGCCAACGAGGAATCCATGAGATTTCTCACCGACACAATTCACGGCATTGGTGACCCATGGCCTGGTGCGAAGATAGAGGTCGTACCACCGGACCAGATTCCTGCACGCACGATCATGAAGGTATGGATCCCACCGCCAATCTTGGAGGATCAAACCATACTCAACATGATCAAGGGGCAGAACAAGGAGTACGGTACGGACGACTAGACAATCGTGAGAGGGCTGGCACGCGACAAAGGAAACGGCAAGGATCTCTGGATCAGCATTGGTTGAGAATCCAAAAGCCTCATCCGGACGAAGCAAGGCCAGCTGAAGCTTGGAATGGGCTGCCTTCGGGCGTACCTTTTAAGTTAGGATCCTAGGTCAACAGAATAATCTTAGAGTGGTGCAGATTAATCTGAAAGGGTTCGTGGACTGAGTGCTCGCGGATACTATCTCCTCTTCCCCAGAAACGTGGGTAAGCCAAGAACATGTATCGTAGTAAGAGCTGGGCTTAATGTACTTTTCTCTTCTCGTTACAGCGACAGGGACCTCACTGTGGTGACGATCTGGACTACATATTGATCACAAACCTTATTTTGTGTAACAAGGGCGACCACCCTACCTTCAGAAATAAGGACCGTGCACAGGTTATTGACATAACCGTGGCGTTAAGCAGAGGCTCGCTGACCGTTGATAATTGGCATGTATCCACAGAGTGCTCCTTTTCGGACCACTACAGGATATTGTTCAATGTCAATTGGTGCAGAGAGAAACCGACTCCCTACAGAAACCCTAAACGGACAAACTGGGAAAAGTTCTCAAGAACAGTCAGCCAAACACTCCTTGCCCCTCCGGACGGATCGGTGTTAAGTACTGACACACTTGAAGAATGTAACCGGACGATCACTGACGTGTTAAGCAAAGCATTTCTCACATCCTGCCCAGTTAGCCGACCGCCAAAGCCCAACCACACGGTGTGGTGGACAGCGGAGCTCGGCCAGACTAGGGGGGAAACGAGGAGGCTGTTTAACAAAGCAAAACGGACAAACAATCAAGAAGACTAGATCGCATACCGACAGGGTTTTTCGAAATTCAAGGGGGCGTGCAGGAAAGCGAGAAGGGATTCCTGGGCTAAATTCTGTGAGGATATAGCCTGCACTAGCGAAGCGTCCAGACTTCGGAGAGTGTTGGCTAAAGATCCGTCCAACCCGGAACTACTATGTAGCCCGGACGGAGCATACGCAAAAAACAGCCAAGAATCTCTGGAAATGCTTACAACGACACATTTTCCAGGTTGCCTTGATACGGAACCAGAGGTTGGGATCACCAACCTTACATCCAGTACAGCACCTGGTAATACAGAAACGGAGACGACCATGATGATTGGGGATATCATCACTGAAGAGAAGATAATCTGGGCTATCAAGTCATTCCAACCCTATAAATCACCAGGACCGGATGACATCCGACCAGCCATGCTGCAAGTATCGATCCTGAGTCTACTGCCCTGGCTGACTAAGCTGTTCAACAGGGTACATCCAGACAGGGTACATCCCAGACAACTGGAGAGAGGTGAGGGTGGTCTTCATTCCCAAGGCCGGGAAGATAAACCACAACTCACCAAAGTACTATAGACCCATCAGTCTATCATCGTTTCTGTTGAAAACGATGGAAAGACTTTTGGATCTACACATAAGAAGTAAGCTCACTCCACGAACGTTCAGCGGGGCACAACACGCCTACCTTAAGGGTAGATCTGTTGACACCGCACTACATGAAGTGGTAGGGAGCATCGAGGAATCGCTGAATCAGAAGGAGTTTGCGCTGGCGGCCTTCCTCGACATCGAGGGGGCCTTCAACAATGTCAGGACCGAGTCGATAACGGCACTCCTTGCCAAAATCGGCTCCCACCCGATTATAACTCACTGGCTAGGTAAAATGCTTAGCAGCCGAGTTATAAACTCTGTGCAGGCAAAATTAGGAAGAGGGTCACGAGAGGCACTCCACAAGGGGGAGTCATATCCCCACTGCTGTGGAACCTGGTTCTCAATGAGCTCCTTTTAAATTTGAAGTTTAGTGGATGTAGGGTGACGGCATACGCAGATAGACACCTTTCTGAAGTATGCAGCAGCGAGAAGCGCAGTGAGGCTCCGGGAACAGAAACTCCTCAAAACAACTGCATCTGGTCACAGCGACATCCTGCTGGAAGTGGGAATAAATGCTGAGACACAGGGAAGTGACTATTGTATCAAGACTCATAAATGGAAGGACAATTTTAGAACGGTTTTCCCGGAGAGAGAGGATTGGAAGCGAGGAACTCCCATCAGGGAGAACGAGCTTGCCATATGTACGGACGGCTCCAAGACAGAGGAGGGCACAGTGGCGGGAATCTACTCAGAAGAACTAGCAACACAGCTCTCATTCCCGTCTACCGAACTGGTGAAGCGTCTTTCAGGCAGAGATCTACGCGGTCTGGCAGGCGGCGAAGTTGATATACACCCTAGTTGAAACACCAAGGAACATATTAATCTTGGTCGACAGTCAGGCTGCTATTAAAGCTCTGTCGTCACGCACCACCTATAGCAACTTAGTCCGCAGTACGGTGACTGCACTGAATCAAATCCGGCAGCACTCCATCACCCTCGTCTGGGTACCTGGCCACTCAGGCAACGAGGGAGCTGACGAGTGTGCAAGGAACGGATCAGCGCAGCCAGCGTCACAAGCGGTAACGGACGTACAAAGACCAATTCAGGATATTCTGACAGAACTATATAGGAAAACCAGAACCAAGGCAGAAAGACAATGGGACATCGCACCGGGTTGTCACATCTCCTGATCACTCTGGTTAAGATACGCGCCAAAACGAACCTCCCAACTCCTACACTTTAGCAAGAACAGGATTAGGATAGTGATAGGAGTCATTACGGGACACTGCCCCATAGGCCATATGGCCTCCAGGATGCACGTACCCCACAACGACTTCTGTCGCAGCTGCAGGAATGAGGAAGAGATAGAAAGCATCCAACACCTTCTATGCGACTGCCCTGCACTTCATAGAAAACGAACCCAGTACCTGGGTAAACCATTCTACGAGGATCTGGGTTGTCTGGCAAACTTGCCCGTAGGGGTCCTGGCTCTTTTTATCGACTCCTCAAAGTGGTTCTCATAGTAGAAAAGTTTTAGCGTAGCATCAGAAGATGTGCTACTTTTGTACCCTGATTATAAAAAGCCGTTCGATCTAACGACGGACGCTTCAGCATACGGTATCGGAGCAGTGTTGTCCCAAAACGGCCGCCCAATCCCAATGATCTCACGAACATTGAAAGATAGGGAAATAAACTATGCTACCAATGAAAGGGAGCTATTGGCCATCGTCTGCGCATTACAAAAGTTGCGTCACTACCTATATGGAGTGAAAGATCTAAACATTTATACAGATCACCAACCCCTAACCTACGCGGTCTCCGACAGAAATCCAAACGCGAAAATTAAGCGTTGGAAAGCGTTCATTGACTCACTTCTCAAGGAAGTAAAAAAGGTAATAAACCCTGATGTTGACAATGCAATACCCTGCTACAAAATTTTGGTATTGTAAAAATTTCGTAACTGACATTTTTAACCAACAGGAAGCAAAAGAAATTGTGATCACTGAACACAACAGAGCCCACAGATCCTCGCAGGAGAACATAAAACAAATAATGTCCGACTACTATTTCCCAAAAATGGCCAGAATGGCCAAGGAAGTAGCGCTGAATTGCAAAATCTGTGCCAAATCAAAATATAACAGGCATCCAAAATAACAAGAACTTGGCGAAACGCCACTCCCATCTTGTGTCGGTGAAATGTTGCACATAGACATATTCTCAACAGACAAAAAATAATTATTAACTTGCCTCGACAAGTTTTCAAAATTCGCAATAGTACAACCGATTGCTTCTCGAACCATTGAGGATGTAAAACCACCCCTGATGCAACTAATGAATATTTTCCCAAACACCAAATTCGGAGACAATAAAATCATTATTGTCCAACCATTTCGGAGTAAACATTGCAAATGCTTAGAAATGATAGAAATTTCGAGGTGCTTAAAGCTCAAAAAAAAAGATTGAGAGCACAGTTGAGCTCATCCTCCTTGCCACAACAGAGTACAACCGCTCGGTGCACTCGGTAACAGACAAAAGGCCGATTGACATAATTTATTCACCTTCAACACAACTCGCGGAAGCGGTACGGAAAAAGTACAGAAGGCACAAAAGCTTCAACTCGAGAAAAATAACCCTGACAGGCAAATTAGAGTCTTTGAGGTAGGTGAAAAGGTCCTAGTAAAAACAAACAGAAGACTTGGAAACAAGCTGGCACCCCTTTGCCTAGAAAACAAAGTCGAAGCGGACCTCGGGACAACGGTCCTAATTAAGGGGGGGGGGGTGGTCCACAAGGACAACTTGCGTTGAATCCGAAATCTAAGCAAAACAAAAAAATTATTTTTTTAGGATTACGTTATATTTACTGGTAGCAGCAGCAGCTAGACTTACGGACTACACGCACTCGGACTACGTACCGGTATCGGATGGAGACATCCTGGTGTGGGACCATTACGACACCTTGAGGCATACTACTAACCTGTCCGATTACGCCAGAATGGCAGACGACACAACCGAAATGTTGCCCTTGGTTTCGCAATCACACATGCGGAAGCTCCTCGAAGTCGACACGGGACATGTGAAGACAATGCTGTCCGTTTTAAGAGTGCATCACAGAATGGCGAGAAGTCTGAACTTCTTAGGCACCGCCCTGAAGGTCGTTGCTGGCACTCCGGACGCTGAAGACTGGGAAAGGGTAAGAATGACGGAAGGTCGACTTGTGGACGCAAACAACAGACAGATTTCAATCAACTCAGAACTCCAGGGACAGATAGCCCAATTAACCAACGCCGTAAATAAAATTTTATAAGTCACAAAAAAAGAGCACATTGACACCGCTCACTTGTTCGAGATTTTACTATCCAGAAATAGAATCCTAATCACGGAACTAGAAAACCTAATGCTCACAATTACCCTTTCGAAATCAAACATAGTAAATCCAACCATACTTGACAATACTGATTTGAAATCTATTTTAACTAACCAACTCACATCTGTTGCCGTCACAAATATTGAAGAGGTCTCTAATATTAAGGTTTTGGAGTCTGAGGATATTCTACATTTCCTCATTAGTTACCCTAGAGTTAAGTTAATTTGTAAGAAGATTTATATTTTCCCCGTAGAACACAACGGGACAGTTTTACAACTCGCTAACAACATAGTGGCGGATTGCAACAAAGAGATGCTATCTGTCACAAATTGCTCATCGGCTACCACAGCGACGTTCTGCCTGCTATCAAATGAAACGACGTGCGTCCAAGCCTTGCACGCCGGGTTTGTAGCCCACTTCGTTACTCAGTCGAGCCATCTGACACCCATCACAATAATCAATGATGGTGTAATAATAATCAACGATCGTCCCGCTACTGTGAGCACCGACAACAGTTTGAAGTATCGGTGTTTGGCACGCACCTCGTCACCTTTAATAAGTTCGCCCTGATTAACGGTTCCAGGTATTTGAACCGCAACAACATGCAGAAGGGCATCCCTGAGCCTGCCGCATCCCCGCTTTTAAACATCACCGGGCATGCTGCGGTTCTTAGCCTTCCGTTCTTACACAGATTAAACGAGCGGAACTTGCAATACATCGAAGAGGTCAGGGAGGAAGGTTCATCCAACAACAAGAATGCCATTTCGTTGTGTCTGGGTCTCGGGTTGCTGGGAACGATCAACATTCTCGCCTTCTTAATGCAACATCTCAGGAAGAGGCGAGAATCTCTGAACTTAACTGCCGCCATCAACCAGTTGGGCACGGCCGAGGACGGCCATGTTTCGAAGGGGAGAGCTGTTAACTAATATTCCCCGCCTGAGATTTGTAGGGCATTATAGTTATGCCGCTTGGCTCCCAAATGCTGACCGTTGCATTCATTCGGGTCAGCAACTTCTTTGTCGCCAACCAAACATCCGCGCACGAGGCGCAATCTCAGCGCTTTCTGCGAGCCGCAGCGACCAGGCAATTTCAGCAGCGCTGCCATGGGCTGAGCTGCCAGCGGAGCTAGGGTAGAACATAAGAATCAACTTTGTAGAACTTAGAATAAATGCGATAATCATGGCAATCAGACCTTCTCTCGGAAGTTTATTTCTCATAGTCGGCATAAGGCTATTAATTTATACGCTGCAACTCCACTTCAGCTACATTAAAAAGATACTTGACATACAGGACCATAGATATCCAAAAATCATTGCAAAGTACTTGCTCGCTACAGAAACACAATGTTTTCAGCAGTGGAAAAGCCTGGCATTAGAGTATAACGTGGTGCTAACACTTGAAGACCGTAGCCAATGGGAAATTCAACATTGCGAGATTACCAGAAGCTTAGAGAGCACAATGCGGCAGAGGTGGGAAGATGAAGCAAGACGGAGCGCTTGGTGAAACTCATACTCGAAGCTTATCTACAATATGGCAGAAAATAATTACTTCCAAGATAGATTTGGCCCATTGATTATATTAAATATTTTCAAGTCGCGAGTCGAAATGCTAAGTCTAAACTACAGACCGCACCATCAGAATATCGACATGATGTGGAATTTATGCAATATGCGAGAACGTGAGGATGTAGAGCATTTTTTGGCCAGATGCCGACGAACTTAGGATCGTTTTGTCCTTTCGATCGCGCGAGTTACCAGTCTTGGCCGAGAGGTAACAGAAAGGTGGACTATGTTCCACTGTCGGGTATTTCTTCGGTGGTGTTGGCGGCTGATTGTTGGTTTGGATTGGCACTATGTCTACTCTTAACACTTTCTGTGCAAAGATCTCGTTGGAAAATAAGTCATGACACAAGTTGGTGCTTTCGAGTTAAGAAGTGGACTGATTTATTCTGGACGCAGCCAGCTCAGACTTAGCCTAGGTTTACAGTTTCAAAATGTTGCTAAACATAAAATATGTCCGGTCAACATGTGTCAATCCACACATGTTGGCAGAATCCAATGCGTCGTCAGCGTTTTCGTAGGAATCTCGGGTTCAAGTAGACGTTGGCATACATGACGAATTGGCTGTGTCATATCCTCTGATGTTTCCGCTTATCTTGCAATACGATGTCCTGGTAAGTATTGCCCTAGTGTGAGTGTATTTGTTGTTGTTCAGAGCGCTGTTTTGGTGTTGTTTACAAGTGGTCGCTACATTGTTATATCCAAACGACCACTTGACGTTGCATTTTGGGTGTTCTGCAGAGTCGCCGCTAGAACCTCCATCTAGGGTGTTTTGGTGGCGGCATAGGGGCGTCGTAGAGGGGATCCGATATGGTAACTCCTCCCCCCCTGGCTTGAAGTGAGGGCCATAGCGGAGGTATAGCTCGAACGGAAATAGGCAGTGTATCAGCAGGAGTAAACACTGTTGTCTTCTTTGTGCACATCCATATATTTGCTATAAATACAATGATCAAAAATTTAAGTGCGTAAATGGTAGAGAAATGCGTTGTCGCTCTATCTTGGATCTCCCAGATCTGCGTTCGGCTTTTGATGTCTTCCAGAGATAGCTTCTGGAGGTTGATTTCATCCATCGCCAGAGTGGTTGTTAAATTCTGAATTTCTGGAATGGAGACATTTACAAGTTCTTCTGTTGCCAAGATTTTGCCGTCGAAAACCGTGCCATTAATTGTCACCGTACAATTGCTGTATTGTACCAGCGTCGATTCAATGACCTACCTTTCTTCGCCGCAGTCAGACTCTATTTGTGTAACCAAAGGATTAAAGATAAAAATGTATCCCTCCTCTGGTTCAAATATCTCCGCTCATATTCCCACGTCTTTGGTTTCGCATGTGCCCGTCTTTTCTTGTTGATGCATTCGTGGTTCGTAGTTGGCCCCCCATTTCCTTGGACTTCGCATAGGTTAAGTTGATGTACTCTTTGACACGGTGACTCAAAATATTTAACATTATTTTTACTAACGGCTACGTATTTAGGAGATATTGTAAATTGTGAATTGCTTAGTGGTAGTGGTATAATATGTGTTAGTTTGTATCTTTCTTGTGTTACTAATGGAATTTTGATTTTAAATATAATGTTAGTGTCGTGTGTAAATGTTTCTAAGTTCAGGATTCTATAAAGATGTTCTTCAGATATGATCTCTAACTTTTGCTGTTTCATAAGTGTCATGATTTTTCCTATCTCTTCTCTATCCAAAATAAATTTGGGAACAATATTTAGTTTTGAAAGCAATACATTCTCTGCTATATTATTTAAATGATTAAAAAGTAAATCGATGTTAAAACTAATTCTATTTGCGAAGGTAAGTAATTGGATCGCCATATTTTCCTCCGTAAGGTTTTTATAAATCTTATTCTGGCTATTCTTTATGAACTCGCTAATTATGCTTTGTTCCTTGTTTGCGTGATCTGTGATGTTTCGGAACCGAATCTACTACTAATTTATGTTCGCTTTCTTTTAGGTTTTTATACCCTTGCAGAGGGTATATTAAAATTTTCATGATGTTTGTAACTCAGTGAAGGAATCATCTCCGACCACATAAAGTATATATATTCTTGATCAGCATGACGAGCAGAGTTCATTTCCGTTTATCCGTCTGTTTCTATGCTATCTTCTCCCTCAGTTTTGAAGCTATTTTGACCAAACTTAGCAAAAAGTCTTTAAATACAAATACGCTGCACATTTGTCGGAATCGGCCGGATCAGATGACTATATCATAGTGCTGCCATAGGAACGATCGGTCCAAAATCTAGTTCTAGTGAGAAAAACTTTTTGTTTTCCATCGTAGCGCCACCAATCGTGGTATATATTAGTTTTATTTGCTTCCACACAATTCAGAAAAAATTTATTAAAATCGGATGACTATAGCATATAGCTGCCATATAAACGGTCGGTCTAAAAACTAGTTCTTATGAGAAAAACTTTTTTGTTTTCCATCGTAGCGTCACCAATCGTGGTATGTATTAGTTTTATATGCGTCCACACAATTCTAAAAAAAATTATCAAAATCGGATGACTATAGCATATAGCTACAATATAAACGGTCGGTCCAAAAACTAGTTCTAGAGAGAAAAACTTTTTTGTTTTCCATCGTAGCGTCACCAATCGTGGTATATATTAGTTTTATATGCTTACACCCAGTTCGTGAAAAATTTATCAAAATCGGAGGACTATAGCATATAGATGTCATAGGAACGATCGGTCTAACAAAAAAGTTGTTATGAGAAAAACTTTCTTGTTATCAATGGTAGCGCCTTTCAAAAACTGCAAGGGTATTGAAAACATCGGCGTAGCCGATGTTAGCCTTCTATTTTTTATGTTATTATCAATATTTTTCGATTCTTCAGCGTCCATGTTTCCTGAAATAGACTTTATTATGGTCCCTAATCCATTTAAAATTCCTCTTCTCTGTCTTTGTAGTGGCATAAGATTCGCCAATCTCTCCTGAAGTTGGTTCAGCTTCCCTGATAGACTTGTCTGTACCTCTTTTGCTAGGTCCTCGCTTCCTAAATGCTCTATCGCATCTTTAAATTTGTGTATATTATTTTGGTAGTCTGTCAAATGAATTACGTGTAGATTTGTCTTATATGAAAAAATCATCCTAGCTTCCCCTAGGTTTATCTTAGCCAAGGGTTGCTGTCCATTGATCGGTCTGAATTTGATGGTTTGTCCGCTGGCACCAATTAACCTGTAATATTTTAATTTTGTTCATTATCTTTCCTAGTCTTTTTACGTATTTTACATTTATGGATTTTTTGTCCTTTCTTTAATATGAATGTGGGTCCCAAGTTTTGTTGCACTACATGTTTCGAAAATCTAGGCGTCAGTTTATTTCTCTTGTTCTCTTTCCTAAACACTGCTTCTTTCGGTTCTGTTGGTTCGTCCCTGTTTTCATTTAGCTTATTGATTTTTTTTTTTTAGCGACCCAGTCCAATACTTGTGGATACAATTCCTCTCGATACTCGTTTAGTTTAATCAAGCAATCGTGGGCCGAATCGAATGTTATTTTGGACTTAAATTGATGTGTACGAGCCGTGAAAAGTTCGTGTGGCGTGTGTTTGGTTACGGAGTGAATTGCATAATTATATGTCACTAAAGACTCCGTTAGGATTCTTTTGTGGTTAATTTCTTCTTTAATTTGTGTTTTTTTCCACGATAATCCTGTAAATTTCCGTTAATGTTGAATGAAGCCTTTCCACCGGCGAGTTACGGGATGACTGTTGAAACGATGTAATATGCAATTCTATCTCGTATTGCTTGCAATAGTCTTTAAAAAGGTTAGAAGAATATTCGGCCCCTTGGTCGCAAATAATTTTCTTAGGCACCCCGAATGTCCTATGAAACGAGAGCGTAAGTTAAAGTCGACCCTGCTCGACTTCGATATACCCGTTACTCAGGCTATCATCATGTCCAAATTGTGGGAGATATGAGTTTTTTTTCCAATTTGCGGGGGAGGCAACTCTACTATAGCTCATCTGATCAGGAAAAGATGTATGGCTGATCGATAGGTAATAATTATTAAAATATATGTCTAGAGGGTTCAAACAATCTATTTTCAAAATTGTGGGAGATATGAGGTATTTTTTAAATTGCGGGGCGTGAACTTTTCTATCGTTCATCTGATCAGGAAACTATGTATAGCTGATCGATAGGTAGTGATGATTCAAATTTATGTCTAGAGGGTTCGAATAATTTATCTTCAAAATTCTGGGAGATATTAGGTATTTTCCAAATTGCGTGGGTGGCAACTTTACTACCGTACATCTGATCGGGATCGATATGTAATGAGGATTAAGATATATGTCTAGAAGGTTTGAACAGTCTATTTTCAAATTGCGGGGGCGGCAACTTTTCTATCGTCCATCTGATCAGGAAATGATGTATGGCTGATCGATAGGTAATAATTATTAAAATATATGTCTTCAAGGTTCAAATAATCTGTTTTCAAAATTGTGGGAAATATGAGGTATTTTTCAAATTGCGGGGGCGGCAACTCTTCTATCGTCCATCTGATCGAAAAATGATGTATGGCGGATCGATAGGTAATAATAATTAAGATATATGTCTAGAAGGATTGAACAGTCTATTTTCAAAATTGTGGGAGATATGAGGTTTTTTTCAAATTGCGGGGGCGGGAGGGGGCGTGGCAAAAATTTGAAACAAACTTGATCTGCGTGCAGACAATACAAATCTACACTGAAAATTTGGTAGCTCTAGCTCTTATAGTCTCTGAGATCTTGGTGTTCATACAGACAGACGGACAGACGGACATGTCTATATCGACTCAACTATTGATGCTGATCAAGAATATATATACTTTATGGGGTCGGAAATGCTTCCTTCTGTCTGTTACATACATTTGCACGAACTTAGTATACCCTTTTTACTCTACGAGTAACGGGTATAATAAAATGATCCATCGCATTTACGATGCTTACACTGTCCCTTCTGCCGATTGTATAGCCCGCTGCGTATCTTGAACACTTGTCAATAATGGTCATGATTTGTTTGCCGTTAATAGAATATATATATAATAGAATATATCTTGGTGTTTATACAGACAGACGGACAGACGGACGGACGGACAGACGGACATGTCTATATCGACTCAGCTATTGATGCTGATCAAGAATATATATACTTTATGGGGTCGGAAATGCTTCCTTCTGCCTGTTACATACATTTGCACGAACTTAGTATACCCTTTTTAATCTACGAGTAACGGGTATAATAAAATGATCCATCGCATTTACGATGCTTACACTGTCCCTTCTGCCGATTGTATAGCCCGCTGCGTATCTTGAACACTTGTCAATAATGGTCATGATTTGTTTGCCGTTAATAGAATATATGTCCGTGTGTAGTATGTCCATTGGTTCGGATGGTGTCTCGGTTTCTTGAAACACGAGCTTTTGCGGTTGTCTGTCGTATTTGAGCGTTTGACAAATATCGCAATTGTTAATCGTCTGTCTTACTTTGTTTGTCATATTAGGAAAATAAAAATCCCTTTTTATGTGCGTTATTGTTTCGTCAATGCCACGGTGATTCTTACTCTCGTGGTATTTACGAATTTGCTCTTCTTGGCTTGATTCCTCAGTTAGGTCTGTAAGCACCGTTGTGCACCTCGTTAGTCTAAAGGTCTTACTATGGCTGAAATATCTCCTATAGGCCAGTTGTATCATACAAAAAATAGGGTCTGGAGCATAAATTGCGCATAAATTGTTAGGTTTTACCACGTCCCTTAGGATTCTTGTAACGTTCCTGAAGTCAAACTCTGGCCCGGAAATAACTCGCCTTACTTTTCCTTTAAACGGTACTGTGGTTTTCTTTTCTGCCTCGGTACCCAATTTGAATACTAATTGTATGTTAAACTCGTTCAGAGGCTTTTCGGAAATATAAATGTGGTCGTCTAAATTCTCCTCAGCTGAGTGTATTGTGTCTCCGTATGTGCCTATTTGGGATATAGTATCGTTTATATTGACGTCTATCTCTATTCTACTGAGAGCATCCGCCACTACATTCTGAGAACCCTTCGTATATAAATTAACTTTAGATAGTTGTTTGATAATTTGTTCGCCGACGCGTTAGTGCGGCTGAAATATCAATTGCGGGTTATTGCGCGATACGCCAATAATAAGACAAGTATTTTAATTGCTTTGTAGCAATGAGCTGTGATCATATATTTGATGTGCCAGAATCAGACTAAAGATAAGCGACAAACAAGCTTACGAGGTACGGAAGACTAAGTATCTCTTGGTGGCTAGTGATGTTTAGAATGGTAGCCGCCGCAGAGCCCGGTGTCTTCTTCAGCAGGCCCTTAGGATTCTTGTAGCTAGAACCATTAATGAGGATTTCATCATTGAAGGTAAGAAGATAGGTTCCGGAGACAGTCTTTACAGAACCTTCGCTGGTCGTAATTTTGGCGGTGTTGTCGTTGATAATGATAATGCCATCGTCGACTATTACCAGTGGATCGAGGTGGCTGGGTCGAGTGCTACAGTGAGCTAAGGTTCCAGAATGGAGTTGTTGAGCGCAAGTGGGTGTTGGTAGTTCCATGCAGAATGTTGATGTGAGTGCCGCACTGCAACTCCCAAAGGCGAGAATTTGACTCCCGCAGTCGGCAACAGTGTTGTCTTCGGCAAGGTGCTAGATCGTTCCGTTATGTTGTACGGGAAATAAAATGACTTTTTTACACTCTAATCTGGGCCTAGGATATTTAATTAAAAAGTACAAATAGTTATTGTCTAATTGAACTTTAAATCGAGATACTTCCATTAAATCAGTTACAGTTGTGTTTGTAGAGCGTTTGTTTAATATTTCTGTTAAATCATCTGAATCTAGTATTGCGGGGTTGACCATACCTATCTTTGCAAGGGTAACGGCTAAAATTAATGTTTCAAGTTCGGATATTACTATTCTATTTCTGGCAAGTAACGTTTCGTTAAGATGCCCTGTATCAATTTGATTAGACTTTATATTTCTGATAATGACGTTGACTGTTTCTGTGAGTTTGTTTATCTGGTCCTGAGTTTTTGTGTTAATCAGTATCTGTCTGTTCTCTGAATCTACAAGTTCCTTTTGTGTGAATGTGATTTTCTGAAAGTCGTCAAAGTCCGGCGTACCGGCAACCACCTTAAGGGCAGTGCCTAAAAAGTTGAGGCTCCTAGCATGTCTGTCGTGAACGTTTAAGGATTGTAAAAGTGTTCCTATATGATTAATGTCAGACTCAAGAATCTTTACCATATGAGACAAAGGGAAATGAGTCGTTATCCTTTTAGTGTCCTCAGTAATTTCAACATACATAGACAAGTTCGTAGTGTGCTGCAAGTAATTGTAGTCCTTCCAAATAATAACACTGCCGTCCGTAATAGGAATGTAGTCCGAGTTTCTAAAGTCTGTCAACTTTCCTGTCAAAGTCCGGATGAGAAGTATCAAGATGAAAATCCTGGAAGAGGCAAAGAAAAACCCTAATTACTAACTTATCCCAATAAGAGAAAATATAAAAAATGAGAATAATCAAAAGATATCCTGGGAAACTTGAACATTTTATCTTAGGTTGTCCTTATGGACCACCCTCCCTTTAATAAGAACCGTGGTTCCCAAATCAGCTTCTACCCTGTTTTCCGTGTACAAAGGGGTTAATTTGCTTCCTAATCTCTTATTATTCTTGACCAAAACGTTCTCGCCAACATCGAAAAATCGGGTTTGCCTGGAAGGGTTGTTCCTTTCCAGTTGAGCTTGTTGTGCTTGGAAAATTTTCCTCGTTACTTCGTCCCTAAGCTCGAATGGTGTTGCGTGGACTATGTCAATTGGTCTCTTGTCCGTTACGGAATGAATTGTCCGATTATATTTCGATGTAGCCAAAAGGACAATATCGACCGTATCCCCTGCTACCTTATCAAGTTTAAGGCACCTCGTTATTTCCGAGAGGGTACTATGGAATCGTTCGACTTGCCCGTTTGAAACACTATGTAGAGGTGGAGCGTTCGACATTTCAACGCCAAACTGGTTTCTCAATAAAGAAGTGATTGTTTCGGATTTTAGAGATGGCTCATTGTCACAGTAAATGGACTTTGTGTTTGGGAAGAAATTCATAAGGGACAAAATAGGTGGTTTTATTTGTTTATTTGTTGAAAAAAAAGTCGACAAATGGTGGCTGTCAACCAAAAAAAAGAAAAACTGAATACGTTATAAAAAGGCTTAATGAACTAAGAAAGCCTAACAAGGAAAATCTAACAAAATTACAAATCGACTAGTAACGACTCCGACACGGTGGGGAATTTTATTTGCCCGTCCGGCCAGCTATGCCCCAGTTCACAGCCAATTGAAGCCAGAGACGTTACTAGACATAACACAAATTTAAATAGTATAGAAGTCGAAAAAGAGAATAGTGAGGAAAAAGAAAAAGAGGAGGCTTAAAAATATGTTTACAAAATCATAAACACAAACAATAAATAAACAATATTATAGAATGAATAAAAATAATATAAAATAAAACAATAATGAAAATAAAATTTAAAATTAAAAAATTAAAAAAAAAAAGGAAAAAATTAAATTAAATTAAATATAATAAAAATAAAATAAATATAAGCTAAAATAAAGATGAAATAAATCATCCGGAAAATCTCTGACCCGGTGGGGGAATATTTATTAGCCGGTCCGGCCAAGCTAGGCCCCCTGCTCCTGCTGGATGTGGTCAGAGACTTTGCCGGAGATGTGCAAAAAGAGATAACTTTATGGAAAAGAGAGAGAGTTCTGTTGAGAGCAGGTGATAAACATCATTATAATTTTGATACAAAACCCGAAAACGGTTGTGCTGTGCGTAGTCGGTTGTGCATCTAGGCAAGATTAAAGGCAAATAATTTCTAGTTGGTCTAGAGGGAACAGAGAAGTTAAGGCGACCTAAGAGTTCAGAAGAGTCTACATCACCGATAATTAACCTATGAAGAAAAGAAACGCCTAGGACAGTTCTACGGTTAGCCAACGATGGAAGGTCAATAAGCAGAAGCCTAATAGAATACGATTGGGATCCCAATTTAAGGCGCGGAGGGCAAAAAACAAGAATTGCTTTTGGACAGACTCAATACGATCCATATGCTTTTTATGCTGCGGACACCAGACGGATGAGCAGTATTCAAGCACCGGGCGAACTAAAGATGTGAAAAGAACTTTTGTTGTATAGGGATCATTAAATTCCTTCTACCAACGCTTAATGAATCCAAGTACACCATTCGCCTTATTAACTATACAGGATATATGATCATTAAAGCTTAATTTGCAATCAAAAATAACTCCAAGATCAACGACAGTTGATATTCGTTGCAAGGGTTCATTGCCAATCGAATAGGAAACTAGCGAAGGTTTGCAACGATGAAAAGACATAAACATACATTTTGCGCAATTAAGAAATAAATGATTAACCAAGCACCAAAAATGAAGCGAGTTTAAATCATCTTGCAACCTAATAGAATGCATCGGGTCGTTGTAAGATAAAAATGAGTTTAACGTCATCGGCATACATAAGTATCCGAGAATGAGATATAGTCGAGGGAGATCATTAATAAAAAGAGTGAAAAAACAAAGGGCCGAGGTGGCTTCCTTGAGGTACACCGGATGTTACGTAGACAGGTTTTGAAATATTAGATCTGAGCAGAACTTTTTGAGTTCTATCTTTTAAATATGAAGAGATCCAAAAAAGAAAAGGGGAGGGAAATCCAATACGATCAAGCTTAAGGAGGAGGAGATCATGGTTCACGGAGTCAAAAGCCTTACTGAAGTCAGTGTAGATGACATCAGTTTGGCATTTCATAAGGAATCCATCGTTAACTAATGATGTGAATTCAAGCAAATTGGTCGTAGTTGACCGACTCTTTACAAATCCATGCTGGAAAGGTGACAAAAGCGATTTGCAGTAATGCTGCAATGTAGAGGTTATAATTTCTTCAAACAGCTTAGGAATAGCAGATAATTTGGCGATACCTCTATAATTGGAGATATCTGATTTTCCACCCTTTTTGTGAAGAGGAATAATGAAGGATTCTTTCCAAAGATTTGGAAAAATAGTAGAGTCAAGCGATAGATTAAAAAGCTTTAGTAAAGGTTTGCATATGGAATTACAACACTCTCTGAGGACACAACTAGGGATGTTGTCAGGTCCACAATTGTGCGTGAAGGAATGTGCTGCACTACAGCAAATTTTGAGAATTTATCAATGCATGTGAGAAAATATTTTTTTTCTGTGGAGAAGATATCGATGTGTAACATTTCTCCTACATACGACGGTATTGGGGTTGCACCCAATTACTGCTTACGTGGATGCCTATCATATTTTGCCTTGGAACAGATTTTGCAGTTTGCTACAATTTCGGCAGCCAATTTAGCCATCTTCGGAAAGTAATAATCATCAAGGATCTGTTTTACATTTTCTTGAGAAGCTCTGAGGGCACGGATGTGCTCGGTGGTGACTATTTCTCTTTGGTCATTTTTGTCGAAAATGTCAGACACCATGTTTTTACAATACCAAAATTTGGTTGCTGGGAATGATCGAACCAACTCATGTTGGATACTGCCCAAAGTTGGCAAGTCGCAGTAAATAGCATTTACTACGTTTTAATTTACCGCGGATTTTACGTCCTCGATAAGAGTGTTTTTGTCGGTGAAATGAATAATGTGACGTGTTTTCTCAGAGAAAAGAATGAAATTTCTTTTGAGTGCGGATTGAGCTTCCTCTATGACAATCTGGTTTCTGAAACAATTAAGAGGTTTGTCAGTTGTTTCGAGCGTGTAGCTCAATGACATTTCGCTGTGGACAGTGGCCTGGTCCGAATGTGCTTCTTGCTCTAAGGTATGAATGTTATGTCGCGACAGAGCATCAGCGACATAATTCTCTTTTCCTGGCTTGTGAAAAATTTTTGCATTATGTTCTTCCACAAAGCATTTCCAACGTTTGAGTTTGGCGTTCGGGTTTCGATCCGAAATCGCGTACGTGAGTGGCTGGTGATCTGTGTAAATACTCAGATTCCTTACGCCGTAGATGTAATTTCTAAGCTTCTGAAGAGCCCAGACAATGGCTAGCAACTCGCGTTCGTTAGTTGCGTAGTTAATTTCTTTTTCCTTTAAAGCCCTGGAAATCATAGTGATAGGCCTTCCGGACTGTGATAAAACAGCTCCTATAGCCAAGGCTGAAGCATCCGTCGTTAGATCGAATGGCTTACTAAAATCTGGGTATCGTAAAAATACTTCCTCAGAAGCCAGTACTTCTTTCAACTTGTTAAAAGCCCGTACCTGGTCTTCATTGAAATCAATTTTGATTTTTTTTGATTTTGAGGCGTTTATTTTACTATTTTCGACTTTTAGGATGTCAGTTAAGGGTCTTGCTATTAACGCAAAGTCCTTGATGAAACATCTGTAGTAGCTTGCAAGTCCTAAAAAGGATCTTACATTGAACAACGTGGATGGCTGTTCGTAGTTTCGTATTGCTTCTACCTTGTCAGGGCTGGTAGTGATACCACCCCTCGACACGACAAACCCGAGTTATTCGACACTTTCCCTAAAAAAATGCGACTTCTCTCGGGAAACTCTCATATTAGCTTCGTATAGCTTTCTCAAGACCCATGCAATGTGGGTAACATGGTCTTCCTCATTTTCTGAAAAAATGATTAAGTCGTCGACGTAAACATAACACGTTTTTCCGACTTGTTCTCTTAATACGTCGTCAATGGCCCTTTGGAAAATGCTTGGTGCATTTTTTAATCCGAAAGGGAGCCTACAAAATTCATACTTTCCGTTTGCTACCGAGAAAGCGGTTTTTTCCCTGTCACGTTCCGCCAAATAGATTTGATGGAAACCAGATTTAAGATCAAGTGTTGTAAAAATCGGGCTTTACCCAGATTTGACAAAATAACCGTCACATTTGGTATGGGGTACTTGTCGTCAATAGTTTTTTCGTTAAGTTTTTGGAAATCCACAACGAGCAGTTTGTTAAGATTTCCCTGCTCATCCTGCCCTTTTTTACCCACTAACCAGAGGGGGTTATTATACGGGGACCGGGAAGGCCTGATTATGTCGTTTTTCAATAGCTCTTGTACTTCATTATTTACAAAGTCAGCCACGCCCATCGGATAGGGATATGACTTAGAGTAAACGGGATCGTCACTATTCGTGCGAATAGTAGCAACGATATTTGTGTTGAAAGGTAATGATTCGTTGGGATTTGAAAAAACCGCCAACAGAGTTTTCATCATCTTTTGAAATTTTTTCATTATGGTGATTGGTACTTTTATTTCCTCAATCTTTAAAAAATTCACATCCGCGCATTTTATGAATTTTAGAATCTCCGATCCGGTTTCGGTCGAGATTAGCTTGTTATTATAGTCTAATGTAGCACCCGTCTGAGTTATCAGATCGAGGCCAACTATCCCATCAAAAGTTGAAAGAGAAGGGAGTACAAAAAAGGTAGTATCTGTGCCAAACAGGCTAAAAATACATTTTTCTTTAATATCGGTGACACCATGAATTGATCTCACCGAGAAACGATTTTGGACTGGGGTCTTTTGTTTAAGTGCCTTCAGGGGTTTTATGTAATTCTTTGATGCCCCAGTGTCTATTAGTAATCTAATAGTTTCCCCTCCGACTGTCCTTTCTATGTATGATAAGAAGGAGTGTCCAGCGTTTGGCCTAAAAAATTAAGCTGATCAAATTCGATTTCGTAATCGATATCTGATGCTGCGGCATCCGCCGCTGTTTGGTAATCTTGGTCCTCCTGACTGAGTGAAGGATTTTGATGAGAGATATGATTAATTCTCTGCTGTTTTGGTCCCGTAAATCTGGCGGAACCGTTATGCGGTCTCTTTGCATTTGGACTATACGCTTGGCCCTGATAATGCTGTTGTGGAGCTTGATTGTTGTAGTACTGACCCTGGGGAGGACCATTGTACTGTGCTTGGTTATTTTGATGTTGGCCCTGGGGTGGCCCATTATTATTTGGATTAAATCTAGTTGGCTGCCTGAAACGTGAAGATTTGTCAACTTCCATCGGTTCAGGTGGCTCCTGTCTTTGAGGAGGTCGATTGCCCAAATTCTGTCGCCTACCAAAATGAGGATTTTTATTCGTCTGTGCCCCGCCTTCTGCAACAGAATTCGAAAGTTGGTGTTTCTGTTCAACTCTCTGCTTCTCTTTGTCCTCAAGACACTTAGCATAGTTATTTGCAAACATGCAGCGTTCTTGGTTCGCTTCAGCCTCTTGTGCTAGCGCTAAGGCAGTTGGCAAGTCTTTCGGTCGTGCCGAAAAAATTATTTGGCTTAATGCCCTTCGAGTTCCTGATATGAACACACGTAGAGCATCCATCCTATATTTCTCATTCATAGCTTTGGCTATTTCCCCGTCATAGGTCATAATAGTCTTGTTAGTTATTAATGTCAATTTCTTCTATACCTCATCGTAATACTCCAAAATTGACATGTTTCCCTGGCGGAGAGTCGACATTTCCTGTTCTATAAGGTAAACAGGTCGTTTGTCAGCGTAAGTGAAGTCGAGACGGTTAATTATAGCTTTAAAATTACAAGGGGTACCGAAGGAAAATAACACCATATCCGCAGATCCCTTTATTTTATTTCTTATGATGCCGATAGCCTGAAAATATTTTTCGCTGCCCTCGAAATTTTTGATGGACTTGTGTGCGAAATGTGCGGCCTGTCGCCATGAAACGTAAGTTTCCTGTTTTCCCTCAAAGCAAGATAAAGACTGGATAAGGTCTAGTGATACACTACATAGCCTTCCTGGTACTATTTCTACCTCTTTATATGTTTCGACCTCAGGGGTCGCGATTGTTACGCTGTCGAAGCGTGCATTTAGAACACGCAATTGTCTCTCAAAATGTTCTTTCTGAGTCATAAGAGCGGAGTTGACGGCAGTGTTAACCAATGCCTGCACCTGATCTGAGCTCATTGCCATGTTTGTTGTGTTTTTCCACCAATTATTTTTGTTCACGGTACTTGTGGTTCTTCTGTCAGCGCTAAGCCCTTCTAAGTTTTTGAGAACCTGATCTAATTCATGATTTATCTCTTCAGTCATGTGAATTTAATTGAAACGAAATTGCACAGAACTAATAAAAAATTGTTTGAGAGAAAAAATTCATTACCGAAATATTATTTGAACGGTAACCCATGCACAGATTCACAAATAGGGTAAAAGAGAAAACAAAAAAATTTTTATTTGACAATTACGGTTCCCCTTTTTTGAATATTTTTCAATAATTTTGTTGCAAATTTATAATTTTATTTGGACAGAAAGATATATTTTTGCTCTACTTACTGATTTTTCATTGTAATGTAGATTTATAATTAATTTAATTAACTTAATTTGTTTAGTGTTTTTTGTATTTCACTGAGAACTACAAATAGTTTGATAATTGTTGTTTTTTTCACTTAAAATATTTTTGTTGGTTTTGTGTGCTTTTTAGATGTTCACTCTGATTTGATGATTTTTGATTCTGTCCTTCTGGACGTTGTTGTTTTGTGTTGTTTTATCACTTCAAATATTTTTTCTGGTTTTGTGTGTTTTTATATTTTCACTTTGTTTTGGATTTTTGGTTTGGTTTTTTTGTTTTTACACCATTTTTTGTCTTGCGGATTCGATTTTCACTTTAATTAAAAAAAGTAATCCCGTTGGGCGCCAATTAACTTTAGATAGTTGGTTGATAATTTGTTCGCCGACGCGTTAGTGCGGCTGAAATATCAATTGCGGGTTATTGCGCGATACGCCAATAATAAGACAAGTATTTTAATTGCTTTGTAGCAATGAGCTGTGACCATATATTTGATGTGCCAGAATCAGACTAAAGATAAGTGACAAACAAGCTTACGAGCTAAGCTAGCCCTATGCCCTAAAAGTGCTGATCTTGCGCCTCGTGTAGGATATTGGGTTTCAATTGCCCAACGTTGTAGTGGAGCGTCTGGAGCTGACGCAGCGGAGTTGAGGGGTTTACAACCGCCGATGGTTTGGCGGAAGTGTCACGTTGAGCTTGCGCTGCGTTTTGGCGATTGCTGCTGCTGAGGAATGCTGATTGTGTTAACTTATATAAGTTAATCCTTTGCAGGACGAAACAACAAAAAATTAAATTCTTGAGACCGAAGTCTTTTTTTTATAAATGCAAAACTAGAACTAAACTTAAATACAATTTTTGATTTTAATCAAAGCTCAACCTGCCAACCAGCGAGCGCAGAGCAGCGGCAGCGCAGCTCTGTTGGAGTGCGGCCATTCCCACGGGAAACGCCGCAGACATGGTGTCAGCAATTTCGGCAGAAGTTTTGGCAATGCAGTTGTGCAAGCGGATGCGCATGCGGGGTATTGACATTGCATTTGCTTATGTTGGATTGTGCAGCGGATGCGCGTGCACAATGTTGTTGTTTAATAATTATTGTTGTAGAAATATTGTTGGCGTTAACTCTTTCCCGCTTAAGTACGAACGTCCCCGTTCGTTCTGTCCTTCGGTTGTTCGATCAGGTTGTGAGATTTCCAGCAGTCCTCTTCTTTTTATGATGAATCTAGCAAACAAGATGAGGAGGCAAACTATAATGATGAGCCCAACTGAAGAGTCTAGGGTGTGTGACGTCGTTCTGAGCAGGTCTATTGCTCGAGTGTTGTTAACGTGTAATTCTTTGACCATTTCTAATGTGAGGATTTCTTCGAACCGCCGGATGGTCTCTTCTGGTTGGATGATTGCGGGTAGAGGCCAATAGCCTATCGACTCCCACGATGTGTATGTCTGGCCGTCGACTTGAATTGTGTCGTTAAAAATTTTGATAATAAAAGTTCCGTTTAGGCTTGATGTTTTTCCGCTGTGTTCAACAAGTCCAGTAAACTGGTTCAGTAGAATGAGGCTAGGTTGGATGCTTTCTATTTTAGGAATGTGTTGGTTATTAGTTCTGATGCAGGTTGCTGGTTTTCATTCTAATATGTTTGGGAGGCAGGTTGAGTTACTGATATCTATGATATGGTTATTTTTACATATTTTGATTTCGTTATAGGTTTTACAATTGTTCTTTTGGACAAAAAGTTGTTTCTTAC
Source organism: Lordiphosa mommai (assembly GCA_018904225.1). NCBI lineage: Eukaryota > Metazoa > Arthropoda > Insecta > Diptera > Drosophilidae > Lordiphosa > Lordiphosa mommai. The sequence goes on along the minus strand of JAEIFT010000002.1, from coordinate 248,369 downwards.
ATCTAATTACATTTTCGTTGTTTATCTTATTTATGAAATGGCCCTTTTTGATTGGTTTACCATTATCTCTTCGCAAAGTTCTTGGTTTGTCAGTGGAATTTTAATGATGTAAATTAATGTGGTACCGCTACCAGCTTCTGCTATTTGCATAGCTTCTTTCAAGTTAACATACGGAATTTCGTCCTTGTCTATTATTTCCTTAATCTTGTTAAATTCACCTTCGCTTAAAATATGAGGATCGCTTTTGCCCATTGGATGGCATAAACGAGATTGAGGATTTCGTCTTTAAGCATTTGAATTTGGTACATTAGGATGATGCCTAGGTCTTCCTAAGTCAGGTTGTTGATTTTTTCTATGATCTGCCTGTTTATAATGACTTGCTGGTTATTGTTTTGAAGTGCATTGTTTATTTTTTCTGTCACTATTTCGAAATCTCTACTGTCGGGTGAACCGGCTATACACTTCCTAGCAAGTCGATGTGTCTCTTATTAATTTGCCTAACCTTAAGTTTGTCGAGGAGGTTTTGGGTTTTGCCAAGTTCTTCGTGGGCGAATGGAAGAATAGAGTCGTATGTCTTAAGTCTTGTTCGTATGGTGGAGTTTATCAGGTCCAAGGTCCGTTGGTAGTCTTCTAGATTTATTACATGTACCAGTCTGTATGTTCCATTTTGTACCTTGGCTAACCCAGTGGTCGTAGCCACTGTTTCGGAATTTGAGTAGTCGATGATTTGAACATCGGCTGCACACAAGGCGACAGAAGCTCTGAAATCAAAATTTGATTGTTAGTTTCGTATAAGTCCTTTGTAAACTATCCGTCCCGTTTCTGTCAGTACTGTCGTATTTCTATACTCCTGCACTACTTCTTGTTTAAATCTGGCAGATAACTTAGTGCCCACTCGTTTGTTATTTTTTACAAATATTACGTCACCCGGTTGATATTTTTTTTACAGGGTGTCTGTTCTTATTGTGGTGTTCTAGGTCTTTTTGTTGCTTTGGTTCGATCTGAGTTGCATTTGCTTTTCTTTCGTTTTGCATAAGTCTTGGGTCATTGGCTACTTGTCTGCCAAAGAATAGGTCGACTGGTTTTCGCTTGGTGGTCGAGTGAATAGAGTAATTGTACTTGCAGATTGATCTTTCGAGGAGATCCTTAAAAGAGGTATGCAATTTTTCTGCCTTTTGGCACCTTATAATCTCTGAAAGGGTAGAATGAAGCCGTTCGATTTGTCCGTTTGCTGAACTATTGTATGGTGGGGCTTTGTAAACTTGTATATTGAATTGGTCTTGTAGCATTCTCATAATAGGGCCGGAACCTAGTGATCGTTCGTTGTCTATTACTATGGCTTCAGGAATACCGAAACCTGACAATATTTCCTTAAGTGGTTGTTTGATGTCTTGTGTTGCCCTGGGTTTACTATCTTTGCCTGTGCGTACTTTGAGAACTTGTCGATAGCTGAGAGCACTACCTGTTTGCATGTCAGATAGAAATCAATGTGCACTATTTGCCCCGGGTATTGAGGTATTGGGGTAGTGTGCAGAATAGGTTTATTCGGATGTCTCTCATATTTTTGTTCTTTGCATATCGTACATTCCTTCACAACTTTTTCGATTTTGGCTCTCATTTGAGGGAAGTAAACTTTGCTTAAGAGCTGTTGTTTGTTTTCCTGGCTATTTCGGTGAGCTCGTCTGTGTTCTGTTATAATTGCTTGTTCTTGGTCAATGTCGTTGGTCAGATTTCAAACTGATTTGTTTGTGAACCTTGTTCTATAGCTTTTAAAATGGAGTGGGTAAATTTCTTGGATTCGTCCCAAGATGCGTTCGTCAGTTTGTAGTCCATTTATTACGGATGGATTAAGACGTTCTTTGAGGATTTTGATCAATTTTGGTGGATCGAAGGAAGGTTCGACTATTGTGTGTTTGTGGTATGTTGGGAAGATTATTTCGAACTCATATGATGGGGTTTCGCCAATTTTTAGAAAAATTTGGTTCTTATAGACATTTATTGGTTCCTCCGCCATTTCTATTAGATTTCCCGGTGAACTATCGCTACTATGGACGGTTGCTGTCAGTGTGTTAAGTTCAGAGCCGCTTTGTATCGGAGGTCTACTTAGAGCGTCTGCCACTACATTTGCCTTGCCAGGTTTGTAAATAAGGTCATGGTTGTATTTTTCTAATATTGCCTTCCAGCGCTTCATTTGGTCATTTAGATTTTTCGGGTTAATAGCATACGTCAAGGGTTGGTGGTCTGTAAATATATTGACTTTTGTTGGTCCGTATAGGTAATTGCGCAAGGTCTGTATGGCCCATATGATGGCTAACATTTCTTTCTTATTTGCGGCGTAGTGTTCTTCTGCTTTGCTTAGTGTGCGTGATATAAAGATGATCGGTCTATCGTCCTGAGCTAGATCGGCCCCTATTGCGTAGTCGGAAGCATCGGTAGTCAGTTGAAATTCTTTATTATAATCTGGATAGGCCAGCATTACGTCTTCGGTAGTGAGAGTTTTTTTAATTTTTTCGAATGCGTCATCTGCCCTTTTATCGAATTCTATGGGAGTTTTGCTTGAAACATTCTTTCGGACTCGTCCTCCCTCCCCCCTTAAGAGGGTTGTAAGGGCTTTCGCGCGTTTCGCATAGTCCTGTATGAACCGGCGATAATACCCTGACAATCCTAAGAAGGAACGTAGATCTTTAAGTGTTTTAGGCTTTGGGAAGTTTAGTATGGCTTTTACTTTGTCGGGGTTTGTTTTGACCCCGTTCTCTGAAACTACAAAGCCTACAAATTCGACTTCTTTTTTGAAAAACTCGCACTTGTCGAGTTGAACTTTCATGTTTGCGTTTTCTAGCGTCATAAATATCTCTTGGACGTCGTTGAAGTGGTCTGCTTCGCTTTTGCTGAAAATAATGATGTCGTCTATGTAGACGAAGCATCTTGTGCCTATGTTGTCTCTCAGTATGTCGTCAAGAGCGCGCTGAAAAATTGATGGCGCATTTTTGAGTCCAAACGGTAGTCTTGTGAACTCGTATTTGCCTTGGTTGACAGAAAAAGCTGTCTTCTCTATATCAGATTCCTTTAGTGGAATCTGATGGAAGCCACTTTTTTAAATCGAGAACTGAGAAAAATCTGTTCTTCCCTAGTTGCGCGAGGACATTATTAATGTCTGGAATCGGGTATCGATCTGCTATAGTTTTCTCGTTCATCTTCCTATAGTCAACCACTACTCTATGTTTCTCTTCCCCCGATGCGTCTAGTTTGTCATTGTAGGGGGAACGTGAGGGTCTTATGATTCCATTGTCGAGTAGCTCTTTTATTTGTTTTTCTACCTCCGGTCTTAGTGATTCCGGATAAGGGTAATATTTAGAGTAGACAGGTTCTTCGTCGGTTGTTCTGATTGATGCTTCTACTCTAGTAGTAATGGTCAATTTTTCGTTTGTTTCGCAAAAAAGTTTTGGAAATTTTCCGCACAGTTTGTTCATGCCATTTTTCTGGGTTGCGCTAGCATGTTCTAGCCGGATGTCTAGTTTGTTCACCTCTTTTGCGACTTGTTGTTTCAGTTTTATTTTGAGTTTGTCTTTTACTAGCATATACCCCTTTTTCATGAAGAGATCTATTCCTATTTCTCTTAATGTGTCATTACCAACTAAGTCGTGGAAAGAGGTTAATGCGGGAAGTATGTAAAATTTTACATTAGTCCCCTCAAGACCGAATGGGTTTGCTATTGTATGATGGGTAATAAGAGCTTTTCCTCCGATGGAACTGACGAAGAATGGTTTTTCGTTCTTGATTGGATTTTTAACAAGGTCTGGTTGTATGTAGCTTTTATTTGACCCGCTGTCGATTAGTATTTTGATCATCCCCCTATCTCCCGCTCGACAGTCAATGTACGGTAGGGAGGAAAAATTTAGACTAAAAAATGTAGTTCGGTACAATACACCTCTTCAGCAGCTTGCTCTGTCGTTTCTTGTAACTGTTCTTGTTCTACGTTGGAGATGTAATCTGCCAAGGATTGGCCATCTATTTCTGGATGGTCCTCTAGGGCTTGATAATAGTCATGTTCTTCTTGGGTCATTATATGAAAGTTCCTCTGTCTCTTTTCTATCTGTTCCCCTGTAGGATTATGCGGAGGTCTTTTTCCAAACATATTATTGTTTGGTCTGTTCATGTAGTTAATTCGTTTAGTTTGCATGCTCTGATCGACTTCCATTGGCTCTGGCCTAGGTGTTGGTTTTGGAGCTGATGGCCGTTGAGGCGGGAATGGCGTATTGCCGAATGGTTGTGGAACATGGGTATTCCTGGGGTAGTATTGTTGTTGATGTGATGGGATGTATGATCCTCTCGGTTGCTGGGGCAACGAAGCTAGCTGTGGGTAGAATGGTTGTCTATTAGAATACGAAAAGGGCTATTGGATCGTTCTTCTTGGTACCATTGGTGGTGCCGATGGACCATTCGATTTTCTGGCATTGGTATTGTTATTAGCATAGTTGGTCCTAAACTTCTGATTCTCCAGTCTTTCGCAAAGTTGAAGTGCTGAGGGCAGGTCTGCTGGTTCTTTTGTTCCCAGTAGCCTCGGAAGGTCTCCATTAAGACCCCTAATGAATGTGTCAAGTGCCTTATCTCTATATGACTTGGCAAATAGGTCAATAGATTCCCTACCCATCTCCATGCATGTGATTTTGTTCAAGATAAGAGATAAATGGGAATAGACTGTTTGATAAAATTCTGAAACTGTTTGATTTCCCTGGATCAAGGATGTCATTTGGTACTCTAGTGTGTTCACATCGCGTTTGTCAGCGTAGTGGGCGGTGAGGCACTTTGAAATGGCAGTCCAGTTTAAAGGTGTGTTGTAGGATTCTAATACTTGGTCTGCACCGCCTGTAACTTTATTTCTGATCACGTTCAATATCCCGTAAAACCTAGGTGAGCCCTGCATAGGTGTGTAGATCTGCAGGATGCGTTCTACGCTCTTCTTCCAGGAACTAAATTCTCCTGGCTGGCCTGAAAACTCGCGAAGGCATTTAACTACGTCCGGAATTTTGTCGAATTCGTTCACATTGGATGGGTTTAAGTCGACTGTTTGGTCTACTAGCGGTTGGGTATGAGGATTTATACTGTTGTCTATCATTCTCTGTACCATAGCTTGTATTTGTTGAAGAGAACTGTTAGTCGATGCCTGGTTAGCATCAGGTTGAGCGTTACCAGTACCATTAAGCAAGCTGGGTCGAACAAGATTATTTGGATTCGACATTTTAGTGGTTTAATAAGATTGCAAATAGTGAGAAGTTAACTTTAGTTTTGAATTCGGAAGGAATAGTTTAGATTCTTTGCGATGAGATATTTTTATATTTTCGCGGGCATGGATTTTAGTTAGATATAATTCTTTAGCTTGTTTGGAAATTTTTTCCATTTCGTTTTTAAAAATTATTTTTGGTATTTTCTTAAGACTACTTACATTACAATAAGATACATCGCCATCACCGGTTGGGGGGTATGCTCCGTTTTGCTCTCTGCTACTAAGGTACCTCTCGGCCAACACTCCCGTGCTGGTGTCAGCGAACGGATCTGACAGACTCGATGATCTTTACAGGAAGTCCCGTCACCGGTTGGGGGTATGCTCCGTCTTGCTGTCTGCTACTAAGGTACCTCTCGACCAACACTCCCGTGCCGGTGTCTGCGAACGGATCTTACAGACAGACAATCCTGGGTTCTAGCCGCTGGGCCCTGGTGAATTTTTCAGCCACTTCCTTCAATCCGGTATTAGTCGTTCGGCAGCCAATTGGGTGCCTTATGTTAAACTGTGGTCAGCCTTTTAGGGTGCGTTTTCACTATCACTGCAGCCACTCGGGGTGCTTGGATTGTAGTTTTGTAGCCAATTGGGTACTTTATGTTTTTTATCGGTAACCGACGGTTAGCAGCTTCTCAAGGTGCGTCGCGATTAGGTTTCCGAACTTTTACGTTTAACCGACTTGCAGCTTCTTAAGGTGCGTGTTTACACGGACGAAGGATTTTCCACCAAGCCCCCACGTTGGGCGCCAGTTAATCCTTTGCAGGACAAAACAACAAAAAATTTAATTCTTGAGACCGAAGTCTTTTATTTATAAATGCAAAACTAGAACTAAACTTAAATACAATTTTTGATTTTAATGAAAGCTCAACCTGCCAACCAGCGAGCGCAGAGCAGCGGCAGCGCAGCTCTGTTGGAGTGCGGCCATTCCCACGGGAAACGCCGCAGACATGGTGTCAGCAATTTCGGCAGAAGTTTTGGCAATGCAGTTGTGCAAGCGGATGCGCATGCGGGGTATTGACATTGCATTTGCTTATGTTGGATTGTGCAGCGGATGCGCGTGCACAATGTTGTTGTTTAATAATTATTGTTGTAGAAATATTGTTGGCGTTAACTTATATCCTCGTAGTCGTATTCTAGGAGTTGCAATCTCCACCGTACGATTTTCGAATTTGGTTCTTTAAAACTCATAAGCCAGACAAGGGGCCTATGGTCGGTTATTATTTTGAACTTTTGCCCGAACAGGTACGGCCTAAAATATTTCGTCGCCCAAATGATCGCTAACATTTCCTTCTCTACTGTCGAGTAATTTTGTTCTGAATCCGACAATGTTCTACTCGCGAAGGATACCGGTTTATCGCTTCCGAGATTTCCCTGCGATAGTACCGCTCCGATTGCCACATTGCTAGCGTCCGTTGTCAGTATAAACTGTTTGGTAAAATCCGGGTATTGTAACAAAGGATCGTTACAAAGGAGTGTCTTGCATTTTTCGAATGCGTTCGTGTATCCCTCGTCTATTTTAACGGGTTTCTTGCCTTTTAACTGTAATGTTAAAGGTTTGGTTATTTTTGCAAAGTCCTTTATAAACTTCCTGTAATATCCGAGTAATCCCAAGAAGGATTTAATTTCCTTTCTGGTCTTTGGCATGGGAAATTTCTTTATAGCCTCAATCTTCTTAGGGTTGGGTTTAATACCCTCTCCTGTCACTATGTGTCCCAAAAATTCTACCTCCTTCCTCAGAAAGTCGGATTTATCAGGCTGTAATGTTAAACGCGCCTCCTTTAACTTGTTGAATACCTTTCTCAAGTCAATTATGTGTTCCTGAAGCGATGCCGAGAACACTATGATATCGTCTAAGTAAATCAAACAACATTTCCCGATAAGGTCTGCTAGTACATTATCCATCACTCTCTGGAAAGTGGCTCGGGCGTTAGTAAGTCCGAAGGGCATCCTTAAAAACTCATAATGACCCCCACCTGTCGAAAAAGCTGTTTTCGCTACATCCTTAGGATCCATCTCAATCTGATGGTATCCGCTTGCCAAGTCAAGAGCCGAAAAATATTTTGCCCTTCCTATCTTGTCCAACACCTCGTTTATGTTTGGCATGGGATATTTGTCCTTTACAGTTTTCTCGTTAAGTTTTCTGTAATCCACCACTAGTCTCCATTTGCCTCCCTTCTTTGGTACCAACCAAACTGGGGCACTCCAAGGTGAGTGGCTGTTCCTGATTACGTCTTGCTCCAACAATTTTAATATTTGTCTTTGTACTTCCCCCTTTTCAAAATGTGCGTATCGAAATGGTTTTGAATAAACCGGAATTTCGTTCGTCGTCGGAATGTTATGTTTATTAACGTCTGTAAAAGTCAGACAATCTCACTCATCGTGGAATAAGAAGGGAAACTCCCTGCACACCTTCTTTAGCGCACATTTCTCTTCGGGATTCAAATGCTGAGTTTTCACCCTCTTGTAAAAATTTGTATCATTAATCATGTCGCAACTCGGTTCTTGGTCCGTAAACACATTTAGCTTGATGTACTCCTCTTCCGCAAATTCCTCCACTTCCAAGGGTACCTCTACACAGAACTTCCTTTCCTCGTTTGAGTAGTTAACTATCTCCATATAGCTGCTATGATTTTGGGCTCTATACAGTCCCTCTGGTATGAATACGTCGTTAGTAATCTGAATCGCCTGGCACCAGAATTTGCCTTTTTCTTGTGTTACTGGTATTAACATTACTGTTTTTGAGTTTCCTTCTAACAAATGTGTCCCTGTTGATTTATTAGGAAGTGTATGAAGCTGTATTATTGTTTTCGGTGTTTCCAGCTTAAGCCCCGTTACGTCCACTACCCCGGAAATCTGTGTTAAAATGTCAAGTCCTATTAGTCCATCAAAATGAGGATGAAATTTAAAAATCAAAAATGTAAGTTCGCGGACCGATTTCAACTCCTTAAACATCGGGAATTTTGCTTTTTCATATATTTTGTGTGAATTCAGTGCCGTGTTAATTGACGCCGGTTTGTTCAACTTAATTCGATGATAATTTTCTGCAAATTTGGGGTCTAGAAACGAATTCGTGGCTCCCGTATCTATAAGGAATTTCAACGGTCGGCCAAAAGGTGAATCTATCAGCATATAACGAAGCGCAACCCCTTGAATCTTCTTGTCTACGTATCCTGGATTTGGATGGATTTCAAAGGTCCGGTTAATAATTTCAAAAAAGCACAGAGGCTCCTCTGCGAATGGAATTCTTACCTTTCAGTGTTTATAAGCGGTGGTAGTTGCTTCATGTCGATTATCCCCAATAATGCCCTCTTAAGGTCTGGAATTTGATTATATAAATTTGTTATTGACAGTCCCTTGAAAGACACCTCATACAATACGTCCATTATTTTACTTTCGCTCCTCTTCTCCGACAAGTTCTTTAGCAACACCCTCTTTATGTCGTTCCAGTTTAAGGGCGTATCTTCTGCCTGTAAAATCTGTCTAGCTCTACCCTCAATTTTATTCCTGATAGCTCTCAAAAGCATTTGCCCACATGGGTTTTGATCGCTTCCCCTGATCATCATTAGTATCTCCTCGACATTTTCAATAAAATCTTTTAAAGACCCTGGGTCTCCTTAAAATGTTGGTAAAAATTTTATTGAATATCTAAAGACATGTTTTGCACTGATGCATTTGTCGGGACGACCGGGGTTGGAGAGTTCGAAAACATATTTAACGAAGGGGTTTCTGTTATCTGTAGAAGGGGCTCTGCTCATTCTTCGATTTCCTCGCAAATGTTAGGCAAATTTCTCGCCACTGCTTTCGATTTACTTCTAGTAAGTGTACTAAGCTTAAAGGTCTTTTTGGGGATTTTTGACATTAGTTCTTAATACTATGGTTTGTTATTGTTTGATTCAAAGGAAAGAAAATAAAATATTCTCTCCTGGGTTCAGTTAGTTGCTTTACTGCTATGTAATATTTATGGTTGTGTCTGCGTGGTGACTTTCGTTGTATGTTTCCCTTTTTTATACTCTGTACCGAAGGTACACAGTGTATATTGGGTTTGTGCAAATGTATGTAACAGCCAGAAGGAAGCATCTCCGACCTTATAAAGTATATATATTCTTGATCAGCATCGACAGCCGAGTCGAAATAGCCATGTCCGACTGTCCGTCTGTCTGTCAGTATAAACGAATAGATCTCAGAGATGGTAAGAGATAGAGGTTTGAGGTGTATGGAACATATATTTTCTTTACTTGCAGGCAGATCAAGTTTAGTTTTGATTTTTGCCACTACCCCTACCTCCCCCGCAAATTGAAAGAAACTTAATATCTTCCACAATTTTGGAGTTAGGTTGTTCGAACCTTCTAGACATATAGTCTACTCATCATTTCTTATCAAGCCCACATACATCGTTTTCCGATCAGATGAACAATAGTGGCGCTATATGTAAAAGAAAATTTAATGCAAGGACCACAACAACACCGCAGCCAATGGTAGTACTTACGAGAAAGAGAGAGCGAGAGGCAATGAACTAGGGTAATTCTACTCATCATTACTTATCGAGCCCCCATACATCGCTTTTCAACCAGATGAACGATAGTCGAAATAGTTGACACCCCCAGATTTTGAAAAAACCTCACACTTTAAAGTTATCAGTTACGTACAAACAGGTACAGAGTATATTACAGTCGGGCTTGACCGACTTTCTTACTTGTTTATCTTTATATATTTCTTTTTAATAATTGCGGTTGTCTGTAAAAGGAAATTTTGTATTTATTTAGTGATGTTTTCCAATTACCGAGATTAAAAAAATATAAAAAATATACAGATCATAAGAGAACAGGTTGTTCGTTCCTTGTCAATTATTTTTTTTTATATATACTCAAATGGGGGAGCTATGACGTGTATAGAAGTCCAGCTGCAGCCAGACAATTCGTTGAGCCCTGCAAGTCCTTGCCCGATTGCGAACAGTCAGCGGTTCTCCCCATGTTTTTGGGATTCGTTTTTCGATATGTTTTATTATTGAGGTGTGGTACGACCCGCGCTGAAGCCAGACAATTCCGTGCGCCCTGCAAGTCCTTGCGCAGCACCATCCTCTCCCCCTTTTGTTTCCATTTCTTGACTTGTGTTGTCGACCAAGTGTTTGGGATTCGTTTTTCGATTTTGTTTATTATTTAGGTTTACTCCTTTCGGTTTGCACTTTTGATAATACGTTTCCCCCATTTTACAACCCAGGTTCGGATCTTTGCTTAAGTATTTCATAAGCGACTATAAGTATGTTAAACAAATTTTATTCTTCATCTCCAAAGTATGCAACTCTATTTTTATTTATTATTTTTTTGTTCCAAAAGTGCCATGTGAAAAAATGCCTACGCTGTTCCCCCGCCCGATCGAAAGCGACGCGTATCAGTGACCTGTAATAACCTTCCTTGCATTGGGAAGGCGCACATCTTATGTGTCGGTGTCGTGTGCTCTTTATTTGAAAATACTTGGTATTTATTGGAAGCGAGCGACAGCACAAGATGTTTCGTGTGTCCTATGTTACCATAAAACACCCCGATTGTATTTTAAAGTACAAACGGGTCTATTTCCTTAATATCAACAGATCGTCCCTATATGTACCTGATGGCATTGGTACCCCTTTCGTTAAGGTCTGGTTGAATTAAGGGAGAAGAACGAATGTGGGCGGTTATTTTGTTGGGGGATTTGTCGGTTGGGACTCTCTGTCATCAGCTAGCAAACAGCCTGTGGGGGGGTTCTTGACTCCTCCGATCCAGCAAAACCCACAGCTACACATTTAATAAGAATCCCTTAAAGCCTTTGTACACGAGCATTACATACGCGAACTTCATAAGCAGCTAAAAATATAGAATTGAAATAAAACTTAGGGAACAGCAGACATTTACATGTATTGGAAGACTCACACCAAAGAGACTTGCTACTAGGATGTTGTTGTAACTAGTAGGCCTCTCTACCCACCCTACCTATGATTTTTCGATGGCATAATTTTATTGGAAAATCCCATAATCAATTACAACTCCATATTTACCCTACCCTCACCTTCCAGGAAAAATTTAAAACTTTAGAATTCCATTTGGATTTCTTATTTATTTACCTCAAAGTTCCTCAATGCTAAATATTTCATTTTCAAAAAGTTTCTTTAAATGTTTCATTTTAACTCGCTTTTTAAATTATAATTTCACAAAAATTAAAAAAAAAAAAAACTTCCATAATTATACTTACTAAAATTATTAAACAATATATATACAAAAAATTATTATAAAAAGTAAATGATTTAAATATAATTAATTATAAACGAGAAGGCAAAGCTAACTTCGACTGTGCCGAAGTTTAAATACATTTGAAAAAGTTTACTCCAACTGATTTAACCGGTAAAAAATATATAGAATATAGATATCAAATATTTTAAACTTTTTAATATTTAATAATAAAAATTTGATACCATAAAAAAAAACTTTTCTTAGTAAAACACATTTTCCGACCGATCCGCTTAATGGCAGCTATATGCTATAGTCATCCGATTTTGATACATTTTTTCGAACTTATGTAAAAAAATATAAAACTGATATATACCAAGATTGGAGACGCTACGATAGAAAACAAAAAAGTTTTTCTCACTAGAAGTAGTTTTTTGACCGACCGTTTATATGGCAGCTATTTGCTATAATCATCCGATTTTGATCAATTTTTTCAAAATTATGTAAACGCATATAAAACTAATATATACCAAGATTGGAGACGCTACCGATGGAAAACAAAAAAGTTTTTCTCACTAGAAGTAGTTTTTTTGACCGACCGTTTATATGGCAGCTATATGCTATAGTCATCCGATTTTGATAAATTTTTTCAAAATTATGTGAAAGCATATAAAACTAATATATACCAAGATTGAAGATGCTACGATGGAAAACAAAAAAGTTTTTCTCACTAGAAGTAGTTTTTTGTCCGACCGTTTATATGGCAGCTATATGCTATAGTCATCCGATTTTGATAAATTTTTTCCGAATTGTGTGGAAACATATAAAACTAATATATACTACGATTGGTTTTGACCGACCGCAGAGGCGTAGTATAGCCCGATTGAATTTCGAACTAAAAATATAACTCGATGGGTAGGCTGGCGATGGAAAACAAAAGTTTTTCTCACTAGTTTTTTGACCGATAAGCTCGTTTTGTAAATTTTTTCAATTATGGGAAGCTATAAAACTAATATATCAAGATTGAAGATCGATGGAAAATAAAAAGTTTAACTCACTAAGACTTATTTTCACCGATTCACGGCCGAAATATAGTCATCCGATCCGGTCGGTTCCGACATATTAGTTGCGTGCAGGTAAAAAAGAAGACTCTGTGCAAAATTTCCAGCTCGATAGCTTTAAAACGAGGGACTAGTTTGCGTGAAACAGACAGACAGACAACGGACAGACATAGACAGACGGACAGACGGACGGACGGACAAAGCGGAAATGGACGACTCGGCTCGTCCTGATACAGAATTATTATAAAAAGTAAATGATTTAAATATAATTAATTAATCAAAATTATAAACGAGAAGGCAAAGCTAACTTCGACTGTGCCGAAGTTTAAATACATTTGAAAAAGTTTACTCCAACTGATTTAACCGGTAAAAATATATAGAATATAGATATCAAATATTTTAAACTTTTTAATATTTAATAATAAAAATTTGATACCATAAAAAAAACTTTTCTTAGTAAAACACATTTTCCGACCGATCCGCTTAATGGCAGCTATATGCTATAGTCATCCGATTTTGATACATTTTTTCGAACTTATGTAAAAAAATATAAAACTGATATATACCAAGATTGGAGACGCTACGATAGAAAACAAAAAAGTTTTTCTCACTAGAAGTAGTTTTTTGACCGACCGTTTATATGGCAGCTATTTGCTATAATCATCCGATTTTGATCAATTTTTTCAAAATTATGTGAAAGCATATAAAACTAATATATACCAAGATTGGAGACGCTACGATGGAAAACAAAAAAGTTTTTCTCACTAGAAGTAGTTTTTTGACCGACCGTTTATATGGCAGCTATATGCTATAGTCATCCGATTTTGATAAATTTTTTCAAAATTATGTGAAAGCATATAAAACTAATATATACCAAGATTGAAGATGCTACGATGGAAAACAAAAAGTTTTTCTCACTAGAAGTAGTTTTTGTCCGACCGTTTATATGGCAGCTATATGCTATAGTCATCCGATTTTGATAAATTTTTTCCGAATTGTGTGGAAACATATAAAACTAATATATACTACGATTGGTGACGCTACGCTAATAAAAAAGTTTAACTCACTAAGACTTATTTTTCTACCGATCGTTCCTATGGCAGCTATAAGATATAGTCATCCGATCCGGCCGGTTCCGACATATTAGTTGCGTGCAGTAAAAAGAAGACTCTGTGCAAAATTTCAGCTCGATAGCTTTAAAACTGAGGGACTAGTTTGCGTAGAAACAGACAGACAGACAGACGGACAGACAGACAGACGGACGGACGGACAAGCGGAAATGAACTCAGCTCGTCGTCCTGATCAAGAATATATATAGTTTATGGGGTCGGAAATGAATATTTCTATGCGTTACAAACTTCTGGGCAAAATTAATATACACTTTTCAAGTGTATAAAAATCTTTGTGGCAGAAGATTTCAAAATTCAAAAAAAATTGAATTTTACTTTAAGTGGTGCATAGCATTGTATTCCGCAATTATATGACAAGCAAACCAAATGTGAGTGATCTTCCTCTTTCGAAAAAATTTACTTTACAACAAAAAAATTACAACAAACCATAGCACCGTTTGCGTGGGCGGTTTAAGAAACCAAAGATAAGAATAAGCATAAGCAATGATTAAAACGGGATCTTCTCCATAGATGACAAAGCTTTTGGCTTGAGTCGAGTTTTTTTCATTACTCTTTATCAATTATGTAATTTGACCCTTAGCCAAGTTAATACTTTTGACTCATTTGTATACAGCTGAAGGCTGATTTATTTTCAGGTGTGCACTCAGTCAAATAAATGTTAAGAAAAACTTACCCATCTGCATTTCCTCCGAAGGCCTTCGTAGTTGCGATGATTGTTTTTATATGTTGTTGTTTTCTGCTTTGGGATTAAAATTAGTTTATTTAATTGACACACACCACTATGTTTGCAATATTTAATTTCTTTGTTTGAGTTAATAATTTTGTTGTTTGCGGGTTTTGGTTTAGGACTTTTTGTTGTTGCTTGTTTTCAATTTATTTTTGCCAAATTTTAGACTTAATTTTATTTAGCTTGTTTGTCACTTATATGCCTTCATTTTCACCAGAAAAAAATATTAAAAAATTATGAAACCACAAAAAAAAATTATTATCGGATTATTAAGAAAATTTAAGAAAATTTATCCACACTAACATTAAACAAAAACTATTTCTAGATTTAATTTTGCAGGCTCTCTTTGTGCTTCTCTTCGCACTGCCCTGATGCATGTATGTGTGGTTAGATTCGCTTTTATATATTTATGTACGCATGCTTGGGGTGATGTACCGATGATGTACACTGTATGAAAATAATAATTTTCCACACTCTGATGATGTATATGGCCAAATATGCAATATGCAGCCAATATACATCCACTAAACACGTTTGCCATGCACTTTTTGATGAAGTTACAGTTGATGTCTTTGAGGATGTTGGTGTGTTTGGGGTTTAAACATTTATGTTTTACTGAACTTATGCACTCGATGAATTGTTTTTTTGTTTGTTTTTGATTTAGCACTTTTTACAGCTTGGTTTTTTCTAGACTTTTTGGACACTTCGTAGGGTTTTCGCCGTTTAGCTCGGGACCATTTATAAATCAAAACTGAAGCTGCCATTGGAGCTTAAGCTCTCGCCTCCCTCGCTTTAATGCGAGGCAGAACTGAGATCAGAGCTTTTAGAGAGAAAAGAAAAGAATAATTAAAGGCAGTTAGCCAATGCCAATTTTGGTGATTTCTTTGTCTTTATTTACCTGGGCCGCAATTGTGCCTTTTAACACCTTAATAGATTCTCCTTTGCAGATTGTTAATGGTTAGCGATGACTTTCGCTAATGAATAAAAATTCATAAAAATATGTTGCTAACGTTTTTGTTTAACACACTAACTGCAACTTTGCTGCGTTAAGCAATGAATTTAATTTTACGAGTAAGCGATTCCTGAGGGAAATAAAGCCGGATGGCTATGAAAACTCTTATTTTTCTGAACCCAAATTTAGGTTAGATAACCTTAATTTTGCCGGACGATCACTTTAATGCAGACTTTGACTTTGAAGAGTTAAACAGGAAAGACCGATGGGGGAAGTTAGTCGTCAAACGAAACCTCAGTGAGCCAACATTTTTAGCATGACGACTGTCATTGTGACAGTCAAACTCTCTCATTTGACAAAGCTTACGTTCTTTCAACCGCCAAGCCGTTAGAAATTTAAATTGGTTTTAAAATCAGTATTTTATTGTGCAAATCTTCACCAAAAATCCAAGTTCATCATAATTAATTTTTATTCCAACAGAACTGTTCACTACACATGTTGTTGTTCGCGTCCAACTTATCGTTCAAACCATGTTTGGTTGTCTTTATTCGATTTCTTTGTTTGACTTTACTGTTTAATTTTTAGTTTTATATATTTGTATTTGCACATGCCTTTGGCATTAATTCCCTTCAGTTTATTTTGGCTCCTTGCCGCTCAGTTCACTGCTTGTAGTTTCATTAAATTAATGTTATTTTGCATAGCACCCACAAGGGAAGAAGAACAAAACATCAAATATTATAGAACATTTTCCAGGCTCTTTGTCGCTGGTCCTTGGTTTTTATGTGTTATATTGTGCATCACATTTATGACTCCTCTTATTTACTTAAAATTCCACATCTTTTGTGTAGATCGAATTTGTTTTTTTTTTTTATATATTTTTTTATCTTTACTTACAGGCTCATTAATGCGAAAAATGCCCACATTTTCTTCAGGTTCTCTCCAAGTTCTCTAGTTTGCTAGCTTGGAGTGGTCCGGCTGCGCCAGTTACCAGTCTTGTCCGAGAGGTAACAGAAAGGTGGACTATGTTCCACTGGCTGGGATTTCTTCGGTGGTGTTGGCGGCTGATTGTTGGTTTGGATTGGCACTGTGTCTACTCTTAACACTTTCTGGGCAAAGATCTTGTTGGAAAATAAGACATGACACAAGTTGGTGATTTCGAGTTAAGAAGTGGACTGATTTATTCTGGACGCAGCCAGCTCAGACTTAGCCTAGGTTTACAGTTTCAAAATGTTGCTAAACATAAAATGTGTCCGGTCCACATGAGTCCATCCACACATGTTGGCAGAGTCCAATGCGTCGTCAAGTAGACGTTGGCATACATGCCGAATTGGCTGTGTCATATCCTCCGATGTTTCCGCTTATCTTGCAATACGATGCCCTGGTGTGGGTGTATTTGTTGTTGTTCAGAGCGCTGTTTTGGTGTTGTTTACAAGTGGTCGCTACATTGTTATATCCAAACGATCACTTGACGTTGCATTTTGGGTGTTCTGCAGAGTCGCCACTAGAACCTCCATCTAGGGCGTTTTGGTGGCGGCATAGGGGCGTCGTAAAGGGGATCCGATATGGTAACTCGCGCGCTGTCCCTGCTCGGGCGCCAGTTAATTTCCGATGTCGCGGAAATAACAAAAAAATACAAAAATAAAAGTTTTGTTTTGGCTGAGAGAACAACCGATTTTATTCAAGTGATATTTTTGACTAATTTAAAGTACCCTAAGCTTGCCCTTAAAAACTGTGGCTGGAGTTGGCTGCTGTGGCGACGGCTGCGGCGATGACGTCGACGTTGGCTGGATCGGCGGCGGCTACGTTGGAGCTGGTGTAGAATTGCAGCGGCTAATTCGAAGAATTAGTTGCAGCTGCATTGGCCTGAGCTGGCCAGGAAATGTCGCAAACGCTAGGTCAGCAATTTTGGCTGCGCGTGTGCTGATATGAATTTATGTTGAAATCAAATTAATTTTGGAGTGTTGGCCGATGTTGAACTTTAGGCCGATGTTGAACTTTAGGCCAATGATAAACTCTTGTAGTGCTACGTGTTATTAGCTTTCATGAGTGCATTAGAATTCGATAGGACTGAAGGAATGTCGTTGATGAACAGGTTAAATAATAATGGCCCGAGATGGCTTCTTTGCGGAACCCCGGAAGTAACATGTACGATTTCAGACACCGCAGATTTGAATCGCACTCTCTGAGACCGATTGACCAGATATGATCTGACCCAACCAAGAAAATTGCTTGGGAGACCTACTAAACACAATTTATGAAGGAGTAAATAGTGCTGGGTTTGGCTAGTAATAGGTTCAAAGAGTTTAGGTGTTGCAGAAAGATTACAGATTCCTCTGTAATTCGCTATATTAGACCTGGACGGACCTTTTAATGAATAGGAATGATATATGATTCCTTCCATAATTGGGGGAAAACACCAACATCAAGGGATAAGTTAAACAGCTTTAGGAGGGGAGCGCAGAGAAAATTGGCACAATATTTGAGCACAACGCTGGGGACATTGTCAGGATCCGGTGAATACGACTGTTTTAGTGATTTTAAATTCGAAAGAAGACAATTGTGATCAATGATCGGAGAATACATGCAGTTAGACCGAGAAATAAGGTGAGGATATGTTCGATATTCATCAACGTTACAATCGGGTGGTGCGTAGCAAAATTGAAAAAAAGAGGCAAATAGATTTGCTATATCGCAATCATGTTTAGCAATGGTATCATTAAAACAGAGTGAAGGCGGGAACTGAGATGAATTACGCTTAGAGCGGACGAAATCGTAAAATTTTTTGGGCTCAGTTTGAAAGTCCTGACTGCACCTTACGAGGTAACTGTTGTAACAGTCTATGTTATGCTGTGCAAATTCAGAGCGCGCATCAGCGTATTTAGCAAAGTCAGACTGAGAACCAATGCGCTTATACTTTTTGAACATTCTGGAATTTTTATACCCGTTACTCGTAGAGTAAAAAGGGTATACTAAGTTCGTTCAAATGTATGTAACAGGCAGAAGGAAGCATCTCCGACCCCATAAAGTATATATATTCTTGATCAGCATCAATAGCCGAGTCGATATAGACATGTCCGTCTGTCCGTCTGTCTGTCTGTCCGTCTGTATGAACACCTAGATCTCAGGAACTATAAGAGCTAGAGCTACCATTTTTTCAGTGTAGACTTGTATCTTCTGCACGCAGATCAAGTTTGTTTCAAATTTTTGCCCCGCCCCCTCCCGCCCCCGCAATATGAAAAAACCTCATATCTCCCACAATTTTGAAAATAGATTGTTCGAACCTTCTAGACATATGTTTTAATCATCATTACCTATCGATCCGCCATACATCATTTCGATCAGATGAACGATAGAAAAGTTCCCGCCCCCGCAATTTGAAAAATTTCTCATATCTTCCACAATTTGGGCAACCTTACCCTGAGTAACGGGTATATCGAAGTCGAGCAGGGCCGACTTCAACTTACGCTCTCGTTATTTTTGAGGTTTGTCAAATGACGAGTGAACCATAAAGGAGAGCGAGAAGAAGTTGGAGGATTTACGCGAGGAACACAGTCATTGAGAATGTACAAAAAAGCGTTATAGAAAGCGAGCGTCGCACATTCCACATCCTGGTAACGGTCAAAGAAAGACCAGTCATAACGAGAGAGTGAAAGGTTTAGTGTGGAGATTCAGTTTTTCGAAAATTGAAAGCCAAGTTCGAAGGAGCCGACAGTAAAGCGGTAGCGGGCTTAGGCACTTCCATATCAATTATAAGAGTAGGATGATAAGTGTCTTCCGGTTCAGATAATGGAGTGGATCTTGTGACTGTTGAGCAAGACGGATCAGATGTAAAAACAAGATCAAGCGACTTGTTTTTACAATTTAGAATAGAGTTAATCTGATCAAGCGATAAATCTGGCATTCAGTCGACAAAATCGTTATTTTCCATAGAGTACAAAATGGCAGGATCGTCCAATATGGTCCAGGTTATATTAGGAAGATTGAAGTCCCCAAGCACCAGAAACGATCGCGATCTGTCAAAAGGGATGCCACATGCTGAATATTTGAGGCATGGAGCAAATAAGTAGAAGGTTCCGAAGATGGAGGAATGTAAGAACAGGTTATATAAGCTTTATAGGTATGTAGGGAGACCTTAACAGATATGAATTCGATTTCACTGGCAGCATTACAATCGATTATTACGGAGGGCCAATCCGACTTCACAGCAATTAATTCACCACCTCCGCGACGCACAGTGGCTCGTTTCGCCGATTTAGCGTTGCAAAAATCATAACTTTTGAACGGAAAGAGATATTTGTAAAATTTCAAAAGGACGATTAAAGAGAATTGATGTAGATTTAAAATGAGCTAAAGCATGTCTTTGTAGGTCAGGATCGGCTGCTAAAGTTCTTATTTGAATACACTGAAAAGATTTCATGAAATAGGCAAATCATTTTTTTTTTATTTACGATTTATTTAAAATAGTGCTTTAAAACTAACTAAATTTAATAAAAATATTATTTGAAATTACAAAAAAAAAATTTATTTTCATTAAAAATTATTTCTAACATTGAAATTGTTAATTTTCTCTAAAAATGGTGTCAGTATAGGTATTCATATTATTAGTACTTAATAGATCTAATATTTCTGGTGAATATTCTTCGGTTAATTCGTCGAGTGTTCTAATGTGTCTGAGAGATGAGATACGGGGATCAGAGGAGGCCGACAACATGTTGAAAGGTTCATGTTTTTTTGATTTCGTGATATTTTGCACGTGTTTGCATAAATATACCTTTTGTATATATTTATATTTAGATTCTTGGGTTTCTTCTGACAACTCTCCCATCGATAAAGGTTGTCGTTGTATTATCTGCTATAGTTTTTTTTCGGATATTTTCTACATAACAGATTTCTTGTCTCCTTAGCATATTTTCCATATCTGCATGCATCAACATTTTCACCACAGCTTAAGACATTGAGAATGATCTTAAACCTTTTGATGACATCCAGATGAATTCCTGTTATCTCAGCAGTTGCCTCATCGTTGTTAAAGAATCTCCGGGATGTGTTTCCATCATTTGTGTTTCCATAGCCCTGCTTGGGGCAGTCGACTTTGAGCCCGAGCTCCGCCAAGTACTTTTGTTGTATACCCCGTTTTCTCAAACTTTCCCTTGTTTTTATGTTGGCACTGTCATCAGAGTCGTCTCCTAGTCGTGGAAGAGTATATGCCAATTTAAGCATGAACTCCATACATCTAATCCTCGCATGCAATGGAGAAATAATTATGCTCGTCCGTTTCCGATGTCTCGAACTCCTGAAAGTCCTTTTGCTTCCTCTTGCAGATAGAACATGTCAATGTTGATTTGGAATTTGTGATGTCGTTCAAGACTTTTCCATCAATCATAGTCAAAAAGCATTGAAATACTATCAGGACGAATTTCCCTCCTGTAGTTTCCACTGGGATTGGCCTCAGAGCAGATATTTCCTCCTTAATACTGTTAACAGTACTTGTAGTTAATGCGGACGTTTCCTTTTCATATTTGAACATAATTGGTCGACAGAAATGTACTGATGAGGGCCGAGGATTTTTCCAGTAATCCACTTCTCCATTTTTCAGCCGCAGTGGGACAAGTGAGGCCATAAACATGTTCCCATCACTCACTGGGCCTCCATCGGAACTTATTATTTGCTTGTAAGCACTCTGTTGTAAGGGCGCTTGTAGTTAGTATGTAGATACTTAATGCAAAGAAATAACAGAGGTATGTTAGATACACACACACATCAATGTAAAGTAACGCGCTCTGAGCGGCATTAGGCTTACAGCGGAGAGAACTTTTATATGTGTGTAAAGCACCAGTATGCAT
Organism: Lordiphosa mommai; assembly: GCA_018904225.1. Lineage (NCBI taxonomy): Eukaryota > Metazoa > Arthropoda > Insecta > Diptera > Drosophilidae > Lordiphosa > Lordiphosa mommai. Next base: position 227,178 of record JAEIFT010000002.1, on the reverse strand, counting down.
GGCATTAAAGACGTCCGTATGAGTGAGCGATCAGGATGCGTGTGTGGGAGCACGTTCGGATGCTGATTGGGGGTGGGATGCAATTACCGTTGTTGCCAAGGCAATGCGCCCACAAGGGGGAAAAGGAAAGTCAGATTGTAGGACAGACAGGTTTCCCCGCTACTTAGAATGGCGAAATGGAGGAATTTGGTGCGCTGGCGTCACCGAGGTTTCTTTGACCGAGGAGTTGGCCTCGAAAATCAATCACCAAAAGTTCCGACTAGTATACAGACTTGTTTGTGCTGCAAATTCTTCGGCAAATCAAAATTATATTTTTTTGTGAAAAAAAAAACAAACAAAATACAGATAAACTCAAAGTATTGCTAAATTTGGGCAATTTAAAGTTTTTGTCACTGTGTGGTGCGGCTCAAACAGCCATCAAGTTTTGTGCAGACGCCAGATCCAGCAAGGTAAGTTTAATCAAAAGGTCATATTTGATCACTTGCTGGATGGAAAAAAAAGAAAGAATTGCAAGGCTCATGGGGTAATTTTCCTTTGCTTTGCAGGAGGATTTGGCGTCAATTGACGATTCGTTTTTTTTTGCGGCCAAAGTTGAAGTTCAAGGGGCTAAGCGCATTCGAGCAAGAAGCAGAAAAAATCAGCAACAAATCATCGGCTTAAACCTGCCAGAGGAAACTAGGCTCAGTTAAAGAGCAAACCCTCTCTCTTGCCGAACAATTTTATTTCCCTTGCCACAATGCCCAAAGCTTGAGAAGTGTCGAAAAGAAATAACTCATTTAGTCAGTTATTTTTGATGAGTCTGCAGTGTCAGTCGAGCGCGGATTAAACGACGCGGCAACTTGTGAAAAGAAAAAAAGAAATGTTCTAAGTTCCCGAAAAAAAAGTTAATTGTCATTTAAATAATTTGTCCAAATTGAGTAATTGAATTTTCTTATTTGTGTGTGTGCGTGTAAGACTCTGCCTGTTGGAGCTAAGTGGCCTGTAAAAAGGCAAAACAAACAGCAAATCAAAGAGTTGCTCAGCAGTGCAGCCAGAGCTTACGTATCATTTCGTATTTTTTTTTGTTTGAGTGTCATGAAAACAAGCGGCATTGAGGCAATATATATGTGTTAACCTTTAGTTCAACAGGTATCTACGTTGGAAGCGCTTTCACCGTCGGAGAAATTCATGTAAGTTTGAACACCCCCTTTGATAATGTCCATTTAGGACTTACATATATTTTGCCAACGCTCATAAAGCACAAAAAAAATGACTACATAAATGCTATAAAACAAACATCAAAAACAAATTTGGCATAGAAATCAGACAAAACCAAGAAAAGCAACTGTTGTCTTGTCTAGACTCGAGGAATCCACTCCCGCGCCTTAGCCTGCAGACAAGAGCGTAGTGCTAATGCGTCTGTGCGCCTGCGCTTAACAGCTGTGCGGCTGCATTGGTTTGCCTTTTGTTATTACATTCGTTTGGGTTCAGGCACTTGAGCAAAATTACACCCATACTCTTGCACGTACCATATGATAGGTTTTGTATGTTGATCGATGCTGTAATTGTTTACTTTAAATTTTGATTGTCGCTCTTAAAGACTAAATATAAGCAATAAATTTATATCTCTTTTTTTTTTTTTATTTATGCTCGATCAACACTTAAATTTGTCAGCTTTTATAATTAGTAAATAAAATTTATAATGTATTTTAACTAATTTGTTTTTGTTGAACTTGTGCTGACTAAACCCCTGTGAAAGATGTGTAAGGGATCATTCACAGATTTTCTCAGGGAACGAATGGTCGAAGGTAGGGTGGGCTAAAACAACCACGACAACATCAGTGGCTGTCACCATGATTTTTTTTAACGTAGGTTTGGTATGTTTGTGTTTGACTATTTGTTTTCTTTCGGTTAGTTTTTTTGTCGCACGCACGCTCACTTTAATATAGAAGAGTAATATAGCTAGGGCATTGCTTTTAAGGCGGCAAAGATTTCCACCCCCAAGCCGACGAGACATAGCCGGATTCTAAAGCGTGCCTGTTGTCTTAAAAGCCCATGAAAACCAGCCCGTGCGTAATTCGTTACAGTTATAATTCTATTATTTCTTCTTACTTGGCGCCCAACTAAGTGGCCTTATTTTGGTTGCAAAGCTTATGCTTCACACTAGAATGAGACTCACAGATAAATATTATCAAACAATTTCTATGTTTCCTTCTGTTCTTCTTTCATTTCCTCAACCCAGTTCGCAATTAGTAGATTGATTGGACTGCAGTATGAATAATTTGCGAATTGTCATCTGACCACAACCTACAGTTGAGAACATGGATTGTCTGGCCTGTTAAATTGATCAGCGTTCAAACATTTGGATTGCAAATAAAACAAACTCAGTTTTTACTATTTGTCCATGGGTGATGCTTCTCATTTACATAGGTTCTTTAAGAAAATTAGCTTTTGACATTAATTGTTGTTGGATTTCAGGGAATAGTTTACGAACTGCCTATAACCACTGCTAAAAAAAAAAAAAAAAAAAAAAAAAAAAAGGGCAAAACTTCTGATGGTAGGCAAACAATGATAAAAGTTGGAAATTCACATCAAACGGTTTTCGAACTTCTGATTGACCACAACATATCTTGCTAGCTTGACAACTCGTGTCCTGGCAACGCAAAGGATGGATTGTTGTTGCATCGGTTGATGTTACAAAACATTAAGGCGCAAAGCAGAATGCTGAGAGTTCTTTCTTTATTCTTTTCTAACATACACAATTAAAAATTAAAATATTCGTGGAGATTCTTTCGCAGGGAGCAAAGTCATGCATTGAGTTCAACATATTATGCTATTTTTGGCCTTATTTGGCTATCAAGATTTTTTTTGTTTAATTATCGTTCAATCATATTTTTATTTCTTTATCAAAATTTATTTCCTTTTAGAAATTAGACAATTGTAGTTTTAGATTTCAATATTACTTTAAGTGGATTAAAAAAAAAAAAAAAAAACAATTTTTGGCATCATGGGGATTGATCATTCAGACGAGGATAGTGGCAAGATCATATGCACAATTTGCAAATTTGAAGTTAGAGTCACAAACACCAAATACACAACTTCTTGTGGGCATGAATTTCACACATTGTGTATCAAACCGCATTTCATGGAAAAAACCACGTGTCCATCCTGTAAAGTCAAGTGTATCGCCAACACGATTTCCTCATCGGGGGCTGCAGATGCTAGCACGCGAGCGCAAAGTCGAAACGGTCAGGGAAATGAGTCAATCTTAGGTGGGGTTGGAAGCGAGGAGCGGCCAGGCACATCAAAACAAGCTCAGCCAAATCATACCAACAATATTACTGCAGAACTCTTGCAAACCATGCAAAACAATCTACTAGCAGCTCTGACGGATCAGATGAACCGATTAATTGAGACCAATGTTCAAGTTTGCCTCTAGCGTATGAATTTGAATGGCAATGGTCAGGCAGAATCTCGCGATAGGCCAGGTGTACAGGAGAACGTAGAGGAATTGGTAAACCTCGCAAGAGCGAATCCGCAATCGGGTTCGAACAGGTCATCTGTGGACAGAAATGAAGGTAGCACCACATCAGACTTGCTTCAAAGACCTGACAAAGTGGGTCACATAATGAGCAGTTGGAAAATAAAGTTTTCAGGCACTGGATTATCAGTAGTTAATTTCATTTATCGCGTGGAAGCTTTGACCCACCAAACGCTAGAAAGCAATTTTGAAGTGATGTGCCGGAATGCCAGCGCATTATTCGAGGGAAAGGCCAATGAATTTTTTTGGCGACACCACAAAACTGTCCGACATATCAAGTGGGGTCCTTTGTGCGCTGCCTTAAAAAAACAATTTAGGGATGAGAGAGACGATGGCGACATTGAAGAACTCATCAGGCAGCGAAAGCAAGATGTTCATGAATCGTTTGATAGTTTTTACGATGGGATCAGCGTTTTGCTAGACAAAATGGACTCTCCCATCGCAAACAACAAGCTTGTGCGCATATTAAAGAATAATTTACGTCCTGAAATACGCCATGAGATTCTAAACGTGGACATTTCATCAGTTTCACAACTGCGTGAAGTATGCAGAAAGAGGGAATCGTTCCTGGAGGATGTCAAACGAACTCATGGCTATGCTAAGAAAGTTCCTTTTAAGCGAGATGTTGCAGAAATAGAACAGGATAACTAAGGCAAGGAGGAGGAGGACTTAGAAAGTGAAGATGAATGTGACGTAGAGGCACTCGCATTGACCTGCTGGAATTGCCACAGGGAAGGCCACAGGTATCAAGATTGCTTGGCTGATCGCAGAGTATTCTGTTATGGGTGTGGGATACCCAACACTTATAAGCCTAGCTGTGCCAAATGTGCAGCAAAAAACGCCAGGGGGAGCACGCTGAAGCCACCACGCAAACCGAAGGCCCCGCGTGCTCATCAAGATCCCCCGATCGCCTAGGCCTTGTTCAGAATAATGGCGAAAATAACTCAGACTTAACTAATCATAACCCGGAAATGTCACATAGCAAAGAGAACTTTTTACACAGTCGTTTAGAACAATTGGCAAAATGTGAGAATAATACAATTTTGCACAAGCCAAGTGGGCAGAGGCGTAAGTCTCGCAGTGCAAACCGCCTTAGAGCATTTTGGAAGGAAAGGAAAAAGATACGAGGGCATGTTAGAGATATATATGCTTTAGATAGCATCAAGCAGGATCCACGTCCTTTTGTTGCTGTTCATCTGCTCGATCGGCTGGTGTATGGACTTCTTGACTCAGGGGCAGCAGTAAGTTGCATTGGGGGAAACTTGGCCAAAGAATTTTTACAGGAAGGAAGAAATTACAAGAAAATATCAGCAAAAATCAGTACGGCTGATGGAAAAAATCAAGAGTTGGTCGGCAAAGTGCAAGTTAAAGCAACTTATGCTCAAAGGACTGAGGACATAAACATATATGTAGTACCATCACTTAAACTAGATTTGTACTTAGGGATAGATTTTTGGAAAAAATTCGATCTTTTGCCCGTATTGGCCAACGTGTCAGAACTGGATCTCAAATCTATAGAGCACGATCTAACAAACGCTCAAAAAATGAGACTCGGAAATGTGGTCAACTTGTTCCCATCATTTGCGCATCAAGGATTGGGAAAAACAAATTTAATAACGCACACCATAGACGTAGGCAAGGCAAAAGCTATTAAGCAAAGGCATTATCCGGTATCTCCGGCAATGGAGAAGTTGATATACGCCGAAATAGATCGCATGTTAGAGCTAGGCGTAATCGAAGAGTCCGAAAGTGCTTGGTCGTCGCCTGTTGTGATCGTCCAAAAGCCTGGAAAATTCAGATTGTGTTTAGACAGCAGAAAAGTTAATGAGTCAACCGAAAAGGATGCCTATCCACTCCCACAAATAAGCGGCATACTCAGCAGAATGCCAAAGGCCGAATTTATTACAAGCCTTGACCTAAAGGATGCCTACTGGCAAGTGCCTTTAGAGATGTCGTCTAGGGACAAAACAGCATTTACGGTTCCAGGCAGGCCTCTTTACCACTTTAAAGTGATGCCCTTTGGGCTCTGCAATGCTACACAAACCATGTCCAGATTAATGGATAAAGTAATTCCTCCTCAGCTACGCAATGAAGTATTTGTTTACTTAGACGATCTGCTCATCGTATCAAGCGATTTTGAACGTCACTTGGAGGTACTCAGGGAGGTAGCGTTAGAAATCAAGAGAGCAGGGTTAACCATAAATATAGAAAAAAGCAAATTTTGTTCGAGAAGGGTAAATATCTTGGGCACATAGTAGGAGATGGCGGAATTCGAATGGACCCTGAAAAGATATCTGCTATTACTGACTTTCCGATGCCTAGAACACTTAAAGCGTTAAGGAGCTTTTTGGGACTGTGTGGTTGGTATCGAAAATTCATATCCAATTTTGCATCCATCACATCTCCGTTAACTGATCTTCTTACGCCCAAGCAGAAGTTTGCGTTTACACCAGCAGCGCATAAAGCATTTCAAGAGCTGAAAACGAAGTTGAGTGAAGCTCCTGTCCTAAAAAGTGCAGATTTTACGAAGCCATTTTTCATACATTGTGATGCCAGCAAGACAGGCGTTGGCGGGGTATTGGTGCAGCTTTCGGAGGAAGGGGATGAATGTCCAATCGCATTTGTATCTAAAAAACTTAATAGGGCTCAGCAAAATTATTCCGTTACAGAACAAGAATGCTTGGCAGCTATAGTTTGCCTTAAAAATTTTAGAGCTTATGTGGAGGGGCATGACTTTACTATCATCACAGATCATGCTTCGCTTAAGTGGCTTATGTCCCAATCGGATCTAAGTTCCCGATTAGCGAGATGGGCGTTAAAATTGCAAGGTTATTCCTTCAAGATAGAGCATCGGAGAGGAAAGCTTAATGTAGTGCCAGACGTTCTTTCAATAGTGCATGAAGAGGAAGTAGCTGCTATAGATTTTCGAGATGGGCTCATAGTCGACATGAAATCTGAGCACTTTAAGTCCGCCGAGTATATTGATTTGGTAGAGCGAATTAAAGCCATGGGCAATAAACTCCCTGATCTGAAAATCAGTGATGGGTTGGTCTATAGGCGTGCTGAACATGCGGTTGGGGAACCCGTCCATGACAGCTACACGTGGAAGCTGTGGCTCCCAAAACAACTCATTGGAGATGTGTTGAAAATGGCTCACGACAGTCCCTTGGCATCTCATGGAGGAATCCACAAAACAATTGAGCGACTGCGGCGCTACTATTTTTGGCCAGGATTAGCAACTGATGTTAAGAACTTCGTAAATGCTTGCGAAACATGCAAGTCATCTAAAGCACCTAATCAGGCGTTGAGACCACCATTGGGCAAGGCTCCAGAGTCGCAAAGGTTTTTCCAACGATTGTTCATTGACTTCCTTGGTCCTTATCCGCGTTCGAGTAGTGGGAACACAGGGATTTTCATAGTTTTGGATCATATGACCAAATATGTATTCTTGCATGCTGTTAAGAAAATCACGTCTGATGTGGTTGTAAAGTATTTGGAGAAGGATTTGTTTCATACTTTCGGGGTGCCAGAAACCATAGTATCCGACAACGGCTCACAATTCCGCTCAGAAGTATTTCGTAAGCTACTGAGTCGTTATGAAATTTTGCATACCTTTACAGCTGTGCATTCTCCGCAAGGAAACGCATCAGAGCGTGTTAACCGATCCGTTGTATCAGCAATTCGGGCTTAAGTCGATCCAAACCAAAAGAATTGGGACGCATTTCTCACACACATATGCTGTGCTTTAAGATCTGCAATTCATTCTAGCATTGGTACCAGTCCTTATTATATGGTATTTGGTCAACAAATGATTACTACAGGTTCCACCTACTCCTTGTTGAGGAAATTAAGCTTGTTAGAAGATCGTGCCATAAACATTGAGCGAAAGGATTCGTTAGATGTAGTGCGAGCTAAGGCGTGCGAAATTATGCAAAAGCAACACGGAAAAAACGAAAAGCAGTATAACTTAAGAACCCGAGAAGTTCATTACCATGAAGGACAGGAAGTCTTCAGGCGAAATTTTAAGCAGAGCAATTTTGCTGCAGGATATAATGCTAAATTTGGACCTAGTTTTGTCAAAGCAAGGGTACGGAAAAAGCTGGGTAGTGCATATTATGAATTGGAAGACCTTCAGGGACATTATCTGGGAAAGTATCATGCGAAGGATATAAGACAATGATACATCACTACAAGCGGGATCAGCCTTGGTTCTCGGTGCTGCAGAGCCCCAGTCTGATTTTAGCAGGGGGGATTTGTAAGGGCGCTTGTAGTTAGTATGTAGATACTTTATGCAAAGAAATAACAGAGGTATGTTAGATACACACACACATCAATGTAAAGTAACGCGCTCTGAGCGGCATTAGGCTTACAGCGGAGAGAACTTTTATATGTGTGTAAAGCACCAGTATGCATGGCATTAAAGACGTCCGTATGAGTGAGCGATCAGGATGCGTGTGTGGGAGCACGTTCGGATGCTGATTGGGGGTGGGATGCAATTACCGTTGTTGCCAAGGCAATGCGCCCACAAGGGGGAAAAGGAAAGTCAGATTGTAGGACAGACAGGTTTCCCCGCTACTTAGAATGGCGAAATGGAGGAATTTGGTGCGCTGGCGTCACCGAGGTTTCTTTGACCGAGGAGTTGGCCTCGAAAATCAATCACCAAAAGTTCCGACTAGTATACAGACTTGTTTGTGCTGCAAATTCTTCGGCAAATCAAAATTATATTTTTTTGTGAAAAAAAACAAACAAAATACTGATAAACTCAAAGTATTGCTAAATTTGGGCAATTTAAAGTTTTTGTCACTGTGTGGTGCGGCTCAAACAGCCATCAAGTTTTGTGCAGACCCCAGATCCAGCAAGGTAAGTTTAATCAAAAGGTCATATTTGATCACTTGCTGGATGGAAAAAAAAAGAAAAAATTGCAAGGCTCATGGGGTAAATTTCCTTTGCTTTGCAGGAGGATTTGGCGTCAATTGACGATTTGTTTTTTTTTGCGGCCAAAGTTGAAGTACAAGGGGCTAAGCGCATTCGAGCAAGAAGCAGAAAAAAATCAGCAACAAATCATCGGCTTAAACCTGCCAGAGGAAACTAGGCTCAGTTAAAGAGCAAACCCTCTCTCTTGCCGAACAATTTTATTTCCCTTGCCACAATGCCCAAAGCTTGAGAAGTGTCGAAAAGAAATAACTCATTTAGTCAGTTATTTTTGATGAGTCTGCAGTGTCAGTCGAGCGCGGATTAAACGACGCGGCAACTTGTGAAAAGAAAAAAAGAAATGTTCTAAGTTCCCGAAAAAAAAGTTAATTGTCATTTAAATAATTTGTTCAAATTGAGTAATTGAATTTTCTTATTTATGTGTGTGCGTGTAAGACTCTGCCTGTTGGAGCTAAGTGGCCTGTAAAAAGGCAAAACAAACAGCAAATCAAAGAGTTGCTCAGCAGTGCAGCCAGAGCTTACGTATCATTTCGTATTTTTTTTTGTTTGAGTGTCATGAAAACAAGCGGCATTGAGGCAATATATATGTGTTAACCTTTAGTTCAACAGGTATCTACGTTGGAAGCGCTTTCACCGTCGGAGAAATTCATGTAAGTTTGAACACCCCCTTTGATAATGTCCATTTAGGACTTACATATATTTTGCCAACGCTCATAAAGCACAAAAAAAATGACTACATAAATGCTATAAAACAAACATCAAAAACAAATTTGGCATAGAAATCAGACAAAACCAAGAAAAGCAACTGTTGTCTTGTTTAGACTCGAGGAATCCCCTCCCGCGCCTTAGCCTGCAGACAAGAGCGTAGTGCTAATGCGTCTGTGCGACTGCGCTTAACAGCTGTGCGGCTGCATTGGTTTGCCTTTTGTTATTACATTCGTTTGGGTTCAGGCACTTGAGCAAAATTACACCCATACTCTTGCGCGTACCATATGATAGGTTTTGTATGTTGATCGATGCTGTAATTGTTTACTTTAAATTTTGATTGTCGCTCTTAAAGACTAAATATAAGCAATAAATTTATATCTCTTTTTTTTTTTTTTATTTATGCTCGATCAACACTTAAATTTGTCAGCTTTTATAATTAGTAAATAAAATTTATAATGTATTTTAACTAATTTGATTTTGTTGAACTTGTGCTGACTAAACCCCTGTGAAAGATGTGTAAGGGATCATTCACAGATTTTCTCAGGGAACGAATGGTCGAAGGTAGGGTGGGCTAAAACAACCACGACAACATCAGTGGCTGTCACCATGATTTTTTTTAACGTAGGTTTGGTATGTTTGTGTTTGACTATTTGTTTTCTTCCGGTTAGTTTTTTTGTCGCATGCACGCTCACTTTAATATAGAAGAGTAATATAGCTAGGGCATTGCTTTTAAGGCGGCAAAGATTTCCACCCCCAAGCCGACGAGACATAGCCGGATTCTAAAGCGTGCCTGTTGTCTTAAAAGCCCATGAAAACCAGCCCGTGCGTAATTCGTTACACTGTCCCGATGATCCATCGCAGCCCCATTTGCAGAATAGGGTCAGGTTTTCTGGCAATGCTCCCAAAACCGTTTCGGGTAGGCTTTTCACAATGCGTTTCGCTGTGTGGTTCCTTAAATCCTGAAGTTTTATCTGTGCCGACACTTCAGTGACTTCTACAGGATCCGGAACTGCCTCTTTTTTTGCAACAGTTAAGTCTGCGAATTTGGGAAGAACATCCACTTTGTGCTTCTTTAATGAGTTCCTCATTATGTTGTACTTCTGCTTGGACAATCCCAAGTCCAAAAACAGGGCCAAGGCTTCTTCTCCAGTGTACTTGGTGGGCTGCACATTTGGCGGTGTAATGATGTTGTCCTTAATGCGCTTAAGACGCACAGGACTAGCAATTCCAACAGCCTTTGTTACAATCGATTTGTTCCTCTCCTGATCTTTCGAGTATTTCACCGACAATGCCTCCGATAGATGGTCGGTGCTGATTTCCATTGTGGCACCCTGAAGTTTCCTTTTTCTGGTGAATGTTGAGCACTCATCGACACATTTTGTTGGCCTGCCTCGTTGTTTCCCTGAAGAAGTGCTGGCTGCATCGTCAATATCTTCGAAATAAGTAAATCCATCTAGCCAATTCGAGTTTTTTGTTATAAAATTTTTCTCGCTCCGACTTGATGACGTCCATTTGGATTTTAACTTGTAGAATACGTTTTTAATTTTGCTGGGTAGCTCATTCTTTGAATTTTCGTTTGCCAAATTCAGTTCGGTTATTACAACTGACTCGAAAGCATTTTGCGATTTCGCGGTTTTAAATAACTCGAATAATTTGCGGTTGTCCATTTTCGATAATAAAAAATTTACAATATATGAGTACTTTTTCGCTTCACTCTTCAAATCTGAATAATCTGCCTTGACTGTCATAAGCCCTTTATAAGCATGTACACAAGAAACACAGGCAGCAACATATAAAAGGGGTTACGCCTTATTAGGTAAAAATACAAATCTCAAAAAAGGGAAAATGACCAACATTCTACACTAAGAATTACCTGTTTGCAAAGCTAGGTACAAAATATACCCACTTGTTAGTGCCAAATCGCAGAAACCACAAAAGTCAAGTGTCAACTACCTGCATTAACGTTTTTGTTCTTCTTCTTTCCACGTCATCTTTACCTGAATGTTACTTGGCGTATATCATTGCTGCGACTAGTTATGAGAGGATATGCAGCTGCAACTTTTACAATACATTAATTATTAGCTCCCACATGATTTTCATGCTTCAAATTAATTGTGTCGAGCGAACCTTTTTTTCCGAGACTATTAATGCTACAAAATTGACCCAAAAATAGTGTCCACCCAAAACCTGAGTTCCAACATCCATATTTGAAATAATAAAAATGTGTAAGTGCATTTCAATTAAGAATTGATCCATCTTTTGAATAAAATCAACCAAATTCAAATCGGAATACCAGTTTGGTTTTTATATGCTCCCAAAGATGACATTTGAAACGAAAAAATCACAAATTCAAATGTTTAAAAAATTATTCAACTTCGAACCACTGTAAAATCTAAAGTAATCGACCAAATTCCAAAAACCAAAGTTTTTTTTGGCTATCTGGAGTTTCCTTTATTGAAATAAATTATTTTGGTCAAAAAATTCGAACATCAAAATTTGATTTTTGCAACGCTAAATCGGCCAAACGAGCCACTGTGCGACGGTCGGGTCGATCCTGTCTATAAATTGTGTAACTATTAGGGAGAATGTTACTGTTAGAGATATCCGGACTGAGCCAGGTCTCACTAAATGCAATGACGTCGACATCAATTGACGCACTTTTAGTATAAAGCGAGGCTAGCTTACTCCGAAGGCCTCGAACGTTCTGATAAAGAATAGAAAAGTACGTTAATAGCTTTTTGAAGCGGGCATTGCAGACGAAGAAGGCCATGGTCTACGATTTTGCCTATTTAAAAATTGATGCACTATGGAATGCTCGGGCCAGAAAGATTGCTTAAGCATTTTTGCAAAGTGTGCCTCTGGAAGAGAAATTTTAAATAAAGTAAAATCCTTATGCTTCAATTTAAACTTTATTACCACTATGTCTAAATAGCCCCTAATGTTAAGCCTAGAACGAATATCGCTCATGACGATATCTTCCGTGGCCGATACCACCAGATGTGAAACAAAAATATGTTTTCGGGTAGGAACAGCAGATAAAATATTTGGTGCTACCGCAGATAGTTCAGTCGGCAAAGTAGCAGTATTAGGCTGTAGAGAAGCAGGCACAGTGGGCAGCGGACCGATGTATGGCATAAGAGGAGTAGCGGCAGACGTTGCATTTTTGGCCAACAATGCAGCAGGATAGGTATCATGTGACCCGCTGGAAGATGCAGATGTCAAAGATGAACTTTCGCACACAACGACAGCTGGGGCATCATCGGCAGGCAGGGAAACAATGCTGGATCTACAGGAGCAACCATAATCGCTGGTGTCGCGTCTCACATAGAGGCAGGCAGTCCTTCAATATGGCTTTATGGCAGTGTAGGTGTCACCGCAGGCGAGCAAAAGGGGTCAGATTCTGGAATTACTAACTCGCTTTGGCGGACTGGAATTATTCTTTTTTGGAGATTCTTTTAAAAAATTTAACGGTCTAAAATTAGATTCCATTTTAAAAAACTTTTCATGAAGATTTTGGAAACAAGCAGAGACGGCTTGAAAATTCAAATCAGTTTGCCGCATGAAAATACTCATATCTGCAGAAATATCTCTGCACTTCCAGCAAGATCAGTTGAGGTCAATTCCTTCCTTAAGTAGGTCAATAATACGTCCAGAGTAGGATCCGAAAGAAGCAGAACTGGAATGGGCAACGTTGGGGCACAACCTGCAAAACTCTGACGAGAAGTGATTTTGTTTTTAAATGTGCATCTATAAGGGCAGCAGGTAGCCATTGCCAAAAATTGAATAAATGTCTTAGGAAAACGAGAATAATTAAACAAATGAGTTCGAGTAAGAGCAGTCTAAGTAAGAGAGACGTTAAGGGGTTATACAGGGTTGCCCATATTCGACGGACCCGTGTTTTTTTTTTAAAAATCTAAGAAAAAAATAAAAATTTGGCGGTTGGCAATCTTAATCATTTAATTTGTTCCAAGTAGATTTGTTTACATCAATTTTTGAATATGATATCTCTCAAATGGCCACCTCTGGCGTTGATGGCGTATTGTGCCCTTTTTGCAGCATTTTCCATCCTTTTCGCCAACATTTCGGCCGGAATAGCGGCTATTTCTTCACGAATGTTGTCCTTGAGCTCTTCTACGGTCCTTGGCTTGTTAACGTAAACCTTTGACTTCAAATATCCCCACAAGAAGACATCAAACGGCCCGGAAACAATTTCTTCAGAAAATCGATTGTTATGCGACTTGTGTGCGGTGGAGCGCCGTCTTGTTGAAACCAGAACTGCCTCATACGCTTTCGACGAATAATTGGCATCACAAAATTGGTCATCATGTCGCGATAACGCTCCTGGTTGATGGTAACAGCATGGCCATTTTCATTTTGGAAGAAAAACGGCCCAATGACCGTTTTCGCACTAACGCCGCACCAAACTGTGACTTTTTCGTCATGAAGAGGCACTTCTTGAATCTCCTGAGGATTTTCAGTGGCGTAAATTCGGCAATTTTGCTTATTTAAGGTCCCATTCAATGTGAAATGGGCTTCATCGGACATGATAATTTTGTTCCAAAATTGCTCGTCATCTTCGGCCATTTCGATGACTCTTTGGGCCCATTCCAATCGACGAGGCTTGTCCGCAGGCAACAATCTTTGCGTCAATTGAATTTTGTACTGGAACAAATGCAAATCAACGCGAATAATCCGTTGTAAAGTGGACCGAGCCATGCCCAACTGCTGAGAACGGCGTTTTTGGGATGTTCTTGGGGACCTCTCAACACTGGCTCGTACGGCAGCGATATTCTCGGCCGATCGCCTTGGTCGACTTTTATTTGGCCTCTTCGGATTAGAAAGAGCCTCACCAGTCGAAAATTTTTCGTATAAACGCTTAATGGTGTTCTTAGAAGGCGCACTTTTCACATTTTTTAATTTTTTAAAAGCACGTTGAGTTTTCACAATTGACTTGTTCTGTTGAATGTAAATTTCTACTATTTCAGAGCGCTCGCGTGGCGTGTATTGTTCCATGGTAAAAATCTGCTTGAACTGACGCTTCAAACGCGGTATGTCATTAAGCGATCTGACATCTCTGTCAAAAGTTATGGCGTTGCCAGATGGGTCCGTCGAATATGGGCAACCCTGTATACCTTTTTCATTTTCAAAAAATCGAAATTTTTTTTATTGCTTTATCTTGAAGAACAACTCATTGAGAACATTTTCCCAAATTTTCATAAAGATTTGAGCAGTAGAAAAAAAGTTACATCGCTTCTTGCCGCGCGCTCCGTCCCGGCCTAAACTAAACTTGAAACTTTAAACGCAAATATCTCGAAATGGTGTTTTTTGCAAAACGACTTCGCGGTGACGTGGATTGGCGGAAAACTACCGTTCCGATTTTCTTCAAATTTTTTTTAAAATGTTCGTAATGAATTTTATGTGTACTTGAACGATCGATTTTTCATGCACAAATTTTTGTTTCGCTGAAATGAATTTTTTAGTAAAATTTCTAGCGTCTGAAACATTCATTTTTTGCATAAAACGTTCCCGTATTAACAAAAAAAAATTTTTTTATGAAGAAGTTCAGATACACGGAATTACTCTAAACTAATGAAATTTTTTTCTTTTTATGGTTTCAGTTGACCTGTTCGACCTGGGGAACGGTCACCGCAAGGCTCTTCCAAAAAAAGGCGTTTCAGGGAAACAGCTGCCCCTTAAAAACAATTCATTATTTTTTCACAAATTTTTGCACAAACATTGGCAAGAAACTGTACCATCAGAAAATAAAATCATTCATGTAATAAAAGAATTGCTACATACCTAAACAAAAATCCGAACTTTCCTATTTTTTTCGACAAAAAAAGGTATATAACCCCTTAAGAGATGCGAAATTCAGATTGTAAAGAGATGCGGTCAGTTGCTACGTATTGTCAACGCACATAACAATAACAATAGAGGCCAATCCAAGGAGTGATTGCACAGCACAGTATTCACTAGGCACAACAATATGGCCCCGTTAATTAAGTCCAAATAATTAATTAGGCACAAAGTTTGCGGAGCACAAAGAAAACACAACCGGCGGCGACGATTGGCAAAATATTTGAAAAGCTTGTTCTTTTAGTAGATAGTAATGACACATTTGATACCAAACTTTTGACTTTAATTTGTTATTTATTATTGGCCTATGGCAGAGACCACTGTGCAACACCAGCGGCCATGGGGACATGTGTGCAGTCACAGCGATCACTGGAGGCAGTTTTGAAAAATTTTGATATGCATTGCTTGCCACAAAGGATTCCATGCCTTGTAATGTACTATTGCTGCCTTGTAATTATTTTTTTTATTTTTGTATCTGTACTCAAGAAAACTTACAAAGTAAGTTAAAAATTCTGTAACGGTCAGTTCAAATAGTTAACTGCCATCAACCCCAGGGAAAATCCCGACTGCAGCTGCAAGCTTACATTAAGATAACCAAAATCTCTGCTGTGTGTTTGTATTGGAGAACTTTCATTAACCTTTTTCAAGGGCACAGACTAGGCTACTTAGGCTAGCGAGCATACCGAAATGCATAGCTTTCTTTTTTCAATTTGAGCCAATGAAGCATAAATTTTTCTTGGCAGCACATGGCATTGAAAAAGTTCGAAATTGGAACAAAAGACAATTTTGTACCAGCCACCCACACTTCATTGGTTATTAGCAACGATCAATTGATACTGACTATATTAATTTTGGGCAAGGTGAGTTGAAAAATGTAATGGTCGCGCAAGCGCATTGGCGCGCATTTTCAAAGAAAAGTGTCATAGCAATAAGCGTTGACCCATTTCTGCGTTAGCTCACACCGTCGCTGTAACTTAGTCTTAACGCCTACGCTGCAGCGCACATATGCCAGGTGGAAAAAAGCTCAATAAGCCAATGATGTAGCTGCAGCATCCTCTTTGCCACGCGATCATCATTATGAATTTTGAGCTGCAGTAGAAAACTGAAAAGTGCCAAAAAATTGCAATTCATTAAATTGTCTCCCATGATAAAAAAAATATTGCAAAATACTAAAATCTAACAATTTATTGTGCAAAGTGCGTGAACGAGAGTTGGCCCAGTCCCGGGTGAAAATTTTCACACCCTCGGCAATCAAAGTCCAAATGCGTAATCCACGCGCATACGCATCTTGGCCAAGGGCAAAGCAAAATTTTTACTTTGCTTTTGTTTTACACGAATAAAGATATGTGCGAAACTAAAGATGTCCGAAGTTTTGTTTGATTGAGAATAAAAAACCCATTTCGCCCAATAGTGTCCTCTGGAGGATTAACAATCCTGCCAGCCACCATCGTCCACACCTCTGCGTGCTCAACCTGCTGACAACGAGGCTGTTTGACTCGTCAGGCGCATATTTGGGGTGTAGGAGGGGCAACTACTATCTCATCGAGTGTAATTTCCGCCAAAAGTGGTTCGAGTCGCCTTGTTTCCAACCCATTTGATTGCCACTTAAACGAAAAATCTAACTTAGAAGTGTCCACAGAAGCTACTCATCACACTTATCTCATACACAAGAAAACCAGTGGCAGTGCAGTGTTGTGTTGAGAACAAGCCGGAGAACGTCTTTTAGAGTTAATCCCAATTGTGTCATAAAATGTGTTCAGCAAAAATGCCAGTAACAAGTGTATAAATAGTTTTGATAAAATACCCATCAATTTAAATCTAAAAGAAAGATCCGCTGCCACCCCCCAAAAGTAAATGCATTTGTGTGTGTGGCAGTAATGGAAAAAAAACCTCCACGACCACGCTGGAAGGCATTTCAAAGCTGGATGCTGAATACAAAAAGTAAATGGAATGTGTATGTAAGTATTTTTAAATGCTCTTATTTATTTTATGCTCCTGGTGCCTAAAGTAAGTTTTTGTCAAATAACGGGACGTATCGACATGTCATACCGACATATATACATGATTGTTTTCTTTTATCAGTGCGCCTGCGCTTCCTTGCCAACTGCACGCTGTCAAATTGACAAAAACTTACATGTCTTTTTTGTTTTGGTTTTTTTTTTCAATTAAACTTTTAGCTTAATAATACTCACACACAGGCCAATCTCTTTTGTTGATCAGCTGTTTGAGTTGTCGTACTCAATTAAATATCTGCACATCGAACTACGAAGCTATGCCAAGACTTTTATACACACATTTACTGTGCGCAGCCTGATAATCCAATGAATTGATTTTGTCTAACTTTATTTGTTTTCGAAATGCATAATTTTAGTTTATTATTTAATTAAGTTTACACTTGAAGTTTTTTCTGGATCAGTTCAACCCATTAATTGGCGTGCCTTAGTTTTAGAAATAGTAAATTTTGAAGATTTATAACGCAAAAAAATAAATTAGTAATTAAGTCTTTTTGAATGATGGCATCGTAATTTATTTCGGTAGGATAAACACATCTTTCTTCGCTAAAATGCGCTTAGGAAGATCAAAGTTGGGTTTTGGGGTAGAGTGCATAGTGCCATCAAAAACCTCCCCATCAATGAATTTCACTGAGGATGAAAGCAGACCCCTCTTTTCTTATGTTTTTATACCAGTTTTTATTGTCGCTGTTTAGTCTTTTTGGAGTTGTCGGGAGCAGAATCAACTCCAATTTCTTAGTACCTAAAACTCATTAATTTAAATTTAACGTAACTGCCCTTTTGGCAGCTTTTGTTTGCTTTGTTTATTTATCTAATGTTAACCTAGTTACATGCATGCAGATTCTTATCTAAGTTAATTTCCGAAGTCGCGGAAATAACAAAAAAATACGAAAATAAAAGTTTTGTTTTGGCTGAGAGTACAACCGATTTATTCAAGAGATTTTTTAGACTAATTTAAAGTACCCTAAGCTTGCCCTTAAGAACTGTGGCTGGCGTTGGCTGCGGTGGCGACGGCTGCGGCGGTGACGTCGACGTTGGCTGGATCGGCGGCGGCTACGTTGGTTGGCTGGTGTAGAATTGCAGCGGCTAATTCGAAGAATTTGTTGCAGCTGCATTGGCCTGAGCTGGCCAGGAAATGTCGCAAACGCTAGGTCGGCAATTTTGGCTGCGCGTGTGCTGATATGAACTTATGTTGAGGAAATGTCGCAAACGCTAGGTCAGCAATTTGGGCTGCGCGTGTGCTGATATGAATTTATGTTGAAATCAAATTAATTTTGGAGTGTTGGCCGATGTTGAACTTTAGGCCAATGATAGACTCTTGTAGTGCTACGTGTTATTAACTCTTCCCCCTTTAGTTTGAGCTTGTCCTCAAGCGATTATTAGAAGTACGGGATGTTATTGAATTGGGGAATTTTTGGTATTTGAAGAATTCCTGCAGTTGTAGCTGGGGTTGGATCAGTTTCTTCTTTTGGGGATGCCACGTTTGAGTTTAAATGTAGGACAACCTTCTTGTGCTTTCGTCGGTTTGCTTGTAGTATGAAAGCCAGAAGTATTGATATGACGAACAGGGTGGTGAAAGTAACTCTGTTTACTGAAGCGTGATTACGAAGCAACTGTAGTTTTTCGGTGTTGTTGATATGTAGTACTTCTTGTGCTTCTAGTGATAAAATTCGTAGGCGTTCTGTCTCCTTTGGAGTGGAATTGGCTTCATTACTGTAGATTCCATGTTGCTTATTTCTTTTTGGTTAATGTAGATCGTTGAGTTAAAAATTTTGATCAAGTAGGTTCCCACGAGGGTTCGTTTGGTATTGTTATAGCCGAGTGTGCCGTTAAAGTTGTTAAGCATAATTGTGCCGGGTCCCATCTCTTCGATGGTTGGGATGTGGTCTGCATTACTGAAGCCACACAGCGCATGTTCTCCTAATAAAAGCCTGGCTAGACACTTATTATTATTAATTTTAACAATTTTGTTCTTATCGCATACTTTCAAATTATTAAATGACTTACAAGATGTTTGAATTCCGAAAATGTTTTCTTGATTTTTAAAAACTTCATTAAATTCTAAATTAATGATAGTATTATTTCTAACAATTGGTCGAATAAGCTGGTTATCGAAATTTTCCTCTTTTAGATTTGGTATCTTTACAATATGGAGCAAAGTGGTTTTGTTATGAAGGACAGATACGTCTGCAAATTCCATCATTTCTTCAACTGAGATTAGGGGTGTATTGGCCTTTTGAAATTGATCACTTACTAAACTTTACTCTTTTTCATCAAGCAAGAAAGTATTAATAACATTAACCTTTGCCCATTGGATGGCATATTTTATATTTATAATTTCTTCTTTAATTAATCTGACTTGGTTTTGGAAGTTAATGGCTATTTCGTCGCTAAGAGAGCTATCTTTCCTAATCGAATTGACAATCTGGTTACTTAGTTCAGTTAAGTTGTTTATTCTCTTTTATTTATTATTACTTGTCTGTTATTATGGGAAATAATATTTTTCGGACAATTGTCTTTTGTTCTCGAGAGCATTTCGATGTGCTCTATTGTGAACCTTTAGAATTTCTTCCTCTTCCAGATTTTCATCTGATAAATCTTCTACCTTACTTTGGGTGAATCGGACCTTAATATTTTTAAAATGCGTTGGGTATAGTAATTGTATTTGACCCATTACATCTTCTGTGGTGTAAATACCGTTTATTAGACCTGGATCTAAATAGTTCCTCAGTATTGTCAGTAGGTCGTCTGGTTTATAGTCTGTGTGATAAACGTCGTGTCTGTGAAACTTTGGAAATGGTAAGGAAAATTTGTATTCATTTGACTCTGCTTTGTTAAGGAATATCTGATTCCTAAATACGTTAATGGGGACTTCTATACTGGGAATTAGTCCGTGACTCGAACTTTCATCGCTGTGTTGTGTAGAAGCTACTGAGTTTAACTCGTTTGACGATGTTGTTTGGTCGTGTGCGGGGATTCTTGACAGGGCATCTGCCACAATATTGGCTTTGCCAGGTTTGTAGAGTATTTGATAATCGTACTCTTCGAGATGTGTTTTCCACCTCTTTATTCTAGCATTTCCATTCCAACTACTGAGAGAATGTGTTAAAGGTTGATGATCGGTGAAGATTTTAACTTTTGTTTTGCCATACAAATAATTTTTAAGGGATTTTAATGCCCAGATAATTGCAAGCATTTCTTTCTCATTCGTAGCGTAATTCTCTTCCACTTTTGAAAGCGTTCTAGAGAGGAATGTTATCGGGTGATCGTTTTGCGACAAAACTGCACCAATGGCGAAATTGAAAGCGTCTGTTGTGAGATGAAACTCTTTGGTGAAGTCTGGAAACTGAAGAATGACTAGCTTGGCAAAATCTTTGATGAATCGCCTATAATAGCTTGCCATGCCAAGGAATGATCTTAGATCTTTTAGAGTATTTGGCTGTGGGAAGTTGGCGATAGCCTCTACCTTTTTTGGATTAGTTTCCACTCCCTTGTCGGAGATTACAAATCCTAGGTACTCTACCTTCTTTTTGAAGAACTCGCACTTGTCGAGTTGGCATTTCATATTTGCATCACGTAGAGTTCGAAAAATGAGGTCCAAGTGTTTGGCATGCGATTCGTTATCCTTGCTAAAGATGATGATATCATCTACATAGACGAAACATATTTTACCAATATGCTCATGAAGGATATCGTCCAGTGCGCGTTGGAATATTGCAGGCGCATTTTTGAGACCAAATGGGAGTCGTGTAAACTCATATTTGCCATTATTGATTGAAAATGCGGTCTTTTCCATGTCGGATTCCTTTAGGGGTATTTGGTGTAATCCGCTTTTGAGATCAATGACTGAGAAGACCTTGTTATTACACAACTGGGCCAGTACTTCGTTCATTTCAGGTATTGGATACCTGTCCGCGATACTGTTAAAGTTTAGTTTTCGATAGTCCATGACTGTTCTGTATTTTTTTTCTTCAGAGGAGTTCATTTTTTTGGGCACAATCCACACGGGTGCATTGTACGGGGACCGGGACGGTCGGATGATACCGTCGTCCAACATTTCTTTTATTTGTTTGTCTACCTCGTCCTTTAGAGACATTGGGTATTGGTAGAACTTTGAGTTTACCGGAGTATCCGTAGTAGTGCAGATTTCGGCTTGTACTTTGGTCGTGTAAGTCAGTTTTTCGTTGGGTTTGGAAAATAGTTCTGAGTAGTCATTTATCAAGTGTTTTAATTTTAGTTTTTGAAATTCGTTCATATGTTCTGTGCTGGGAATTATATGATTAACCGATTGTATTGGTTTTGCTTTTATCGGTATTCATAGATTATCTCTGATAACCATAAAGCCTCTTTTCGAATAGATTATTGCGTCTAATTCTTTGAGACTGTCATTGCCTAGTATGGCGTCAAAGGATTTTAGTGTCGGTGGTAAATAAAAAATGACTGGGGTATCAGGGATATTGAAGAGGTTTGTCTTTATATGATGAGTAATCTCAATTTCTCCTGTTACTGTTCTAGCTTTAAATGGGATTTTGTTTTAATCTGGATTTGAGATAAAACGAGGTTGGATATCATTTTTGTTGGATCCTGTGTCTAAAAGAATTTACCTCGAAATACGATAGCGAAGAGCTGGCTATTCTAAAAAATTTAAGTCGGAGTAGTCCAGGTATGTGCCGTCTGTATCAACGGTGTCTATCTGTTCAGAGTATTCGTCCAAAGATTGTTCGTAGTCGTTAGCTTGTTCGATAGTTTCAACGATTTGGTCATATTGATGGGAATAAGGTCATTAGGGTCGTGTTCCCCAGTAATTGCATTTAATTCAATATTAAAGTTGCGTAGCTTTTTATCTGGCTGGGTGACTTGTCCCGGTGGTCTTTTACGGCTCTCAAATTGTGGTCTATTTATATAATTGACCATTCTAGTTCTGATGCTGGAATCCACTTTCATTGGTTCCGGACGTGGCAGCGGCTTAGATGCCGTTGGGCGAGGAGGTGCACCTTGTTGCTGTTGTTGTTAAGAGTAACCAGGATTGGTTTGTCTTGTCCATAATTAATAGTCTGGCGGGGAGCAGCAATCGGTTGTTGGGGTGCAAAAGCTCTTGGAAGAACTGGAGGGGCTTGCCGGAAACGTGGGCTATCGATATATTGCATAGATCGTGGAGTTGAAGTGGGTTTCAGATTTGCGTTCCTAAAACTATTTGATTGCCCGATTGTGGCTGCATGATTTGTGCGGTAAGTTTGGTTTTCAAGTTTTAGACAAAGATGTAGGGCTGATGGAAGGTCTGCCGGTTCCTTCATTCCAAGTAACCGTGACAGGTCTGCTCTAAGACCTCGCACGAACATGTCGAGGGCTTTATCTCTGTATAATTTAGTGATTATTTGTTCGGCTTCTCTGCCAAATTCCATGCATCCAATTTTGTTAAGGATCAGGGCCAAATGTTTGTAAACTTCCTGGTAGAATTCTTCCACAGTTAAGTTACCTTGGACCAGAGTAGTCATCTGGTACTCTAGAGACATTAAATCTCGTTTGTCTGCATAGTGCAGTGTAAGGCATTTGGCTATGGCCTCCCAGTCAAGCGGCACATTATATGATTCAAGGGCTACGTCAGCGTTGCCCGTTATTTTGTTCCTCATTGTGTGTAAGATGTCAAAATATTTTGGAGTTCCCTTTAGGTGCTCGTACGTTTGAAGAATTCGTTCTACACTCTTCTTCCATGAATTAAAAGTCGATTGATCACCTGAGAAATCTCTTAGACTTCTAACTACGTCTGGTATTTTGTCTAAGTCTCCCAAATTGTTTCTTAGTTCTGGATTTATAGTTTGGTCTACCGCGTGTAGAAAATCTGTTGCAGGATTAGTGAGATTTTTAAGTAGAATCGGTACTTGTCGGGCAAAAGTGTCACCAACAATTTGTGTAATTAAGTTAATTATTTCCGCTATTTGTGTCATGATTTCTGGTTGTTGAATTGGTTCAAACTGTTCTTGTGATGTTGTCTGTACTAATTGTTCCTCTTCTATTCTTGTCATATAAAGTATGGGTGGTCTGATCAGGTTGATATGCTTCGACATTTAGTTTTAAATTTTGTTTCAAGAAATGGTAGTAACACCTAAGCTTACTTGATGACTAAGACGACAAAGGTTAAGAAAATATTTTTTAATTTTTAATTTTTGAGAGAGTTATTTTTATTACTTTAAAAATTGCTCAGTTGAAAAATTGGGAAATCTTGAAAATAAAAAAATTATTATTTTTATTATTTTTTTAAATATATTTTTTCTTTTGGTTTCACTTGTTCACTTTGCAAAAATTTATTTGTTGTTTTAGGTTTTTTGTTTTATATCACTTTTATTATATTTGGACTTGCTTCTTTTGGTTTTTATTATTATTATTTATTAGCTTCTCTTTGCTTTTGGATTGTTGATTTTGTTTTTGTATCACTTATAATTAACTTACATTAAAAATATTGATGTGGCCATCTCTCCTGGCTGTCCGGATGTTTTCCTTTTTTAGAACTTTAGCTCCTACTGGGGATCCTGCGACCAACACTTAGTAAGAGTATCCTAGGGACGGACCTTTCTAGGATTTATGGTCCACCGATGGGCGAGTTTGATGGATAGGTCCATCCCGCCGAGGTTTTTTTAATCTGGCAGCAGAAATTAATTTGCTGGAGTCTTCCGGATTATTTTTGGAACACCGCAAAACCTTAGGAGCGTTTTTGTCCTCTCGTTTTGTAGATACCGACGAACTTAGGATCGTTTTGTCCTTTCGATCGCGCGCGCGGTCCCTGCTCGGGCGCCAGTTAATTTCCGAAGTCGCGGAAATAACAAAAAATACGAAAATAAAAGTTTTGTTTTGGCTGAGAGTACAGGAGATTTTTTAGACTAATTTAAAGTACCCTAAGCTTGCCCTTAAGAACTGCGGCTGGCGTTGGCTGCGGTGGCGACGGCTGCGGCGGTGACGTCGACGTTGGCTGGATCGGCGGCGGCTACGTTGGTTGGCTGGTGTAGAATTGCAGCGGCTAATTCGAAGAATTTGTTGCAGCTGCATTGGCCTGAGCTGGCCAGGAAATGTCGCAAACGCTAGGTCGGCAATTTTGGCTGCGCGTGTGCTGATATGAACTTATGTTGAGGAAATGTCGCAAACGCTAGGTCAGCAATTTTGGCTGCGCGTGTGCTGATATGAATTTATGTTGAAATCAAATTAATTTTGGAGTGTTGGCCGATGTTGAACTTTAGGCCAATGATAAACTCTTGTAGTGCTACGTGTTATTAACTTCTATGCTATGTTCGGCTGCCGATGATCTCGCTTACAAGCTTATCTAAGCTTGTCTCGGCAAGCCAAAATCAGTCGCTTCTAATCGCTCGCAATAAAAACGTCACTACACGCATATCGCTTTGCATAAACACAATAAATATTTTCGAAACAACAAACATTTTAAAAAACATTGTTAATAACCAAACTAAAAGAATCTGTACATATAATTAATAAATTATAAACACTGAAAATACATACATCAACACAGGGATCGGCATTAATATTACTTTTCGTAATAATTACGAGTAAAATTACAAATACTCAAGTAATTTGTAATACAATTTTTTCGAAATACAAATTACTATATTAATTTGTAATAAAATTTTTCGAAATACAAATTACTCAAGTAATGTGTAATAAAATTTTTCGAAATACAAATTACTCAAGTAATTTGTAATAAAATTTTTCGAAATACAAATTACTCAAGTAATTTGTAATAAAATTTTTCAAAATACAAATTACTATATTAATTTGTAATATTATTAATTAAATTTTTCGAAATACAAATTACTCAAGTAAAAAAATTAAAAACACCAAATTACGGTGCAATAAGTACGGCATTGGGTGGTGGAGGGATAGTACACTACCCCCGTATACCCCCGTATACCCCCGTATACCCCCGTGAAATTTCGTTATTTTTGTCGTATCTTTTACCGTTCGCGACACATCTCGAATTTTTGTTTAAATATTGAAATGACAAAAAACACTAAATTACGGTGCAATGAGTATGGTATTAGGTAGTAGAGGCATCTACCTTACCACTTTATTCACTATGTCATTTGTAATTTGTGTTTCGAAAAATTGTATTACAAATTAATATAGTAATTTGTATTTCGAAAAATTTTATTACAAATTACTTAAGTAATTTGTATTTCGAAAATTTTATTGCAAATTAATATAGTAATTTGTAATTTTATTTTAATTATTACAAATTAATATAGTAATTTGTAATTTTATTTTATTTATTACAAATTAATATAGTAATTTGTAGTTTTATTTTAATTATTACAAATTAATATAGTAATTTGTAATTTTATTTTAATTATTATAAATTGAGCAAGTAATTCGGTAATGGTTAATTATAATTCCCATTTTGCCGATCTCTGCATCAACACAAACATACATAGTGCCAAAACTAAAATAAACTGTTTGCTTGCACAGTACAATTAAGCACAAAACCATTATAATCACCCCTCTTTTAATTGTTTAAACAATTTAGCGTAAAAGGTGGCATAAATTAATGCCTCCTCTAAACATTTGGTGACCCCGACGTGATTGTGAAAGTTATAGTGCTTAAATTAAATAATTATTAAATATCGTTTTAGTAGTTATAAGCGGTTTTGCACAAGTCGGTGACAAAACCCATACGTATACATATAAACAGTTTTCGGTTTTTCGGCGCAGTCGCGCGCATACATGTACACAGTTGGTGCTAGTGCAGTTGGCCTATGTAAAGTGCTTAAACATTATATATTGGAATTTTCGGTTTCCAAGCAACGGTCATCGAACGCATACGGTTATTGTTCCGTTGCGTTTTCTTCGCTCTTCGCTATCACGGTTTTTTCGTCGACATTGGTTGACATTGACATTGGTGCAACTCATTTTGTGATTTGTGAAGTGACTAGCAGATACTATTTTGTGAACTTAAAATGCCTGATTCAATTTTAAATGCAAATGCGCTTGGGCCAAGTGATATTGACTTTTACAAGGCAAAAGCATATGCAGTGTTACGGCAGGTGAAATCTAAGCTCTCTCGTGAGCTGAATAATCGCCGTAAGGCTTCTATTGTCCATTTCACAGTGTGTTCAAAGATAATTGAACAGTGCATTTGAGTCCAGGTACCTGTAATGCGGGAGGGGCCCATGTGCTCTGGGTGACTAAAAATAACTACAACCCTAAAAAAGGGACACATATGTTTAGCATTAAGTAAACCCATGCAACGCACAGCTATGTGAGGCGTTGCATGGGACCAACAAAAAATGTATAAAAAGAGACCTACTTTCAAATAAAAATCATTAAGTTTCGTTATTTGGAGCGGGTCACTCACAAAAAGTACTTGTGTTTTAATCATTGGTCCTTCGTCCCTGAAAAGGCAAACTTGCTAAATTGAACGGCATTTGCTCAGGACGGAAAAAAGGCATTCCAGATCAACGGCAGCGTATTGCCTGCGAGGAAAGCCTACGGAAGGGACTCGGGGAGAAAATCTCCAGTCGCATTGGCCTGCGTTAGGGTTGCCCTGCTGCGTGAGAAGGTATTGAGCGAGAAAAAAATCGCTAAAACTAGCCTATCGATAGGGAATGCCCTACGTGCGAAGAAAAAAAAAATAAAGAGGAAGCTGCAAATCGGGACTGAGGCTTTCAACCGCCCGAAAGTAAGTGCAGCAGCAAAGAAGGAAGCTACAACTACCGGGGCTAAACCGGCACACAGACGCCAGCCGAAAGTGTAGCAGAGAAGGAAGAAGCCAAAGGCGATGCAACCGCCAGAAACTGAACATCAAAAAAATATATAAAAGAGGAGATTCGGAAGAATCCGACGGCGGGTCCGAGACCGCTGTCTATAGAGGACTACTGGAGACGCCAACTAAGCTTTCAAGCCGAGAGCAGAAGGAGGGAAAAACGAGAAGGCAAAGCTAACTTCGACTGTGCCGAAGTTTTAATACACTTGAAAAACTTTACTCCAACTGATTTAACTGGGAAAATATATATAGGATTTAGATATCAGATATTTTAAACTTTTAAATCATTGATAATAAAAATTTGATACCATAAAAAAAAACTTTTCTTAGTAAAACACATTTTTCGACCGATCGGTCCTATGGCAGCTATATGCTATAGTCCACCGATTTTAATAAAATCTTCCAGAATTGTGTGAACGCATATAAAACTAATATATACCAAGATTGGTGACGCTACGATGGGAAATAAAAAAGTTTTTCCCACTAGAACTTGTTTTTTGACCGACCCTTTATATGGCAGCTATATGCTATATTCATCCGATTTTGATAAATTTTTTCACAAATATGTAAAATCATCTAAAACTAATATATACCAAGATTGGTGACGCTTCGATGGAAAAAAAAAAAGTTTTTCCCACTAGAACTTGTTTTTTGAGCAACCGTTTATATGGCAGCTATATGCTATATTCATCCGATTTTGATAAATTTTTCCACAAATATGTAAAATCACCTAAAACTAATATATACCAAGATTGGTGACGCTACAACGGAAAATAAAAAAGTTTTTCTCACTAAGATTTATTTTTCGACCGATCGTTCCTATGGCAGCTATAAGATATAGTCATCCGATCCGGCCGGTTCCGACATATTAGTTGCGTGCAGTAAAAAGTAGACTCTGTGCAAAATTTCAGCTCGATAGCTTTAAAACTGAGAGACTAGTTCGCGTAGAAACAGACGGACAGACGGACAGACGGACGGACGGACAGACGGAATTGAACTCGGCTCGTCGTCCTGATCAAGAATATATATAGTTTATGGGGTCGGAAATGAATATTTCTATGCGTTACAAACTTCTGGGCAAAATTAATATACACTTTTCAAGTGTATAAAAAGGAGGAGCAACGTACGCAGGTTCCTGTAACGTATATTCCAAAAAGACGAGGTGGAGTGAAATCTCGTCTAAAGCGGGAAAGAGCTGCCCTTCTGGAGCAGATCAATTCGACACCACCACCAGCATACCAAGTGGCATTCCGGATGTGGGATCGAGTAATGGAAATAGAGGAAAAACTAAGTAAGAATATAAATAATAAACAAAATAAAATAATAAAAGTAGAGTGCCCACGTGGCACCGCTGCAACAATGGGCGGTTTTGCGCCGTTGCAATAAAAAAAGAAACGAGAAGGCAAAGCTAACTTCGACTGTGCCGAAGTTTTAATACACTTGAAAAACTTAACTCCAACTGATTTAACTGCAAAAATATATATAGGATATAGATATAGATATTTAAAATTTTTGAATCATTGCTAATAACAATTTGATACCATAAACAAATCTTTTCTTAGTAAAACACATTTTCCGACCGATCGGTCCTTTGGCAGCTATAAGCTATAGTCATCCGATTTTGATAATTTTTTCGAAATTATGTGAAAGCATATAAAACTAATATATACCAAGATTGGGGACGCTACGATAAAAAACAAAAAGTTTTTCTCACTAGAAGTAGTTTTTTGACCGTCCGTTTATATGGCAGCTATATGCTATAGTCATCCGATTTTGATAAATTTTTTCAGAATTGTGTGGAAACATATAAAACAAATATATACTACGATTGGAGACGCTACGATGGAAGTCAAAAAGTTTTTCTCACAAAGACTTATTTTTCGACCGATCGTTCCTATGGCAGCTATATGCTATAGTGATCCGATTTTGATACATTTTTCCAGAATTATGTGAAAGCATATAAAACTAACATATACCAAGATTAGTGACGCTACGATGGAAAACAAAAAAGTTTTTCTAACTAGAACTTGTTCTTAGACCGATCGTTCCTATGGCAGCTATATGATATAGTTATCCGATCCGGCCGGTTCCGACATATTAGTTGCGTGCAGTAAAAAGAAGACTCTGTGCAAAATTTCAGCTCGATAGCTTTAAAACTGAGAGACTAGTTCGCGTAGAAACAGACAGACGGACAGACGGACAGACGGACCGACGGACAGACGGACAGACAGACGGACGGACGGACAAGCGGAAATGAACTCGGCTCGTCGTCCTGATCAAGAATATATATAGTTTATGGGGTCGGAAATGAATATTTCAATGCGTTACAAACTTCTGGGCAAAATTAATATACACTTTTCAAGTGTATAAAAAAGAGAATTCAAATAAAAATTTGTTAAAAAAATTAACAAATAATTTTGTAACAACTTACATTTACACATATATAAAAAAATTTTGTTGAACAAAAAATTGTTTAAAAGTCAGAATAATTTTCATTTAAAAATATAAATATATAAAAATTTTTTGTTGAAAGAAATTTAAAAAAAATCAGAATCAGATTTTAAAACTCAAAAACAAATTTTCAAATTGTATTTAAAAAAAAAATTTTAAACGTTATAATGAATGCTTTAGTAAACAGGGAAGACTTTTGCAAATATATTTTAAAAATCGATTAAAAAGAATTTTGTTTAGTAAACAATAGAAAGAAAAACTTTTTAATAAACATTATTATTTAAAAAGAACATAATAATTTTTTAAAAATGACGTTAACTAGGGATCAGTTAACTATGGTTTTGCAGCAACAATGCTCGTTTGATAAATTGTTAACAAACCTTCATAGAGAATGGGAGACAGATGTTATAGATGATGACAGTTACACAGGTCAAATAAACCAAATATGGTCAAAGTTTGAGGAACAACATACAATTCTGGTAGAAAACCAATCAAGAATTAAAGAAACAAATTATTTTTCAGCAGACACATTTAATTGTCATTTTAACACAAAAAATAAAAATCTGCATCTAATAAATAGTAAACGAGAAGGCAAAGCTAACTTCGACTGTGCCGAAGTTTTAATACACTTGAAAAACTTAACTCCAACTGATTTAACTGCAAAAATATGTATAGGATATAGATATAGATATTTAAAATTTTTGAATCATTGCTAATAACAATTTGATACCATAAACAAATCTTTTCTTAGTAAAACACATTTTCCGACCGATCGGTCCTTTGGCAGCTATATGCTATAGTCATCCGATTTTGATAATTTTTTTCGAAATTATGTGAAAGCATATAAAACTAATATATACCAAGATTGGGGACGCTACGATAAAAAACAAAAAAGTTTTTCTCACTAGAAGTAGTTTTTTGACCGTCCGTTTATATGGCAGCTATATGCTATAGTCATCCGATTTTGATAAATTTTTTCAGAATTGTGTGGAAACATATAAAACAAATATATACTACGATTGGAGACGCTACGATGGAAGTCAAAAAAGTTTTTCTCACAAAGACTTATTTTTCGACCGATCGTTCCTATGGCAGCTATATGCTATAGTGATCCGATTTTGATACATTTTTCCAGAATTATGTGAAAGCATATAAAACTAACATATACCAAGATTAGTGACGCTACGATGGAAAACAAAAAAGTTTTTCTAACTAGAACTTGTTCTTAGACCGATCGTTCCTATGGCAGCTATATGATATAGTTATCCGATCCGGCCGGTTCCGACATATTAGTTGCGTGCAGTAAAAAGAAGACTCTGTGCAAAATTTCAGCTCGATAGCTTTAAAACTGAGAGACTAGTTCGCGTAGAAACAGACAGACGGACAGACGGACAGACGGACCGACGGACAGACGGACAGACAGACGGACGGACGGACAAGCGGAAATGAACTCGGCTCGTCGTCCTGATCAAGAATATATATAGTTTATGGGGTCGGAAATGAATATTTCAATGCGTTACAAACTTCTGGGCAAAATTAATATACACTTTTCAAGTGTATAAAAATTCAAACAACCATCGATATGGGAAGACAACAAAAATAGATTTTTGAGAGCAACAGCTAGGTTTCGCAATAATATAGGAAACGACGAGTGGGGAGAAGTGGAAAATTCAGTAAAAAAGAATTTGCTGGATTTAGAGTTCAAATCGTTGCATAAAATGTTTGAAAGATTAACAACATTACAAAGCAGCCTTGAAGAACAGATAATAATAGAAGATGAGTGGGAAACGGTGAGTCTGAGTTACCAAAGAGAACTAACTCGGATCATAGAAGTAAAGCCAAGCGAAAGCCGGTTGAAACTAAAAGAGGTTAATATACCGCCTTTTTACGGGGATCTTTCGGCCTGGTCCGCATTCATCGATATGTTTTCAAATCTTATCGATGAAGATGTGGTACTAAGTAAGAAAGAGAAATTAATAAGATTAAAGGAATTAATAAAAGGAGAGGCAGGCAAACTGATTCAACACTTGTTGATATCAGATACAAATTATGATACAGCCTTACAAATTTTGAAAGCCAGATATGAAAACAGAAGACAACTGTTTTCAAATATTTTTGATAGGTTATTGGATCAACCAGTAATCAATAGTGAGATAGAAACAAGTGTTCAGCAATTGCTCGATACAACGAGAGAGTGCATGCATGCAATAAAAGGTATGGGGATCGCAACAGAAGATGCCGAGATCTTTACAGCACGCATAATATTAAGAAAATTCGACAGAAAAGGATTACAACTTTACGAGCAGACCATAAGAAAATTGAAAGAAATTCAGACATTGGAGGATGTATTCGATTGTCTGGAACAACATTTGCAAGCGATCAAAACCTTACAAGTACCAGCAACTGAAAAACAAGCTCAATAAAAAGAATTCAGCCTTGATAGTTGTGCCATGTGCAATAAAGATGGTCATGCAATCACAATATGTTTTAAATTTGCGGCTTTTTCGGTCCAAGACAGGTTGGAAGTAATCCGAAAACTTGGATATTGTTATCGGTGCTTAGGGCATAAATTTTCCGAACCATGTCCAGGCCCTAAAAAACCTTGCAATCATTGTATGTTAAAGCATCATACGTTATTGCATCAACAGGAAGAACAAAAAACATCATTGATAGCCAAAAATTCGTCAATTACAACATTACTTGCTACGGCACAAATAGAAGTGATGTCGAATAAAGGGGAATGGAAAATTTTGCGAGCTCTTATTGATCAGGGATCACAATTTACAGATGTATCAGAAGAAGCAGCCCAAATTTTAGAATTACCTCGACAAAAAAAGAATACTAAAATATTTGGTAGGAGTATCAAAAGCGACTCTTAAAATAAAAATTCGACCTTGGTTTCCAAGCCACGCCCGATTTAATATTGAAGCATTAGTCATGCCAAAAGTAGTGAATCCGCAACCTTAAAACTCTTTCGACTATAACAAAGAAATTTGGAAGAATGAAATGTTGGCGAATCCACTATTTAACCAACGAAGTCGAATAGACATTTTAATTGGATCTGACTTAATGCCTAAAATAGTTAATCAAGGGTTAAAGCAGGAAGGAACAATGTTGGGTCAGTGTACAGAATTCGGTTGGATATTGTCAGGACCTTTAACAATAAAAAGTGACCAGAAATTAAGAACAGCCGCAAAAATGAATTTGGAAAAATTCAGGGAAATCGAAGAGATTCTAGCTGAAAAAGAATTCAGTGAGGACGATAAGTGTATGAAATTTTATAAAGATACAATGACAAGAGACGATGATGGAAAATTTATTGTTTGTTTGCCATTGATAGAAGACAAAAGTTTGAGTGATTCTAGAAAAAGACCAATGGCCAGAATGACAAATTTGGAAAAAAGACTTAAAACTGACCCAAACCTTAAAGAACAGTACGTAAAAGTTAGGGAGGATTACGAGGAAATGGATCTCATGAAAAAATCGGATGAGATAGTAGCAGGTAAATACTATATGCCACACCAACCGGTTATTCGTAAAGAGAGTCTGACCACAAAACTTATACCTGTATATGCGTGGAGTGACTCCACAATGACACTTGCATGGATTAGAAATCAACAAAGTAAAAACAGATGGAAAATATTAAGCAGAATGAAAGTTCAATTTTGGCATAAGTGGAAGGATGAGTATCTTCAACAATAATTAAAGTGGGAAAAGACACAAACAAATTTAGAAGGACAAATTGTTTTAATTAGAAATGAAAATACCGGAGCATCTAAATGGCCACTTGGTAAAATACAGGAAACATATCCTGGGTTGGACGGGAAAACTAGAGTAGTAACTGTCAAAACTCAAAATGGGGTAATTAAGAGGCCAATCAATAAAATTGTACCCCTGAATATAAAGAAAGAAAAAGAAATAAGGATACAATTTCAACTCCGAGCAATGAAATGCAAAAGCACTAAAGTTAAAAAAAAAAAATTTCTTTCATTTTATATACTAAACATTAAAAAAAAAAATACACACAATTTTTGCCAGCGCAAGATGTGTTAATAACATGGCATTATTTAAGTCGAACAAAACAATTATATAATTATAAAATATAATTAAAATCAAAACTATATAATAAGAAGAAATCATATGTTAAAATAAGAAAACAGACTTGAGCAAAAAGAATACAAATTCAAAAATATACGGTCCACTATCGAAAAGAAAAATAATAAAAAATAAAAGGCAATTTGTCGCCCTGGGCAATATGTTCAAAGATAATTGAACAGTGCATTTGAGTCCAGGTACCTGCAATGCGGGAGGGGCTCATGTGCGCTGGGTGACTAAAAATAACTACAACCCTAAAAAAGGGACACATATGTTTAGCATTAAGTAAACCCATGCAACGCACAGCTATGTGAGGCGTTGCATGGGACCAACAAAAAATGTATAAAAAGAGACCTACTTTCAAATAAAAATCATTCAGCTTCGTTATTTGGAGCGGGTCACTCACAAAAAGTACTTTGTGTTTTATCACAGTGCTTCGAAACCCTACGGATGAACTTCCCGGCTGCCTGAGTTCCATCTTCCACGGTTCAGTGGGGCCTACATCAACTGGCCCGATTTCTCTGCCATGTTAAAACGGTTGTGGGAAAAAAACGAGGATTTGAACAAAGTGGAAAAGTTCCATCACCTTCGTTCCTGTTTGGATGGCGCAGCTCTGGACACAATTCGGTCACTTGAGCGCACAGAGGCCAATTACGACTTTTTTTTAAATTATTAAAGTTAGGATTTGATAATAAATTATTGCATTTTCAGGCACATGTACGATCTATCTTCAGGCTTTCGGGTGTTGAGAAGGGTTCTGCGAGTGGCTTTTGTCAATTAAGCGATAAGGTGAATTCGCACCTACGCGCTTTAAATACGATGGCATCGACGCAGGAAATTACTAATGGATTGCTGATTCATCTCATCACATCAAAGCTGGACCAACACACTCAGGAAAAGTGGGAAGAGGCGTTGCCGATTAACAAGCTGCCCAAGTGGACAGACATGTCATCATTTTTGGAAAGAAGATGCCGCATGATGGAGAATTTGGAGAATGCTATGGTATACAAAACGCCTAGCAAACAGGTGGGACAACCAGCTACTAACAAAGTAAATCGTAGTACTCTCATCGCATCATCTAACATAACTCCATTATATATTTTGTGTGACTCCAAAGATCATTTTCTGTTAAAATGTCCAAAATTCCTAGCATTGACCCCCAATTTGCGGTATAAAGAAGCGAAACGGCTCAATTGCCTTCGCAAAGGGCACAGCTTGCAGCAATGTAAATCTGGGAATTGCAAGCATTGCCATCAGAAGCATCACTCGTTGCTTCATATTGATTCTAGCTTCACTCCGCCTATTGCTCAACCCGCAGCCCCAACTACTTCACAAAATTCTTCTCTCGTTTCTACAACTTCGATCTCGTCTCCACCTAAAGCCCTGAAGAAAGCTCAGACCGAGTACGTGTTGCTTGCTACTGCCATCATATACGTCAAAAATCGATCTGGCGTATTTGTACCATGCCGAGCCTTGCTTGACTCTGCATCTCAGATCAACTTCGTCACCTCTCGTTTCGCCAGTCAGCTGCAACTCAAAATTCTTCGCTCAAATATAATAATATCATGCATAGGTGAATCATCGCTTTCGTCAGACAAATCGGTTGATATTTTTGCGCAATCTCGAAACAAAGGTTACAGCACATCCTTTTCTGCTGTTGTAACTCAAACAATCACCGATTATCAACCTCACTTCGACCTAAATGCATCTGATTGGAATTTACCCACCAACTTGTTCCTCGCTGATCCGCTTTTCTACAAAAGTCAAAGAATCGATCTGCTTATTGGAGCTGGTCTGTTCTTTGACCTGCTTTGCGTTGGACAAATTCGAATAGCCGATCATCTGCCAACACTGCAAAAAACCAGACTTGGATGGATCGTGTCTGGTGGGATCAGATTTGCTGATCGCAAACACTCCTCTCTAGCTTACATTGCTAAAGAACCTGACAGCCAGTTGGAAAAAGATGAATTGTGTGATATTTTACGCCGTTTTTGGGAAATTGACAATTACTGTGGTTCTACCTCCAACATTTCTGATGAGGATTTCTTGTGCGAGCAGCTATTTCAGCAAAATTTTACTCGTCTCGCTTCTGGCCAGTATTCTGTGCGTCTCCCAGCCAAAACTAGTTTAGACGCGCTTGGAGATTCATACGATTGTGCTTTTCGTCGCTTTAAATCATTGGAATCGAAATTGGCCAAAAACTCAGAAATTAAGTCCCAATATGTTGCCTTTATAAAGGAATATATTGAATTTGGCCACATGTCACTTTCTGCTAAACAATCTTCATTGTCTCAGTATTTTTTGCCCCACCACTGCGTCCAAAAATTAGATAGCTCTACCACACAATTGCGTGTTGTTTTCGATGGCTCTGCAAATTCTACTTCTGGTTTTTTTTTGAATGATTTGTAATTTACGGGTCCTTCTTTACAACCGAAAATATTTCTCACTTTGCTGCGTTTTCGATTTTTCAAAGTTGCATTGTGCGGGGATATCTGCAAGATGTGCCGCTGTGTACTGGTGACTGATCCTGATCAATATCTCCAATGCATCCTATGGC
Organism: Lordiphosa mommai; assembly: GCA_018904225.1. NCBI lineage: Eukaryota > Metazoa > Arthropoda > Insecta > Diptera > Drosophilidae > Lordiphosa > Lordiphosa mommai. Next base: position 191,284 of record JAEIFT010000002.1, on the reverse strand, counting down.
GTGATAATCCCTACGAAGACATCAAGGTCTATACTTTAGACACCGTGACATACGGAACAAAGCCTGCTGCCTTCTTAGCAATTCGTGCTATGCAGCAGCTAGCTCTGGATGAGGAAGCCCAGTTTCCAATAGCAACCAAGATCGTTCGCACCCATTTTTACGAAGACGATTTGATCTCTGGCGGCGATTCTATCGAAGAAGTAGCTGAAATTCGCACACAGGTGAAGGAGCTCTTGAAAAGACGACACTTTTCAATCAGGAAATGGTGCTCCAATGAACCAGCTGCACTGGAAGGCGAGCCAGATTCGGATCGGGAGAAAATGCTTAAGTTCCACAGATGTCACTTAGGCCCTGGGATTGATGTGGGATACAAATTCTGTCAATCTGATTTTCAGCTTTTCGGAAAATTTCCCTGATAAGCCAGCGACAAAGCGCACTATATTGTCTGCCATCGCTAGGTTTTATGACCCGCTTGGATTAATAGCTCCAGTTATCACCAAACTTAGTTCGTGTTTACACGATGAAGTTTGCTTCATAAAGCTCTCTTCGATTTTGTTTTGAAGCATCTTCAAAACTTCATGAGCATTTACATGAAGAAGTTTGCATCATGAAGTTCGATTTCAATTCGCCTAAGAGCCCGAGTTATCGATAAGCAAATAACCCACAAATCAACCCTGCATCAGTTCTATCGGAACAAAGCAAAGGAGAATGAATGAAAAGCATCACGCCGCGGTAGGTGATGAAGTTTTGCCTGCTTCGGCTGCCCCTCTTCACCTCTTCCCCACCAACAAAAACTTCATGAAGAACTTCATGAAGGAAACTTCATCGTGTAAATGCGGACTTAAAATATTTATGCAGGCCCTTTGGAAAGACAAGCTTGACTGGGATGAAGCTCTACCTCAATCCTTGCATTCCTCATGGTTGTTTCATATGTCACAAATCTTAACAGTAACCTGCCTAAAATTTCCTCGCTTCGCCTTGCAGCCACAATCATCGTTCGAATTGCATGCATTTTGTTATTCAAGCTTAGCTGCTTTTGGTGCCTGCATATATGTTCGATCTGAGACTCAACACAAGGTCACATCTCATTTGCTATGCTCCAAGTCGAGAGTAGCACCCGTAAAATCGCAAACAATCCCTAAATTGGAGCTCTCCGCAGCGCACTTGTTAGCCGAACTTCTCGCAAATATCGTTGAAATCTTGCCAGCCTCATGCTCAATTCATTGTTGGTCAGACTCAACGATCGTACTATCCTGGATTCGTCAAACACCGTCTGAATTTAATATTTTCGTCTCCAACAGGATTGCTCAGATACAGGAGCGGACGCAAGGAATGGCGTGGCACCATGTTCCATCCCACCTAAATCCGGCTGCCATATCGTCTCGAGGATGCACACCGCTCGAGCTACTGGATTCGAATCTGTGGCGGGAATGACCTCCGTTTCTTACGTCAGATTCATCCGAATGACCGAATCTCATCACGGTTGTAGTTGATCTGCCTGAGCGCAGACGCCATGCTTTGGTATCCACACAACAGTTGGACATTTCGTTCGGCTGCAAGTACCAAAATTCATTTGGCAAAGAGTTTTTGGCTACGTATATCGATTTACGCAAGTTCGATACAAAGACAAATCACGCTCAAAAGGTCCCTTGACAGTGGATGATATCAAGGGTGGCACGCATCTCATCATTAAGGATATTCAACAGATCCATTTTGCAAAGTAATATAAAAGCTTGAGCACCCGGAAGCAGCTGTCTCCAAAAAGCAAGCTGATCTCGTTGCGTCCATTTGTTGATGAAGCAGGATTATTGCGTGTTGGAGGTCGTCTTCAAAACTCTCTACTGGACTATGAAGCAAGACATCCAATGCTTTTGCCTAAGCATCATCCTGTAACCTTCGCCATCATCGACTTTTTGCTTTACGGCAGAGATTTTGGCCCATTGGAGGGCGAAAAACTGTTGCAGCCGTAATCAACAAATGCATCCGATGCTTTCGACTCAAACCAAAATATGTCGAGCACATTATGGCGCCTTTGCCAGCTGATCGCGTTCAGCCAAATCGTCCATTCTTCACCACTGGAATTGACTTTTGCGGGCCGTTCTCCAAATCGGAAGTCAGAAACAGGCCTCCTACAAAATGCTATATAGCCATTTTTGTCTGTTTTTCTACTAAAGCATCCCATTTGGAACTGGTAGAAAACCTCTCCACAGCATCGTTTTAAGCTGCCCTAAGGCGATTCATCAGCATCAGGTGCAAGCCGAGTGCCATTTGGACTGATAACGCGACAAATTTCGTTGGAGCCAAAAACGAGCTAATGGAGTTGAGGCAACTTTTTCTCAGCGACCCTCAAAACAGTGAACTTCTCACCGCTTGCGTTTCCATTGGCATTAAGTGGAAATTTATTCCACCACGTTCTCCTCACTTTGGCGGTCTATGGGAGGCTGTCGTAAAGTCGGCCAAATTTCACTTTTATAGAGTTGTTGGAAAATCTGTTCTAACATTTAACGAACTGCGTACTCTTGTTTGTGAAACTTCTGCAATTTTGAACTCACGGCCACTTTGTCCCATTTCAGAAAACACTGACGACTTGGAGATTCTAACGCCTGGGCACTTTCTCATTGGTGCCTCCTATGCTGCAATTGATGAACCTGATGTAACACATCTCAACATCGATCGCCTAAGTCGTTGGCAGCGTGTGTGCCAAATGCAGCAGACGTTCTGGCGCAAGAGGAGTACGAGCTACTTATCCCTGCTGCAAGAACGCACCAAATGGGTGCATCGAAGCCCAACTTGTAACCTGGCAGAATCGTCGTTCTCAAGGACGACAACCTTCCTCCTCTCCAGTGGCGACTTGGCAGGGTGGAAAGCACCATTTCTGGAGAAGACGGTATCGCACGAGTAGCAGTCATCCGTACAGCCACTGGTACACTAAGGCGGGCTGTCGCTGCCGGTGATCTCGCTTACAAGCTTATCTAAGCTTTTCTCGGCAAGCCAAAATTTGTCGCTTCTAATCGCTCGCAATAAAAACGTCACTACACGCATATCGCTTTGCATAAACACAATAAATATTTTCGAAACAACAAACATTTTAAAAAACATTGTTAATAACCAAACTAAAAGCGTCTGTACATATAATTAATCAATTATAAACACTGAAAATACATACATTAACACAAACATACATAGTGCCAAAACTAAAATAAACTGTTTGCTTGCACAGCACAATTAAGCACAAAACCATCATAATCACCCCTCTTTTAATTGTTTAAACAATTTAGCGTAAAAGGTGGCATAAATTAATGCCTCCTCTAAACAGGAGTATAGCTCCCATCGTAGATTCCGTAGGGATCCTAATATTAAGATTATTATAGATTTCAAATTAACTTTAGATAGTTGTCTGATGATTCGTTCGCCGACGCGTTAGTGCGGCTGAAATATCAATTTCGGGTTATTGCGCGATGCACCAATAATAAGACAAGTATTTAATTGCTTAGTAGCAATGAGCTGTGATCATTTATTTCATGTGCCAGAATAAGACTAAATTTAAGTGACAAAAAAGCTTTCGAGCTAAGCTAGCCCCATGCCCTAAAAGTGCTGATCTTGCGCTTTGTGTAGGATATTGGGTTTCAGTTACCCGACGATGTAGAGGAGCGTCTGGAGCTGACGCAGTCGAGTTGGGGGGTTGACAACCGCCGATGGTTTGGCGGAAGAGTCACGTTGAGCTTGCGCTGCGTTTTGCCGATATGCTTTTGCTGCTGAGGAATGCTGACTGTGCAAACTCCTCTCTCGCTTAAGTGAGAGCAGTCCTCGGGCTTCCTATAACTGGCGATGGCAGCCTGGATGATTTTTTATCATTATTCTTGCTCTTTTGTATGCTACTTCTAATCTATATTTTACTTCCTTAGCATAATCTTCTATATTGTATATAGGATCTACTTTTTCCTTATTAGTATTTATAAATTGTCTCAGAGGTCTACCGCAAACAAGCTCATATGGGCAGTAGCCATGGGCTACCGACGGTGTCGTATTGAAACAATATGTGAAATAATTCAGCCATATGTCCCAATCATTTATGTCAATCGAAATGTAAGAGCGAATATACTTATTAAATGTTCGATGACTACGCTTGATAGTACCAAGTGTTTGATGATGGTACGCTGTCGAGTTTATATTTTTCACTTTTAGTAGTTTACATAATTCAGTGATTAGTGAATTTTTATACTCAGTACCCATATCCATAATGAACGTCTTCATAGGGCCGTACTTGAGAATAAAAGATTCGAATATTGCTCTAGCAATTGTGTTGGCATTTTTATTTGGTACTGGAATCGTGACTAAATATTTTGTAGGGTCACAGATTATTGTATCTGCGCATTCATTGCCATTATCTGTTCTTTGGAATGGTCCAAGGGTATCAATTAAAACAGTATCGAATGCTGATGATGGCGTTGGAGTAATCGTCATTGGTGTTTTTGTATGTGTTGTCGTCTTTGCTTTTTGGCATTTCTGAAATTTTAGTCATTCTTGGCCAATAGAAGTACTTTCTAATTTTAGACAGGGTTCGCGAAATCCCTGAATGGCCTTCCTCAATAGGGTCGTTATGGTATTTGGACAGGATTGCTTTAATTTGAGCTTCATCTTTTATGTCTATAATGTTCACCTTTTGTAGCATGCTTATTTGTACATTCTTTAAAGAACTATTGCCCTTTTCTTTAAATATTTTTAGTGAAACAGACTTTTGTAATTCCTTGAGTCCCGGCTTCCGAATAAAGCCTTTGGAAGAATTAACTTAAGTCAAATTCCTCATTAGAAATTGTCGTGATGGGGTGGCTTTCCTTAATCCTTTTAAATGTAAACACGTAGTCGTCTCTTTATTTGGTATCTTTAATGTATAACAATTTGCTGCTGCTCGTATGTACATACAGAACTTAAGTGCCGGTCGCTTCGTGATGGCCCATACACCGATAACAAAAGCTCGGCTTATCGATCACTCAAATACTAATTTAATTATTCATAATAATTTCTGTTCCGTTAGGAACAACGGAATCGGCACGCGAACATTCCGGCTGCCTTGCAATATCCGTTGCAAAAATAAAGCACAGGAGCTGCGAGGATCGTTCATACTTCATGACTAGGACTTCATTAACTTATGACTCTATGATAGGATTAGGACTTCAGTTGCTTATGACTCTATGATAGGATTAGGACTTCAGTTGCTTATGACTCTATGATATGACTAGGACTTCAGTTACTTATGACTCTATAATATGACTAGGACTTCAGTTACTTATGACTCTAAGATTCGACTAACTTATATTTTTACGAATGGCACGAGGTGACTCTACTGACTACAAGATCCGGATAATATCCAACCAAACACCGTACTTTGTGCTATGGGTAGCCCATCTTGGCTCGCCATGAAACCCGACTGCATAATACGCCGGTATACATCTGCTCCTAAGACTAACGAAACCGTTGATGGGAGATGGAAACGGTCATCAGCCAGCGTCAGGTTATTGAATTTAGCTCGGATGCCATCGCCTAACGCGCGCATAGGGGTGCGGAACGCGTATTGAGACTCCACCTTTAAAACAACCTCCAGGCGAAGATTCGTCTGAGTCGGCGATCGGATAACGGCGGTGCATTCCTTCTCGGAGCCCACATTAGTTATGGAGAGATGGAATGCCGCTGCTAAGGAAGAGTCGATGCGACTAAATGGGGTACACGGATCGATTAGCGCCTTTGTGTCGTACGTAGTCATGCCGTTGTCTACGAGCACCGATGCTGTCGGAAGTACGTTTGTACTTTGGTGCTGTAAAAGGACCGTCAAGGATGGAGGCAGGACCGGAGCCTGGGAACGCTGGATGGAAGGTTGTGGTCGGGCGCTCTCCGTAGCCCTCGACAGATGAGATCGCTCTGATAGTCGAGAAGAATGCGAGTGCTCGGATGGACAAGGAGACCGTGGACGTTCCCGAAGGTGCAGCAGAGAGTGGTGATCTCGCCCACAAATCCGACATGTATAACCACTACGGCACAATCTTCCTGAATGTTGGTGCGCCAGACAGTTTGCGCAGTACTTATTAATTAGTACTGCGCGGAGCCTCTTCTCGGTGCTGAGGCGGAGGAAACGCCGACACATTCGAAGCGGATGGATTCCAGAGCAAACTCGGCAACGGAAGGATTGAATTCCTCTAGAACGTCTGCTCTCCAGGGCGCGTGGATCCCGGGGAAGAGGTTTCATCTTGAACTACATAGAGGAAATTTTGATTAGTACTAGGAATTTAAATATAATTTGTTTCGGACAGTAGATAGAAAAAATTTAGAGTATAAGCTCGTGAAACTAAAAACTAGATTTGGAACGAGGACAGTTTGTTAATCGTCGCCGGATGACGCCGCGCGTGGTGGTTATGTCGACCACCCGTACTGTACTATCGCTCCCCGGATGAACTGATTGGATTCGCCCGAGACGCCATTCAGTAGTCGGAAAAATATCATCCTTTACGACGACCATGTCGCCAACTTTCATATATCAGGCCCGGAGTTGAGGCAAGCTTCGATTCTAGCGAGAACTGTAGAGAGTTCTACAAAGGTGTATTTCATGACTGCTGTGAATTTATAAAATAAGGTCTTGAAACTTTTGACTCCAGCTTCTCAGAGCCCCCCATGTGTGGAGCACCAGGTGGTATGAAAAGCCAGAAGAAATTATGATGGCTATCCGAAGATATAACGGACGTTTGAAGTGTTTCCAAAAATTCACGAGTTGCTTTGCAGCACCGACGAACGTTTTTCCGTTGCCTGAATGGATTCGGTACGGACAGCCTCTTTTAGCAATGAAACGGACAAAAGCCGCTAAGAATTTCTCAGTCGTTAGATCCGAGGTGATTTCGAAATGAATGGCTGTAGTAGCGGAGCACACAAACATACATATCCTTTAGTAATGAGACAGGCCCAGCCATTGTAGTTTTTTATATTAAAGGAGCCTGAAAAGTCCACACCAGTATAAGTGAATGGCCTGGAAAAGGATGCGTGTTCTACCGGCGAATCACCCATCATTTGAGTTTGGAGCTTCTTTCGGTGAATAATACATACTTTGCATAAACCGGTGACTGTTCTCACCTCGATCTTCAGTTTGGGGATCCAGTATTTGGATCGGATCATGCGCACCATTAGCTGATTTCCTTCGTGAAGATTAATCCAATGGGTGAAATGGACTAGGAGGCGAAAAAAATTGGCATTTTCCCGAAAGAAGGATGGGATGCTGCTCATCGTATTGCAGCGAAGTGGAGGACCTGACACGACCGCAGGCTCTCATTATTCCAAATTGATCGAGGAACGGATTCAAGTTTAAAATCGAACTTGAAGAAGGAATCGGTCGTTTTTCAGACGTTCGCTACGAACGTGGTCCATTGACATGGGGGCTTGCGAAGCCAAGCCAGAACGATGGTGGAATCATGTCACCTAAATAATCCTTTACCATCTCGGACAGAAGAACCGCACCGCACAGCTTTAGGCGTGAAAGTGAAACGGTCTTTAACGGAGCTACTCGCGTTTTAGCTGTGAGGAGATTCAGTCAAATTTTATCATCAAACTCAACCCGAATATAAATGGCTGCTCCATAAGCCCGCTGTGAAGCATCACAAAAATGCTCGACCTTTGCACCTGGTTGACTACCGATCCATCTGCGGACGCGGATTTCGCTTAGCGCGGAATAGCAGAGAAGAATCTTACGCCATTTTTGAAGTAGACTGTCAGGCAGTTGATCGTCCCACCCTAGCTCTTGCAGCCATATTTCCTGCATAAAAATCTTCGAGTTTACAATGAAGGGGGCGAGCCATCCTGCTGGATCGAATAGTTTGGAAATTTGCGAAAGAACTTCGCGCTTAGTATAGGAGGATCGCAGCTCTAAAGCTGCTGGAACAAAAAAGAATTTGTCGGACGTAGTTTTCCAGTGCTAGCGTAGTCAATTTTAAGGAACTCTGAATTTTTATGACCGTTAACTCCGAGTGCTACCAAAATTATTTGGTCAGCTGCAAATTAAGCTTTCAAGTTGACCCTAAAAATTGTTATACCTTTGTTAATTCGAAACGTAAGTCTTCTCGTTTCCCACCTTCACTTTCTCTAAATAATCAAACTGCTGATAATGATGTGGACATTGCCAACTTGTTCGCAACATTTTTTCAGCGTTGTTATTCCGCTTCTTCTCTAATTTGGGGGGTCTCGTACCCTTATCCGATTGCACACTCCTCCTGCATTTATTCACCTGTCTTGGATTCGGAGAGTCTACTGTCTGGGCTTAGATCGGTTGAGTCATCCTTCAGTCCGGGCCCCGACAATATTCCAAGTTGTGTACTTAAATATTGCGCTGACTCTCTGTGTTTGCCCCTGCTAAAACTCTTTAACCTGTCTCTTGAACTTGGCGACTTTCCTAGCTATTGGAAGGAGTCTTACATTATTCCTATCCACAAAAAGGGACCCAAGTCAGTAGTATCAAATTACAGGGGCATCTCCAAGCTTTCTGCAATTCCAAAACTGTTTGAGTCGATCATAACTACTCAATTGCAGCATTTCTGTCGCTCAGTAATTTCCCCGGCTCAACACGGATTTATGAAAAAGCGTTCTGTTAATACAAACTTGCTAGAGCTTACAACTCTTGTCAATATGAGTTTTGTAAATAAGCAGCAAACGGATGTTATATATACAGACTTTAGCAAGGACATTGATTCCGTTAATCATGAGCTCCTTACACACAAACTTTATCTGCTTGGCTTCCCTCCTAAGCTACTCAATTGGATCAAGGCTTATTTGTGTGATCGGTCCCAGAGAGTAAGCTTTAATTCGATGTTTTCAAAACCCATTCACGTATTCTCTGGTGTACCCCAAGGCAGTCATCTGGGTCCCTTGCTTTTTAATTTATTTGTAAATGATATTCCGAATGCGTTATCTTATTCTCATGTGTTAATGTATGCTGACGATCTTAAACTTTGCCTATCTTATAATGATCCAGTGTCACCTCTTCTCTTGCAACGGGACTTAAACTCTCTGAATGAGTGGTGCATGATCAACAGACTCCAATGAGAAGTGCAAATACTTAACGTTTCATCGTAATACGCCCTATCTTTACGATTATGTGATTGATGATAACTCTCTGGAACGCATCTATGAAGTTGACGACCTGGGAATTCATTTTGTGCCTAAGCTTTGCTTCAATAGTCATATATCTGTTATTGCAAACAAAGCTAAGGGAGTTCTAGGCTTTATAAAGAGATGGTCCAAGGAATTTCATGATCCCTATGTCACAAAACAACTGTAAGTCTCTCTGGTCAGGCCTATTCTTGAGTATGGATCATGTGTCTGGTCCCCACATTACCAAATATATCAGAACCAACTCGAATCTGTTCAAAAACAGTTTCTAATTTTCGCCTTTCGTGGCTTAAACTGGGATCCCAATAGGAATCTACCTTCATATGAGCATAGACTGCGCTTATTGGATCTACCAACCCTTTATAACCGTAGGATTTATCTTAGTGTGATTTTCCTTCATAAGTTACTGTCAGGTGAAGTTGACTCAAGCACTCTGCTTAGCCTAATAAGTTTTGCGGTTCCGGCACGTGTAACGAGGAATTATGTCCCGATTTATTTACATCCTTGTCTTACAAACTATGCTCATCATGAACCCTTTCGTAACCTCTGTCTTAATTACAATAAATACTACCATCTATTCTCACTAAACTCTTCTTTGTTAGATGTAAGGAATAATCTAATTTCTAATCTTAATTCTTAAATATTCACTGTAAAGTTTGACTGAGCCTAGTTGAACTGTAAATAAATAAATAAATAAAGCAAGTGGTCTTTGGGGATATCTCGTAGAACTTCTTTTTTATTGGCAGTCCACTTTCTTAATGGGAGGCCTGCCTTATGGAGGGCCTCGCGAAGTTCTGTGATTCCACACCGAGCTTCTTCTTCGTCATGTGCTCCTGCTAGTTCATCATCAACATACATGTTTTGACGGACTATGCTGCTAGCGCGCGGATATCGTACTTGCACATCCTCTGCAAGCTGCTGCAGCACTCGGATTGCGAGAAACGGAGCACAATTGACACCAAAAGTAACAGTTCTGAGCTCAAAATCACATAGCTCTCCACTTTTGGTACGGAATAAAATACGTTGGAAAGGTGTATGCTTATGATGGACAAGAATTTGCCGATACATTCTTGTAATGTCGGCGTTGAACACATATTGGAAATACCGCCATTTCAGTATCTGAGTTGTCAAATCAGACTGAAGAACAGGGCCAGCATAAAGAGTATCATTTAAGCTCTTACCGTTGGTGGAAAGGCTGGAGCCGTTAAACACTACTCGCACTTGTGTGGTAGTGCTTTCTGGTTTGATCACAGCGTGATGCGGGAGATAAAAACTGCGAGAGTCATCGGATGCTGGGACCTGACTCATGTGATTTAGATCAATATACTCTTGAATTACCGAATCGAACTGTTCCTTGAACTGAGGATTCTTTTTCAAACGATTTTCGTTTCTTATGAACTGGGCGAGTGCTATCGCTCTCGAAAACCCTAGCTCGTTGCTATCAGGATTGCGAAACGGTAATGTCACTACATATTTCCCGGAAGAGGTTTTTGTCGTAGTCTGAACGAAGTTATTTTCGCAGAAAGAATCGGAGTCGTTAACTGGTTTCATCGGAAGATCCTCCACTTCCAAAAATTTGGTGAGAAATGCATCTAATTGTGACTCTGAAGTACGCAATACTTGTGCTGAAAATGACGAAATGGATCTCTGAGCTGTTGGTAACAATGGACCAGTAAGTATCCAACCAAAAATCGTCTCCTGGCCTAAGAGAGTTCCGCAGATATTAGGTTTTAAACCTTCCAGCAGGATTGAAGGCAGAATGTCTGCGCCGATAAGGATATCTATTTGGGAACTTGGGTAAAAGTTCGGATTAGCTAAGGAGATATTAGGCAAATCTCGCAATGCACTACGAGGAATAGTGTGCGATGGAAGATCGCCTGATAACTGTGATAGAACATAGGCGGAAGTTGTCACTTGCCGGCTCGGCCGGGCAGGAGACCCAATTGTGATGGTACACAGCTTCTGCGATCTAGCGGCTACCGTTCAATTGAGGCCGGAGACTACAGCTTCGCTCATATGGTAAGGGAGTTTTACTACGTGCAATAGACGCTCTGTTATAAACGTTCCTTCTGAACCGGAGTCTATCAAAGCTCGCGCTTGAAAAATGGTGCCAAGATGGCAAATGTTCACAATCGCCGTACCGAGAAGAACCCCTTGGGAATTTGTTGCAAAATAATTCTGAACGCTTGCAGCTGGATTTACGGATGTGGACTGTATATGATGGCTTGAGGAAGTAGTCGGCGTGGGAATACTGAATGACGGGGGGTCGTTACGATGCAAGAGTGTATTGTGACGACGTTTGCACTGGAAACAGTTATAGGTACTTCTACACTCTTTAAGCATGTGCCCTCCTCCGAAATAATTCAGACACAATCGTCTGGATTTAATGTAAGCACTCCGGTCTCTGACCGACATTTGGAGAAACCGGGGACAAAGGCGAACAGGATGATTCTCTTTGCTGCAGAGATGGCAAGTTTTGGGCTTTACACTAACTTTTGCCTCGAAGGCGTTGACAACTTTTGCTATAGACTCTTTCCGACCACCTTTAGATTGAATGTGCGTGCTAGGACTGTGTTTCAAATCCTCAATTGCTTCCAAAGTTCGATAGCGCTCGAGTAGGAATAAATTCATGTCTGCCCATTTCGGAATGTCTGCTTTCTTTTCGAGGGACTGCTCCCACAATGATAGAGTAGCCTTTGATAATTTTGAGGAGCATAAATAGACAAGAAGACAATCCCAACTTTCAATATTAACCTCGGACATCTCTAAAGCTTTTAGGCAACCCTGGATCGTGCTCTGGAGCTCCTTTAAGGCTATTCCTGACTCCTGGGGGACCATCGACAGGTTCAGTAGAATCTTAAATTGGCTATTTACAAGAAGCCTCCTATTGTTGAACCTTTCTGAAAGATTCGACCATGCCGAGCTAAAACCTTCGTTGGTCAATGGGGACTTGGAAACAATGTCTTTTGCGTCACCACTAGTCTTGGCATTTAAGTGAAATAATTTTTCAACGTTGGTCAGCCTTGGATCTCCACTGAAGATCTCCGTATCGCAAGGGGGAAGACGACTCCCGCTCGATGTATATCCCTGGACTGAGGCTTGAAAGGAGACCCTGTTTTGGACAGTTGCGGTTTCGATTGTCTCTGTCAATAATCATACTTTGCTTGCATGACTTGAAGATCATCAGCAGCCCCGTTTTCAGTAACCAATGAAGCGCAACACTCATATTCGTGCTCAACTTTTTCCCATAAAGTTCGGATTTGGTCTCGTCGGACTTGATACTTATAGAGCGAGGGAGCAGACTCACCTGGGGTGTAAATTCTATCTTCGAACTAACTAATCCGGTCAGTGACGGTCACAAACTTGGCTAACGCCTGAGTAACTGCAGACTGAGCCATTAATGCGTTGTATCTCGTGCCTCGAACTACTGGTGTGACCGCGGGAACAGTTAATTTTGCGCTGGATACAGCTGACTCGCCTTTTGTTCTCGTCGGCGGTGTGGAAACTGGCCTTCGCGAGGGGAGTGCTGGTGACGATGAAAAGCTACGTTGGATTTTCGCTGGAACAGACAAAAGGGTTTTTTTGTCTTGACCGTTCCCTATTGGCATGCTAAACGCGTACTGCAAGTTTTACGACAAGCAAAACGCCTGGTTGGAGGAACTTGTCTCAGAAGATAGCGAACAAAAAAAATTTTAAGAAATGTAAACAGAAGAACTGATTTGTATGCAAAAAAAATTATTTTTTTGCACCGAACGTCGTATAGAAAAAAAAAACTTTATTTTTATAGAAAATTTGAATAAAAGAAATGCAAATTATTATTTTTTTTTTTTTTGCATCTACTTTGTAGGAATTGGTAAAACAATAAGAAAAAATATTTTTTGAGCAAACGATGTAGGAATGTAGTAAAAATAAATTATTATTTTTTACAAAGTAAACTTGTCGAATTTGGAAAAAGCAACAAAAAATATTTTTCTCAACAGGAAGTTTGTAGGAAGTCGCAGTAACAATCGACTGCTGGTCGATGTAGAAACAGTACCCACTGTATTACTTGAGCCCTTCGATATGTACCGCAGTCGCGGATCAGTGGAAACAGAAGAGACGTAGTGGATACAGAGCAAAAAGAAATATCGATATATATATATATTTGGATGTTTCAGCAGCTGTATAAATATATTATTTGTTTTAAACTATATTTTAAAAAAATCCTGGATAAGTGGAAGAATATGTATGAATGTATGTATGTAGATTTAGCACTCAACTCTGTGGATTAAGAATGTATGTGTGAGTGTGTGTATGCGTGTGAATAATTCGGATTTATGTGTTGGATTTGTAGCGCAAATTTGGAACTTTGTATGTATGTGTGTATGTGTTTGTGAAATAATTTGGATGTATGTGTGTAGATTTGGCGCGCAAATCTGGGCCTTTCTATGTATGTGTTAGAAAATATGTAGGTTTTGCAGCTTGTACATATATTTCCGACCACAATTGCGAGGGAGTTGCCGGAACTAAATGAAGGCCAAGAATTTGGCAGTACACAATGGAAGATAGGCAACTTGAATTATTGGAAATTATTGGGTCGGAAAATATGTAGATGTGCACACTTAACTTGTTCAGGAAGGAATCCACCGATGTATAAAGATGCAGATGGTAATATCCGGCTCGAAGGACCAAAATGTCGTGGTGGGGTGTCATTCCTTAATCCTTCTAAATGTAAACACGTAGTCGTCTCTTTCCTTGGTATCTTTAATGTATAACAATTTGCTGCTGCTCGTATGTACATACAGAACTTAAGTGCCGGTCACTTCGTGATGGCCCATACACCGATAACAAAAGTTCGGCTTATCGATCACTCAAATATTTTTCTTTTTTCTCAAGCAATTTATTTGTTGTGTCAGGCCTGACATTTTCCTGTCTTGTTGAAGATCTTGTTGAGACCTTTAATATTTGTATATTCATTGTAATTAGCTCTCCAATTGTAAATCTGGATAGAGCGTCTGCGACATGATTGTCTTTCCCCTTGAGGTATTCTACCTCAAAATCATGTTCTTCTAAGTCTAATCTCATACGCGTTAGCTTAGAGCTCGGGCTTTTCATTGAAAACTGTTACGTTAGTGGCCTGTGATCCGTTTTTACTAAGAAATGCTTGCCATAGACGTATGGTCGAACGTGTTTGATTGCCCAGTGAATAGTGGCTAGTTCCTGCTCTGTTGTGGATTTATTGCTTTCCCCTTGTGTAAAAGTTCTTGATGCATATGCAATTGGTAATTGTGTGCCGTTGTGATTTTGAGTAAGTACGGCATCACAAGCGTGCTTACTGGCGTCAGTAATGATGCAAAATTTTTTCGAGATATCGGGATATTGCAATAATGTTGTTTTCATTAAAGCTTCTTTAAGGTATTCGAATGCGTTATTACATTTGGAAGTCCATTTAAATTGAACATTATTTTTGCAGAGCCTCGTTAAGTGGCGTGAATTTTTTGCAATTATTTATGAAACGTCTATAATAGTTACAGAAGGCTACGAATCTTCGTGCACTATCTGCATCTGTTGGGATTGGATAATTATTAATTAAGTCATATTTTTTCTCATCCGGAAGGATGCCTTTATCGGTACATTTATGACCGAGATATGTAACCTCATGTATAAAAAATTATAATTTCTCTGGATGTATTTTTAAATTGAATTTGCGACAAAGTTCAAAGATATTTGTCTGATTTTTGAACATATGTTCTTCGGAACATCCGATGAGTACTAGGTCATCCATATAAAGAAATGCTTGTGATGGTTCTAGACCAGAAAATCCGAGTGTCATCATACGCATAAAAGAATTTGGGGCTACTTTTAGTCAATATGGTAATCGTGTATAACGATACGAGCCTGAACTCGTTAAAAATGACGTTAAATTTCTTGATTTCTCTTCTAGTTCAATCTGGTGAAATCCAGACATGAGGTCGAGGCATGAAAAGTATTTTGCACGACCTAATTGATCAAGAATATCTTCTATTCTTGGAAGTGGGAATTTATCAGCAAGTAGTTTTTTATTTATTTGGCGGTAATCCACTACTAAACGCCATCTTTTTTCTATTGAATTTGGAAGTGGTTTCTTGGGAACCAAGGGAAGTGGGCTATTATATTCGGATATTGATGGTTCGACTATTCCATCTTTAATTAATCTTTGAACCTGTTTGTCTATTTCAGGTTTTTCTGAATGAGCATTTCTATAATTTTTGATGTATACTGGTGTTTTGTCACTTAATCTGAGTTTATGTTTGTAAAAATTGTTGGCTGAAATGGGCTCTGATTCGTGTGACGTGGCAAGCTAAGTCCCATTTTTTAATATATTCTCTTTTCTCACATACTCCTAGAATGTAAACGAAACCACGAAGGTTCCTATGTTCTAGTACGTAAGTTCCTATATATAAAAGTTAAGGTAGGCCGCCTTGGCCTACCCATACACATATTTTACCTTTTGACTGTTTCCAACATTGAACTCCCAACAAAAAGATTTAGCTTCGATTTTAATATAATTATATTTTTATTTTTGGTTTAGATTCAGATCCGCTTCGGACTCTTTTGAGACTAACTCCTCGGTCGTCGATCCAAGTGCCACCAACCCATTCCCATACGCCCGTTGGTGCTGAGTCAGCGACTCTCGCAGTCGCTGCGCTGGCCAAGCGTTTGTTCCCGTTTCGCAATATCCGCCTGTTTATGTTTGGCCAGCACATTGTTGTTGCCTATGCAACTTGATCAGCTATATTTGATGTTGCTGGCCGGCACATTGTTGCTGATATCGGGAGTAGGGTGACAGCGGGTTGTTAACTCCTCCCTCCTACAAGATCTGCGTCCCGCAGAGCAATGAGCCTTGGGTAGCTCAATAATAACCGGCGATCTTATATCTGTGGTGACCTTGGGAATCCCTTTTGTGGAGGTTAGTTTCGTCCACAGGAGGTATATCAGAAACAGTGCGATCAAGATGAAAACTCCCTCCGAGAGGAAAGAGAAAAGTATTTTTCCGGTCATGCTCGACATCCTCCGTAGGTTCTGCAGACTGACGTCATGGACGTACTCAAGGGACAGTCGATATTTAGAGGCCCATACGTGGGACAGAACGGCCGGCATTGCCATTATATGACTTGTTGTATAGCTGCTGTAAGTTCGATTCCCAACTGTGATCGTCTCATTGTCAAACTGGACGACAAAAAATCCAATTAGATGATACTGCTTCGATGTCGTGGTTACTGTTCCATTGAAGTTTGACAGAAGTACGGTTCCATAGTCAATAAGTTTGGTCGTTTCCTGCTCGTTCCGAAGATAGGTGCACGAGTTACCTAAGTTGTAGAGAACGTCTTTAGGAATCTTCTCTTCCTGGTCGGTCGTCTTCTCAGTCAGCCAATTGTGTTCTGGTTTTGAAATAAATAAGCCAACAATACGTCTGGTGTGTTTCGGTTTCAAATCTAGTGTAATTCTTTATTGACAGAGTTGGCCTAGCTTAAGCTAAATGTTTACAAAGAATGTTTGGGTACATGCATATATGTTCCTAAGCGACTCGGGTGACACTTGAGTGTATGGGTAAGTATGTTTATACGTTTATGCTTACGCGTCGGATATTGGTGTGAACGGATTTATGCTTATGCATCAAATCTCAAAGTGTAATACGATATCCGCTTGCTGAGTCTACAATGCAACAAAGTGCCACAATGTGCGGTTTGTTGTACGATGGGTGAAAACAATCTTTTAGTTAATAAATTAAGGATGGTTTTGCTGGTGGTATGAGTGTAGGTGGGACCGGTACGGTAACTCCTCCTCCCCTAGATTGAAGCGACGGCCATAATGATGGAATAACCGGTGCGAAAATGGTCGGTTTTTCGGAGGGGATAAATATTGTTTTCTTCTTCCTGATGCCTGCCAAGATGATAACCGTTATCAGCATTGCCGCCAGTAGAATGTAGATAGTTGAAACGTGAGTAATTGTGGATCTGGTTACTTCCTTCAATTTGATTTCGCTCTTGATGTCATCCAGGTGTAACTCTCGTAGACTTAATTCCTGTATAGTTTTGTTTGTCTGTAATTTGATTACCTCCGGAATTTCTGCGGTGATTTGTTCGAAGTCTGTCTCTGGTATGTTGTCGTACTGCATTTCGTTCACAATTAGAGAGCAATTTTTGAATATTACTATTGCTGACCCATGAATAGTTTCTTCCTCTCCACATTTTGACTTTAGTTTTAAATGGATGGCATTAAAAATGAATAAATACCCTCTTTCTGGTTCAAATATTTGTTGTTGGAATCCTATATCTTTGGTTTCGCAAAATGAAGCTTCACCCTTAATAATGCTACTCAGACACCCAATGTTCGTTAAGCTTTGTACACCCGTTTGAGCCTTACAAATGTATAAATTGTAAATTTGTTGACATTTTGTTTGGTAAAACTTAATATCTAATGCATTACATACTATATAATTTGGTGCCAATACGAATTCGGACTGGTTTAAAGGTAGTGGTACAATATGTTCGATCTTATAACTATTTTTATTAAATAAAGGGATTTTAATTGAAAAAACTATATCCAGTTTGCTCATATATGCCTGAAGTTCTAAGAATTTGTAAAGGTGTTCGTCTGAAACTATCTCTATACCTTGTTGTTCAATTAGTTGTACGATCTACTCCGTTTCGTTCTTATTTAAAATGAATTTTGGTAGTATTCCTAATCTTGCTAGAAGTATGCTGTCTGAAATATCGACCAAATGATTATACAAAATATCCATATTAACGAGAAGGCAAAGCTAACTTCGACTGTGTCGAAGTTTTAATACACTTGAAAAACTTTACTCCAACTGATTTAACCGGTAAAATATATATAGGATATAGATATCAGATATTTAAAGATTTTAAATCATTGATAATAAAAATTTGATACCATAAAAAAAACTTTTCTCAGTAAAACACATTTTTCAACAGATCGGTCCTATGGCAGCTATATGCTATATTCATCCGATTTTAATAAATTTTTCCACAAATATGTAAAATCATCTAAAACTAATATATATCAAGATTGGTGACGCTACAATAGAAAATAAAAAAAGTTTTTCTCACTAAGACTTATTTTCCGACCGATCGTTCCTATGACAGCTATAAGATATAGTCGTCTGATCCGGCCGGTTCCGACATATTAGTTGCGTGCAGTAAAAAGAAGACTTTGTGCAAAATTTCAGCTTGATAGCTTTAAAACTGAGGGACTAGTTTGCGTAGAAACAGACAGACAGACGGACAGACAGACGGACTGACGGACGGACGGACAAGCGGAAATGAACTCAGCTCGTCGTCCTGATCAAGAATATATATAATTTATGGGGTCGGAAATTAATATTTCTATGCGTTACAAACTTCTGGGCAAAATTAATATACACTTTTCAAGTGTATAAAAACGATTCTATTACTATACTGAATCATTTGGATTTTCTTGTCTTCTTCATCTATGTTTTTTGTAATCCCGTTTTAATAACTATTTATAAAATTATTTAATGTCTTTTGTTCCTCATTTATGTGTTTTGTTATGTTATTAAATCTAATTATTAATTCGTTGTTCATTATCTGTTGTCCTTTAAGTTCTTGATTAAAATATTTGTTCGTTTCTCTAACCCCTCTGATCTCCTCATCCATCTTTTCTGCATCTGTAACGTCCAGGTTACCTGTTATCATTTTAATAACACTACCTAATCCATTTATAAGCCCTCTTTTCTGGCTATGTAGTGGAAGTAGCATTTGTAACTTATCCTTAATTAACGTCATTTTCCCTTTTAAAATTGCTAAGGAATCCTTAATATCCTGATTAGTTTCTAGCATATCTATAGTTTTCTTAAACTGTTCTAAGCTATTCTTATAATCGTCTAGATGAATAACATGAATAAATTGTTTGCGAGACTCGGTAACCCTAGCTGTTCCTAGAAGGATTTTTGCGACGGGTTTGTCTCCCCATATTTGTTTTATTTCAAAAGATCGTCCAAAGGCAATTATGGATCTGTAAAAATTAAGTAATTAGTATTTTGTCTTAATCTTGTCCTAATTTTGGATTTGTGTATTTTCTTTGGCTTGGTAGTTTTGAAGGTTACCCCGCTGTCTTCCTCTACTGTGTGCGTTGAAAACCTTCGAGTTAGCTTGTCCCTTCTATTTTCTTTTCTAAATACAACATCATCTTGTTGTACTTCCATGGGTTCTACCCTATCCTGATTAAGAATCTCCATTCGCTTTTTTTTTCTTCTTTCTAAAGTGACCTTGACTTGCGGATATAATTCTGCCTTAAGGGGGTCTTCTACCTTTGAAAATCTTTTTTTTTTCGATTTTTTTGTTTTGCCTTATTATTACAGCTTAAACATTTCCCTTTCATCCCCTTTAAACCATTTTAAATTATTCGAAATAGTTAAGCAGATATATCCGTTTTAGTGGAGCAATGTTCTTGCCAATGTGAGTATATTCAACGTTGCTAAAAACTTTAACCGCGTTTTTCACAAAACCACGTTTTTTGACCTGGTAGCCATGATGGGCCAGTTCTACTGAACCGATTTTGATCAGCCATGTTGCAATCGACGCAGAATTGATGTAATTCTGGCCCGTACCTCAATCATGAAGATAAAAAATTGTTTACTATTTTTTTACACTAAACAACAAAAAAAATCGTCGAAAATCTAATTTTTTTTTTAAACGATTGTAAATTTTAGAAAATTTTTATACCCTTGCAGAAGGTATAATAAAATTGTCACGATGTTTGTAACGCATAGAAGGAAGCATCTCCGACCCCATAAACTATATATATTCTTGATCAGCATGACGAGCTGAGTCTTTATAGCCATGTCCGTCTGTCCGTCGGTCCGTCTGTCCGTCTGTCCGTCCGTCTGTTTCTATGCTATCTCCTCCCTCAGTTTTAAAGCTATCTTGACCAAACTTTGCAAAAAGTCTTTAAATACACATAGGCTGCACATTTGTCGGAATCGGCCGGATCGGATGACTATATCATATAGCTGCCATAGGAACGATCGGTCCATAAACTAGTTCCAGTGAGAAAAACTTTTTTGTTTTCTATTGTAGCGTCATAAAACTTGGTATATATTAGTTTTATATCCCTTTACACAATTCTGGAAAAATTTATCAAAATCGGATGACTCTAGCATATAGCTGCCATATAAACAGTCAGTAGAAAAACTAGTTCTAGTGAGAAAAACTTTTTTGTTTTCCATCGTAGCGTCACCAATCGTGGTATATATTAGTTTTATATCCCTTCACACAATTCTGGAAAAAAATTATCAAAATCGGATGACTGTAGCATATAGCTGCCATATAAACGATCGGTCAAAAAAATAGTTCTAGTGAGAAAAACTTTTTGGTTATCAATGGTAGCGACTTTCAAAAACTGCAAGGGTATTTAAAACATCGGCGTAGCCGATGTTAGCCTTCTATTTTTTTTTTTATGATTGAGGTACGGGCCAGAATTACATCAATTCTGATCATAACCTCATTTACCGTTTTCAATTCCGATAACCTGGAGTCCCGGAATCATGGCCACCATCTCTACACCTTTTTTTGAGACCTTAATTGGCGGGCCGATAACTTTTTGAACAGCCCTCGAATTCCAACATTTTTTTTTTATTTTACTATTTAAATAATTAATAACACAAAACAAAAAACCAAATTGAAAAAACTCTTATGGTTTTCCCTCCAGAAATTCAAAGGTAGAATACCCCCTTAAAGCAGTTTAATTTCTGCAAATAATCATGTTCGTTATTAAATACGATCTGTATTTTAAACTTTTCTGTTCTATCTGTAAACAACTCAAAAGGGGTGTATTTCGTAGTTTAATGGATTGCATTATTATAAGTAAAGAATGTTTCATTAAGAATCAATTCATGATCTCTTTCGACATTTTTCTTTTTCTTTGTGTCCTGAATAATTTTATAGATTTCTGTGATTGTCGAATGCAATCTTTCCACTGGAGAGTTGCTTGAAGACTGTTGAAAAGATGTTACGTGTAATACGATACCATATTGTCTACAGAAGTCATTGAAAATGTTGGAACTGAATTCAGCCCCTTGGTCACAAAAAATCTTTTTCGGAGGTCCGAATGTGGCTATAAAATCTTCCAATGATCTCCCCACGCTTATACTATCTCTTGTAAGAATAGTGTATCCTTCTGCATATTTTGAGAACTTGTCTATGATAGTCAAAACATTTTTCTTGTTTATAAAATATAAATCCATGCGAATTATATCTAATGGTGCTTCAGGTGTCTCTGTTTCTTGAAAAACGACCTTTGGAGGTTGTCTCTCATATTTTAATGTCTGACAAATGTCACAGTTATTAATAGTACGGGCCACCACTGTTTTCATATTTGGAAAATAAATTTTCCTTTTTAAATGAGCAGTTGTTTCTTCTATACCCCTGTGGTTATTAGCCAAATGATAGCCTTTAACTTCCTGTTCTTGTTGCTCCTTATTGGTAATGTCAGACAGTATAATTGTACACCTTGTTACTTTGTACATCCCGCCCTGGGAAAAATATTTTGCATACGCTTCCTGGATGATCTTAAAAATTTCGTCTGGTGCGAAAATCGCGCACATCTTGTTTGGTTTTCTTTTTTTCTTCTCCTTCTTTTTCGATACTAGCCAAACCGGAGCGCTCCACGGTGAGTGGCTGTGTCTGATTATCTCCTGATCCAGATCTCTGAGTGAGCGTATCTAAATGGTTTAGTGTAGATTGGTCTGTTGTCCGTCGTAGGTATGGTATGTTTTACCATACTTGTGAATGTTATTTTGTCACTTCCGTTATAAAATATTTCTGGAAATTTCCCACATAACTTCCTCAATTATTGTCTCTCTTCCGAATTTAGATGGTCGGTTCTTAGATTATTAGATACGTTTGTGTCTTTTTTTTAACTTGATCCTCTTCTACTGATATTGCATTTAGCTCAACATACTCCCCCTCTTCGACTTTTTGTACCTGTACTTGCTTCTCTAAATACAACTTTCCTTCTGCTTTTGAATAATTTGTCACTTCCATACAGCTCATGCCGTCTTTTGCGGAATATAATCCTCCTGAAATTTCTATATCTTTTGTAATTCTGATAGGCTGGCAGTAAAATGTGCCTTCCTCAATGTCAACTGGAAGTAACGCCACTGTTCTTGATGATCCTTCTATTACATGTACCTCCATCCCTTGGTTATCTTCAAGAAATATTTCTTGTTGGGAATTCCGCGTTTCTAATTTCCTCCCATGTATATCTATCTTTGCTTGGATTTGTCTTATGAAATTTAGTCCAATAAGACCATCAAAATATGGATGAAATTTAAAAAGAAGGAATGTAATATTCCCTTCTTCTTTAAATTCCTTAAACATTGGCATAGTTGTGTCTTCGTTTAGTTCGTGCGAACTTAACACTGCTTGAATAGAAACTGAGTTATTTAGTTTCTTTCGCAATTGGGTTGGTAAAATTTCAGGGTCAATAAAAGAATGAGTTGATCCCGTGTCTATCATAAATTTCAGAGGCATTCCATTAAGTGAGCGGATTTCTATATAAAGTAGTGTCGAACCATGTATTCTCCTATCTATGTATCCTGGCTGGTATCCGAGGCTCCTTGTTGAAAATTAGCCCCTTCGTCTATGTTGTGTAATTGGCCTTGCCTGTTCCCATTGAAATTGTTGTTATTGTTCGATCCACTGCTCGTTCCTGATCTAAATGACTGGGTCGACGTTGCCGACTGCCTACACCCAAAAAAATTCGTATCAATATTAATTTGATAAGCGTTGTCTCAAATTGAAACTACAACCAGTATCTTTATTTTTGTATCAATATAATTCAAGAAAGTATTAAATTAATATTAGAGGTGTTAACTTGAACCTATGCCTATTAAATTGTTACGTAAAAGTATCAATTCGAAACTCACACATTTTCGATGTTATCGAGTACTAGTTCGAAAAATCGAACTGTCATACTCGATTCTCTCTAGCAAAGCAAATTGCATAAATGCTGACACTTGTAATTCTCAAGTTGTTATTCTGCTCATTGATGATATAAATAGGGCACTTGATAGTGAGCGACAAATGCACAGCAGCAAGAAGGAGTCTAATGAGAGATACGGCAAACTTGAAACAGTCTGTATAACTCTCACCAATTTGCCCTTCCAGTCTTGCGATTGAGCCGTTAAACACACGCTTTTGTGTATGGCGGGTAAATTATCGCAACAAAAATTCAGAAAAATAACAATGTACGATATGTTTTATTTATTCTTGCCAAATTGTTAAAGGCTAGTTTCAAAATGATACAAAAAAGTTTCAAATTCATACTTTAAAATTAATACAAAGAAATGTCATTTTGATACAAATTACTATCATTTTGATAACATCGAAAATATTATTTTGATACTATCGAATTATCAACTTGATACTTTGAGTATTCAGCATAATTCGATACTCAATAGTTTTAAATTAATGATTAAATTGTTTCATTTTGATGATTACTTTTTTTTGGGTGTAGATTGTTTAGTTTGTGAGGTTCCTCTATCATTTTGATCGTTGCCTGTAGTTATCTTGTGCTTGGTTATTTCGTGGTGTATAATTATTATTTTTCCCCTGTCTGTTTCCCTGTTGCTGGAGACGTCCCCCATTTTCATCACTATTATTGTTAACTCGTTGTTGCTGTCTGGAATTTGTCCTATTCTGTTGGAAATATGGAGTATTCCTGTTCTGGTTATTTTGACCATTTTGTCTATAATTCTGACTCATCTGTTTTCCTTTTAAGAATATTTCCTTTTCCTTTACCGCCATTTCAAATGCTAAATGTGTGTCTGTTGGGTCCCTACTTCTTATAGCGAGTCCTAACGGGCCTTTTATACCTACTAGGAAAGTATCTAGACATATGGTTGTATAAAACCTTGTCTTTGCGTCTATTGCGACTTGTTCCACTTCTTTCATGCCGACCAAATTTGCCAGAGTTCTCTGAATGTCCAATATTTCTTCATATAGTTTTTCCAATGGGATATACTCTTGCTCTAACTGGTTTAACTCCCTAATTAGCTGTTGTTCAGTTCTCTTATCCGCAAAATGGAACACGAATCTTTCCTTTATTTCATCCCAATTTAACCTTGTGTTTGTCCGTATTAATGTCTCATTTGCTCTTCCTAAAATTGTATTCCGAATTGTTCTCAATATCATTAACCCTGTTGGTGTCTGATCTGCACTCTGTATTAATAACAAGATTTCTTCCACATTTGCAATAAATTCTGATAGTTCATGTGCTTTTCCATCAAAGGTGGGCATCGACCTAATTAAATCGGATATCTTAAACGTCCCTACCACCTCCTGTAGCCCTAAACTATTATTAGGCTGAGCTAACCGTATGGATGGGGACGGCGACGGAGTCGGCGTCATGATATCGCTATGGCCTATTCCCTGTTGTTCTTCAAAAACAGTGGTTAGCACTTTTCCTGATCTCGTTTTGCTTAGTGAAATTAGTCTTTGCGTATTCCTGCCTGTCTCTGACGTCTATTTGTTTTAATTCGTTAGGTTGTGTTATATTTCTTCCCGCTTGTTTGTGTACTTAATCAGTTGTGTGTTTACTTAAGCTAGTGTTTGTGTACTTAATACAATTTATTCTGGTGTTCGTGTTGTGAAGTGGAATTGGGGATCGTCAATTTCTATAGAAAAATATTTTAGTAATTGATTCAACTTTATAACTTTAAGTGAGTGAGCGTCAAGTGTGTGAAATGTGTAATGTAGCTTGGCAAATATAATTATAATTATTTTGTATTGTTATACACTTGAAAAGTGTATATTAATTTTGACCGGAAGTTTCTAACGCATAGAAATATTCATTTCCGACCCCATAAACTATATATATTCTTGATCAGGACGACGAGCCGAGTTCATTTCCGCTTGTCCGTCCGTCCGTCTGTCTGTCCGTCTGTCTGTCCGTCTGTCTGTCTGTCCGTCTGTCTGTCTGTTTCTACGCGAACTAGTCTTTCAGTTTTAAAGCTATCGAGCTGAAATTTTGCACAGAGTCTTCTTTTTACTGCACGCAACTAATATGTCGGAACCGGCCGGATCGGACGACTATATCTTATAGCTCCCATAGGAACGATCGTTCGGAAAATAAGTCTTTGTGAGAAAAACTTTTTTATTTTCCATTGTAGCGTTTCCAATCTTGGTATATATTAGTTTAAGATGATTTTACATATTTTTTTAAAAATTTATCAAAATCCGATGAATATAGCATATAGCTGCCATATAAAAGGTCGGTCAAAAAACTAGTTCTAGTGGGAAAAACTTTTTTATTTTCCATCGTATCTTCACCAATCTTGGTATAGATTAGTTTTATATGCGTCAACACAATTCTGGAAGATTTTATCAAAATCGGATGACTATAGCATATAGCTGCCATAGGACCGATCGGTCGAAAAATGTGTGTTACTGAGAAAAGTTTTTTTTATTGTATCAAATTTTTATTATCAATGATCTACAATTTTTTAATATTTGATATCTATATCCTATATATATTTTACAGGTTAAATCAGTTGGAGTAAAGTTTTTCAAGTGTATTAAAACTTCGGCAAAGTCGAAGTTAGCTTTGCCTTCTCGTTTTTATTTTTATTTTGCTTTCTCTGGCACCATGTCATGACACTAAACGAAGGTTTGCTTGATGCAGCCATTCCGCCTAATATGTCTGATAACACTTATGTACCTTTTCATTTGTTCACCCTGCCCACTGTGCCAGCACTAAACGAAGGTATGCCCAATGCAGCCATTTCGCTTATACTGTCCGACACAATGTCTGGTAGCTTCTATAAAATGTCGATATGATTTGTCTTTCTTTCTTTTCTTGGTCGACATGCTGTTACTAATTTAAGGTTTGCCCAATGCAGCCCTTTAAATTAATTGTATAAACGCAATATCGTTCCCACTGTTCACAATTTATGCAGGGCTTGTTCCACTTTTGCAAAATGAAAATTTATTTTAATTATTTGTAATGTATTTTGTTTTGTTGGTCAATCCGTACACTTGGTTATTCCCGACCTTTTTGTTACCAAAAGTCCTTGCACAATGCAGTGATCCTTTGGAATTCAAAGAAGGATTTATCTCTAATATCTTGTTCACATCTTTCATTTTCCTTTTGTCACTTTTTTTCGCATTTATCCCACTGTCTGCTCATTCTAAGTGTTTTAATATTCATTTGAATTTTTTTTGTTGATACCTGTTGCTGAGCCTAGTAAATTTAAAAAATTAACAGCCCACTTGCCTACCGATACCAAACCCTAACATATCGTTGTTCATATACCATACCTATCATATTAATCGATTATAAAACTGAGGTCGTGGTGCATCTCTAATTTGGCGGCAGCATTCGCAAAGTTCGCTCGGCACGAACACCTTAAAATAAACCTATCTCCACCTCTCTCTGCTTGTATTTGTTTAAATGAATAAATCAATCATACTTATGTACTATATAAACTTATAGTGGAGCTTGGAGTGTTCTATTTTTGTTGTTGTGTTTCTGGACCTGCCAGAACAATCTTCTATAGCAGTTAGTTGCCACATGGAGGTGGCAACAATACCGATGCTTCAACTTTGTTTTAACTTTACGTTTTATTATATTACTTTAATATTTCACCATTTCCACTTCGCTTTACACTCTCTCTCACTTAATTTAACTTACATAATTATCGTTACAATTCCAACGACTCCCATGGTTCTTTTCACCTGGTGGACCTGAATCTAGTACTTCCTAGTCAATAGTCTTCCAGAATTATCGGCTGCGCCAGTTACCTAGGTTGTAGGGAACGCCTTTAGGAATCTTCTCTTCCTGGTCGGGTCGTCTTGGAATCGTCTTCTCAGACAGCCAATTGTGTTTTGGTTTTGAATTAAATAAGCCAACAATACGTCTGGTGTGTTTCGGTTTCAAATCTAGAGTAATTCTTTATTGACAGAGTTGGCCTGGCTTAAGCTAAATGTTTACAAAGAATGTTTGGGTACATGCATATATGTGCCTAAGCGACTCGGGTGACACTTGAGTGTATATCTGATACCTTCAACTGCGTTTTCCAAATAGTGAGACACCAAGGCTCTGACTCTCTGGTCGGTCATCATGGTTGTCTCCTCCTTTAGATCGCCAATTAACTGCTCCATACGCGCCAAGTCGAGTTTGAATACCCCGTTGACTCTCCAAATCACGCCTTGTTGAAGGGGAATTACTGGTCCGTCATATTTGAAGATGTGGACAGCACCCGCTGTTTGAAACACACTCTTGCAGAGTCGAGGGAGAAATACAAGAAAAATTAAGTCTATTGTCTCAGATTCGTTATGTGTTTAAGAACAATTAATGTGTACTTAGCCTATGTGTGTTGTGTGCTAAAATTAAGTGTTTCTTTGTGTACAATTTGTATTTTTTGTGTATTTTTGTTTAAGTTTTTATACACTTGAAAAGTGTATATTAATTTTGCCCAGAAGTTTGTAACGCATTGAAATATTCATTTCCGACCCCATAAACTATATATATTCTTGATCAGGACGACGAGCCGAGTTCATTTCCGCTTGTCCGTCCGTCCGTCTGTCTGTCCGTCTGTCCGTCTGTCCGTCGGTCCGTCTGTCCGTCTGTCCGTCTGTCTGTTTCTACGCGAACTAGTCTCTCAGTTTTAAAGCTATCGATCTGAAATTTTGCACAGAGTCTTCTTTTTACTGCACGCAACTAATATGTCGGAACCGGCCGGATCGGATAACTATATCATATAGCTGCCATAGGAACGATCGGTCTAAGAACAAGTCCTAGTTAGAAAAACTTTTTTGTTTTCCATCGTAGCGTCACTAATCTTGGTACATGTTAGTTTTATATGCTTTCACATAATTCTGGAAAAATGTATCAAAATCGGATCACTATAGCATATAGCTGCCATAGGAACGATCGGTCGAAAAATAAGTCTTTGTGAGAAAAACTTTTTTGACTTCCATCGTAGCGTCTCCAATCGTAGTATATATTTGTTTTATATGTTTCCACACAATTCTGAAAAAATTTATCAAAATCGGATGACTATAGCATATAGCTGCCATATAAACGGACGGTCAAAAAACTACTTCTAGTGAGAAAAACTTTTTTGTTTTTTATCGTAGCGTCCCCAATCTTGGTATATATTAGTTTTATATGCTTTCACATAATTTCGAAAAAAATTATCAAAATCGGATGACTATAGCATATAGCTGCCAAAGGACCGATCGGTCGGAAAATGTGTTTTACTAAGAAATTTTTTTTTTTTATGGTATCAAATTTTTATTATCAATGATTTAAAAATTTTAAATATCTGATATCTATATCGTATATATATTTTTCCAGTTAAATCAGTTGGAGTAAAGTTTTTCAAGTGTATTAAAACTTCGGCACAGTCGAAGTTAGCTTTGCCTTCTCGTTTTTTGTAATTTTTTGTTTTTTTTTTGTGTGTCTCATGTGTGTATGTGTATCATGTGTGTAAGTGTATCATAAGTATGTGTATCGTGTGTGTAAGTGTATCATAAGTGTTGGGAACAATAAAATAAATGAAAAACTCTTGGGTATTTTTTCAGGGTTTCTTTGCAGCCATGTGTATATTCTTTAACCTGGAAAAGTGAAACGTTATCCTTTCTATTTTCCATGCCTTTTTAATTGATATTACATTGTTAGTTTTTTACATGCGATTTGTGAAAAATCTTCCCTGATCTGGTCCTAAGAGTGACTTCTCTGTCCTCTTGTACCACCTCGGCTTTAAACCTCGGTTTAAACCCCTATGAGCCCTAAGATGTTCCTCTTCAATAACTCCGCATATTTAATCCTTGTCTGACAAATCTTGTACCAATCGTTGCGTTATGCGGATCTTAAAGAGTTTAAAATTCTCCGAACAACAAGTTTGAAAACGTTGCAAGTACAATTCTGGAATCTTGACCCCGTTGATGATTGAAGGTTTTAAGCATTCGCGGAGGGAAAATACTAAATTCGCCACGTTATTGATTGGGATCAAGTGACGGACATACCCCATGTGCGGACTTTAGGTTTTATACTCTGTCTGGGTAGGGTCGAATATCAACTGGTTCCTGTAAACATTGATAGGAACTTCGACGTGTGGTATCAATTGCGAAGCATCCTGGAGTGCGCTGTGAACAGTGGCCGCGTCGGAATCCAATTGATTCAATTGCGTTGGGATACGCGAAAGTGCGTCGGCCACGATATTAGACTTCCCTGGCTTGTAAATAAGTACACAATTGTACTCCTCCATACGCGACTTCCAACGCTTCAACTTCGCGTTAAAATTCCTACTGCCCAACTCGAACGTAAGCGGCTGATGATCAATGTATATTATGATACATCCTGCCCGTATAAATATGAACGAAGGTTATCCAACGCCCAAACTATTGCAAGCATCTCATTCTCGTTTGAAGCGTTATTCTCTTCAGTCCTATTCAAGGAACGCGAAATGTACGCAATAGGTCGATCCTTGCCTTGATCGTCTTTGGACAACACGGCTCCAATTGCATAATTTGAAGCGTCGGTAGTCAAGTGGAAGGGCTTGTCAAAGTTTGGAAAAGCTAGCACCTCAGATGACGATAGAATCGTCTTCAGGTCTTCAAAAGCTTGCAGAGCTAGTTCATCCAATTTGATCGGAATTCGCTTTGACCTTCGAGAACTCGCCGCATGTTAAGTTGGTCAGAGGTTTAGCGAGTTTGGCATAGTCCCTGATAAATTTCCTGTAGTAAGAAGTCAAGGAAACTTTTTAGTTCCTTGACATTGGTATGAGGTTTCATTTTCATTGTAGCCTCGACTTTCTTCTCGTCGGCCCTTATACCGCTAGAGGTGACGACTTAACCCAAGAATTATACGTGTGTAGATAAAAATTGGGTTTTTTCCAAATTTACTTGAAGCCTTGCTTTCTGAAGTTTGTCGAAAATTAAGCGAAGGTTTTCCAAGTCTTTGCTAAAGACTATAATGTCGTCGATATAGACGGACAAACCTTTCCGATGTATTCTCTCAGAACATCGTCGATCATACGCTGGAAAATTGCGGGTGCGTTCTTTAATCCGAATGGAAGACGGAGAAACTCGTATTTTCCATTTAACGTAGAAAATGCGGTCTTCACAACATCGGACTCCTTCATGTGGATTTGATGAAATCCGGAAGTCAAGTCAAGTGTATAGAAGTATTTAGCTTCTCCAAGGCTCGCCAAGGTAGAGTTAATGTCAGGAATCGGGTAAGTATCAGATATCGTATAGGCGTTTAGGCGTTTGAAATCAATCACCATACGGTATTGTTTGTCTCAATAAGGCTTTGGTTTTTTTGGAACCACCCAAACCGGAGAATTATAGGGACTCTTTAAAGGTCTAATAATTCCTTCGTTAAAAAGTTCTTCAACCTGCCTTTCTACCTCACCCATCATACTAGCTGGATAGGGATAACTTTTGGCATAAATAGGGTCCTCTGTGCTAGTGCGAATCTCGGCATGTATGGCCGTATCTACAGATTCTCCAGGTGACAATGGCTCAAAAATCTTTGAAAACTCGTTATCAAAGCGTTCAAGGTTTGTTTTACGCTCTTTGGGAGTTCGACATCGAGTAAAGGGAGATATGACCAGACAGTCATTCTTCCTATCAATCAAAGCCTTTAATTCCTTAAGTGTGTCATCTCATATAATACCATCAAAAGAATTCAAACCCGGGAGAACGAAAAATGTTATTGTTGTGTTATTACCGACATGTTTGAAATATTGGCCAGCGAGTCGGTGCGTGATCTTAACGCTACCCGCGGCGGACTGAACATGGAAAGGGGTGGTAAGTGGGGTGCAACCGGTGGTCCGCTCCTTCTTCTTGCGACGGGAGCTCAGCAACTCCTTCGTCATTAGGACAATCCTGCTCATAGTAAGGATCGAGTTGGGTTTTCTGAGGAAAACCCTCCGAACCTGTAGCCAAGGAAGGCATCGCAGGCTCTAGGTTATACAACCTCTGGGCCTTACGGAAAGGATTGGACGGACCACCTAAATCTCTCTTAATACCAGAGCCCTCAGCCTGCTGAACACCAAGCCGGAACGGTAAGATTGACCTGAGTGGTTGGACTCAATCTTGATGGCTGGCTTGATGGCTAGACGAGGACTGGGGGCTCCTATTGGGGCCGGGGTTGTACATGGGCCTCATTTGTGGCCTGGACTGAGGCTGGAATGTGGTCTGAAATCTAGGTTGATAGAATTGGGAAAGCTGCGGAAACCTGTTAGTGTAAGGATTCGGGTTATAACTTGCCCTCGAGACAACATTTTGTAATTCCAGGCAAAAGGAGTATGCTTCCGGCAAATCCTTGGGATTCCGGACGACCAAGTGTTTGAAAAATTCCCCATTAACACCTCGAATGAAGACGTCCAAGGCCTCGTCTCTATTAGTCTCTATAAGTGCACAGACAACATCGGGAGCGAGATTCCCATTCTTCAAAGTATTCAGAATAAGTGAGAAATGTGTATTGACCTCCATGTAAAACTCATCCAATGTTTTACCCCCTTGGGTCCTACGATTTAGCTTGTGTTCTAAGGTACGCACATCTCTCTTGTCAGCATAATGAAGAGCAAGAACACGTTTCACCTCCTGCCAATCATCATCGTGCACGTTGTAAGCCACTAGCGCCATGTCGGCGTTACCTCTAATTTTCTGCCTAATATGCAAAACGATGGACCTGTACAAAGGCTTGTTCCTAATGATCTCATAATCATTCAGAATAGCCTGCGCCTTATTGACCCATGAAACGTATCCCTCCGGTTGGCCTTCGAAGGGTTGCATCTCCTTCACACAATCTGGAAGAGTAGAAGTTTCCCTTAGCTCATATTCATTGCGAGCACGGGTCAATGGTGCAAGCTGAATCCCAACAGGATTACGACTCTCAAGGTCACCTTCTAAGGTGACCACCCTGTCACCAACTTTCTTAATGTCTTCTTTAATCCCTGACACCTGGACAACCAATGCGTTCAATACCTCGTTGAATTTATTTATGGTTTCCTTTATCTCTTCCATGTTTTTTTTTTTTTTTAAAGTATGCACAGGAATTGATTTGTCAAGTAGTCACTTATAACCTGTCAAGGAATGTAACCAGTTCCTCGGATGTAAGAAGGCAAAAAAATTTTTTTTCAATTTTACCAAATATAACAACTTGCGAAAATTAAATTTTTTTTTATTTTTGGCACATTTGTGAGAAATATTTTGAAAAAAGACTTTGAAACATTTCACTCACCCTGGTTTAAAATTTCCGTTGCAGAGCTCTGCGCTCGCTCTGTCTTTTGAAGGCTCCTTACAGTGAGTAGATTCTGCCGAAGAGAGAAACAACAGAATTTGGGGGATTTTTTTTATTTTTTGTTCTGTGGCGGCGCTTGATATGTCGGTTGGGAATTGTGTAACTTATTACTTATACTTAATAATTAATTTTTTCAATACTTTTTTTTTATACTTTGCTATGTGCTTAGCCTTGTGCAGTTTTTCTCACTTTCCGTTATATTTTTTTTTGGCACTGGGCACAGTGGTCCGTATTTGTCTTCTTTGGCATTTCGCCTACTAGGGTACGGTTGCAACACAACCCACTAGGCAGCTTTTCCGAGTGCATTCCACACTTCTCTGCGTTTCTAGTAGGTTACCACTCACCTATTTATCGCTCTTATTGTTTTGAGCATTATAAAATTATCACTTTTCGTATTTGGTTAAATTTTTTTCATTATTGTTTTATTTGTGTATTTTACACTCGCGTATTGGCATATACAGCCGCTACGCCGCAGTGGTTAACACTTATGTTTATCATAGGTAGAAGATTTATTTGAAATCAACTTTTTTTGCGCTCGTGGAAGGTACACCTGTTATCGTCAACAGTGGCCCCCACCGCAGCGGGTAGTTGATTCCTTTTTTAATTTTATTTTAAGTTTTGCACTGCACACACATTTTGCACTTAGCCTTATTATTATACTTTTTTCTTTTCCTTTTCTCCAACCAACAATCGCGCACCGCACCGCATCAATTTTTTTTATGTACTTATCTACCGCCGGGTCCAACCGGCTGCTCGGGCGCCAGTTAAGGTAGGCCGCCTTGGCCTACCCATACACATACTTTACCTTTTGATTGTTTCCAACATTGAACTCCCAATAAAAAGATTTAGCTTCGATTTTAATATAATTATATTCTTATTTGTGGTTTAGATTCAGCTCTGCTTCGGACTCTTGAAACTAACTCCTCGGTCGTCGATCCAAGTGCCGCCAAACCATTCCCATACGCCCGTTGGTGCTGAGTCAGCGACTCTCGCAGTCGCTGCGCTGGCCAAGCGTTTGTTCCCGTTTCGCAATATCCGCCTGTTAATGTTTGGCCAGCACATTGTTGTTGCCAATGCAACTTGATCAGCTTTATTTAATGTTGCTGGCCGGCACATTGTTGCTGAGTGCTTGGCGTCGCAGCTCTGGGCTGTTAGTTATTGAAGGGCATGGGGGGCAGGTGACGGTGGGTGGGGTGACATCGGGAGTAGGGTGACAGCGGGTTGTTAACTTAAATAACAATGAGAGGAACCCAAAAATGTTTTCATTAAACGATAGGCCACTACTAGTAGCCGTGTCACGCGACAAACCACCCCTAACAGCAGTGTCATCACCGCCGGCCACCCGGCCACATACAAACATACAAATTAACCAGTTCCTGCCTCCTCGATGACTCCGTTACAGATGTTCTTGAGAAGCAGTAGTGGTCTCTAATTCTTCCTTCTATGGTCCGTCCAAATGGTTGGTACTGGAGCTGAAGATTATGTTGAGAGGGTGACTGCCCTCCTATATCATTGGCCTTCTGGTTCAATAATGCAAATAATAAGTATGACGGCTTGGCCGGAGTAATGTGCCTGAGCCAAGTGCTCTTTATTAGAATCAAAACAAAACTAAAGCTAAATTAAATGCCAGCTAAAGCTGAAGGAAAAAGCTACAAAAGGCAAAACTACAAATACTTAAGCTACATGGATAACTGCTAACTCAGCATAAGTGATAACACTGCTCTTGCGGCCAAGCAAGGCATCAGGTTACCACGCTGGCCAGGGCACTGAACGCTGGTATTTGATGTGTCAGCAATATCAGTGCGGGGTCTGCCAGAGTAGTTTGCGTCGCGAGGGTTACTTGTTAACTACTCCCCCCTCAGAACTGTGACAGTCCTCAGTCACACTGAACTTATTGATGACCTCCTGTATTACTTTTGAAGCTCGCCTCTTCCTCAAGTGCAGGTAGAGGAAGATGGAACCGTTGAGGATGAGGACAAATCCGACTGCACCTGCGAACCACGCCTTAGGCGATCCCGCTGCCTCTACTTCATCCTTGAATTCTTGAATGACATGCAAATTGTGATCATTCATCCGATTGAGAAGCGGCATGCTCAAAACGGAATCATGGTTGACGATGTTCAGTAACGGTGACGAGGCTATACCTCGAATTTTGTTCAGGTCCTCTCGTTGGTTTAGGTACTTTGTGCCATTTACGACGGCAAAACGCTCAAAGGTGATAAGGTGCGTGCCGTTGGTCTGAATTACTGGGCCATCATCTGTGCTGACTCGAGCTGGATTCTCGTTGATTATTATCACGCCCTCGTCCACCTGTGTGAGCGCCTTTAGATGGCTGGGCTGGGTATGCCAGTTGGCTATGCTTCCCGCATGGAGGGCCCGCGCGCATGTGTTATGGGGTGACAATTTGCAAAAGATATCTCCCGTGGTCGCTGTGCAATCGGTGACCGCCAACACGTCCTTATCGCATTCTGCTATTGTGTTATCTTGTAATTGCAATACGGTGTGGTCATGGGATACTGGGAATATCATAACTTTCCTACAGATGTACTTAATTCTAGGGTAATTAATTATTATATGAACAATGTCTTCGGATTGAAAGATTTTGATGTTGGAAGCTTCTATCAAACTAACTATCGGGACTTCTGTGGGATGCTCGGCTAGTACGGCCTTCAAATCGTTATGGTAAAAAATAGTAGGATTTATTATGCTTGACTTAGCAAGAGTGATCGTGAGCATTAGATTTTCAATTTCGGTTATTATCATTCTATTTCTAGCTAACAATGTTTCATATAAATGGGGCGTGTCAACTAATTCATTTTGCTTTGCTTTAATTATTTCATTTACTGTTTCGGTTAGCTGATTTATCTGCCTTTGGGTCTCCGAGTTAATCACTACTTGCCTATTATTTGACTCAATGAGTTGGGCTTCGGACCATATAACCTTTTCGAAATCTGAGGCATCTGGTGTCCCAGCAACTACCTTTAGTGTTGTGCCTAGGAAGTTTAAACTTCTGGCCATTCTATGATGGACCTGTAACACGGACAGAAGGCTCTTGATATGGTTGGTGTCAACCTCAAGGAGCTGCTGCATGTGCGACTTGGGGAATGCTTCGGATAATTTCTCTGTTTCGCCTACTATGATTGAAAATTCACTTAAGTTACTTAAATGCGTGATGAAATCCCTCTGTTCCCATACCAATGCTTTTCCTTCAATTACAGGGATATAGTTGGAATGCGAATAATCGGTAATCCGAGTGTTAACCACTGCAAGAAGAGACAGAAGCATTAGCATAAGCCTGTAAAGATAAAATGTAGTACTATCAAATGATTTCATGGAAGGTGTGCTAAGGCCAGTGTTACTTAAGGTTGTCCTTATGGACCACCCTCCCCTTTATGAGAACAGACGTTCCCATGTCTGCTTGTACTTTTTCTTCCGTGCACAATGGGGTTAGCTTGTTACCTAGCCTTCTATTGTTTTTTAAATATACTTCTCTCCTACCTCAAATACTCTATTCTGTCTCGTTGGGTTACATCTGTCAAGATTGGTTTGTTGTGCTTTCGCGATCTTTACTTGTATCGCTTGCTTAACCTCATCAGATGCTGCGTGAATTACATCAATGGGTCTTTGGTTTATGACCGAATGCAATGTTTTATTGTATTCAACGGTCGCCCGCATGATTAACTCTCCTTTATCGTCGACTTTTTTGTCCATTTTAATACACCTCGCAATTTCCGTTAGAGTGCTGTGAAAGCGTTCGACTAGTCCGTTTGAACTACTATGTAGTGGTGGTGCATTTGCAATATCTATACCGTATTGGTTCTTGAGTAACGACTTGATAGTTTCAGAGTTGAAAGCTGCTTCGTTATCACAGCATATTGTCTTTGTGTTTGGGAATAAATTTATAAGTTGGATGATAGGGATTCTCACGTCCACTATTGCTCTAGATGCCAATGATTGTACGACTGCAAATTTGGAGAACTTGTCGATGCAAGTTAGAAATAGTTTTTTATCGGTGGAAAAAATGTCAATATGCAGCCTTTCGCCTACATATGATGGGACCGAAGTTACTCCCAGTTCTTGTTTCTTGGGGTGTCTGTCGTACTTTGCTTTAAAGCAAACTTTGCAATTTATCACAACTTCGGTTGCTAATTTGGCCATCATTGGAAAATAATAGTCGCGAAGAACTTGTTTGATATTTTCTTGAGCCGCTCTGTGTGCGCGGTTGTGTTCTGCGGTGATTTTTTCCACCTGTTCATTTTTATCAAAGACGTCTGACACAAAGTTTTTGCAGTGCCAAAACTTGGTCGCCGGGAAGTTTAACACCAATGCGTGTTGAATGCTGGCCAACGTTGGCAAGTCACAATGTATTGCGTTTACCACGCTTGGGTTGATAACCAGTTTTAAGGTTTCGACAAGGGTGTTTTTTCCTGTGAAGTTTATAAAATGACGTGCCTTATTACTGAAAATTATGAAGTATTGCTTGAGCGGATACTTTGCCTCTTCTAGGACTATTTGATTCCTGAAACAATTTAGAGGCTTCTCTGTTGTTTCAACCGTGTAGGTCAATGATACTTCACTATGAACTGTGGCAGCATCAGACTGAGGCTCGTCTTGTAGGACATTTATGTTTTGTCGTGACAAGGCGTCAGCGACATGATTTTCTTTGCCTGGTTTATAGAACACTTTTGCATTGTGTTCGTCAATGAATGCCTTCCACCTTTTGATTTTAGCGTTCGTGTTTCTTCCCGAAACTGCGAAGGTAAGAGGCTGATGGTCAGTAAAGATATTGATCTCTTTGGTGCCATACAAATAGTTGTGGAGCTTACCTAAAGTCCAAACAATGGCTAGCAGTTCCCTTTCGTTTGTGGCATAGTTTGCCTCACATTGTTTAAGTGTTCGGGAGATCATTGTGATCGGCTTGCCCCCCTGGGACAATACAGCTACTATACCACTTGCGGAAGCATCAGTAGTCAAATCAAAGGGTTGTTTAAAATCAGGGTATAGCAAGATGACATCTTCTGATGCCAAGATGTTTCTCAAGCGTTCGAACGCGTTGCGCTGTGTCTCGTTAAATTCTATCTGAACTTTTTTAGACATATGCTTACTGACGGTGCCATTTTCACCTTTAAATATGTCGGTCAATGGTCTTGCTATTGACGCAAAGTCTTTTACAAATCCTCAGTAGTAGTAGCTTGCGAGGCCGAGGAAGGATCTGAGACTGAATAAATTTTTTGGTTCAATATAGTTTTGTATGGCCGCGACCTTTTCTGGGTCTGTTCTCGCCCCATCCTTGGTGACAACAAAACCTAAGTACTCGACGCTTTCTTTAAAGAATTTGGTTTTCGCCTGTGAGACTCTCATGTTTGCTTCGCATAGGCCCTGTAATAAAATGTCAATGTGTTTTACATGATCGGTCTCATTTTCAGAAAAAACAATTACGTCGTCTACATAGACATAACATATTTTGCCAATGTGGTCTCTCAATACGTCATCTATGGCTCTTTGAAAAATGCTTCCCGCATTTTTTAGCCCAAATGGTAACCGACAAAATTCATATTTTCCCCCGTTTACTGAGAATGACGTTTTCTCTCTATCTTGTTCAGCCAGATAGATTTGATGGTACCCTGATTTTAAGTCTAGGGTAGTGAAAAATTTAGCTTTTCCCAAGTTTGCCAGAATCATGGGAATGCTTGGCATTGGGTACCGATCGGCGATAGTTCGCTCATTCAGCTTCCTGAAGTCGTGTACCAGCCGTTTGTTTTTGTTACCTTCTGAGTCGATTCCTTTTTTGTCAACCACCCATGTCGGGCTGTTGTATGGGGACCTTGATGGCCTAATAATTCCATCTTTCAAAAGCTGTTTGATTTCTTTGTTAACGAAATCTGCTACCCCATAGGGTGTGGGTATAGCTTGGAATAAATCGGTTCGTTATTAGTTGTACGTATTGTGGCTATTACTGAAGTGTTGAAGGGTAACGCCTCGTTAGAGATCCAAAATGCCTTAATTCTGTTCAGTATCATCTTTTTGAATTCTGCCTTTACGGAGAATGGTACCACTATGTCATCAACGTGTGTGAAGTTTACGCTATCACACTCGTGAAATTGTAACTGTTCCGAGATATTGCCGTAGTTAATGACGCCGCTGTGTAGGTCTAATGTCACTCCTGCTCGCGTTAGCAAGTCGAAGCCTATGATAGCATCAAGCGTACCTAGTGTATCCAGCAAAAAGAAAGAGGAATTTTTCCCAAAAATTTTCATCGAACATTTGTTTTGTATCTTACTGGTGCCATGTATGGAACTCACAGTGAAGGTCTTCTCGACAGGAATTACGCCTTTTAGCTCCTTTACGGGCTTTACGAAATTCTTTGCCGCCCGTGTATCTATTAAGATTTTTAATGTTCTCCCAGCCAACCGGCGTTCAATGCACGGCAGGTGGGAACGTTCTCTAAAAAATTAAGCAAGTCATCATCGTCTCCAGAATCATTGTCATCATCTACATCGGCTACTGCTGCTGTTGCTGCGGCCTTATAATTCTGGTCTTCGTTGTCAGTGTTGTTCTGAGCAACATTATTTATTCGTTGGCGTCTTTGACCTGTCATGCGCTCAGATTGGTTGTCTCTTTTGAGCTTGTTTGCCACCGCTCTGGTTTTGCGCATAATTAGTAGGTTGCCTGAATTTTGAAGATGTATCAACATCCATAGCCTCTGTAGGCTGATTACTATCTTCCTTGCCATGATTTTCTGGCGCCTGTTCACTATTCTGTTGCTTCCATTGTTTTCTGGTAAAATGGGGATTTTTTTCTTGGCTTCGGTATTCCCTATTATTGTTATTTTTTGATTGTTTAGACCGCCCCTGATTTTTGCCATATTCTGCTACCTGAGTTTTTTCCTCGATGGCCTTGGCATACGTAGCTGCAAACATGCTACGTTCGATACTAGCTTCGGCCTCCCTGGCTAGGGCTAGGGCGGATGGCAGGTCTTTCTGCTGGGCTGGGAAAACCACTGCTCTCAAAGATCTAAGTCCTGCTATAAAGGCGTGCAACGAGTCGCCTCTGACTTCTCTGTTAAGTAACGAAGCGGCGTCAGACTCATGGGTCATTACTATTTTATTTGTGACAAGGGTCAGCTTCCTCTCTACCTCATCATAATACTGCATAAGGCTTAGATCGCCCTGTAGGACCATTTCCAGCCCCTGTCGTAGAATGCGTAACGATGTCTTGTCGGCGTATGTGCAATCCAACCTGGCTATTATAGCATCAAAGTTGAGTACCGTGTTATATGACACTAGAAGCGCTCTTGCTGCCCCTTTAATCTTGTTTCTAATGATCGTGACGGCCAGATAGTGTGAACTGCTGCCCTTATATGGTTTGAAAAGTTCGTACGCATCTGTGGCTGACTGCCGCCAAGCCACGTACTCATCTTGCGAACCACTAAAATCGGGCACTGATTTTATTATGTCCAGCGGAATGTCACATGAAATCCTAACATCGACCTGTACTCTCTGGTACACTTCAACTTGTGGTGCGTCTACATGAAGTCTCCTGACCTGTTGTTGTACTGCATTTAATTGTGTCTGAAATTTACGCCTAAGTCTCTCCTCTTGTTCAGTTAGAGCGCCTGCAAGTAGGGCCTGTACTTGGTTTAAATCCATTTCTAATCTTTCCTGAACTTGCACTGGAAAGCCAATCTGATCTTCTAATATTGAACTGTCGTCACTGTCGTATTCTACTTTCACTTCTCTATACTGTTGTGTCGCACTCATCACCCTATGCAATGTCTTTTAGTTGACACTTCTCTTATATTTGTCTTGGCCGATTTTGCACTATCGGCAGTAAAAAATAACAAAATGCGTTTTTAAATGTTTCCTCACTTACTTTTACTACGTATATCGCAGCTAGCTTAAGAAAAATTTTAAAAATATACTTTGCATTTATTTTTATTGAAATTATTTTCCACTCACTCTTGCTACGTGTCACGCAGCTCATAAATTTTTTCCAAAATTTATTATATTTTATTTTTATTCCAGAAAAAAGAATTTTTTATTTTTATTTTTTATAGCCGACTTGAATTTTCCTAGTCGAGCAAACCACTTACATATTTCTTCCTCAGGGACGTATCTCTATGTGTGGGTTCTATTTTTAGTTGGGCGCCAATTAACCAGTTCCTGCCTCCTCGATGACTCCGTTACAGATGTTCTTGAGAA
The DNA here is from genome assembly GCA_018904225.1 of Lordiphosa mommai. Classification (NCBI taxonomy): domain Eukaryota; kingdom Metazoa; phylum Arthropoda; class Insecta; order Diptera; family Drosophilidae; genus Lordiphosa; species Lordiphosa mommai. Next base: position 150,623 of record JAEIFT010000002.1, on the reverse strand, counting down.
GCAGTAGTGGTCTCTAATTCTTCCTTCTATGGTCCGTCCAAATGGTTGGTACTGGAGCTGAAGATTATGTTGAGAGGGTGACTGCCTTCCTATATCATTGGCCTTCTGGCTCAATAATGCAAATATAAAGTATGACGGCTTGGCCGGAGTAATGTGCCTGAGCCAAGTGCTCTTTATTAGAATCGAAACAAAACTAAAGCTAAATTAAATGCCAGCTAAAGCTGAAGGCAAAAAGCTACAAAAGGCAAAACTACAAATACTTAAGCTACATGGATAACTGCTAACTCAGCATAAGTGATAACACTGCTCTTGCGGCCAAGCAAGGCATCAGGTTACCACGCTGGCCAGGGCACTGAACGCTGGTATTTGATGTGTCAGCAATATCAGTACGGGGTCTGCCAGAGTAGTTTGCGTCGCGAGGGTTACTTGTTAACTTACACACACTAATGCACACACACAGCGTTACTTTTGAAAAACTAACGGATGCCAAGCCAACGAGTCGAACACAAACACACACTCATACCTCCACGCAGAGGATCGCACAGCAGAGCAAGCGAGCTGACCGGAGTTGCCGATAGCAGCAGAAACGAAAACTGCGCTTTGGACAGACGTTCCACGGTCGACGCTGGCAGAGGAAGCGACAGAGAAAAAACAGACGCAGCTCGAGGCGCCGGCCGAAATTTTGGCACAGTTTAGTAGTTGAACAATTTCGAAACAAGAAATATCGGTGAATACAAAAGTGCGCGAGGTTATGGTACCTGGCGGGGCATCGCGTCAAGGAGATTAAAGAACTTTACCTGAAAACGTGCAAAGTGACAGAAAAACGCCAAAAACCATCGAATTATATTTCTGCAAAGTGCGTACGAAAGAGGCGGGACCGGAGGGGGCGTAGCTGCGTGTGTGTGCATGATTGAAGCGAGGCGAGCGTGTGAGGAAGTAACTCCAGGGTGCGGTATAGGCCCATTTGTAAAAAGTCTAACTGTTTTGTGGTATAAATAAATTTATAAAGTATTAATTAACCTTTGCGTAGTTGTTGAAAAGAATAACACCTGGGCGGGAAATCAGTGGACCGTTCCCCACCTACGTGTTCGCCTAGGTGATAACCTCGGATGCGGTTAGGGCAGTAGGGTTTTCTTTCCTGTTTCTTCGTTCCCTCGCGCCTGCAAGGTGTCATACCTAAGGTGAGACGGACTATAGGTGCCACGTGTCTGGACTGTGTTGGGGCTTCCTAGGTGATAAACCTGAGGAGACGCCAGCCATTGGCAATTTGAAGTGTGTTTATCCAGGTTCATCTTATATTCCCAAATCAGTAGGCAGGTTATTTAGTTGATGTTTAATTAAAGTTTATTTATTGTTCTCATATTGTTATAAAATGAATAAAAGACCGGCGAGCCGCAGGCAAACGCCGTCTTGCTTGAAGTTAAGGCAAAAAGGTTCTCATTCTTTATATGTCTACGCTGGCTGGCAGCAGTTCTTTTCTTAAGCATATAAATGTATGTATGTATATATGTACGGGTGAAAATGTAGCATAAGTGCTGTTTAATTATATTTCAATAAGCGAGCAGTGGGTTCATGCATATAAATTAAACTGATCCAGTGTCGGTGGGCTCCAGTACTTTTACTTCCTGCCGCCTCCGTCTGGCTGTTAGGTTTGTTGCGGCTTAGGATTGTACTCCGTGTCCGTCCTGTGTTCTCGATAGTAGTCGAGAACTGCAACTCCAGGATCCCTCTTCAAGGGTGTTGGCTGGAACTGATGATTAGGTTGGGAAGTGACTGCTTCCTATTACTGGCCTTGTGGCTCAGAATAATCGGTAATCCGAGTGTTAACCACTGCAAGAAGAGACAGAAGCATTAGCATAAGCCTGTAAAGATAAAATGTAGTACTATCAAATGATTTCATGGAAGGTGTGCTAAGGCCAGTGTTACTTAAGGTTGTCCTTATGGACCACCCTCCCCTTTATGAGAACAGACGTTCCCATGTCTGCTTGTACTTTTTCTTCCGTGCACAATGGGGTTAGCTTGTTACCTAGCCTTCTATTGTTTTTTAAATATACTTCTCTCCTACCTCAAATACTCTATTCTGTCTCGTTGGGTTACATCTGTCAAGATTGGTTTGTTGTGCTTTCGCGATCTTTACTTGTATCGCTTGCTTAACCTCATCAGATGCTGCGTGAATTACATCAATGGGTCTTTGGTTTATGACCGAATGCAATGTTTTATTGTATTCAACGGTCGCCCGCATGATTAACTCTCCTTTATCGTCGACTTTTTTGTCCATTTTAATACACCTCGCAATTTCCGTTAGAGTGCTGTGAAAGCGTTCGACTTGTCCGTTTGAACTACTATGTAGTGGTGGTGCATTTGCAATATCTATACCGTATTGGTTCTTGAGTAACGACTTGATAGTTTCAAAGTTGAAAGCTGCTTCGTTATCACAGCATATTGTCTTTGTGTTTGGGAATAAATTTATAAGTTGGATGATAGGGATTCTCACGTCCACTATTGCTCTAGATGCCAATGGTTGTACGACTGCAAATTTGGAGAACTTGTCGATGCAAGTTAGAAATAGTTTTTTATCGGTGGAAAAAATGTCAATATGCAGCCTTTCGCCTACATATGATGGGACCGAAGTTACTCCCAGTTCTTGTTTCTTGGGGTGTCTGTCGTACTTTGCTTTAGTGCAAACTTTGCAATTTATCACAACTTCGGTTGCTAATTTGGCCATCATTGGAAAATAATAGTCGCGAAGAACTTGTTTGATATTTTCTTGAGCCGCTCTGTGTGCGCGGTTGTGTTCTGCGGTGATTTTTTCCACCTGTTCATTTTTATCAAAGACGTCTGACACAAAGTTTTTGCAGTGCCAAAACTTGGTCGCCGGGAAGTTTAACACCAATGCGTGTTGAATGCTGGCCAACGTTGGCAAGTCACAATGTATTGCGTTTACCACGCTTGGGTTGATAACCAGTTTTAAGGTTTCGACAAGGGTGTTTTTTCCTGTGAAGTTTATAAAATGACGTGCCTTATTACTGAAAATTATGAAGTATTGCTTGAGCGGATACTTTGCCTCTTCTAGGACTATTTGATTCCTGAAACAATTTAGAGGCTTCTCTGTTGTTTCAACCGTGTAGGTCAATGATACTTCACTATGAACTGTGGCAGCATCAGACTGAGGCTCGTCTTGTAGGACATTTATGTTTTGTCGTGACAAGGCGTCAGCGACATGATTTTCTTTGCCTGGTTTATAGAACACTTTTGCATTGTGTTCGTCAATGAATGCCTTCCACCTTTTGATTTTAGCGTTCGTGTTTCTTCCCGAAACTGCGAAGGTAAGAGGCTGATGGTCAGTAAAGATATTGATCTCTTTGGTGCCATACAAATAGTTGTGGAGCTTACCTAAAGTCCAAACAATGGCTAGCAGTTCCCTTTCGTTTGTGGCATAGTTTGCCTCACATTGTTTAAGTGTTCGGGAGATCATTGTGATCGGCTTGCCCCCCTGGGACAATACAGCTACTATACCACTTGCGGAAGCATCAGTAGTCAAATCAAAGGGTTGTTTAAAATCAGGGTATAGCAAGATGACATCTTCTGATGCCAAGATGTTTCTCAAGCGTTCGAACGCGTTGCGCTGTGTCTCGTTAAATTCTATCTGAACTTTTTTAGACATATGCTTACTGACGGTGCCATTTTCACCTTTAAATATGTCGGTCAATGGTCTTGCTATTGACGCAAAGTCTTTTACAAATCCTCAGTAGTAGTAGCTTGCGAGGCCGAGGAAGGATCTGAGACTGAATAAATTTTTTGGTTCAATATAGTTTTGTATGGCCGCGACCTTTTCTGGGTCTGTTCTCGCCCCATCCTTGGTGACAACAAAACCTAAGTACTCGACGCTTTCTTTAAAGAATTTGGTTTTCGCCTGTGAGACTCTCATGTTTGCTTCGCATAGGCCCTGTAATAAAATGTCAATGTGTTTTACATGATCGGTCTCATTTTCAGAAAAAACAATTACGTCGTCTACATAGACATAACATATTTTGCCAATGTGGTCTCTCAATACGTCATCTATGGCTCTTTGACAAATGCTTCCCGCATTTTTTAGCCCAAATGGTAACCGACAAAATTCATATTTTCCCCCGTTTACTGAGAATGACGTTTTCTCTCTATCTTGTTCAGCCAGATAGATTTGATGGTACCCTGATTTTAAGTCTAGGGTAGTGAAAAATTTAGCTTTTCCCAAGTTTGCCAGAATCATGGGAATGCTTGGCATTGGGTACCGATCGGCGATAGTTCGCTCATTCAGCTTCCTGAAGTCGTGTACCAGCCGTTTGTTTTTGTTACCTTCTGAGTCGATTCCTTTTTTGTCAACCACCCATGTCGGGCTGTTGTATGGGGACCTTGATGGCCTAATAATTCCATCTTTCAAAAGCTGTTTGATTTCTTTGTTAACGAAATCTGCTACCCCCATAGGGTGTGGGTATAGCTTGGAATAAATCGGTTCGTTATTAGTTGTACGTATTGTGGCTATTACTGAAGTGTTGAAGGGTAACGCCTCGTTAGAGGTCCAAAATGCCTTAATTCTGTTCAGTATCATCTTTTTGAATTCTGCCTTTACGGAGAATGGTACCACTATGTCATCAACGTGTGTGAAGTTTACGCTATCACACTCGTGAAATTGTAACTGATCCGAGATATTGCCGTAGTTAATGACGCCGCTGTGTAGGTCTAATGTCAATCCTGCTCGCGTTAGCAAGTCGAAGCCTATGATAGCATCAAGCGTACCTAGTGTATCCAGCAAAAAGAAAGAGGAATTTTTCCCAAAAATTTTCATCGAACATTTGTTTTGTATCTTACTGGTGCCATGTATGGAACTCACAGTGAAGGTCTTCTCGACAGGAATTACGCCTTTTAGCTCCTTTACGGGCTTTACGAAATTCTTTGCCGCCCGTGTATCTATTAAGATTTTTAATGTTCTCCCAGCCAACCGGCGTTCAATGCACGGCAGGCGGGAACGTTCTCTAAAAAATTAAGCAAGTCATCATCGTCTCCAGAATCATTGTCATCATCTACATCGGCTACTGCTGCTGTTTCTGCGGCCTTATAATTCTGGTCTTCGTTGTCAGTGTTGTTCTGAGCAACATTATTTATTCGTTGGCGTCTTTGACCTGTCATGCGCTCAGATTGGTTGTCTCTTTTGAGCTTGTTTGCCACCGCTCTGGTTTTGCGCATAATTAGTAGGTTGCCTGAATTTTGAAGATGTATCAACATCCATAGCCTCTGTAGGCTGATTACTATCTTCCTTGCCATGATTTTCTGGCGCCTGTTCACTATTCTGTTGCTTCCATTGTTTTCTGGTAAAATGGGGATTTTTTTCTTGGCTTCGGTATTCCCTATTATTGTTATTTTTTGATTGTTTAGACCGCCCCTGATTTTTGCCATATTCTGCTACCTGAGTTTTTTCCTCGATGGCCTTGGCATACGTAGCTGCAAACATGCTACGTTCGATACTAGCTTCGGCCTCCCTGGCTAGGGCTAGGGCGGATGGCAGGTCTTTCTGCTGGGCTGGGAAAACCACTGCTCTCAAAGATCTAAGTCCTGCGATAAAGGCGTGCAACGAGTCGCCTCTGACTTCTCTGTTAAGTAACGAAGCGGCGTCAGACTCATGGGTCATTACTATTTTATTTGTGACAAGGGTCAGCTTCCTCTCTACCTCATCATAATACTGCATAAGGCTCAGATCGCCCTGTCTGACCATTTCCAGCCCCTGTCGTAGAATGCGTAACGATGTCTTGTCGGCGTATGTGCAATCCAACCTGGCTATTATAGCATCAAAGTTGAGTACCGTGTTATATGACACTAGAAGCGCTCTTGCTGCCCCTTTAATCTTGTTTCTAATGATCGTGACGGCCAGATAGTGTGAACTGCTGCCCTTATATGGTTTGAAAAGTTCGTACGCATCTGTGGCTGACTGCCGCCAAGCCACGTACTCATCTTGCGAACCACTAAAATCGGGCACTGATTTTATTATGTCCAGCGGAATGTCACATGAAATCCTAACATCGACCTGTACTCTCTGGTACACTTCAACTTGTGGTGCGTCTACGTGAAGTCTCCTGACCTGTTGTTGTACTGCATTTAATTGTGTCTGAAATTTACGCCTAAGTCTCTCCTCTTGTTCAGTTAGAGCGCCTGCAAGTAGGGCCTGTACTTGGTTTAAATCCATTTCTAATCTTTCCTGAACTTGCACTGGAAAGCCAATCTGATCTTCTAATATTGAACTGTCGTCACTGTCGTATTCTACTTTCACTTCTCTATACTGTTGTGTCGCACTCATCACCCTATGCAATGTCTTTTAGTTGACACTTCTCTTATATTTGTCTTGGCCGATTTTGCACTATCGGCAGTAAAAAATAACAAAATGCGTTTTTAAATGTTTCCTCACTTACTTTTACTACGTATATCGCAGCTAGCTTAAGAAAAATTTTAAAAATATACTTTGCATTTATTTTTATTGAAATTATTTTCCACTCACTCTTGCTACGTGTCACGCAGCTCATAAATTTTTCCAAAATTTATTATATTTTATTTTTATTCCAGAAAAAGAATTTTTTATTTTTATTTTTTATAGCCGACTTGAATTTTCCTAGTCGAGCAAACCACTTACATATTTCTTCCTCAGGGACGTATCTCTATGTGTGGGTTCTATTTTTAGTTGGGCGCCAATTAACCAGTTCCTGCCTCCTCGATGACTCCGTTACAGATGTTCTTGAGAAGCAGTAGTGGTCTCTAATTCTTCCTTCTATGGTCCGTCCAAATGGTTGGTACTGGAGCTGAAGATTATGTTGAGAGGGTGACTGCCTTCCTATATCATTGGCCTTCTGGCTCAATAATGCAAATATAAAGTATGACGGCTTGGCCGGAGTAATGTGCCTGAGCCAAGTGCTCTTTATTAGAATCGAAACAAAACTAAAGCTAAATTAAATGCCAGCTAAAGCTGAAGGCAAAAGCTACAAAAGGCAAAACTACAAATACTTAAGCTACATGGATAACTGCTAACTCAGCATAAGTGATAACACTGCTCTTGCGGCCAAGCAAGGCATCAGGTTACCACGCTGGCCAGGGCACTGAACGCTGGTATTTGATGTGTCAGCAATATCAGTACGGGGTCTGCCAGAGTAGTTTGCGTCGCGAGGGTTACTTGTTAACTTACACACACTAATGCACACACACAGCGTTACTTTTGAAAAACTAACGGAAGCCAAGCCAACGAGTCGAACACAAACACACACTCATACCTCCACGCAGAGGATCGCACAGCGGAGCAAGCGAGCTGACCGGAGTTGCCGATAGCAGCAGAAACGAAAACTGCGCTTTGGACAGACGTTCCACGGTCGACGCTGGCAGAGGAAGCGACAGAGAAAAAACAGACACAGCTCGAGGCGCCGGCCGAAATTTTGGCACAGTTTAGTAGTTGAACAATTTCGAAACAAGAAATATCGGTTAATACAAAAGTGCGCGAGGTTATGGTACCTGGCGGGGCATCGCGTCAAGGAGATTAAAGAACTTTACCTGAAAACGTGCAAAGTGACAGAAAAACGCCAAAAACCATCGAATTATATTTCTGCAAAGTGCGTACGAAAGAGGCGGGACCGGAGGGGGCGTAGCTGCGTGTGTGTGCATGATTGAAGCGAGGCGAGCGTGTGAGGAAGTAACTCCAGGGTGCGGTATAGGCCCATTTGTAAAAAGTCTAACTGTTTTGTGGTATAAATAAATTTATAAAGTATTAATTAACCTTTGCGTAGTTGTTGAAAAGAATAACTCCTGGGCGGGAAATCAGTGGACCGTTCCCCACCTACGTGTTCGCCTAGGTGATAACCTCGGATGCGGTTAGGGCAGTAGGGTTTTCTTTCCTGTTTCTTCGTTCCCTCGCGCCTGCAAGGTGTCATACCTAAGGTGAGACGGACTATAGGTGCCACGTGTCTGGACTGTGTTGGGGCTTCCTAGGTGATAAACCTGAGGAGACGCCAGCCATTGGCAATTTGAAGTGTGTTTATCCAGGTTCATCTTATATTCCCAAATCAGTAGGCAGGTTATTTAGTTGATGTTTAATTAAAGTTTATTTATTGTTCTCATATTGTTATAAAATGAATAAAAGACCGGCGAGCCGCAGGCAAACGCCGTCTTGCTTGAAGTTAAGGCAAAAAGGTTCTCATTCTTTATATGTCTACGCTGGCTGGCAGCAGTTCTTTTCTTAAGCATATAAATGTATGTATGTATATATGTACGGGTGAAAATGTAGCATAAGTGCTGTTTAATTATATTTCAATAAGCGAGCAGTGGGTTCATGCATATAAATTAAACTGATCCAGTGTCGGTGGGCTCCAGTACTTTTACTTCCTGCCGCCTCCGTCTGGCTGTTAGGTTTGTTGCGGCTTAGGATTGTACTCCGTGTCCGTCCTGTGTTCTCGATAGTAGTCGAGAACTGCAACTCCAGGATCCCTCTTCAAGGGTGTTGGCTGGAACTGATGATTAGGTTGGGAAGTGACTGCTTCCTATTACTGGCCTTGTGGCTCAGAAATAAAACAAAGTTAATTACGGCAAGTGCCGGAGCAAGTAAATCTTTATTGTTGCGTTAGCAACTGATATCAATACAAGACTGAACTTAAAACTTAAAGTCAAAGCCGGCGAGCCGGCCAAACGGAAAACGAAAACGCTGACCTTGCACACACGCAAGAATCAGTCAATCGCTGCTGGCCAATGGAGTTGGGCGCAGCCCGTTAAAGTGTCAATTGCTGCATCAGCATCCTGAAGTCAAACCTTAATTCTACACTAGGGTGACACAAGATTATATTATGGTGCAACAAGATTATGTGAATTATTATTAGGGTGTCTCAAGATATCTTATTAACTAGTTAAGTGTTAACTTTTCCCCCTTTAAGTTCATTGCCGTCCTCGGTGAGGCCTAATTCGCTGATGACTTCTTGTAGCTTTACTGAAGACGCTCGCCGATTCCAGCATTGGACTGCGAGAATGAGACCACACAATGCTAGGCTCACTGCTACTACCATAGCGAACCATGTTTTGGGTGATCCGCCAGATATGACATCATTTCTGAGCTCTTGAATGGTGTGAATATTCTGCTCGTTCATCCGATGCAACAAGGGTAGGCTCAATATATGATCATGCCCCGTTATATTCAACAAAGGGGAGGCTACAATGCCTGGCACCTTGCTCACAGTCTTGTTGTGGTTCAGGTATAGGGTATTATTTATTCTTGCTACCCGCTCAAACGTGATGAGGTGGGTCCCATTTGTTGTTACCGTAGGGACATCGTCGACACTAACACTTGCGAGGTGTTCGTTGATAATTATAATTCCGTCGTCGACCATTGTAACGGGCTCCAAGTGTTGCACGTCTGCAAAATGTCGCGAGGCTGGCTGTGACACACTCAGTGACAGCTAGGGTTCCATCGTCGCACTCTGCTACTATATTATCAGGCATCTGTAGTACAATGTTGTCGTGAGCAACGGGAAATATGAGGACTTTTTTACAAATCATCCTAACTTTGGGGTACTCAATCAAAATATGGATAATGCTATTAGACTGTAGAATTCTTATGCTAGACACTCCCATCAAGCTAACTATAGGAACTTCTGTGATTTGTTCGGCAAAAATAGACTTCAAATCATTTTGATCGAAAATAACGGGATTTATTATGTTTGATTTAGCTAGTGTAATAGTGAGCATTAAATTCTGGATTTCAGTAATTAACATCCTATTTCTCGCTAATAAAGTTTCGTACAAGTGCGCGTTATCAACTAACTCACCCTTTTTTTCTTTAAGTATTTTATTTACTGTATCTGTGAGGATGTTGATTTGCTTTTGTGACTCTGTGTTAATTATTACCTGTCTATTGTTTGATTCAATTAGCTGAGCTTCGGTTATTTTAATTTTTTCCAAGTCCGACGCATCGGGAGTACCAGCCACTACCTTTAGTGCTGTGCCCAAAAAATCTAAACTTCTGGCTATTCTATGGTGTATCATTAAAGCGGACCACAAATTTTGGGCATGTTCTACATCTACCTCTAACAATTTCCGCATATGCGACTGAGGGAATAATTGGGACATCTTAACTGTATCGTCTATAATAATTGAGAATTCTGTTAAATTAGTAGAATGCCTCACATACTCGCGTTGTTAAAATATCAAAACATTTCCATCTAATACAGGAATATATTTCGCATGAGAAAAATCGGTGATTCGCGCACTCGCTGCCGATAGGGCAATAAGTATTATTCCGGTAAACCTGCGGGGGCGATAAAGCTAAGTCTGTAGTAATTATTTGGTTGGGTTCGGAATTAAGTTTGCAACTATTTTAGATTATCCTTATGGACCATCCTCCCCTTAACAAAAACAGACGTTCCCAGGTCTGCTTGTACACTACCTTCGGTATATAACGGAGATAACTTATTTCCTAATCTTTTGTTGTTTCTTAGGTATACCTTATCACCTACATCAAACACTCTATTCTGTCTGTCCGGGTTACATCTGACCAATTGGTCTTGTTGGGCCTTTATTATTTTACTCATGACTGCTTGTCGGATTTCATTGGTTGCCGCGTGAATTACATCAAGTGGCCTTTGCCCTGTTACTGAGTGAACGGTCTTGTTATACTCTATTGTCGCTCGAATTATTGCTTGGACCGTATCACTGGCTTTTTTGTCGATTTTGAAGCATGTCGCTATCTCTCTCAATGTACTGTGAAGCCTTTCCACTTGTCCATTTGAGCAGCTATGAAGCGGGGGAGCATGAACAATATGTACGTTATATTGATTTTTCAGTAATGAACTGATTGTTTCGGACTTAAAAGCCGCTTCATTGTCACAATAGATGGTTTGCGTTTCTGGAAAATGGTTAAGTATTTGTAAAATGGGGACTGTCACATCTGATATTGCTTGAGACGGAATTGGCTGCACAATTGCGAATTTTGAAAATTTGTCTATGCAGGTTAGGAATAACTTTCTGTCGGTTGAAAAAATGTCCATATGCAACATTTCTCCTGCGTACGATGGAACTGGTGTCTCCCCAAGCTCTTGCTTTTTCGGGTGACGGTCATACTTGGCTGTTGTACACACCTTGCAATTCAAAACGACTTCATTGGCTAATTTCGTCATTTTAGGAAAATAATAATCCCGTAGGATCTGTTTTACATTTTCCTGAGCTGCTCTGTGTGCCCGATTATGTTCGACGTTAATTATTTCTACCTGTTCGTCTTTGTTGCAGATATCTGACACCATGTTTTTACAGTGCCAGAATTTTGTCGAAGGGAACAATGACACTAGCTCGTGTTGAAAGACGGCTAATGTTGGAAAATCGCAATAAATTGCGTTAACTACATCTGGATTTACTACAAGTTTTAGTGTTTCCAGAAGATCACTCTTGTTCGTGAATTGAACCACATGGCGGGTCTTGTTGCAGAACATTATTATTCTTCGATGTAATTTATACCGTGCTTCTTCCAGGATCACTTGGTTCCTGAAGCAATTTACAGGTTTTTCAGTTGTCTCAATTGTGAGAAAGTTAGAGAAAGCTCGCTGTGAACGGTTGCTGCGTCTGAATGCGGCTCGTCTTGTAAGTTATTGATATTTTGCCGGGACAGGGCGTCTGCCACGAAATTTTCTTTTCCTGGTTTATAATGGATGTTGGCACCATGCTCTTCAATAAAAGCTTTCCACCTTTTAATTTTTGAGTTGGTGTTTTTCTCAGATACTGCGAAGGTCAGTGGCTGATGGTCTGTATAAATGTGTAACTCCTTGGTACCATACAGATAATTCTGCAGTTTAGTTTTATATCATCGTAATGGGCCGCCCTCCCTGAGATAGCACTGCTCCTATGCCACTCGCCGAAGCGTCTGTGGTTAGGTCGAAAGGTTTTTAAAATCAGGGTAAATTAGCATGACATCCTCTGAGGCCAAAATGTTTCTTAGTCGATCAAATGCTTCTCGTTGCGTATCGTCAAAATTTATGAGTGTTTTTCTCGACATGTGTTTGCTGATCATGCCATTTTCACCTTTTAATAGACTTGTCAATGGTCTTGCTATAGACGCGAAGTCTTTAATGAATACCCTGTAGTAGCTTGCGAGGCCCAAAAAGGATCTCAAAGCATACAAGTTCTTTGGTTCAACGTATTCTTGGATTGCCTTGACTTTTTCTGGGTCTGTTGTTGCCCCTTTGTTAGTGACAACAAAACCTAAATATTCCACACTTTCTTTGAAGAACTTGGTTTTTTCTTTAGACACTCTCATGTTTGCGTCGCAAAGGAGCTTGAGGATAATGTCGATGTGTTGAATGTGGTCCTGCTCGTTTTCAGAGAAAATTATTACGTCATCCACGTAGACATAGCATATTTTGCCGATTTGCTCTCTAAGAACATCATCAATTGCCCTTTGGAAGATGCTACCTGCATTCTTCAACCCGAAAGGCAATCGGAAAAACTCGTACTTTCCGCCATTTACTGAGAAAGCTGTTTTCTCGCGATCTTTCTCAGCCAAGTTAATCTGGTGATAGCCGGATTTCAAATCCAGCGTTGTAAAAAATTGTGCCTTTCCTAGATTCGCTAGAATCATCGGAATACTTGGCATGGGGTAGCGATCGGCAACCGTTCGCTCATTTAACTTTCTGAAATCAACGACAAAACGTTTGTTTTTATTGCCATTGTCATCTAAGCCTTTCTTATCAACAACCCACGCTGGGCTGTTGTACGGTGATCTTGATGGTCTTATGATGCCATCTTTTAATAACTATGCAATTTCGTTATTAACAAAGTCTGCAGCACCTGCAGGGTACGGGTAAAGTTTTGAGTACACCGGATCATTATCCTCGGTGCGAATCGTGGCGACAACTGATGTATTGAAAGACAGTGCCTCGTTAGAGGTCGAAAATGCCTTAATTCTTTTCAGTATCGTTTTTTTAAACTCTGCCCTTACGTTGTCGGGGACAGTTATGTCCTCAACACGTGTGAAGTTCACGTTATCACAAGGAAGATGTTTCAAAGTTTCAGATTTGTTGCCATAGTTGATAGTATTATCAGACAAATTCAAAGTTACACCAGCCTGCGTTAGCAGATCGAAGCCAATAATAGCGTCAAATGCGTCGAGGGTGTCTAAAATGAAAAATGAGGCAACTTTTCCGAAAACTTTCATAGCACACTTATTTTTGATTTTACTGGATCCATGAATGGAATTCACAGTGAATGGGGTGTCGACAGGGGTTACATTTTTAAGCTCCTTTACGGGCCTAATGTAATTTTTTGCCGCACCAGTGTCGATAAGTATTTTTATTGTCTTGCCAGCCAATTATCGTTCAATGAACGGCAATTGGGAGCGTTCCCTAAAAAATTTATTGCGTCATTGTCACCAGTCGAGTCGCTGTCATCATCAATGTCAGCAACCGCGGCTTCGGCTGTGCTTGTATATCCCTGTTCCTCTTTATTAGTTGCCTGTTGGGTAATATTATTAATCTTTTGGCGTCTCTGCCCTGATGCGCGTTGGGATGAATTAGACCTTTTATGATTTTCAGCATGCGCAGCACTGTTATGTGGCTTTCCCCAGTTAGTCTGCTGCCTAAATATAGACGATGATGTTGCGGCTTATTTTGGTTCTGCCTTCCCGTAAAATGTGGGTTTTTTTCTTGCCCTTTTGTTTGCCTAGTCTGGGAATAACTGCCTTGTCTGTTATTATAGCACGAATGGCGTTTATCCTCAATTGCTTTAGCATAAGAAGCTGCAAACGCGCTCCTCTCAATGCTATTCTCAGCCTCTTGAGCGAATGCCAAGGCAGAAGGCAAATCTTTGGGTTGTGCTGGGAGCACTAATGCTTTTAGTGGCCTTCTGAGGCCAGCTATAAAAGCGTGTAGGGCATCGCTCCTAACTTCCTCATTAAGGATGGTTGCTGACTGTTCATTGTGTGTCATAACTATCTTGTTGGTGACGAGTGTGAGCTTTCTCTCAACTTCGTCATAGTAATCCATTATTTCAAGATCACCCTGCCTAACCATTTCTAATTTTTGACGTAAAGCGCGTAGGGAGGTTTTGTCTGCATATGTGCAATCAAGTCTAGCTATGATTGCATCAAAATTTAACACTGTGTTATGTGATGTGAGCAATGCTCGCGCTGCTCCACAAATTTAATTCTTTATGATGGCCACAGCCTCGTAGTGCGCTTCACTACCTTCATAGTTTTTAAAAACTTCATATGCATCTATGGCAGACTGTCTCCAAGATACATACTCTTCGTGACTTCCGCTAAATGTGGTTACCGATTTCACGATATCCATTTTAACCTCACACTTTACACTCGGGTTTATGGTCACTTTTTGATACACTGCTATCTGAGGGGCTTCCACTGTCATGGCAGTGATTTGGTTTTTTATTCTTTCGAGTTCCGCACTAAACCCAGTCGTTAGGCGCCTCTCTTGTTGGTCAAGGGCGTTTTTGACACATTGGTCTATTAATTCCTTAATCATTGCTGGGTCCATTTCTACCTGTTTCTGTGCTTGAGGCTGAGGACGATATCCAAATGCGACCAATATTTTTTGATTTATTAAAACAAATTTTATTTAGTTTTGGATTTTGAAGTTGATATTGTTGCAAACAATCACTTACATGGTTTTTCCTCAGGTTCGTAGATTCTTCTATCTATCTATGATAAATCTATTCCGTTGGGCGCCAATTAAACTGATCCAGTGTCGGTGGGCTCCAGTACTTTTACTTCCTGCCGCCTCCGTCTGGCTGTTAGGTTTGTTGCGGCTTAGGATTGTACTCCGTGTCCGTCCTGTGTTCTCGATAGTAGTCGAGAACTGCAACTCCAGGATCCCTCTTCAAGGGTGTTGGCTGGAACTGATGATTAGGTTGGGAAGTGACTGCTTCCTATTACTGGCCTTGTGGCTCAGCAATAAAACAAAGTTAATTACGGCAAGTGCCGGAGCAAGTAAATCTTTATTGTTGCGTTAGCAACTGATATCAATACAAGACTGTACTTAAAACTTAAAGTTAAAGCCGGCCAAACGGAAAACGAAAACGCTGACCTTGCACACACGCAAGAATCAGGCGATCGCTGCTGGCCAATGGAGTTGGGCGCAGCCCGCTAAAGTGTCAATTGCTGCATCAGCATCCTGAAGTCAAACCTTAATTCTACACTAGGGTGACACAAGATTATATTAGGGTGCAACTAGATTATGTGAATTATTATTAGGGTGTCTCAAGATATCTTATTAACTAGTTAAGTGTTAACTTATACAGTCAGCAGTATACAATCGTTGGCTGACTGATGTTCACAAGGAGTGTCAGGTTACAACTAAATGCTACATATTTTGTATGCAACTAAATGCTACATATTTAAATGGAAATGTATTATATGCATAAACTCACTACAGCAACGCACATTCCCTCATATAAGAATTTTTCTCATTTTTGTTCCTTCGTGCCGGCAAAGGTGTAAAACCTCAGGTGAGGAGGAGTGTAGGTGCCACGTGTCTGGGCTGTGTTGGGCCATCTAGGTGATAAACCTGAGGTGGCGCCAGCCATTGGCAACGCACATTTCCTCGTATAGGATTATCTCATTTTTTTGTTCCTTCGTACCTGCAAGGTGTTATTCCTCAGATGAGACGGATCATAGGTGCCACGTGTCTGGCGCCTTAGGTGGCGCCAGCCGTGGGCAACGCACGTTCCGTTATATCGGATTTTTGCTCATTTTTGTCGATCGATCTTACCTGATTCCATAAGCTACCCCAAAACGTTTGTCTTTCTAGCATAAATCCTTTCGACGTGTCTTAAGTCAAGATCTTTATTGAGCACACTTATAACTGCAGTGCGAAACAACCCTTTTCGTAAGCCAACGCCGATCCCTGCAGATGTACCCAGAATACCTTCACCAACGCCCACTGTGACACAGACGCCATCAGTAACCCAACCCTCACTATCGGTCCTCTTGCCTCAACATTCCGACGAATCTCTCGCCAGCTTGGAGGAGACCTCTAAGTTAACCAAAATGGTGTCGCCCAAAAACGAGGAGGCTTGGGTAAACCAATTCCTAGACGAGGAACTCAGCAAGTTTGATAAGCTGACAGGGGTTTCACACATCGCAGAGCATACCATCACCATGCGGGATGAACGCCCAATTAAGCAAAGGTACTACCCGAAAAATCCTGCGATGAGAAGATAATCAACGGACAAGTTGATGAACTCCTGAGGGAAGATCGAGTCGAAGCATCGCGGAGTCCACACAGTGCCCCGATCGTCTTAGTGGGCAAGAAAACCGGAGACACTCGCATGTGTGTCGACTATCGCGATTAGAATGCCCGCACTGTCCCAGATGCTTTTCCATTGCCACGGATCCAACACATCTTAGAGAAGTTGCGTAACGCCAAGTTCATCTTAACGTTGGACCTGAAAAGTGGATATTGGCTAATCCCAGTTGCACCTGCAAGCCGAGAGTATACAGCTTTCTCCGTTCCAGGGCGCGGGCTGTTCCACTGGAAGGTCATGCCGTTTGGCTTACACTCGGCCCCGGCGACTTTCCAGCGCGCAATGGATAGCGTTATTGGACCATCAATGGAACCTCATTCCTTCGCCTACCTTGACGATATCATCGTCATAGGTACAACGCTGGAGGAGCACGTGCAGAACTTGCGAGAGGTTTTTAGAAGACTGAGAGAAGCCAATTTAAGACTCAACCGGGACAAATGCAGCTTTTTCAAGAAAAGTCTCGTCTATCTTGGGCACGTAATTAGCGAGGCAGGTATCCATACCGACCCGGGAAAGATCGAAGCTATTAGGAACCTGAAGCCGCCTACCACCGTAAAGGAGCTGCGACGCTGTTTGGCTATTGCATCATGGTACCGTCGCTTTGTACCCAACTTCGCAAACATCGTTCAACCTATAACGTCCTTGCTAAAGAAATCTCGTAAATGGGTATGGCGCGACGACCAACAGAGTGCATTGAACCAACAAATTAAGAACAAAGAACGGGTAATCGCTTATGCCAGCAGACGTCTTACGGCCGCCGAGACCAACTACTCCACTACCGAGAAGGAATGCCTGGCAATTGTGTGGGCGTTTCGCAAACTCCGTTGCTATCTGGAAGGCTATAGATTCGATGTCGTTACGGACCATTTAGCACTCAAATGGCTTAACACCATCGAAAACCCCAATGGACGTATCGCTCGTTGGACTTTAGAATTGCAGCAGTTCCAGTTTGACGTATGCTACCGCCGAGGGAACCAAAATATCGTCGCCGATGCCCTCTCCAGACAACCACTCGAGTTATTCTAACAGACGGTGGAAGACCAGACCCACTGCAAATGGATCCTGCGAACGTTACGAAGGATCGAACGAAAGCCAGAAAATTATTCAGAGTACGTGCGAGAAAACGACCAGGTATACCGACGCTTTGGACAACGACCAGAGGAAGAGGATTACATTCCGTGGAAAATCTGCGCCGGACAAATGGGGGTTCGGAAGACGTCAAATCAAGATTCTCATTGTTATTATTGGCCCGGACTATTTCGCGACGTGGCCAAATACGTTCGCAAGTGCAAGTCTTGCCAAAAGCAAGGTGAGTCAACTCAAACCGCCCGGTCGTATGCACACTCGACAAGTCCAGGAGCCTTTTGAAGTCTTCTGCGCTGATTTCGTCGGCCCACTTCCTCGATCCAGACATGGCAACACCGGACATGGGACACACAGACTGGTACCCCTCCGCAGAGCAACCACTATCAGATTGGGATCGGGTAAGCCCATTGGCGTTAAAACTGGCGGTACAGGTTACTGGGAACAGCGGTGAACACGGTTGTTATCCTGTTAAACCTAACGAGCCACAAAAACCGTTAACTAGCAGCTCGGATGAGGACGTTCCTTTCCCGGAAGGACACTTCTCCCAGT
This sequence comes from Lordiphosa mommai, assembly GCA_018904225.1. Taxonomy (NCBI): domain Eukaryota; kingdom Metazoa; phylum Arthropoda; class Insecta; order Diptera; family Drosophilidae; genus Lordiphosa; species Lordiphosa mommai. The sequence continues at coordinate 132,692 of JAEIFT010000002.1, read as the reverse complement.
TGGTCCATCGGGTAGTGAGCCCTTTGGTGTCGCACCGTGACGAAGTCGTCGTCATCGATAGTTCAACACCCGAAGAGCATACACCCATCCGTGACGCAAATCAGCCGGAGATTATAGAGCTCAGCGAGGACGAAGACGCGGTTACGCTTCCCCGTAGTTCGCCGATGCCACAAGTAGTTGAGGACCCTCCTCCGGCCTATGGTTCTAGGAAGCGACGGAGACCCCACTACCAAGCTACGAAGAAACCTGTGGCTGTGTGGTACAACCTGGTAGACGCGCGCCCAAACGAGCCAGTTCGCAGTTGACCCAATACTCCAACATTAGCTCGGATGAAGACCATGACACGCCAACAACCGTCATCAGAGCCCAGTCAGAAAGTAGCAGTTTGCACCACCGACATCAACAAGTAGCGTCCATTGGTAACTCCTAGGATCAAGCCCTTGACCTTCGAAGGACGGAGATGCTAGGCACAAACCACGTCTCTTTGGCTGCCAGGCAGTGGACCAAGGTCACCCAGCAACGTCCAGGTAGCATAGCGATCGACACGGAGGCACCGAGCACGTCCGCCGCACAGTGGCTCGTTTGGCAGATTTAGCGTTGCAAAAATCTAATTTTGATGTTCGAATTTTTTGACCAAAATATTTTATTTCAATAAAGGAAACTCCAGATAGCCAAAAAACTTTGGTTTTTGGAATTTGGTCGATTACTTTAGATTTTACAGTGGTTCGAAGTTGAATAATTTTTTAAACATTTGAATTTGTGATTTTTTTGGTTTCAAATGTCAACTTTGGGAGCGTATAAAAACCAAACTGGTATTCCGATTTGAATTTGATTGATTTTATTCAAAAGATGGATCAATTCCTAATTAAAATGCACTTACACATTTTTATTATTTCAAATAAGGATGTTGTAACTCAGGTTTTGGGTGGACACTGTTTTTGGGTCAATTTTGTACCATTAATAGTCTCGGAAAAAAAGGTTCGCTCGTCGCCATACGTTTAAAGCATGAAAATCATGTGGTAGCTAATAGTTAATGTATTGTAAAAGTTGCAGCTGCGTATCCCTGCGTAAGTAGACGCTGCAATGATATATGCCAAGTAACATTCAGTTAAAGATGACGTGGAAAGAAGAAGAACTAAAATGCAGGTAGTTGACACTTGACTTTTGTGGTTTCTGCGATTTGGAACTTGCAAGTGGGTATATTTTGCAAACCTTTTCAACAGGTAATTCATATTGTAGAAAGTTGGTCATTTTCCTTTTTTTGAGATTTGTATTTTTACCTAATAGGGCGTAACCCCTTTTATATTTTGCTGCTTGTGTTTCTTGTGTACATGCTTCTAAAGGGCTTATGAAGATTTGAAGAGTGAAGCGAAAAAGTACTCATATATTGTTAAATTTTTACTATCGAAAATGGACAACCGCAAATTATTCGAGTTATTTAAAACCGCGAAATCGCAAAATGCTTTCGAGCCAGTTGTAATAACCGAACTGAATTTGACAAACGAAAATTCAAAGAATGAGCTACCCAGCAAAATTAAAATCGTATTAATCGTACAAGTTAAAATCCAAATGGACGTCATCAAGTCGGAGCGAGAACAATTTTATAACAAAAAACTCGATTTGGCTTGATGGATTTACTTATTTCGAAGATATTGACGATGCAGCCAGCACTTCTTCAGGGAAACAACGAGGCAGGCCAACAAAATGTGTCGATGAGTGTTCAACATTCACCAGAAAAAGGAAACTTCAGGGCGCCACAATGGAAATCAGCATCTATCGGAGACATTGTCGGTGAAATACTCGAAAGATCAGGAGAGGAACAAATCGATTCTAACAAAGGCTGTTGCAATTGCTAGTCCTGTGCGTCTTTAGCGCATTAAGGACAACATCATTACTCCGCCAAATGTGCAGCCCACCAAGTACACTGGAGAAGAAGCCTTTTGACCCTGTTTTTGAACTTGGGATTGTCTAAACAGAAGTACAACATAATGAGGAACTCATTAAAGAAGCACAAAGTGGATGTTCTTTCCAAATATGCAGACTTAACTGTTGCAAAAAAAAAGAGGCAGTTCCGGATCCTGTAGAAGTCACTGAAGTGTCGGCACAAATAAAACTTCAGGGTTTAATGAACCACACAGCGAAACGCATTAAGAAAAGCCTACCCGAAACGGTTTTGGGAACATTGCCAGAAAACCTGACCCAAGTAGCCTTTCAATAGTTCCTATATAAATATGGTATAGGAATCTAGTAATCCTCCCATAAATTTAAATGTGTGTTTTTGGCTTAAGCAGGCTGTAGCTTCGCCAAATAACCTGGAAAATGTAAAAAAAAAAAGACATAAATAGAACAAATGATTAGCTACAGGCTCAAATGGCTAAAATTTAAATCCACCAACCTCTCTAGCTTAAAAGAGATCATTTATTTTGTAAAAATAGCCATAAATCGAGTAATGTTTGACTTCAGAGACCAATTTGGACCCCTTTGCATGACCGAATATTGCGCGTTTGATTTTTAACAGAGGCATTGATATGTGCTCTGTCGAATAGGCCAGATAAATTCAGAAATTCATGCCTATTGTGACCACAAGAAATTCGTGAGGGCAAAATTTACTAGAAATCCATTTTCCCTTCATATCGTGGAAACAAGAGCTGATGAAACAAAAACGATGATGCAGTTTTGTTCAGTGCACATAAATGAATAATCATTTTTGATCAACAAGGCTGCACCTCACAAATTTGGTCATTTTGTTGCCCTGTGTTATGAATACGGCATTTCTCCATTGCATGCAAGGATTAGATGTATGGAGTTCATGCTTAAATTGGCATATACTCTTCCACGACTAGGAGACGACTCTGATGACAGTGCCAACATAAAAACAAGGGAAAGTTTGAGGAAACGGGGTATACAACAAAAGTACTTGGCGGAGCTCGGGCTGAAAGTCGGCTGCTCCAAGCAGGGCTAAGGAAACACAAATGATGGAAACACATCCCGAAGATTCTTTAACAACGATCAGGCAACTGCTGAGATAACAGGAATTCATCTGGATGTCATCAAAAGGTTTAAGATCATTCTCAATGTCTTAAGCTGTGGTGAAAATGTTGATGCATGCAAATATGGAAAATATGCTAAGGAGGCAAGAAATCTTTTATGTAGAAAATATCCGAAAAAAAAACTATAGCAGATAATACAACGACAACCTTTATCGATGGGAGAGTTGTCAGAAGAAACCCAAGAATCTAAATATAAATATATACAAAAGGTATATTTATGCAAACACGTGCAAAATATCACGAAATCAAAAAAACATGAACCTTTCAACATGTTGTCGGCCTCCTCTGATCCCCGTATCTCATCTCTCAGACACATTAGAACACTCAACGAATTAACCGAAAAATATTCACCAGAAATATTAGATCTATTAAGTACTAATAATATGAATACCTATACTGACACCATTTTTAGAGAAAAAAATAGAAGGCTAACATCGGCTACGCCGATGTTTTCAATACCCTTGCAGTCTTTGAAAGGCGCTACCATTGATAACAAAAAAGTTTTTCTCACTAGAATTAGTTTTTAGACCGATCGTTCCTATGACAGCTATACGCTATTGTCATCCGATTTTGATAAATTTTTCCAGAATTGTGTGGAAGCATATAAAACTGATATATACCACGATTTGTGACGCTACGACGGAAAACAAAAAAGTTTTTCTCACTAGAACTAGTTTTTGGACCAACCGTTTATATGGCAGCTATATGCTATAGTTATCCGATTTTGATAAATTTTTTCAGAATTGTGTGGAAGCATATAAAACTAATATATACCACGATTGGTGACGCTACGATGAAAAACAAAAAAGTTTTTCTCACTAGAACTAGTTCTTGGACCGACCGTTTATATGGCAGCTATATGCTATAGTCATCCGATATTGATAAATTTTTTTCAATATGGTTTGGAAGCATATAAAGCTTATACTTACTACGATTGGTGACGCTAGGATGGAAAACAAATAAGTTTTTCTCATTAGAACTAGTTTTTAGACCGATCGTTCTTATGGCAGCTATATGATATAGTCATCCGATCCGGCCGATTCCGACAAATGTGCAGCGTATTTGTATTTAAAGGCATTTTGCAAAGTTTGGTCAAGATAGCTTTAAAACTGAGGGAGGAGATAGCATAGAAACAGACGGACAGACGGACAGACGGACGGACGGACAGACGGACAGACGGACAAACGGAAATGAACTCAGCTCGTCATGCTGATCAAGAATATATATACTTTATGTGGTCGGAAATGCTTCCTTCACTGCGTTACAAACATCGTGACAATTTTAATATACCCTCTGCAAGGGTATAATTAACAATTTCAATGTTAGAAATAATTTTTAATGAAAATAAATTTTTTTTGCAATTTCAAATAATATTTTTATTAAATTTAGTTAGTTTTAAAACACTATTTTAAATAAATCGTAAATAAAAAAAAAAATGATTGCCTATTTCATGAAATCTTTTCAGTGTATTTAAATATGAACTTTAGCAGCCGATCCTGAGATACCCTGTTGACCTACAAAGACATGCTTTAGCTCATTTTAAAGCTACATCAATTCTCTTTAATCCCTTTGAAATTTTTCAAATATCTCTTTCCGTTCAAATGTTGATATGTGCTCTGTCGAATAGGCCAGATAAATTCAGAAATTCATGCCTATTGTGACCACAAGAAATTCGTGAGGGCAAAATTTACTAGAAATCCATTTTCCCTTCATATCGTGGAAACAAGAGCTGATGAAACAAAAACGATGATGCAGTTTTGTTCAGTGCACATAAATGAATAATCATTTTTGATCAACAAGGCTGCACCTCACAAATTTGGTCATTTTGTTGCCCTGTGTTATGAATACGGCATTTCTCCATTGCATGCAAGGATTAGATGTATGGAGTTCATGCTTAAATTGGCATATACTCTTCCACGACTAGGAGACGACTCTGATGACAGTGCCAACATAAAAACAAGGGAAAGTTTGAGGAAACGGGGTATACAACAAAAGTACTTGGCGGAGCTCGGGCTGAAAGTCGGCTGCTCCAAGCAGGGCTAAGGAAACACAAATGATGGAAACACATCCCGAAGATTCTTTAACAACGATCAGGCAACTGCTGAGATAACAGGAATTCATCTGGATGTCATCAAAAGGTTTAAGATCATTCTCAATGTCTTAAGCTGTGGTGAAAATGTTGATGCATGCAAATATGGAAAATATGCTAAGGAGGCAAGAAATCTTTTATGTAGAAAATATCCGAAAAAAAAACTATAGCAGATAATACAACGACAACCTTTATCGATGGGAGAGTTGTCAGAAGAAACCCAAGAATCTAAATATAAATATATACAAAAGGTATATTTATGCAAACACGTGCAAAATATCACGAAATCAAAAAAACATGAACCTTTCAACATGTTGTCGGCCTCCTCTGATCCCCGTATCTCATCTCTCAGACACATTAGAACACTCAACGAATTAACCGAAAAATATTCACCAGAAATATTAGATCTATTAAGTACTAATAATATGAATACCTATACTGACACCATTTTTAGAGAAAAAAAATAGAAGGCTAACATCGGCTACGCCGATGTTTTCAATACCCTTGCAGTGTTTGAAAGACGCTACCATTGATAACAAAAAAAGTTTTTCTCACTAGAATTAGTTTTTAGACCGATCGTTCCTATGACAGCTATACGCTATTGTCATCCGATTTTGATAAATTTTTCCAGAATTGTGTGGAAGCATATAAAACTGATATATACCACGATTTGTGACGCTACGACGGAAAAAAAAAAGTTTTTCTCACTAGAACTAGTTTTTGGACCAACCGTTTATATGGCAGCTATATGCTATAGTTATCCGATTTTGATAAATTTTTTCAGAATTGTGTGGAAGCATATAAAACTAATATATACCACGATTGGTGACGCTACGATGAAAAACAAAAAAGTTTTTCTCACTAGAACTAGTTCTTGGACCGACCGTTTATATGGCAGCTATATGCTATAGTCATCCGATATTGATAAATTTTTTCAATATGGTTTGGAAGCATATAAAGCTTATACTTACTACGATTGGTGACGCTAGGATGGAAAACAAATAAGTTTTTCTCATTAGAACTAGTTTTTAGACCGATCGTTCTTATGGCAGCTATATGATATAGTCATCCGATCCGGCCGATTCCGACAAATGTGCAGCGTATTTGTATTTAAAGGCATTTTGCAAAGTTTGGTCAAGATAGCTTTAAAACTGAGGGAGGAGATAGCATAGAAACAGACGGACAGACGGACAGACGGACGGACGGACAGACGGACAGACGGACAAACGGAAATGAACTCAGCTCGTCATGCTGATCAAGAATATATATACTTTATGTGGTCGGAAATGCTTCCTTCACTGCGTTACAAACATCGTGACAATTTTAATATACCCTCTGCAAGGGTATAATTAACAATTTCAATGTTAGAAATAATTTTTAATGAAAATAAATTTTTTGCAATTTCAAATAATATTTTTATTAAATTTAGTTAGTTTTAAAACACTATTTTAAATAAATCGTAAATAAAAAAAAAAATGATTGCCTATTTCATGAAATCTTTTCAGTGTATTTAAATATGAACTTTAGCAGCCGATCCTGAGATACCCTGTTGACCTACAAAGACATGCTTTAGCTCATTTTAAAGCTACATCAATTCTCTTTAATCCCTTTGAAATTTTTCAAATATCTCTTTCCGTTCAAAAGTTATGATTTTTGCAACGCTAAATCGGCGAAACGAGCCACTGTGCGCCGCTCAGCAACGACTAGCAACCGACCCATCACGACGGGGTAACTTGGATACGACCCCCACCCTTGTACCCGCTATGCAAGCGCTGGATCTGCGTATGGAAGAGCACCCTCGCTTAACGCAATTGGACAAAATCCCATCGACGTGCCATGCCACCGCGGACACTCCGAATAGGAGACTACCAGCGGCCGTGGTGGCGCGTATCCGGGACAAGGTTGAGCGCAACGGGGAACGAAATACACGCTTCTTGGAGGCCGGGGATAATCATAAATTTCGAGCGCGAATCAACACCAGGAACCAGGTGCCTATCAACACCCGCCCCACGAAGTAAGGGGGGTGAGACGTAGCAAGATACGTTGCATTTTTTAATATATTTTCTTTTCTCACATACTCCTAGAATGTAAATGTAATCCACGAAGGTTCCTATGCCCTAGTACGTAAGTTCCTATATATAAATAGTCCCTCACGAAGAGCAGCGCAAAAAAACCCAAAGAATGTTTTCATTAAACGATAGGCCACTACTAGTAGCCGTGTCACGCGACAAACCACCCCTAACAGCAGTGTCATCACCGCCGGCCACACACACACATACATACATACATACATACATACATACATACATACATACATACATACATACATACATACATACATACATTCATACATACATACATACATACATACATACATACATACATACATACATACTTACATACATACATACATACATACTTACATACCAAAATTAATTTGGGCGATAAGTCCGTTTTCATTTCGGACATAACCCCCGAATAATTTTTGGGCGATATGACCGAAATAAAAACGGACATAAGGCCCAAATTCATTTGGGCGTAATGTCCGAAAAAAAACGGACATTATGCCCAAAAAAATTTCGGTCACTATGACCAAATTTTGGAAAAACAAATTTCAAATTATGCCAACACTTGCACAATACTTTCAGTAGATATATCGACTTGTAATTTTGGAGACGGTTTAAAAACATTGATTAAATGTGCGTGGGTAAACCCATGCACTCCCACCCAATTTCACCCCTTAAAAGTATAACGAGAAGGCAAAGCTAACTTCGACTGTGCCGAAGTTTTAATACACTTGAAAAACTTTACTCCCACTGATTTAACCTGTAAAATATATATAAGGTATAGATATCAGATATTTAAAATGTTTAAATCATTGATAATAAAAATTTGATTCCATAAAAAAAAACTTTTCTTAGTAAAACACATTTTCCGACCGATCGGTCCTATGGCAGCTATATGCTATAGTCATCCGATTTTGATAATTTTTTTCAAAATTATGTGAAAGCATATAAAACTAACATATACCAAGATTGGGGACGCTACGATAGAAAACAAAAAATTTTTTCTTACTAGAAGTAGTTTTTTGACCATCCGTTTCTATGGCAGCTATATGCTATAGTCATCCGATTTTGATAAATTTTATCAGAATTGTGTGGAAACATATAAAACAAATATATATTACGATTGGAGACGTTACGATGGAAATCAAAAAAGTTTTTCTCACAAAGACTTATTTTTCGACCGATCGTTCCTATGGCAGCTATATGCTATAGTGATCCGATTTTGATACATTTTTCCAGAATTATGTGAAAGCATATAAAACTAACATATACCAAGATTAGTGACGCTACGATGGAAAACAAAAAAGTTTTTCTAACTAGAACTAGTTCTTAGACCGATCGTTCCTATGGCAGCTATATGCTATAGTCTTCCGATTTTGATTAATTTTTATAAAACTATGTGAAAGCATATGAAACTAATATATACCAAGATTGGAGACGCTACGATAGAAATCAAAAAAGTTTTTCTCAGCAGAAGTAGTTTTTAGACCGACCGTTTCTATGGAAGCTATATAATATAGTCATCCGATTTTTATAAATTTTTCCTGTATTATGTGAAAGCATATAAAACTAACATTTACCAAGATCAGTGATGCTACGATGGAAAACAAAAAAGTTTTTCTCACTAGAACTAGTTTTTTGACCTACCGTTTCTATAGCAGCTTTATTCTATAGTGATCCGATTTTGATACATTTTTCCAGAATTATGTGGAAGCATCGTGGTTTTTATACTAGAAACAGACAGACGGACGGACAGACGGACGGACGGACAGACGGAATTGAACTCAGCTCGACGTCCTGATCAAGAATATATATAGTTTATGTGGTCGGAAATGAATATTTCTATGCGTTACAAACTTCTGCGCAAAATTAACATACACTTTTCAAGTGTATAAAAATATGAATTAAAAGTTTATAAAAATTGTTTTTAATAAATAAAAAAATTATGAATTTATTTTAAGTGTTATCTTTAACTCTGTGCAAGACGACAAATTAGACAGTTTTTTTTTTTCACTGTCACAGTGTAGTTAAAGGCAACATATGAATCGGACACAAAGTGAGAAGCAACTAAATTTCAGAGACTTTCATCTTTTTATTTTTCATTTTAATAAAAAAGAAATCAAAATGGACCTCGAGATTCCGATCTCTGAGTATATCACGGTTTTGCAAAAAATGTATATCTCATGTTCTGTTTATCGGACAAATCTCGGATTTGTTGTTATGAATCCGATTGGCTTCGAAATCGGTTTGTGAACACATTATAGAAAATAATTATACATTTGATTTCTCGGTGGTAGAATTTCTGCCCACAGGCAAGAATAATGGTGGGCGTATTTCGGTTCAGTGACAATGGCTATTTGTGAGCCGATCTAAATAGCTTTATGGTCAGAATAAATGGAAACGCGTGTTTATTGTATTTTCGAAAATTCACTGCAAATGTCGGAATAGGAGTGCTGGGGTGGGTTCAGGTTTTGTACGCTCAAGGAGCCTAAAATGTGGAAAAAAAATTTATAATTTCTCAAGGCCGAAAAATGTGGGGCGGGGGTGGGTTTATTGCCAAACGTTTTTTTCTAGCAGATCTAATTGAAATTTGGTTAGAAAGTATTGTATGGATCAAATCGATGAAACAAAATTCTCTAATTTTTAAGTAAGAACTAAAATGCTGAAACTTACAATTCCGTATCACTAACATTAAATTTTAACATCGCTTAACCGAAGATAATATACCATTTTAATTTTAATATTATTGCTTAAGATTTGTTTTTCGACTAATTGACAACTATTTGAACTTCACCTGAACTAAATCAAAGTAAACGCATTCTGAATTTTGATGAATACATCGATTCTTTAAAATGCGATTATGCTAAATTCAGCAATTTTTTGAATAGTTTATACGCAGTCAGATCTTCCTAATCAACAGTAAACATTTTAGTTCGATCGGTTCAGTGGCTTAGCAGTTATCATATCTAGACCATTGATCTAGCGGTCGTTTTCGTATGTGCAGGGTATATAGGATAGAAGGGTAAAGACAGTGTTCTTGGCCCTCTTTGTACACAGTATATACGGCACGTCCCACCTTTGACATCTGATGCTCACTTACTACTTATTGGGATGACACTGAGTTTCTGGCTACATTACCTGGTACACCATGATTGCGCAAGTTCTATAGAACCAATATTGATCAGCCATAATGCAACGACGAATTCTGGCCGGTATCTTAATCATTCAGAACATAATTTTTTTTTTATTTTTATACTCTGTACCGAAGGTACACAGAGTATATTGGGTTTGTGCAAATGTATGTAACAGCCAGAAGGAAGCATCTCCGACCCCATAAAGTATATATATTCTTGATCAGCATCAACAGCCGAGTCGATATAGCCATGTCCGTCTGTCCGTCTGTCCGTCTGTCTGTCCGTCTGTCCGTCTGTCCGTCTGTCCGTCTGTCCGTATGAACGAAGAGATCTCAGAGATGGTAAGAGATAGAGGTTTGAAGTGTATGGAACATATATTTCTTATACTTGCAGGCAGATCAAGTTTAGTTTTGATTTTTGCCACGCCCCCTGCCTCCCCCGCAAATTTAAAAAAACGAAATAACTCCCACAATTTTCAAGATAGATATTTCGAACATTCTAGACATATATTCTACTACTTATTTTGAATAGACCCGATATACATAATTTTTCGATCAGATGAACGATATTAGAGCTATATGTAAAAGAAAATAAAAACCAACGCCAACAACAACACCGTTGCCATTGGTAGAACTTACGAGAAAGAGAGAGCGAGAAGGCAATAGCTAACTGGTAATTTCCCAATTGGACCTTGCTATGAGTGGAGCGATATAATTGAGATGGCCTGCGGTCAGAAATCACGCGTGATTCCCGCGTGACTAATATAGATACGTTTTTGTTAATAGGAAATTATATACAAATTTTATAATTTTACGGGTTTGTACTAGGTACTAGCCCCCATACATCGTTTTTCAACCAGATGAACGATGGTTGAAAGAGTTGCCACCCTCAGATTTTGAAAAAACCTCACACTTTAAAGTTATTAGTTTCGTACAAACAGGTACAGAGTATATTACAGTCGGGCTTGACCGACTTTCTTACTTGTTATACACTTGAAAAGTGTATATTAATTTTGCCCAGAAGTTTGTAACGCATGGAAATATTCATTTCCGACCACATAAACTATATATATTCTTGATCAGGACGACGAGCTGAGTTCATTTCCGCTTGCCCGTCCTTCCGTCGAATTCAAAACATTGTTTTTGTTTTTTTTTTTATAAAAATATTTAATAACGAATGACAAAAAACCGAATTAAAAATAGAATTTTATTTTCTCTCCAGAATTAAAAACAAAAAAATCTGCTAAAAACCTTACGAAATGTAGAAGACCCTCTAAAGCTGCGAACCACTGTAATTCATTTTGAATGTCGGTCACAACGCCCAAAAAACTTTTTGGGCGCTGTGGCCGTTTTTGAAACGGACTTTTCGCCCAAAATTAATTTGGGCGTAATGTTCGAAAGAAAAACGGACATTACGCCCAATTTGGGGGTTATGTCCGGAATGAAAACGGACTTAACGCACAAATAATTTTTGGGCGATAAGTCCTTGGGGGTTATGTCATGCCACCGTTGAAAATATTCGGTTAAGCAACACAAATGTAAGCATCCTAATAATCTGACAACCCTGTTTATGTTATCTATACTAATACAAGTAAAGAAGGCGTGCGCAAATTTCTGTATGTATTGCTTGTAAGCGCCCATTCCTTTTTGTATGATCAGTCCGTAAGTTATGCTCATTGAATAAAAACGCATTTTAATTTTATCCACACGTGAACTTTATTCCACTGCAAAGGTTCTACCAACAATACTGACACTGAACTATGTTAAAAAATGTAAAACAGACAAGGTGTGCTCTGAAATCTGCGAATAGCGTCGTCAAATGGTAACCAAAATTATTGGGACCACCTGTGTTTAACGTAGAATTGAATGGACTTTTTCCATAAAGTTTAAGAAAAAATAGCTTAGAACAAAATAGTTAAACCAATGGTGGGTGAAGTTGAAATTTTATAAAAAAGGGTGAAATTTACATTTCTGTAACCCGCATTTCTCAGCCATCGCGTTGAATCTATATAACCACTGATTACAATATATTAGATTCATTCCGTTGCTATTGCTAATTTGCTAATTTTCAAGGTTTGAAACAATCGGACGGTCAATGCGCGAATTATTTTAACTTAATGGAGTAAAAAAGGCAAAAAGCGGTTTTTGGGCCATAACTTCAGATTTTGGGGGTGTATTGAACAAACTAAGTATGAGGAAATGCTATACTCGACCAGCCCCACAATCTGCACTGGGTCTCGTGAAAAGTATATTCAAAATTTTTTGATTTGTAACACTGTGTAATTTGAAAATATCTAAAACGAAAACCGAATTTAGAGTGGGTGGGGCGCTGGATGAAATGATTGTTAATTTGGAATTAATTTAGAATATAATTTTTTTTCTCTTCATATTTTATCTGCATGCATTGGGTGCTCTTTCAAACTAACCTCATTTTGCCAACACTTTTTATACACTTGAAAAGTGTATATTAATTTTGCCCAGAAGTTTGTAACGCATAGAAATATTCATTTCCGACCCCATAAACTATATATATTCTTGATCAGGACAACAAGCTGAGTTCATTTCCGCTTGTCCGTCCGTCCGTCTGTCTGTCCGTCTGTCTGTCCGTCTGTCTGTCCGTCTGTCTGTTTCTACGCGAACTAGTCTCTCAGTTTTGAAGCTATCGAGCTGAAATTTTGCACAGAGTCTTCTTTTTACTGCACGCAACTAATATGTCGGAACCGGCCGGATCGGATGACTATATCATATAGCTGCCATAGGAACGATCGGTCTAAGAACAAGTTCTAGTTAGAAAAACTTTTTTGATTTAAATCGTAGCGTCCCCAATCTTGGTATATGTTAGTTTTATATGCTTCCACATAATTCTGGAAAAATGTATAAAAATCGGATCACTATAGCATATAGCTGCCATAGGAACGATCGGTCGAAAAATTAGTCGTTGTGAGAAAACACTTTTTGAATTTTCATCGTAGCGTCTCCAATCGTAGTATATATTTGTTTTATATGTTTCCACACAATTCTGAAAAAATTTATCAAAATCGGATGACTATAGCATATAGCTGCCATATAAACGGTCGGTCAAAAAACAACTTTTAGTGAGAACAACTTTTTTGTTTTTTATCGTAGCGTCCCCAATCTTGGTATATATTAGTTTTATATGCTTTCACATAATTTTGAAAAAAATTATCAAAATCGGATGACTATAGCATATAGCTGCCATAGGACCGATCGGTAGGAAAATGTGTTTTCCTAAGAAAAGTTTTTTTTATGGTATCAAATTTTTATTATCAATGATTTAATAATTTTAAATATCTGATATCTATATCCTATATATATTTTACCGGTTAAATCAGTTTGAGTAAAGTCTTTCAAGTGTATTAAAACTTCGGCACAGTCGAAGTTAGCTTTGCCTTCTCGTTTTTTCTCTTCTTATAGACACATTTTCGAGGGTTGCTTTATTTTATTTTTGATTTCTAGGTCATTATTGGGGCCATATGAATACATTTTTCATATGATTTGCACTGGCACGTGAAAAAAAAATTTAAGGTTCGTTTTTATACCCGTTACTCGTAGAGTAAAAAGGGTATACTAAGTTCGTGCAAATGTATGTAACAGGCAGAAGGAAGCATCTCCGACCCCATAAAGTATATATATTCTTGATCAGCATCAATAGCCGAGTTGATATAGACATGTCCGTCTGTCCGTCCGTCCGTCCGTCCGTCCGTCTGTCCGTCCGTCCGTCCGTATGAACACCTAGATCTCAGAGACTATAAGAGCTAGAGCTACCATTTTTTCAGTGTAGACTTGTATCTTCTGCACGCAGATCAAGTTTGTTTCAAATTTTCTACACGCCCCCTCCCGCCCCCGCAATATGAAAAAAACCTTGAAAAAATCCTCATATCGCCCACAATTTGGGCATGTTGTCATCTTATTAAATATTCTTAAATAAACCCTGAGTAACGGGTATATCGAAGTCGTGCAGGGCCGACTTCAACTTACGCTCTCGTTTTTTTCTGATTTGGAGGTGTCTCAAGGGAAGAACTATATGTTCTATGCACGTGTGGGTGGAAACATTAGGTTAAGGCTATTTCTTCCCAATTTAGACTATTTTTTCGCGCACAAATTCACACATTAAGTACTAGGGCACATTGGGATGCCCACAGAAGTACCAACAGGCACTAAGGGCCAAACCTAAGAGGTTAGGAATGGTCAGTCGGCTGACAAGAAAAATCCACAATTTTGGTTACATTGCTGCTCGGCCCTTTTTCGATTGTTTTAAAACAAATGGCTTTTAAGTCGGGTTCTTTTCCGCCAGAGTGAAGAATAGATAATTGGTATAAGTTCACGAAAAAAATTTCAATTTTTTTTTCTTGGTAATTGGGTGAACTTCTCTAGATAACAGCCAAAACGGAAAAGGAAATTCCAATCAAATCTGTCCAGCTGCTAAGCTATTTGCAGAGTTGTGAAATGCTAGACACTATCGCAGTGCTGGTTTTAATTACTGCATTTATATTTATTGCTGACTAACTTAAGAGAATTTATCTTTGCATACTATTAGGCACTTGGATAAAATCCGTCAAAAATTTGCCTACTTTCCGGATGGAACAAAAAAATATATTTTTACAGCTGCCCTTAAAAGTCTGCGACCAGCGCATTACAAATGCCATTCTACATATACCGTTACCCCATAAGGTAAGATAGGACAAAGATATTGGTAAATCGGGAAGAAGAAGAACATCTCAGATAAGCAAAATAAAATCTGGCCACAGATCCCCAAGAGGCCACGACGAACATTATACCGCCTCTAGAAAAGAAAACGAGGCCACCAATCGTCTTAAACTTAACTTAGCTTTATACAGGGAATGCAGGGAGCCGGGAGTCATAGAAACTCTGGGACACCTCATCAGCAGCTGTCCAGCGGTTGTCAGGCAAAGACTGAAACACCTTTTCACCCCATGGAACATAATCAAGAGTAACCTCAAAAATATAATGTCATTCGTTAAAACGCTAGTATACTTTTACTTGTGATTTTATTAAAGCACACACTAAAATGTAAGCACACTAAAAATAAAGCAAAGTTTACTTATACTGACACTCAACTGTGTTAAAAAATTTTAAACAGAAGAGGTGTGCTTTGAAATCTGCGAATAGCGTCTTCAAATGGTAACCAAATTTATTGGGACCACCAAGGGCGTAGTCAGGGGGGGGGGCAGGGTGGGGGCAGTTGCCCCCCCTACATCTTGTCGTAGTGCCCTTTACTCGGATAAGATAAATATTTAATTCTTCACAATAAATACACAATAATAGAAACACTTATAAAAAGACTTGAAAGTTGAATGCTTTTGTAAAGCTTCCTTATTTATATAAAGTATAGTGCCGAACTAAATTTTTATTTCATTTGAGTTCAAGACTTAAATTTTAAATAAATTACGTTTGAACGAAAATTACCGAATTAATACTTGATTCTTTAAACTAAGGATAAGGCATATTTAACAGAGTGCGCGTAGACGCGTTGACTTTGAAAAAAAGCTGAACTGGAAAAACGCATTCCATTGTATCCAATCCGGGTGGTTCCGGCGTATAAAACATATTTCAAGCGAGTTTCTCAACCGCTAATGGACACAAAACGCAAAAATTAAACAATCAACATTTGTCCTTGCAAAGGGCGTGACGAGACAAACTTAGATTTTCATTTTCTTCAGCTTACAATTTTTCACGCGTTAAATAAACACATTCACATTAAAATTTTCAATCTCTTACATTCGATTACGCAAAAGTTGTAATAACAAATGCTGATTTGGAGTAAAATAAATTTAAAAAAAACGTTAACTGATCTTTGGATGCTCTTCTTAACATTTTTAGTTAATTGTTCCTGTAAGAAAAGTAATGAATAAAGCAAAATTTTAAATTTATCAAAACAAAAAAAAACATTAATTAGATTTCCCAGTGGAGTTTTTTTTTAATGGCAACCGAGTAAAGGAGTAAATAATAAACATAAAGTTTTAATATAATTCGTATATATTTATATTCGGTCTCGGTAGACCTTTCTGTGGAAATGCCCATATGTACCATCTTCGACCATCCTCAGTACCAAAGTCAGCTATAATGTTCATATAATTAATAAAAATTTGTTGATAATAAAAACGATTTCAGAAGGCCATAAACAGCTTTACACTAAGTTAAGGTGCACGCACCATCTTTTAAATTAACAAATTTTATGGTTTTTAAAGGGTTACATTTGTTTTCAGGGTCTGAAAAAGTTTATTTTCTTTCATTTTCTTTTTAATTTTAATCAACGAATTAATTTATTCACTCTTTTTTGTAAAAGAAAGAGAAACATTCAAAATATATTTGGACATAATATTCATTTAAGAATTTTGAAAACTCAACCACTGAGAGCTGGTTTCCGAAGACACCTAAAAAGTCTCCACGCGGTGGACACGATAGCTGTTAATAGATTAAACTGAAATCAATAATACAATTTATTTCTGTTAGTAGGTGAGTATAGCTCGTGATAAAACAAAGAGATTAAAAATAAAATAAATTTAAATTTTTTTAATCAAAATAATACCCATGTGTTCTATGTACAAATCGCTTTTGACCTAATTCTCATACTATTTGGGTCGTTTTTGGATTGAAACCGATTTGCTGAACACATGGGATAAATGTGAATATAAATAGGAATAAAATTACCAGAAGTTACCTTGTGAAAAAGAATGCTTCGTTTAATCATTAGCATATTCTATATTGAAAAAGGGATCAAATTTTAACAAAAATCGGTTAGCATGTTGTTACGAAAACGTGTCCAAAGTCCTCAAAAAGCATTTTTTGAGAAAAGCCCGACCTGTCCTATATGGGCCACTTTAAAAAAAACAGCTATCTTTCAGAGTTTTATTCCAATTGACTTAGGAAAAGTATTTTAAACATATGTATTGTTGTATTATATCTCAAAACCCATGTAACCCTATAAGCCTAGTGCTCAGATCAATAACAATATTTATTTTGTCACAATACATCATTTGTGAAAAATCATAAGAGTTTTTATGATAATAAATAATTTTTTGGACCGTTTATTTGTGACGAAGAAATGAATTATGCTGCGCTCGCTTTCAATGTTAATCGACAACTATTTAATACTCCATAAATTTCTCTAAGCCTATCTTATGCTAGGTGGCGAAACGGGGCAAATTCGCTCAGTGCGAGAGAGATTCAACTTTATTGCGCTCCCGCTCCGCCCTACACTATCGTACACTAAATTCATTTTCAACAACTAGTCTAACTTAACCTACTCCTCGACAACTGCGCCAACACCGGCCCCCTTGGAGGGCAGTAAGCCTTCAACTATTGATAATGGCGCCAACTTATGCACTGCTCTCTTGTAGGTTCCGCCACTACTTGTTTTTGTGGTGACGACCCTGACCACGCCGTCCTGCCCGGCGTGTGTTGCTACCACTCTCCCTACCATCCACTGCTGAGTTGGCAGATTGTCCTCTGCCACGAGAACGAGTTCTCCCTCTGCCACGTTCGGCTGCTGCTGGTGCCATTTGGATCGCACTTGCAGGCCCAGGACGTACTCCCGGGACCATCGCTGCCAGAACTGTCGCTTGAGCGACGAGACAGCTCGCCATTGCTTCAAGCAGCTGCTGTTGAGACCCGCCTGGTCCGGGGTCCCTTCCGGTGGTGAAGTTAGCGGCCCTCCGATCAGCAAATGACCTGGAGTCACCGCCTCGCCGTCGTTGGGATCCTGAGTCAGGGCTCCGAGTGGCCGCGAGTTCATCACGGCCTCTACTGACACCAGCACCGTGTACAGCTCCTCTGCTGTTAGAAGAGCGTTCCCGACCGTCCGTAGGAGTAGGTGTTTGGCAGTTTTGACACCTGCCTCCCATAGTCCCCCGAAGTGCGGCGCTCTTGGTGGTATGAACGCAAATTCGCATCCGTTTCTTGATGCGAATTCTAGAATTGCGTCCGCCTCTTCCTCGATTCGAGTTCGCAACTCCTCGAATTGACGATGAGCGCCGACGAAGTTCGTCGCATTGTCGCAATGAACGACTCCGGGAACGCCTCGGCGACCAACGAACCTTTGAAAAGCCATAAGAAAGGAAATAGTTGACAAGTCTGACACGAGTTCCAAATGAACTGCTTTAGACGAGAAACAAACGAAAAGTGCAATATATGACTTGACAGGAGGCTTTCCACGAATTTTTAGGGTCGTGCTAATTGGGCCACAAAAATCGACGCCGCAAACAGTAAAGGGGCGGAGCTCTCGTACACGATCTGCTGGCAAATTTCCCATTATTTGAGTCAGCAATCGTGGCTTGTATTTAAAACAACTTATGGAAGATCTTACTGTCTGGCGACAAACTTCTTGAGCGTTGATTACCCAAATCCGCTCCCGAAGTCGACCTACGAGAGTTCTAGGGCCAACATGACAATTCGTTTGGTGGAGGTACCGAATGTAGCTTCTCACAAATTGCGAGCGTTTAGTAAGAATGCAAGGAAACCGAGCATCATACGAAATAGGAGCGTTTACAAGTCACCCCCCACTCGCAACAATAAAAATGAACAACAAGATCCGGTATGTTCATGTATAAAAGGAGTTAAACTTTAAAGTTTTTGACCTACTGGGGCGCTCTTACGAACCCTATCAATCTCTTCTCGAAATTCGTAGTTTTGAATTATTTGAACAATTTTATCAAAAGCTTCTTTTCGCTCTTTGCAGTTGGAATGACATCTTGGTATTTAATTGTGCGATCTTTGCATTTTCGAAGGAAGCGAAAAACATAAGCAAAAACTCTTAGCAGTTTAGCATGTGAAGAAAAACTTTCAATAGTGTCAGTCCAACAGCTGATTTGCGTACTTCTAATATGCGCATCTCTTCAGAAAGCTGAAATCGAGGATTGATTGGCCAGAATTCTTGCGGTTTGGTTAGAAAACAAGGTCCTTTGAGCCATATCGACACGACCAATTCCTCAACGTCGCTTCCTCGAGAAACAATGTCTGCTGGGTTTTGCTTAGTTGGTACATGGCGCCAAGAAGCATTCTCTGTCCACGATTGGATCTCGGACACTCGATTCGAGACAAAAGTATTCAACGACGATGGATGTGAACGGATCCAATGGAGAGTTATCTCCGAATCTGACCAAAGGACAGTTTGCTCTATCGGGAACTTTATGAGCTTAGAGATTCTATGACAGAGGTCTGCAAGAAGGTGAGCGACACATAACTCAAGCCTGGGAAGTGTTTGGGTCTTGAGGGGCGCTACTTTGGACTTAGAAGTCAACAATGATATGCGGAAACCTTCTGCAGTTTTGGTCCTAATATATATGCATGCCCCATATGCTCGTATGGATGCATCGGCAAATCCATGTATCTCGATCGGTGACTTTGGCTCTGTAAAGACGAATCGTGGGATCTTTATAATCTGCAACTTCTTCAAGGATTCTTTCAGTGCATCCCACATGGTTTCCAAATTCATTGGAATAGATTCATCCCAATCTAATCCTTTTAGCCATAGCTCTTGTAGTAGGATTTTTCCCTTGATTATTAAGGGACTTAACAGACCGAGAGGATCAAATAATCGCGATGTCACCGAGAGAATGTTTCGTTTTGTCGGAGATCCATAAAAGAATCGTCGATTCTAAATTGGAAGACGTCTTCTTTTGGCAACCAAACAATTCCCAGTGTTTTGGTTGTGTTTGATTCCGAGATCACTATAGGCTTTGCTGTGCTTTTGGATGCGGAGATCTCAGGGCAGTTCGAGAACCATTTCGCCAACTCGAAACCTGCATCTATTAATATATGAGAAACTTCAGACATAATTTTATGTAAGTCCTCAACGCAACCAGCACCAGTCAACATATCATCGACGTAAAAGTCGTGCCTAATAACTTCAGCAGCTTTTGGGTGTGATGATTCGTTCATCTCACTCAGCTTTGTTAAACACCGTATAGCTAGAAATGGAGCAGGCGCAGTGCCATAAGTGACGGTGTTTAACCTGAAGATTCTCAAAGAATCAGATGGATCTTTTCTCCACACTATGAGCTGAAAATCTCTATCTGCTTCATCCACAATAACTTGACGGTACATCTTTTTAATGTCAGCTGTTAGAGCATATTTATTGAATCTGAATCGAAGCAGAATTGAGTATAGCTCCTCTTGAATGGTGGGACCAACCATCAGAATGTCGTTCAACGCAACCTGAGATGAAGTACGACAGGAGCCATCAAATACGACTCTTAACTTGGTAGACGTGCTTTCTGGTCGCAAAACACATTGGTGCGGAATGAATCTGACATATGTCCCAACGCTACATACTCTTCCATGAATTCCAAATACATTGATTTAAGTTCCGAATCTCTCGATAATTTTCTTTCAAGCGACAAAAAACGCCTTTTGGCAACCTCAAATGAAGTGCCCAGGGTTTTAGGATCTGATTTAAAAGGCAATCTTACATTGAAACGACCAGAAGGTAATATTTGCATATTTTCAACGAAATGTTTTTCACACAGCTGATGCATTGCTGTGGAAACTTTGATGGGGGAGGGCAAATCTTCAATGGACCAAAATCGCTGCAAGGTCTGGTCAATCGAGGCTATAACTTCTTCTTGGCAACTCAGATTGACCGTCATCTTCTGTTTGGTGATTCCATCAGGAGTGTACCGCCCGGATACAATCCATCCGAGGCTTGTCTTCTGAAGGATTGGACACTCAGGATCCGCCAATTGCAGGTTCTGTGGGATTTTCCAGCCACTGACATTGACCGTATGATCTGGCTGGTACCCAGAAATTGATTTTAGAATCCATAAGTCGAGTGAAAACTCGCTGCAATTGACTCGCGACTTCACCACAGTGTGTATCTTTTTCTTAACTTGCGAATTAGATTGACCAATTCCAAGTAAGCTGATACAGGATTCTTCTCGACGCAATTGCACTCGTTGAGCCATTTCTTCGGTCACAAAATTAATTTGTGACCCGGAGTCGAGCAAAGCTCGACACAAAATGAAGTCTCCATTTTTCGTTTTTACATTAACGATTGCTGTAGCAAGTATTACCTTATCAGATACAGACGCATGCATAGCATGTGAAGTTGATGGTAGATCTTGCTCTTGTGCGGAGGAAATCGGTGGTGGTAACGCTCTACTATTACCTGTGACTGTATATATGTGTAGCAGTGAATGGTGAGATCGACTGCACACCCGACATTTGTTTACCTTGCATTTGGCTACACTGTGACCTCTCCGAAGACAATTTAAGCAAAGCGGAGCTGTTTTTGCAAAGTCAAACCTTTGTTTTACTGACCATGCGGAAAATGATGGACAACATGTAATTGAATGGTCTTCGGAGTTGCAATAGGTACAGCATGGAGTCTTATAGTCACTTTTATTTTTAGGCGCAGAACATGAAAATGAACTTCGATTATGCTGTTTGTTGGAAAGGGCTTTAGAATCTGGCCTTGCAATTTCGAGCGAATTTTAGCAGATTCTTCAGCAGACATATGCTGATGGCGACGATTAAGCACTCTTTCACAATCACTCCATAGTGGAATAGTTGCATAATCCAACTGTTCTTCCCATTTACGTTTTGTCAGAGGATCTACTTTGTTCATAACGAGATGTATTAGAATGGCATTTAAAACAGTTTTTTCATCTCCGATGGATAATAAAGAGCCATATATCGCAGAGACAGTATCAATCATACTCCTCAAGGCTGCAGCTGATGGGTGCGAAATTTTCTGTAAGCTGAACAGCGCTGAAATATTTTCCATGAATATAAGACAATCATTGTCATAAACTTTTTTAAGGCAAGCTATCGCTTTTTCATAGTTGTCCTCGGTGACTTGAAATGATTTAACTGTTCCTAAAGCTTCACCAGAGAGACACGAAATCAAATGATTAAACTTCTCAATGCGGGGTATCGACTTGTCGTTATGAACTAGTGTTTCAAACAAAGAAATAAAATTTTTAAACTCAGAGTATTTGCCACTAAACTTAGGTAGTTGCAAGTTCGGAAGACGAGAGCGTGTTGACACAGCGGAAGAATTATTGGGAACACCGGAAATCGATACCGTTTTTATAAGTGCTTTCAGACGAGCCTTTGTGGCCACACAAATATCTTCTAAATCTCCGCGGAACTCATCATCAGAGTCAAATGATTCTACTCGAGTTTGATATTTTAATGCATTATCGATGTTTGTTGATAGCATTTCTAATCGACATTCCAATTCTGTTTCTTCTGTTGAAATTGATCCATCTGAAATATGGCTTAGTACACGTTTGATGCTTTTCACGCATTGGTTTCGCTTCTTCTTAGCATCTTCTAAATCTTTAGAAGCCATATTTATTTAATTTTTGGTTTTTTAATGCAAATATATTTTTTATTTATTATAATTTTTTTTTTTTTGATATGGCTATTATTTTATTTATATATGCCAATTCCAGAAGTGTAGGGGAGCGCGCGCCTAATTGAGAGCAAACGTTATACAAAAATGATATGCTCGACCAACTAATTGTAGGGTAGCGCGTCACTAAGCATAAGCGCGCCAAACGACAAATGCAAGCAACAACAACAAAACCGCTTCGACGAAAACGAAAAGAATAAGCGGTAAAGCTGCTTGCTTGCGGGGGTGTATGTATGTATGTGTGTGTAAGTAAATGCGCTTGACCGACAGAACGGTAAGCATCTACTAAGATTGTTAGCGAGAGGGGGTGGAGAGACGATAAAGCGAATTTGAAAATTTGCTGTAGAAAATTGGAAGTCAATAACCTATTAAACAAACAACAACGAAAAGAATAAATTTTACAATAAATTCTTGATTCGCTTAGCAGCACTTTTATGTAAAATTTGTACAATTGCACAAATGTCCAAAGCAGTTCAAATGAATTAAATATTATTTTGTAAATGCGCTGAACTATTACGTACGTGACATAAAGCAGCACCGAATTCCAAAGAGTAAACTCAATTTGGGTCTTTCAATGATTAGCACAGTACCTTTGGTTCTTGATTAGGATCCTTCAATCCAGCTGCCACTTTCCTTTGGCACTCGATGCAGTTGCAGGGCATCCCTCGGTGGTAGCAGAAATGGGTAACGTCCAAGTAAATTAACGCGGCCGACGCGGTTTAGTTTAAAGCTGGCTGGCACACACGTTCGCGCAACAAATTAATACATTTTTTTAAAAATTTTTTCTTTTATACACTTGTTGATTGTCTCACTTTGTTTTTGTATTTGTGTAATTGTATTTGAATGTCACTTAATTAAACTTGTCCCTGCTCGGGCGCCATGAAAAATCATAAGAGTTTTTATGATAATAAATAGTTTTTTGGACCGTTTATTTGTGACGACGAAATGAATTATGCTGCGCTCGCTTTCAATGTTAATCGACAACTATTTAATACTCCATAAATTTCTCTAAGCCTATCTTATGCTAGGTGGCGAAACGGGTCGAATTCGCTCAGTGCGAGAGAGATTCAACTTTATTGCGCTCCCGCTCCGCCCTACACTATCGTACACTAAATTCATTTTCAACAACTAGTCTAACTTAACCTACTCCTCGACAACTGCGCCAACAATTTGTATGAAACACTTTGACATTGCTTTGATACTCAAGAGCTGTTCTATTCATATAACAAAATGTAAAAATGTACCATGAGTAAGGCAAGTAAGAAAAATATTATCAAACGATAGAATGGTTAGAATAATCTCCCTTTTCTATTCTTTTTTCATTATCAATTTTGTAGGTTACTGAAAAATAGGTTAAAATAATGAAAATGTTTGTTGATTTTGAGAACGACTTTCCTTTAGTGAAACAAAGGAACGACACCTTAAAGAACTATATTTCTTTTCTAAACCATGCTGGCCAAAACGATTTTCACTGATTTAAAAGAAAGAACCAAGAGCTAAACAAAAACTAAGTTACATAAATAAAAGAATGTAATATTACGTATACGGCAGGATATTCCCACAAAAAAATTGTTTGGAGTTTTTGGCCCCCCCCCCCCCCTTGATGGAAAGCTGGCTACGCCCTTAGGGACCACCTGTGTTTAACGTAGAATTAAATGGACTTTTACCATAAAGTTTAAGAAAAAATCGCTGAGAACAAAATAGTTAAACCAATACATAATAAATAATTTAATAGAGTTTGAAGAAGAGATGCCTTATAAACTGCTGCTGTTTTTGGCAGTCAAGCACATAAATGATCTGTCTAGATTGACTAAACAATCAGACATTGTATGTATGTTTAGAAGAGTTCAGCGATACTGCCAACTTGCACTCTCAGCGAAAGTCATTTATCTTTCACAGTAGTGGTATTCCTGAAACTGATGTGCTTTTTGTGGCCATGAAACCTGCAAAAAGACGGCCACAGCTTATAAATAAGAGATGACCTTTATCGGCGTATCCGTGATTTAGAAACTGTGATTGGCCTAGTCACAGTGACTTGTAGTCACCAAATCACACTGTTTTTTATATGCAGTCACTGTGATTTGATGATTGCCCGTGACAGTGACTTAATCACAGACACGCCAGTATGTCTCATCCCTAACTTATAGTTTGGCCGAACACATTTATACATTTCCGCGAATTCCAGTCAGAGCAATTTTTTCCATTAATGGGACCGCCACAGCACGGCTTTGACTGGCATATTGTGAAAGTGAAATGCTAAAAGTATTTAAATTGTGACTTCGGTACAAAAATACAATTTTTCCTTGTATTCATCGTGCCGTTGCATCTCCGTACGTACAAAATAATACCCAGAAATACGGTTTCGGATGCAAATTGAATTCCCTTGCTTAAGGTTGTGTTATTTTGTCCAGTCTTTTGTTGCGGACGGGAAGAGTGTCGCCGTCCATACATGGGCATATGAGTGGATACATTTTTGTTCATAATTATGAAATACTTTTTATCATCAAAGTGCAAAAATAAATTCTGTGCTTGCAATTTTTTTTTAGAACCGAACCCCATTATTTAGATATCTGGGTTAGGTTCGGGTTCGGG
This sequence comes from Lordiphosa mommai, assembly GCA_018904225.1. Classification (NCBI taxonomy): domain Eukaryota; kingdom Metazoa; phylum Arthropoda; class Insecta; order Diptera; family Drosophilidae; genus Lordiphosa; species Lordiphosa mommai. The sequence continues at coordinate 107,365 of JAEIFT010000002.1, read as the reverse complement.
TTCTCGTGATTATTTTCAATGGGGTTCGGTTCCCGGTTCGGTTCAGGCATCACCAGAACCTGAACCGAACCGGTTCTGAAGGGTTCGGTTCCGGACCGGTTTGCAGCCCTGATTACAATATATTAAATTCATTCCGTTGCTATCAGAATTTGCGTTTGAGTCCGCAACTTTTGAATTATGGTCCAACATAATGGATAGTTCGCTATAAACAATTAATGGGGAATCAGTTTCCTAAATCGCATTACCATTAATTATTTCGAGATCCAGTTTTCTAATTTAAGTTTAACTTTTTATACCCGTTACTCGTAGAGTAAAAAGGGTATACTAAGTTCGTGCAAATGTATGTAACAGGCAGAAGGAAGCATTTCCGACCCCATAAAGTATATATATTCTTGATCAGCATCAATAGCCGAGTCGATATAGACATGTCCGTCTGTCCGTCCGTCCGTCCGTCCGTCTGTCCGTATGAACACCTAGATCTCAGAGACTATAAGAGCTAGAGCTACCAAATTTTCAGTGTAGACTTGTATTGTTTGCAGGCAGATCAAGTTTGTTTCAAATTTTTGCCACGCCCCCTCCCGCCCCCGCAATTTGAAAAAAACCTCATATCTCCCATAATTATGAAAATACATTGTTCAGACCTTCTAGACATACATTTTAATTATCATTACCTCTCTATCCGCCATACATCATTTCCCGATCAGATGAACGATAGTAGAGTTGCCACCCCCGCAATTTTAAAAATATCTCATATCTCCCACAATTTTGAAAATACATTGTTAAAACCTTCTAGACACATATTTTAATCATCATTACCTATCGATCCGCCATACATCATTTCTTGATCAGATGAACGATAGAAAAGTTCCCGCCCCCGCAATTTGAAAAATACCCCATATCTCCCACAATTTTGAAAAAAGATTGTTAAGGTTCGAACAATCATATATTTTAATTATCATTACTTATCTATCCGCAATACATCATTTCCCGATCAGATGAACGATTTGGGCAAGTTGTGATCTAATAAAATATTCTTAAATAAACCTTACCCTGAGTAACGGGTATATCGAAGTCGAGCAGGGCCGACTTTAACTTACGCTCTCGTTTTTAATATAACAAATCTATATCATTAATCTGACCATTTTCATGACTGAAACTAATAAAAAATGTAATCTTTTCTTTTTTTTTTTTTTGCAATTTTTCAAATGTATATTCGCATTGATTTATTTTTTTTATACCCTTGCAAAGAGTATATTAAAATTGTCACGATGTTTGTAACGCATAGAAGGAAGCATTTCCGACCACATAAAGTATATATATTCTTGATCAGCATGACGAGCTGAGCTCATTTCCGCCTGTCCGTCTGTCCGTCCGTCTGTCCGTCTGTTTCTATGCTATCTCCTCCCTCAGTCTTAAAGCTATCTTGACCAAACTTTGCAAAAAGTCTTTAAATACGAATACGCTGCACATTTGTCGGAATCGGCCGGATCGGATGACTATATCATATAGCTGCCATAGGAACGATCGGTCCAAAAACAAGTTCTAGTGAGAAAAACTTTTTTGTTTTCTACCGCAGCGTCACCAATCGTGGTATATATTAGTTTGATATGCTTCCACACAATTCGTGAAAAATTTATCAAAATCGGATGACTATAGCATATAGCTGCCATATAAACGGTCGGTCCAAAAACTAGTTCTAGTGAGAAAAACTTTTTTGTTTTCTATCGTAGCATCACCAATCGTGGTATATATTAGTTTTATATGCTTTCACACAATTCTGAAAAAACTTATTAAAATTTTATGTTTATAGCATATAGCTGCCATATAAACGGCCGGTCCAAAAACTAGTTCTAATGAAAAAAACTTTTTTGTTTTTTATCGAAGCATCACCAATCGTGGTATATATTAGTGTTATATGCTCCCACACAATTCGTGAAAAATTTATCAAAATCGGACGACTATAGCATATAGCTGCCATAGGAACGATCGGTCTATAAACTAGTTCTAATGAGAAAAACTTGTTTGATATCAATGGTAGCGCCTTTTCAAAACTGCAAGGGTATTTACAACATCGGCGTAGCCGATGTTAGCCTTCTATTTTTTTTTTAATGATTGAAATGGAAATATTGGTTGTTAGTTAGAAGACATATGACTGGTTTACATTAATGGGCTCTATATAAAACAATACCAGCCATATGTTGTTAGTAAAAAAAACCTTACAGAGTCTAGTATTTTACAAGCAGAGATTATACTCATTCGCTTGTTGTTTATGGTTTTTTTTATACCCTTGCTGAGGGTATATTAAAATTGTCACGATGTTTGTAACGCAGTGAAGGAAGCATTTCCGACCCCATAAAGTATATATATTCTTGATCAGCATGACGAGCTGAGTTCATTTCCGTCTGTCCGTCTGTCCGTCCTTCCGTCCGTCCGTCCGTCTGTCCGTCTGTTTCTATGCTATCTCCTCCCTCAGTTTTAAAACTATCTTGACCAAACTTAGCAAAATGTCTTTAAATACAAATACGCTGCACATTTGTCGGAATCGGCCGGATCGGATGATTCTATCATATAGCTGCCATAGGAACGATCGGTTCAAAAACGAGTTCTAGTGATCGTAGCGTCACTAATCGTGGTATATATTAGTTTTATATGCTTCCACACAATTCTGAAAAAATTTATCAAAATCGGATGACTATAGCATATATAAACGGCCGGTCCAAAAACTAGTTCTAATGAAAAAAACTTTTTTGTTTTCTATCGAAGCACCACCAATCGTGGTATATAATAGTGTTATATGCTTCCACACAATTCGTGAAATATTTATCAAAATCGGATGACTATAGCATATAGCTGCCATATAAACGGTCGGTCCAAAAACTAGTTCTTATGAAAAAAACTTTTTTGTTTTTTATCGAAGCATCACCAATCGTGGTATATATTAGTGTTATATGCTCCCACACAATTCGTGAAAAATTTTTCAAAATCGGACGACTATAGCATATAGCTGCCATAGGAACGATCGGTCTATAAACTAGTTCTAATGAGAAAAACATGTTTGATATCAATGGTAGCGCCTTTAAAAAACTGCAAGGGTATTCTATTTTTTTTTTTTGTTCTTTAAGAACCTTTTAACGATTGCAATTACATAAAATACAATCACATATTATTTTAAGCCATTATCTTTTAGTATATTTTAAACTAGCATATAACCCGGCGCGCTTCGCTTCGCCACCATTAGTAAAGCCGCCAAAATGATGAAAAAAAAACGTTTGGCAATGATCCCACCCCCGCCACCCATTTTCCGAACTTCAGAACTGAGAAAATTATTTTCCACCTATTTGGTCCATTGAGCGTACAAACCCTGCAACTACTCCCGCAACCCATTATCCGACCTTGAGTGTGGGTATGCGCAAAGCTAAAAACTTTATCCTATTTAATTGGCCTATAGAGCTTTCAAACCAAATTTAATACATATCGGCTAAAAACCCACCCCCGCACCCATATTCCGACCTTTGCAGTGAACTTCCCGAATCAAAAACGAGAGCGTAAGTTGAAGTCGGCCCTGCTCGACTTCGATATACCCGTTACTCAGGGTAAGGTTTTTTTAAGAATATTTTATTAGATCACAAATTGTGGAAGATATGAGTTTTTTTTTACAAATTGCGGGGGAGGCAACTCTACTATAACTCATCTGATCGGAAAATGATGTATGGCGGATCGATAGGTAATGATGATTTAAATATATGTCTGGAAGGTTTGAACAATCCATTTTCAAAATTGTGGGAGATTCGAGGTATTTTTCAAATTGCGGGGGCGGGAACTTTTCTATCGTTCATCTGATCAGAAAATGATGTATGGCGGATCGGTAGGTAATGATGATTAAAATATATGTCTAGAAGGTTTTAGCAATGTATTTTCAAAGTTGTAGGAGATATGAGGTATTTTTCAAATTGCGGGGGCGGCAACTCTACTATCGTTCGTCTGATCGGAAAATGATGTATGGCGGATCAATAGGTAATAATGATTAGAATATATGTCTAAAAGGTCCGAACACTCTATTTTTAAAATTGTGGGAGATATGAGGTTTTTTTCATATTGCGGGGGCGGGAGGGGGCGTGGCAAAAATTTGAAACAAACTTGATCTGCGTGCAGACAATACAAGTCTACACTGAAAAAATGGTAGCTCTAGCTCTTATAGTCTCTGAGATCTAGGTGTTCATACAGACAGACGGACAGACGGACAGACAGACAGACGGACAGACGGACGGACGGACAGACGGACAGGTCTATATCGGCTAGGCTATTGATGCTGATCAAGAATATATATACTTTATGGGGTCGGAAATGCTTCCTTCTGCCTGTTACATACATTTGCACGAACTTAGTATACCCTTTTTACTCTACGAGTAACGGGTATAAAAACACGTGTTTCCATTTATACTGACCCTAGAGCTTACAAAACGAATTTTATTCAGATCGGCTCACAAATAGCCATTGTCACTGAACCGAAATACGCCCACCATTATTCCTGCCTGTGGGCGGAAAATTCCTACACCGAGAATTTAAATTTCTAATTATTTTCTATAATGTGTTCACAAACCGATTTTGGAGCCAATCGGACTAAAAATAGGTTTTACCATATGAAATTTTCCGTGAATTTTCCGACTTTTCGGGTGGATTTTCCAACATTGGAAAATCTCATGTCTAAGTCAACCAAGTTTAAAGTCATTCGGATGAAAAATAGTGTTTTCCATATAGAATTTTCCGGTCATTTTCCTTGTGGGTGGATTTTCCACAATCGAAAAATCACATGTCTAATTATTTTGCATACTATGCTTGCAAACCGAGTTTGAAGTCAATCCGATGAAAAATAGATTTTTCCATATAGAATTTTCCGGGCATTTTCCTTGTGGGTGGAGTTTCCACAATCGAAAAATTTCATGTCAACTTATTTTGTATACTATCGCTGCAAACCGAGTTTGAAGTCAATCGGATCAAAAATAGTTTTTCATATAGAATTTTCTGGGAATTTCCCGACTTTTCGGGCGCATTTTCCAACATCGGAAAATCTTATGTCTAATTATTTTGCATACTATCCTTACAAACCGAGTTTGAAGTCAATCAGATCAAAAATAGTTTTTCATATAGAATTTCCCGGGTATTTTCTTTGTGGGCGGATTTTCCAACATTTGAAAATCTCATCTCCAATTGCTTAGCATACTACCCTTACAAACCGAGTTTGAAGCCAAACGGATGAAAAATAGTTATTTCCATATGGAATTTTCCGGGAACTTCCCGACTTTTCGGGCAGATTTTCCATCATCGGAAAATCTCAAGTCTAATTATTCTGCTTACCATCCTCACAAACCGAGTTTGAAGTCAATCGGATGAAAAATAGTTTTTTCCATGAAGAATTTTCCGGCCATTTTCCTTGTGGGCGGATTTTCCGAAATCTGGGAAACAGGTGTCCAATTATTTCGCTTACTTTACTTACAAACCAAATTTCAAGTCAATCGGATGAAAAACAAAATTTTCCCGATAGTAGCTTTTCCGGGAGTTTTCCACCCCTTAGGGTTGGAATTTTCCAAAACCCCGCCTTACTGCTCACTTTCAACTCATAAGGAAACTTCTGTGAAAATTCCAGCTTTCTATGTCTTACCGTTCAGGCTCTACGTTGATTGCCAATCAGTGAATCAGTGAGTCAGTCAGTCAGGACAAACTCTTTTATATATAGAGAGACTAGCACATAACCCGGCGAGCTTCGCTTCGCCACCATTAGTAAAGCCGCCAAAATGATGAAAAAAAACGTTTGGCAATGATCCCACCACCGCCACCCATTTTCCGAACTTCAGAACTGAGAAAATTATTTTCCACCTATTTGGTCCATTGAGCGTACAAACCCTGCAACCACTCCCGCAACCCATTATCCGACCTTGAGTGTGGGTATGCGCAAAGCTAAAAACTTTATCCTATTTAATTGGCCCATAGAGCTTTCAAACCAAATTTAATACATATCGGCTAAAAACCCACCCCCGCACCCATATTCCGACCTTTGCAGTGAACTTGTGTTTCACACGTGTTTCCATTTATACTGACCCTAGAGCTTACAAAACGAATTTTATTCAGATCGGCTCAAAAATAGCCATTGTCACTGAACCGAAATACGCCCACCATTATTCCTGCCTGTGGGCGGAAATTCCTCCAGCGAGAAATCAAATGCCTAATTATTTTCTATAATGTGTTCACAAACCGATTTTGGAGCCAATCGGTCTAAAAATAGTTTTAACCATATGAAACTTTCCGGGAATTTCCCGACTTTTCGGGTGGATTTTCCAACATTGGAAAATCTCATGTCTAATTATTTTGCATACTATCCTTACAAACCAAGTTTAAAGTCAATCGGATGAAAAATAGTGTTTTCCATACAGAATTTTCCGGTCATTTTCCTTGTGGGTGGATTTTCCACAATCGAAAAATCACATGTCTAATTATTTTGCATACTATCCTTACAAACCGAGTTTAAAGTCAATCGGATAAAAAATAGTGTTTTCCTTATACAATTTTCCAGTCATTTCCCCACTCTTGGGGCGAATTTTCCAACATCGGAAAATCTCATGTCAACTTATTTTGTATATTATCGCTGCAAACCGAGTTTGAAGTCAATCGGATCAAAAATAGTTTTTCATTTAGAATTTTTCGGGTATTTTCTTTGTGGGCGGATTTTCCAACATTTGAAAATCTCATGTCCAATTACTTAGCATACTCTCTTTACAAACCGAGTTTGAAGCCAATCGGATGAAAAATAGTTTTTTCCCTTTGGAATTTTCCGGGAATTTCCCGACTTTTCGGGCGGATTTTCCATCATCGGAAAAGCTCAAGTCTAATTATTCTGCTTAACATCCTCACAAACCGAGTTTGAAGTCAGTCGCATGAAAAATAGTTTCTTTCATGAAGAATTTTCCGGCCATTTTCCTTGTGGGCGGATTTTCCGAAATCTGGGAAACAGGTGTCCAATTATTTCGCTTACTTTACTTACAAACCAAATTTCAAGTCAATCGGATGAAAAACAAAATTTTCCCGATAGTAGCTTTTCCGGGAGTTTTCCACCCCTTAGGGGTGAAATTTTCCAAAACCCCGCATTAGTGCTCACTTTCAACTCATAAGGAAACTTCTGTGAAAATTTCAGCTTTCTATCTCTTACCGTTCAGGCTCTACGTTGATTGCCAATCAGTCAGTCAGTCAGTCAGTCAGTCAGGACAAACTCTTTTATATATATAGAGACTAGCATATAACCCGGCGCTCTTCGCTTCGCCACCATCAGTATAGCCGCCAAAATAATGAAAAAAACGGCAATGATACCACCCCCGCCCCCATTTTCCGACCATCAGAAATGAGAAAATTATTTTCCACCTACTTGGCCCGTTAAGCGTACAAACGCTAAAACCACCCCCGTCACCCATTATCCGACCTTGAGGGTGAGTAAGCGCAAAGCTAAAAACTTTATCCTATTTAATTGGCCCATAGAGCTTTCAAACCAAATTTAATACATATAAATCCACCCCCGCACCCATATTTCGACCTTTTCAGTGAACTTCTCGAAATAAAAAAACACGAGTTTCCATTTATTCTGACCCTAGATCTTACAAAACGAATTTTATTCAGATCGGCTCACAAATAGCCATTGTCACTGAACCGAAATACGCCCACCATTATTCTTGCCTGTGGGCAGAAATTCTACCACCGAGAAATCAAATGTATAATTATTTTCTATAATGTGTTCACAAACCGATTTTGAAGCCAATCGGATTAAAAATAGGTTTTACCATTGTTGGCGTAGGCCAATAAGTATATTTAAGTAAATTTTAAATACGAAGTACAAATGGACATGAACGTAAAATGAACGCGAACTAGTGCTAAGGGCTGCGCACCCTCGAAGAAAACGCGTTAGTATATTTAAGTTTATATGTAAATAGTTTTAAGCTCGAATCTCACACTTGAAAATTATACCAGCTCGTGAAGACCCCTTTTGTGAAAAAAGCTCCAGCCTTTTTATTTGGAAGAACGGCCTAACCCTACTTGGCCATCAACCTGTCGCTTGTCATACCAATTTGGCAGCAGCAACAACAACAACAACCTGCGTCAGCCACCCAGTTTGGCACACCACCCACCACCCCACTTCTTCTACACACCTTTGGCCAGATCCCACTTGGCCTTCTTTTTCAGATCTGCCATACCTACTTGGCAGCCACCTGATCATCCCATATCTTTTCATGGTCCTTCGACGTCAACATTGACACCAGCAAATCTTGGATTTCTGCACACACACCCACTGGATCAGAAGTGCAGCATCAGCTTACCAACAGCAATCCGCCCAGACCCTACTTGGACATCCCACTAGGAAGCTGCACCTCGAACTCCCCCTATAAACAACCGAAGTCTTAAGGGTAAGGTTGTAAAAATTTTTCTTGTGAAACAAAAACAAAAACGAGAAGGCAAAGCTAACTTCGACTGTGCCGAAGTTTTAATACACTTGAAAAACTTTACTCCAACTGATTTAACCGGTAAAATATATATAGGATATAGATATCAGATATTTAAAATTTTTAAATCACTGATAATAAGAATTTGATACCATAAAAAAAAATTTTCTTAGTAAAACACATTTTCCGACCGATCGGAACTATAGCAGCTATATGCTATAGTCATCCGATTTTGATACATTTTTTCAGACTTGTGTGGAAACATATAAAACAAATATATACTACGATTGGAGACGCTACGATAAGAAACAAAAAAGTTTTTCTCACTAGAAGTAGTTTTTTGACCGACCGTTTATATGACAGCTATATGCTATAGTCATCCGATTTTGATACATTTTTTCAGAATTGTGTGGAAACATATAAAACAAATATTTACTACGTTTCGAGACGCTACGATGGAAATCAAAAAAGTTTTTCTCACAAAGACTAATTTTTCGACCGATCGTTCCTATGGCAGCTATATGCTATAGTGATCCGATTTTGATACATTTTTCCAGAATTATGTGGAAGCATATAAAACTAACATGTACCAAGATTAGTGACGCTACGATGGAAAACAAAAAAGTTTTTCTAACTAGAACTAATTCTTAGACCGATCGTTCCTATGGCAGCTATATGATATAGTCATCCGATCCGGCCGGTTCCGACATATTAGTTGCGTGCAGTAAAAAGAAGACTCTGTGCAAAATTTCAGCTCGATAGCTTTAAAACTGAGGGACTAGTTTGCGTAGAAACAGACAGACAGACAGACAGACGGACAGACGGACAGACGGACAGACGGACGGACGGACAGACGAAAATGAATTCGGCTCGACGTCCTGATCAAGAATATATATAGTTTATGTGGTCGGAAATGAATATTTCTATGCGTTACAAACTTCTGGGCAAAATTATTATACACTTTTCAAGTGTATAAAAACCCAGTGGAACACGTGCAAAAATACACCCACACACATATACATACGTACGTAACCTCAACTTTACATTTACATGATCAGTGCAAAAATTGAATAGTGACGAAATCACACACCCAAAAAAAAAATTGTTCGTGTAGTGCAAAAAGTTGGTCAACAAAAATTAAATAAAATTAAACCAACTGAAAAGTCTCAAAGCAAAAGTGAGTGTTACAATTATTTATTGTATTTTCATATTGTTTGGTACACACACATAACTCAAATTTTTTTCGCACACACACATTTGGGAGTATCACTCATATTTTAACATACATATTTGCGCACACATACATATAAATATTTGTTGGATTTTTTTTTCAAATTTATAAACACATCTAAACACACATTTTTGCTCATGCACACACATAGTAACATTAACATTTTTGAAGTTGCACACACATATTTAAATTAAAATTCCATTTGGATTCAAACATTTTTTCGCACACATACTTTCGCACACACACGTAAACATTCGAAGTTTTTTTCGATTTAACACACACACAAATAAAAATTCACATTATTGGAACATCTATATTCACATATTACACTCACGCATATTTTGTCTACAAACACACACATTAACACACCATATAAACATAAACCTACGCAACCCGAACGCGTGCTCTCTGTTCATCTCTTCAAATAAATCAAAATGTCCCTCGTTCGAAGCTTCAACTTCTCCGCTAACAGATTTTTGAACTTCTGTTCCCAATCTGAGAGTTTCCAAATCGACAAGCGGGAATCGGTTTTGTCAGAAAGGATTTCTCGACTGGACCAATTGTTTCACGAAGCTGATCAAGAATTCCGGAACGCTATGATCTCAAGCGATCCATCTATTACTTCCGAGTTCTCTGACACTGCCACCCAAAAGTTTTCCGAGTGCGAAAACGAGTTTTATCGCGTTAAGGCTCTTCTCAAAGACCTATTTGCTGAACTCCCAGTTCGCTTTTCATTCCAAAATAACATGAATTCTACGTCATTCCTCAACAACTCAGAAAACCCATCAAACTCAAGTATGATCAAGGTCCCACCCTGTGATACTGAGCCTTTCAGCGGCAATTATGAAGATTGGCCTGCCTTTCGGGATATGTTCAATGCTGTTTACGGTACTCACCCAAAATTAACACCTGCTCAAAAACTGTATCATCTTCGTCACAAAACCCATGGCGAAGCAAGCAATATCGTTAAACAGTTTCAACTGTGCGACGAAAACTTTCAACCAGCCTGGAACGCCTTGAGCAAGCGATATGAAAACAAACGGCTTCTAGTTGATACTCAGCTGAAACATTTATTTGGGATCGAACGCATTTCAAAAGAGGATGACAAAGCGATTCAGAAGATTCAAACTACAATCAGCAATTGCCTTGCTGTACTTTCAGCTCAAAAGATTTCTACCTCAGATTGGAGTCCAATTCTCATTTATCATTGCTCATCTAAGCTTCCAGAGTTAACCCTATCTCTCTGGGAACAGTCTCTTGAATCCCGAAAGGAATTGCCAACCTGGGATCAACTCAATACATTTCTCACCAGTAGAATAGAAGTTTTGGAACGACTTAGTACATTACAACCAACCAAATTTCTCTCGTTAAATCCTAACAAGTCGGTTCCCAGAAACAACACTCTCTCGCATGCAACTACTGCAGCAACTGCCTGCAAATACTGCAAACAATCGCATCATCTCAGACAGTGTGCCGATTTTCTTAAATTATCCCCCCAAGACCGTTTCCAGTATGTAAAAACGGCAAAAATATGCATAAATTGCCTCGCATACAACCACTCTGTCAAGGAATGCAAAAGTGAGCATACGTGCAATACCTGCAAAAAAGCACACCACACCTTGTTGCATTTTCCTCCCAAGTCGAATCAGGCTGAATCTCAATCCCGCTCTGTTTCTGCTCATCACTCTTCCCAAAATCAAAATATTATTTTGCCCACTGCAATAGTTCGGGTAATACATTGCGGAGAATCGCTTTGCTTACGCGCACTTATAGACCAAGGCTCTCAGCGCACCTTTATCACTGAAAAGTCCCAAAAACGTCTTAAGCTCCCAGTCCGTAAGCAACACACAAACATCTCAGGCATGGGAGGTCAATTCGTTAGCTCATCGTCGAAAATCTGTAAACTCACTCTTACAAATGCAGCTAATGAAGTTAAAATACCAGTCGATGCAATCGTTCTTAGTAAGCTCACTAATATGATTCCGGCGATCACTATCCAAAAACCATCAGATCCTTCTCTGGATGGCCTAGAGCTCGCTGATCCCAACTTTTCAACAGCAGCTCAAATAGATATGGTAATAGGAAGTGATATTGCTCCTAAAATTATGTTGGAAGGAATCCAAACACCAATCTCAGGCAATATGCTAGCTCAATATACTATTTTTGGATGGATAGTGAGTGGCCCTCTTGCTAACTCAACCAGCATCTGCGCATTTTCCACCTTTGTAGACGATGAAGCAGAGAATATTAGCAATCTGTTGCAAAAATTTTGCGCAGTTGAAGAAGTCTCAACTCCCATACCCGTATCTGACGAAGATGAGTTTTGCGAAAAACTATTCGTAGATACAACTCAAAGGCAACCCGATGGCCGCTACATGGTACGCTTACCCTTCAAAAATGAGTTCCCAGACAGAATACACCTTGGTGCATCTCGAACTATGGCAATGGCGCAGTATTTTAGGATGCAAGCAACGCTCGACAAAGATCCTTCTCTCAAATCTCAGTACCATCGCGTATTAGCAGAATACCTCTCTCTTAACCACATGTCCGAAAGTAACACGTCTGAAATCATACAAGACCATAAATACTTCTCCTTTTATCTGCCACACCATGCAGTAATAAAACCCGAGAGTACATCGACCAAATTAAGAATCGTCTTCAATGCATCTCGACGCACGTCGTCAGGCAACTCTTTGAACGATATCTTACACAAAGGTCCAACACTACAATGTGATTTACTTGGCATTCTCCTCAATTGGAGACTCTATCGATTTGTTTTCAACGGTGACATTGAAAAGATGTACCGCCAAATACTCGTACACCCTGAAGATCGCCCTTTCCAACGAGTTTTGTTCAACTCATCTCACAATGTGTTCATGAAAGATTTCATGCTGAACACAGTCACATTTGGAGTCAATTGCGCACCCTATCTTGCAATAAGAACTCTCTTGCAGTTAGCTCAGGACTGCAAAGCAACTTACCCTATCGCATCAAAAATTCTCCGTCACGAAATTTACGTGGACGATGTTCTCTCTGGAGATCACACTCTTGAAGGGGCTACTGAGGCCCAATTTCAGATTCGAGCAGCACTCAAGTCTGCAGGTTTTCTTCTCAAGAAAAATACTTCAAACCACAAAACTCTTCTTCGTAACATCCCTAATGAAGATTTGCTTGATAGCAATTTTCTAAAAGTTACTGACTCTAGCACAACCCGTACTCTCGGGATCCGTTGGAATGCTAAAGATGATTACTTCTCGTATGATATCTGTCCACCCAATCCTGTGATCTCAATCACAAAGCGTCAAATCCTATCGCACGCATCCACTTTGTTTGACCCCGCAGGCTGGCTTACGCCCATTATAATCCATGCAAAGCTTCTACTCCAATCCCTTTGGTTAGAATGTCTGGATTGGGACGACAACGTCAAACCCGCTAGCATTTCTAAATGGAACACATTTCTCGACAATTTAGTTGAACTCAAGCTAATCCGCATCCCACGCTGGACAGGCTATGACCCAACGCAAGACATCCAACTACACGGATTCTGCGATGCTTCTGAGAAAGCATATTGTGCTGCAATATACGTGCGCACAAGCCATCCCTCTGGCACTGCTCAGACTCACCTACTTGTTGCTAAAAGCAAAGTAGCTCCATTAAAAACAGTCAGTTTACCTCGACTGGAATTGTGCGGAGCCGTTCTACTCTCTAAATTAGCAAAGCACACGCTCACCGAAACCCAACTAGCAGACATAAAGCTCTTCTTGTGGTCTGACTCTGAGATTGTGTTGGCATGGTTGGAAAAGCCCCCTCATTCTTGGAAAACATATGTCGCAAATCGCACTTCTGCTATACACTCCGATGCTCCCAATGCAATATGGAATCACGTCCAATCAAAGGATAACCCAGCCGACCTAGGTACTCGTGGATGTACCTCAAACGAGTTAAAGGATTCATCCCTATGGTGGAATGGCCCTCCTTGGTTATCCTCTCCCAAAGAAAATTGGCCCGTCTCTTCTGAAAGCATCATTTCACCCCCAGAGTCTCGAAAAGTTGATCAGTTCTTCACTGAATCAAATGACGTGGACTTATGTGAAAAGTTTTCGTCATACTCAAGAGCTCTTAGAGCAACAGCTCGGATATTGGGGTGGCGCTCATCAGCCAACTCAGCAGATATGACATCCCTTGTCAGACTTGCCAAAACTCGATTGGTAATTGCTGCTCAACGGCTATACTATCCAGATGAGTACGCCCGACTACTCAAAAAAGTTCCCATTTCATCTAAGAGCTCCCTTAGTACTCTGGATCCATTTTTGGACAAAGACGGACAAATTCGACTGAACAGTCGACTTGCAAACGCAAATTTGTCATATAAGGAACGTCACCCAATTTTACTCCCAGCAAGCTCCCGACTTTGCACTCTGTTCCTTGACTTCGTTCACTCGACTCTTCTTCACGCTGAAAATAGACTCATGCTTCGAGCGATTCGGCATGAATTCTTTATTCCCAAATTAACGAACAAGGTCAAGCACTGCATTCGACGCTGTGTCGTTTGTACCCGATATAAACAACATACAAAAACCCAAATAATGTCTGCTCTTCCTGCCGAAAGAGTTCGATTTTCACCTTCCTTCACTATCACTGGAGTAGATTTCGCTGGTCCATTTGATATTAAAACCTCTTCCATTCGCTCAAGTAGAACTCTCAAAGGCTACGTTTCAGTATTTGTCTGTTTCTCAACGAAGGCCATACACTTGGAACCCGTCACCGAGCTAAGCACAAAGGCGTTTCTCGCTGCCTTTGAGCGTTTTATTAGCCGACGAGGCATACCCAAAAAGATGGTTTCGGATAACGGTCGAAACTTCGTTGGTGCTAGTAGGGAACTAGCAAGAAGCTGGGAAAGTTTTTTAAAAAACTCAAGCGACCATATCTCATCACTCTACAGTAGCCGGGAATTCGAATGGCAATTCATTCCTCCTCACGCTCCTCACATGGGCGGTCTCTGGGAAGCAGCCGTAAAAAGCTTCAAAAAACATTTCAAGCGCGTAGCTGGAAGAACGATTTTCACGTTCGAAGAGTTCTCCACACTCTTATCAAAAATTGAAGCAGTACTAAACTCAAGGCCACTCTCAATGCCGAAAACCAACTTAGACCACTTGCTCCCATTAACGCCTGGACATTTCCTTCGTGGCGCTCCCATCACTGCCTTCCCAGAGAATCCTATCGAAAACCTTTCTCTTACAAATCGTTGGCAAAAGCTCAAACTTTTACACCAAGAGTTCAGTAGACGGTGGCGAGAAGAATACCTTACTGAGCTAGCTATCCTAGCTACCTAGCTATCGACGACGTTGTCATCATTAAAGACGACGCATGTCCACCCACTGAATGGCGACTTGGAAGAGTGATCAAACTTTATCCTGGCCCAGATAACCAGATACGCGTAGTCGATCTAAAGACTCGCACTGGTCCCTTAACTAGACCCATAGTTAAACTGATTGTCCTGCCCACAGAACAAGATCCCTCAACCCAATAATGCGCTTGCTCTCCCACTTAACATTCCCGCTTCACTGAACACTAACTCGCTCACGATGATGTTCCCCAAGCCACACTAATTATTCTTTGTTCTCTCCAGATGGACTATCAATGCAAGATGTGCAAGAAACGCCATCCGCTGCGCTTTTGCCCCAAGTTTTTGGAGCTCGACACCATCGCGAGGAGACGTACGGTACGCAGATTGGGGTATTGCGTAAACTGTCTCGCTTCCTCTCATACCCTTTTTGAGTGCGACTCGAAGGATGTGTGTCATCGTTGTGGCGACCTGTACCACACCATCCTACACCCAGGAACTCCTGCCAGCAAGCCTAAGAAAAACAACCAGAGGCAGAAGTCACCATCATCATCACCACCATCGCGATCAGCGTCTCGTAACGAAAGGAACACCCGATCGCCAAAACCGGATAACTCGAACCGAAGCCGATCAAGGAACGCCCATAATGATCGCCCTCGCCAATCTCGTCCAAGTGCTTCGCCGTCAGGACCTTTACAGCATCTACAGGAAGCTATTCGCTGCCTCTCCCGGCTTCAGCACCTGCTGAAATAATCTTGCCATGTGGCAAGGGGGCCGGCATGTTGGCGTAGGCCAATAAGTATATTTAAGTAAATTTTAAATACGAAGTACAAATGGACATGAACGCAAAATGAACGCGAACTAGTGCTAAGGGCTGCGCACCCTCGAAGAAAACGCGTTAGTAGATTTAAGTTTATATGTAAATAGTTTTAAGCTCGAATCTCACACTTGAAAATTATACCAGCTCGTGAAGACCCCTTTTGTGAAAAAAGCTCCAGCCTTTTTATTTGGAAGAACGGCCTAACCCTACTTGGCCATCAACCTGTCGCTTGTCATACCAATTTGGCAGCAGCAACAACAACAACAACCTGCGTCAGCCACCCAGTTTGGCACACCACCCACCACCCCACTTCTTCTACACACCTTTGGCCAGATCCCACTTGGCCTTCTTTTTCAGATCTGCCATACCTACTTGGCAGCCACCTGATCATCCCATATCTTTTCACCATATAGAATTTTCCGACTTTTCGTGCGGATTTTCCAACATTGGAAAATCTCAAGTCTAATTATGTTGCATACTATCCTTACAAACCGAGTTTGAAGTCAATCGGATGAAAAATAGTGTTTTCTATATAGAATTTTCCGGCCATTTTCCTTGTAGGTCGATTTTCCACCAACAAAAAATCACATGCCTAATTATTTAGCAAACTACCCTTACAAACCGAGTTTGAAGCCAAACGGATGAAAAATAGTTTTTTCCATATGGAATTTTCCGGGAATTTCCCGACGGGTGCATTTTCCTACATCGGAAAATCTTATGTCTAATTATTTTGTATACTATCCTTACAAACCGAGTTTGAAGTCAATCGGATCAAAAATAGCTTTTCATATAGAATTTTCCGGGTATTTTCTTTGTGGGCGGATTTTCCAACATTTGAAAATCTCATGTCCAATTACTTAGCATACTACCCTTACAAACATTAAGTCTTTGTCAGCCAACGCAGCCGGACGTGTTATCTTCGCTCTCTTATTGGTTTTTGATTTTTGAAGTCTAATAAACAATTTAAATTTCTTAATGCCTAACTTGTACAATCAAGTATTAAGCCTCAAGCCACCTGTTGTTTGACATAAGCATACATTGTCTATAAACATTAAAAACAACAATAAGTTCTCAAAGAGAGTGATCAAGTGACACACAAGCTTTAAGCCATTGGTTTTGTTTGATTGTTGCTTAGTCTCACCGAATGCAATAGAAGCTTGCGGTAATACTCAGCAGAGCTGCTCTCCCCCGCTTGTGATTGTTGTTATTGCTACGCGCTCTACGTATTGCTGCTGCATTCGCGATCGTTGACCGCACGCTGCTACGACGAACACCCGCCTTCCCCGCCCTTGTGGACTGTTGTTCGGTCTTCGTTTCAAATTGTAACAAGTGCATTTGCTGTTGCGCTTTGTTTCCCCCCGCTTACCATTGCTTGAACGTTTGGATATTCGCTCTGTGGATAACTCTTCGACTGTGCACAGTGGTCCATTGCACGAGGATTTACCAATCAATATGGATGTAAAATGCTCCATGAAAAAGTGCGAGTTTGGTGGCAATATAGTTTGTGACCAATTTTTAATATGTTGGCTTTGCAACAACAGTGCACATATCAAGTGTGCTGGTCTAAATGGTCGAGTAAACGACATCATCTCCAAGCGGATCGGATTGACCTGGTCATGTGCTGATTGCCGCGAAATAGAAAACGAGATTCGCACATTTATGAGGCAAACCCGAACTGGATTTAAGGAGGTTCATAGTGAATTTTTGAGGCTTGGTGAGAGATTCCTTGCTCTGGAGTCCCAGTTTCTAGGCCTTAAATTGCTTAGTGAATCTCCTAAGAGGAAAAAATGTGCTCCTCAAAGCACCTCGAACTTGCTGAGTGCTCCTATGCTTTGCTCGCCCTCGAGCCCATTTCCACCGGAATCGTTCCTAACTCCGACTGGTGTGGCATCAAATATGCATAGTGCTCCCCAACTACCTGAACCTGTTCCTGCCGCCGTTTCTGTTCCTGCTGCCGTTCCCGCTGCCGTTTCTGCTGCTGTTCCTGTTCCTGCTGTTTTAGCATGCGGTCCTGCCGCTGTTTCTGCTGTAGTTTCTGCAGATGCTCCTGCTGCTGTTCCTGCCGATGCTCCTGCCCCAGTTCCTGCTTTTGTTCCTCCTGTAATTGCTGCTGTACTTTCTGAAGCAGTTCCTACTGTAGTTCCTTTTGGAATTACAAATGCCGTTCCTACGGTTAGTGTTGCTGCACCCCATAATGCTACACCAGCTACCATCATCTCGCAACCTACGTCCGGTCGCCGTGATGCTCCTGTTCCTGATGCCCTTGTGACCCTCACTGCTGTTCCACCAGTTGACCTTAACATAAATTTAACAGCGGTTGCACCTCCTAAATCAATATTTGTATCCCGACTAATGGGAACCGCTACGAATGCTCTGGTCAAACGTTATATTTGTTCTAAACTCAATATTTCTGAGGTTAACGAGGTTATGGTCAGAAAATTCAATTTTAATGCTAGAAGAAAGATTTCTTCCTTTAAAATAACTATGCCAGAAAAATATATTGAGAAAGCGCTCTGCCCATCTTCATGGCCTGAGCATAAAGTAACTCATTTATTTAGAGATAATCAAGCCGCTATCAATGAACCTTCTCCTTCCGTAAAGGTTCCAAAAAAACTTAAATCAGTAATTCCTTTTACAATTTGCTTCCAAAATGTCAACAGTCTTCGCGGTAAGCTTAGCACATTATATAGCAGTAGTGCTACCTTTACTCATGATGCAATTGCTTTTTGTGAGACTTCTCTTCACCCGGAAATAAACAATTCTGAAATCCTGACAGATAACTTCTTTGTGTACAGATTTGACCGTCCTAATCGTCGTGGTGGTGGTGTCCTTATTGCGGTAAACGCGGTTTGGGCATCCCAACAAATTCTTGTTGACACTTCGTCCAACATCGAGATTATTGTTGTCAAAATACGGACACATGAATATAATATCTTTATAATATGCTCATATATTCCACCGGCTTCTGACCTTGCTATTTACCTATGCCATGCTGAACAAATCCAGCACATATCGTCTCTTTTAGGTGATCGTGACCGTTTAGTAGTTGTTGGTGACTTTAATATTCCTCATATTTCCTGGTTATCTTGTGAAAATTCAAACGAACTCTATCCATCTGTTCAAAATGATTTTGTTGATTTAATGGCGGAGCTTTCTCTTGGCCAGATAAATTGTATATCTAACAATATACACAGACTACTTGATCTTGTCTTTATCAATGACATTTCCAGCTCGGTTGTATCCAGAGTGCCACCGCTATCGGTACCTGAGGATGTTTACCATCCTACTCTACAGATTGAGATGGAATTTGAGACATCGAATTTACCTACAGCCAAGTCAAATCATATAGATGCTTTTTGTTTTCGCAAAGCCAATTTTTCTGCCATCAATGATGCGTTCATGAATATTGATTGGTCCTTCCTTGACACTTCTCATGATATTGAAGAAGCCACCAATTCATTTTATTTCAAGATGAATACCGTCTTGAAGGAATTCGTTCCACCGTGTAGTCCATCCCCTCCCACGAGGGCACCACCATGGTTCACGAGGGAACTATCCAACCTAAAAAACGTTAAAAGTCGGCTATATAAGAAATTTAAGAGATCTGGATCCGAAATCGATTATTCGAAATACTCGGTGGCTTGCTCCAAATTTATGACCGTTAACTCCGAGTGCTACCAAAATTATTTGGTCAGCTGCAAATTAAGCTTTCAAGTTGACCCTAAAAATTTTTATACCTTTGTTAATTCGAAACGTAAGTCTTCTCGTTTCCCACCTTCACTTTCTCTAAATAATCAAACTGCTGATAATGATGTGGACATTGCCAACTTGTTCGCAACATTTTTTCAGCGTTGTTATTCCGCTTCTTCTCCTAATTTGGGGGCCTCGTACCCTTATCCGATTGCACACTCCTCCTGCATTTATTCACCTGTCTTGGATTCGGAGAGTCTACTGTCTGGGCTTAGATCGGTTGAGTCATCCTTCAGTCCGGGCCCCGACAATATTCCAAGTTGTGTACTTAAATATTGCGCTGACTCTTTGTGTTTGCCCCTGCTAAAACTCTTTAACCTGTCTCTTGAACTTGGCGACTTTCCTAGCTATTGGAAGGAGTCTTACATTATTCCTATCCACAAAAAGGGACCCAAGTCAGTAGTATCAAATTACAGGGGCATCTCCAAGCTTTCTGCAATTCCAAAACTGTTTGAGTCGATCATAACTACTCAATTGCAGCATTTCTGTCGCTCAGTAATTTCCCCGGATTTATGAAAAAGCGTTCTGTTAATACAAACTTGCTAGAGCTTACAACTCTTGTCAATATGAGTTTTGTAAATAAGCAGCAAAAATTTGGGGGCCTCGTACCCTTATCCGATTGCACACTCCTCCTGCATTTATTCACCTGTCTTGGATTCGGAGAGTCTACTGTCTGGGCTTAGATCGGTTGAGTCATCCTTCAGTCAGGGCCCCGACAATATTCCAAGTTGTGTACTTAAATATTGCGCTGACTCTTTGTGTTTGCCCCTGCTAAAACTCTTTAACCTGTCTCTTGAACTTGGCGACTTTCGTAGCTATTGGAAGGAGTCTTACATTATTCCTATCCACAAAAAGGGACCCAAGTCAGTAGTATCAAATTACAGGGGCATCTCCAAGCTTTCTGCAATTCCAAAACTGTTTGAGTCGATCATAACTACTCAATTGCAGCATTTCTGTCGCTCAGTAATTTCCCCGGATTTATGAAAAAGCGTTCTGTTAATACAAACTTGCTAGAGCTTACAACTCTTGTCAATATGAGTTTTGTAAATAAGCAGCAAACGGATGTTATATATACAGACTTTAGCAAGGCCTTTGATTCCGTTAATCATGAGCTCCTTACACACAAACTTTATCTGCTTGGCTTCCCTCCTAAGCTACTCAATTGGATCAAGGCTTATTTGTGTGATCGGTCCCAGAGAGTAAGCTTTAATTCGATGTTTTTAAAACCCATTCACGTAATCTCTGGTGTACCCCAAGGCAGTCATCTGGGTCCCTTACTTTTTAATTTATTTGTAAATGATATTCCGAATGCGTTATCTTACTCTCATGTGTTAATGTATGCTGACGATCTTAAACTTTGCCTATCTTATAATAATCCAGTGTCACCTCTTCTCTTGCAACGGGACTTAAACTCTCTGAATGAGTGGTGCATGATCAACAGACTCCCACTCAACAATGAGAAGTGCAAATACTTAACGTTTCATCGTAATACGCCCTATCTTTACGATTATGTGATTGATGATAACTCTCTGGAACGCATCTATGAAGTTGACGACCTGGGAATTCATTTTGTGCCTAAGCTTTGCTTCAATAGTCATATATCTGTTATTGCAAACAAAGCTAAGGGAGTTCGAGGCTTTATAAAGAGATGGTCCAAGGAATTTCATGAAAAAAAAACTGTATGTGTCTCTGGTCAGGCCTATTCTTGAGTATGGATCATGTGTCTGGACCCCACATTACCAAATATATCAGAACCAACTCGAATCTGTTCAAAAGCAGTTTCTAATTTTCGCCCTTCGTGGCTTAAACTGGGATCCCAATAGGCATCTACCTTCATATGAGCATAGACTGCGCTTATTGGATCTACCATCCCTTTATAACCGTAGGATTTATCTTAGTGTGATTTTCCTTCATAAGTTACTGTCAGGTGAAGTTGACTCAAGCACTCTGCTTAGCCTAATAAGTTTTGCGGTTCCGGCACGTGTAACGAGGAATTATGTCCCGATTTATTTACATCCTTGTCTTACAACGAACCCTTGTCTCATCATGAACCCTTTCGTAACCTCTGTCTTAATTACAATAAATACTACCATCTTTTCTCATTAAACTCTTCTTTGTTAGATGTAAGGAATAATCTAATGTCTAATCTTAATTCTTAAATATTCACTGTAAAGTTTGACTGAGCCTAGTTGAACTATAATAAAATAAATAAAAACCGAGTTTGAAGCCAAACGGATAAAAAATAGTTTTTTCCATATGGAATTTTCCGGGAATTTCTTGACTTTTCGGGCAGATTTTCCATCATCGGAAAATCTCAAGTCTAATTATTCTGCTTACCATCCTCACAAACCGAGTTTGAAGTCAATCGGATGAAAAATAGTTTTTCCATGAAGAATTTTCCGGCCATTTTCCTTGTGGGCGGATTTTCCGAAATCTGGGAAACAGGTGTCCAATTATTTCGCTTACTTTACTTACAAACCAAATTTCAAGTCAATCGGATGAAAAACAAAATTTTCCCCATAGTAGCTTTTCCGGGAGTTTTCCACCCCTTAGGGGTGGAATTTTCCAAAACCCCGCCTTAGTGCTCACTTTCAACTCATAAGGAAGCTTCTGTGAAAATTTCAGCTTTCTATGTCTTACCGTTCAGGCTCTACGTTGATTGCCAATCAGTGAATCAGTGAGTCAGTCAGTCAGGACAAACTCTTTTATATATAGAGAGAGATTTACGTAACATAAATTTTTTCAATATAGTTGGCTCTGATTTATTGAGTTTTAATAATCAAGAAATTTACTCTAAAGTGTGTTCACGACAGATGAAGATTAAATATTATTTTTCAATAGGTTATAAAATAAGCAAGTTGTCGTGAATA
Source organism: Lordiphosa mommai (assembly GCA_018904225.1). Classification (NCBI taxonomy): domain Eukaryota; kingdom Metazoa; phylum Arthropoda; class Insecta; order Diptera; family Drosophilidae; genus Lordiphosa; species Lordiphosa mommai. Next base: position 84,870 of record JAEIFT010000002.1, on the reverse strand, counting down.
CCCTAACTATATAAATTTTACCGGTTAAATCAGTTGGAGTAAAGTTTTTCAAGTGTATTAAAACTTCGGCACAGTCGAAGTTAGCTTTGCCTTCTCGTTTTTTATTCCTTCACCCTGATCTCTTTCAGGTGTGGCACAAGTTATACTCATAACAAGTAAGAAAGTCGGTCAAGCCCGACTGTAATATACTCTGTACCTGTTTGTACGAAACTAGTAACTTTAAAGTGTGAGGTTTTTTCAAAATCTGGGGGTGGCAACTCTTTCGACTATCGTTCATCTGGTTGAAAAACGATGTATGGGGGCTTGATAAGTAATGATGAGTAGAATTACCCTGGTACATAACTCGTAAAATTATAAAAATTGTATATAATTTCCTTTTAACATAAACGTATCTATATTAGTCACGCGGGAATCACGCGTGATTTCTGACCGCAGGCCATCTCAATTACATCGCTCCTCTCATAGCAAGGTCCAATTGGGAAATTTCCAGTTAGCTATTGCCTTCTCGCTCTCTTTTTCTCGTAAGTTCTACCAATCACAATGGTGTTGTTGTCGTTGGTTTTTATATTCTTTTACGTATAGCTCTAATATCGTTCATCTGATCGAAAAACGATGTATGGCGGGTCGATTCAAAATAAGTAATAGAAAATATGTCTAAAATGTTCGAACTATCTATCTTGAAAATTGTGGAAGTTATTTCGTTTTTTTTAATTTGCGGGGGAGGCAGGGGGCGTGGAAAAATTAAAACTAAACTTGATCGCCTGCAGGTAATAGAATTATATGTTCCATACACCTCAAACCTCTAACTCTTACCATCTCTGAGATCTGTTTGTTCAAACGGACTGACGGACAGACAGACATGGCTATATCGACTCGGCTGTTGATGCTGATCAAGAATATATATACTTTATATGACCGGAGATGCCTCCTTCTGGCTGTTACATACATTTGCACAAACCCAATATACTCTGTGTACCTTCGGTACAGAGTACAAAAATAAGTGGCCGCTTCATCATTCTAGCTAAAACACCAATGCCGCTCATTTTCGTTATTTGGCCCGAGGAAATTTAAATATATAAAAAGCCCACAAAAGTTCATGAATAAGATCCACTGATCCCTATGCCAGTTTTGCGCATGACCACACACAGAAATTCCGTTAGTGACCATAGTTTTAAGCTATAAGTTGAAGTATTTGAACTCTCCCGCCGTCACCCTTCGATATCTACAAACTTAGAATCCAATCAGCTGACAAATCCCAAGTTGTTGCCTTAGTTGCTTCCTCCGCCTATTTGGATCTGGCAGCAAGAGAACCGAAGAGAGCAGTTGCTTTTAGTTCCCAATCCAACTGCAGCCATGTTGGCCGATGTGCTGTCATTTTAAGCCTCGAAAATTAATTAAAAGTCTTGTCGGAAGTTATATACGAATAATATTAATTAAGTTAAATCAGGCGGAGAAAAAGTTAAACGAAATTATAGTGATACAATTATCATAATTCTGATGGAGGTATAATAATTTTTTTTGCTAATCATTGAAATCTATTTTTTTTTGTCTGTTGGAAATGCAGTGCAATAAGTGCAGAATTTTTTTATTTGTTCAAAATTCGTGAAAAAGAATTGTTGAGTTATTTGTTTAACAAACTTTTAATAGTTGTTCTCTGTTCCAGCTTCGTATCGCCATATTCGCCATGAGCGAAAAGAAGAAAAATTCAAGAAAAGAAAGAAAACGAAATTGGTGCAGTGCGTGAGAAGAAGACAGAGCATAGCTGCTGAGTAGCTTCCATTTCGGCACCACTTGCAATTAGTTTCTTTGGTTCCGTTTTCTTTTGGCTAAGCCATTTACAGCTGATCGTCATCTCAACTTGAAAGCGCTTTCAACGTGGGATTTGAACAAGTAAGTTAGCAAACGTACCTACTTTATTATACCCTTGCAGAGGGTATATAAAAATTGTCACGATGTCTGTAACGCAGTGAAGGAAGCATTTCCGACCACATAAAGTATATATATTCTTGATCAGCATGACGAGCTGAGTTCATTTCCGTTTGTCCGTCTGTCCGTCCGCCCGTCTGTCCGTCTGTTTCTATGCTATCTCCTCCCTCACTTTTGAAGCTATCTTGACCAAACTTTGCAAAAACTCTTTAAATTCAAATACGCTGCACATTTGTCGGAATCGGCCGGATCGGTTGACTATATCATATAGCTGCCATAGAAACGATCGGACCAAAAACTAGTTCTAATGAAAAAAACTTTTTTGTTTTCCACGGTAGCGTCGCCAATCGCAATATATATTAGTTTTATATGATTCTTCCCAATTCTGGAAAAAGTTATTAAAATCGGTGGACTATAGCACTTAGCTGCCAAAAAAATGTTCTTGTGAGAAAAACTTTTTTGTTTTCCATCGCATCACAAATCGTGGTATATATTATTTTTATATACTTCCACACAATTCTGGAAAACTTTATCGAAATCGGATGACTATAGCATGTAGCTGCCATAGGAACGGCCGGTCTAAAAACTAACTTCAATGAGAAAAACTTTTTTATTATCAAAAACTGCAAGGGTATTTAAAACATCGGCGTAGCCGATGTTAGCCTTCTATTTTTTTTTAAATAATAATAACGCAAAAGAGGGCATTCGCATTACTGCAGCCTTTTTTGCGTTACTTAGCTCTTCTGCAAAGTGGCTTTGATTTTCTCCAGTTTTTCAAAGTGGATTTGATTTCCTCCAGTTTTTCCTGGTAGCTGATTCTTTCCTCTTCTGATTTTGATGCTTTTATCATGTTCTTCGTTAGCCTGCGGTCTTCTATTAGTTTGTGTTGTCGTCCGACTCTCTTCTTCTTGGGTTTCGGTTTTGGTTGTTGGCGTGCCCTGTATTCAGCTATTGTGAGTGGGCGTGGTCCATCGTTGGGACACACTTCCAGAGCCTCTTGTAGAGTAGGAGCGTCCCTTTGCTCGACAGGAGCAGAATCTTGCAGAGCGATATGTTCAGATTGTTGTTTTCTAACAATAGACAAGTCGTTAATATTTGTCTTCACTGTAGTACGTACTCGTTTTGTGTGCTGCTGTGTGTAGCCGTTTGGCCGATGCGTTTTAGCTTGTTGCTGCTGTCGTCATTGCCATTATTGTTACTGCTGCTGTTGCTGTTGTTGCCGCTGCTGCTGCTGCTGTTATTGTTGTTTTTGTTTTGTAGTTTATATTCTTGTTCGTTCCATTCCTTTTATCCCCAATTGTTTTCGCACTGGTTCGGGTCCAGGTCTATTTAGACCTCCGTCACGGTCGCCACGTAATATATATCTTGTTTGAAATCAGCTTTAGTTAAATATCTTTAATAAAGGAAACACATCCATGTTTCTTTGTTCGTCTTTATTGATTGATGTCTCTTTGTTAACTGAATTTACAGAATTCATATAACGTCTTCTTAGCCTATGCTGCCAGTAAACGTCGGCAGAGACGTTAATGCATTATGCATTACTTATTTGCTCAGCGCTGATAGCGGCGAGAGCGCGTGAGAGAATGTTATATACGTACAATAGGAATGGACGGTCGCGCATGCTAACCATGTTGACTCGGCACTTCTACTGCCCATTGCATACTTCTGCGATCATATTACTTTTGCACATGAATTATGCTTGGGACTTTGGTTTACGTAATCATTGCAGCCAAGTGCTACAACGTGATTGATATTAAGACACTTGGTACAGTGTGTATTCGTTATGTATGTTTACTACAGTGCCGTGAGTTTTTCTTTAAATTGATTGGGGAACTTTAATTTAGACAAAATATCATTTGTCTTGGCATTATCCGAATAGGATGGTGACAGAATTTCGTAGTCATTAAGAGATTCAAATTTAATATTATTGCACTTTAATTATGCATCTTTATTCGTTGTATTTATTATGCGAATAATGGCGCAACCGCTGTTGACGATTGAACTGGCTATAATTATACCTGGTTCTGGTTCCTGGTTTGGTACCAAAACTGATTTTTCTGTGCGCGATATCCGGATCTGTCGAATTACTTCCAATCTAGATGGCAAGAGTAACGTATTATCGTTAAATGAATGTTTTATTGGTGTCCGTATTTGAGTATTAAAGTTGTTTGGCCTGATTACCAGTTCCTCATTGTTGTTTAAATAGTCTGTTAAACAATTATATTTTGTGAAGAAATCTAAACCAATAATACCATCATTTGGTATTGGAAAATCTTCCGGTACGTCATGAAAATCATGTGGTATAATATAATTATCGATGTGTAAGTGGATTTGAACTAGACCTAAAGATCGAATTGTTCCTTCCCCTATGCCTGTAATATTGGCGATACTGTTATTATTCACAATTTTGAAATTGCTTGACGCTTTAATTAGTGAGTTGTCTGCACCTGTGTCCACTAATAAAATAATTGGTTTATGATTATCGGCATTGTGTATTGTGATTAAGTTGCACAGATTAAGATCACATGTATAAAATTTGATTTTTGAGAACTGTTGTTGCTCGAGAGGACTTGTTGGTTTTCCGAGGTCGCAGTTCGGACATTTTGATTTCCTCTGTTGTTTTGACCTCTGTAATTATTGTTATTTTGGCCTGTATAGTTGCCATTATTGTAACCTCGGCCTCGGTTGTTGTAACTGTTATTATTGTTGTAGCTGTAACTGTTGTTTCCTCTATTTCCTTGATTACCTTGGTAACCTCTACCTCTTTTTCCGTTATTTTGATATTAACCGAGTCCATTTTGTCCGCGGTTGTTTTTATTTGAATAATAGGGAATAGTATCTGTTTTGCCAGTTGCATCAGAACAACTGTTGACAAATTTCGATATGACATCGTTCATTGTTGTGAACGTGCCTGCCTGCATGATAAGTTTGACCTTGTCAATGCTGTAATTTTGTGTCATGGCTTTTATTGCCTGTTGGACACTGTTGCTAATTCTGGGATTAGTCCATCGTGGATACAAGCCCCTTCCTGAGCTTTTACCAGTTGTTCTATTTCTGTTGTGTATACGTTGACAGTCTTACTTTTTTGCTGCAAATTTAAAAGCCTGGCTGAAATTACTTCAACCGATTCTCCTTTTATAGTTGATCTTAATTTTTCTATAATCTGTTTAATGGTACTCTCGGTACTAATCAGATTTCGTGCATGTCCATTAAATTTTGTTTTTATAACTGAAACGGATGTCAACTCGTGGGTCTCTTTAATAGAGTCCACCAGCGTAAGTGCGTCTAGGAAGCTTTGTAAATTTTCGGCATTACCATCGAAATCTGGTATTAGGCTCGAAGCTGTTTTAAGGAACGCAATCACTGTTTGTGATATGTTTATTCCTTGTCTTATAGTAGGTGTTGGTTTTACTTCCTCTTCTGGTGTACTGTGTTCTCCACGGGGTCAAAATATGCTGGCAAGTGTAGTACATTCGAACAAGACAACAATATAGTTTAAATTTTCCCTTAGTCTTCTGACTTCATCCGCTGCTCGTGTTTAGTGCGGGGAGGTAAGTCCTATTCTATTGATATATACCAATTCTCTTACTATATTGTATGTTGCTATTAATATGTGTATGTGCTTTAGTTTGGTCTCATTTGAGATAAATGCACTTTTATTAAGACATTTGAATGACTTGTCGAATCTATTTATATGTTCCTGTATTGTTTCCGCTATTTGCTTCCATTCCATATGTACGCATTTTGGGTACTTGGTGGATCAAGTATTTTCTATATCTTGCCTAATTCAGTTGCCCTGCTTAGATATTTTTCCTTTATGCACTTATTGTGTATCTGATATGCCTTAACGCATGTATTTAGTAGTAGTAGGACTACAATAATAATTTATAAACATTTTTCTATCTCAATATCAGGTGAGGTTACCTCAACCTTGTTTATAACGTTAGCGGTCGAATCGACCGTCTTAGTATCTATTAACCCCATTTTGGGCAAAGATCTAAATATAACTATCGGTAGATCGAGGACTGTAAATATAACCAGTTTTGCTTTGTTACTTGGAACTTATAACCATTTGGTATCTTTTTTTTATTTTTTATACTCTGTACCGAAGGTACACAGAGTATATTGGGTTTGTGCAAATGTATGTAACAGCCAGAAGGAGGCATCTCCGACCCTATAAAGTATATATATTCTTGATCAGCATCAACAGCCGAGTCGATATAGCCATGTCCGTCTGTCCGTCTGTCTGTCCGTCTGTCCGTATGAACGAAGAGATCTCAGAGATGGTAAGAGATAGAGGTTTGAGGTGTATGGAACATATATTTCTTATACTTGCAGGCAGATCAAGTTTAGTTTTAATTTTTGCCACGCCCCCTGCCTCCCCCGCAAATTAAAAAAAAACGAAATAACTCCCCCAATTTTCAAGATAAATAGTTCGAACATTCTAGACATATATTCTACTATTTATTTTGAATCGACCCGCCATACATCGTTTTTCGATCAGATGAACGATATTAGAGCCATATGTAAAAGAAAATAAAAACCAACGACAACAACACCATTGTGATTGGTAGAACTTACGAGAAAGAGAGAGCGAGAAGGCAATAGCTAACTGGTAATTTCCCAATTGGATCTTGCTATGAGAGGAGCGATGTAATTGAGATGGCCTGCTGTCAGAAATCACGCGTGATTTCCGCGTGACTAATATAGATACGTTTATGTTAATAGGAAATTATATACAAATTTTATAACTTTACGAGTTATGTACTAGGTAATTCATCATTACTTATCGAGCCCCCATACATCGGTTTTCAACCAGATGAACGATAGTCGAAAGAGTTGCCACCCCCAGATTTTGAAAAAACCTCACACTTTAAAGTTATTAGTTTCGTACAAACAGGTACAGAGTATATTACACTCGGGCTTGACCGACTTTCTTACTTGTTTATTTTTAAGTTTAATTTTTTTTATTATTTTGCCTTTAATGGCTGATATCGAATACCTATTGATGATCCTTACGATCCTGATGCACCTCATGGGTTCACAATGTTCCGTGCCTACCTAAAGTTTTTCGGGCCGTTTTCGTGGACAGCTCAAGATTACAGGTTGGGTTAGGTAGTTCCGGCTGGCCCCGCAGGGGGACCACACATAGACTGTTTAGTCCTTAGTGAGACCGGGTTTTTGTAATGGAGGTTCCGACTTTTTAGTAGTCTGCAAGGATCCTTGACGTTCTAGCGTATGCCAGTATATTTGTTAGGGGTCTCCTGGCTACTTCTTCCAGTGAGGCAATCCAGGGTGCATGGAGGTGTTGCAATCTTTGCCTTGCTACTGCTGGACATTTGCAGATTAGGTGTTCTAGAGTCTCCGTTGCTCCCGGCTCCCTACATTTCCTGCATGTGTCCTCTGTCGTTATGCCTAGCTTCTTCGCGTGAGAGGCTGTTAGGCAGTGGCCGGTTAGTATGCCTATTAGAAGTCCTCAGTCTCTTCTTTGGAGCTGTAGTAAATAGTGCGTACGGTGCTAGTCTTTTGTCTTGCACATGATTTTGGAGATTCTGCAGCCGGTTGTGTTTCTCCACTTTTCCGCTGCCTCGTTTGAAGCTATCTCTTCCATTTGTGTCGCTGTGTCGCGTCTGAAGTGAGATAGGTAGGTGTATTATCGCTTCTTGGCTAAGTGCAACTCCAGCTTTTGCCAGGCTGTCTGCCGTCTCATTTCCGTCAATGCCCTGGTGGCTTGGGATCCAGTAGATCTGCACCCTTCTAGAGGTGCTGAGAGAATCTAGTGCTTCCCTACCAGACAGGACATTTTTGGAGTTGATGGCGTACCTATGCATGGCCTTGATTGCCGCTTGACTATCTACGTATATATTTACTTTTTTGTCGCTTGGAGCGAGTAGTTCTGCCATCTCTGCTGCTTTCTTTATTGCGAAGACTTCCGCCTGAAATATGGTGCAGTGGTTTGGCAGTTTATAGCTGAGCTTCATTTCCGGCTCTTCGCAGTATATTGCAGCTCCGACTCATAGATCCATCTTTGAGCCGTCAGTAAAAATGTGTGTTGCTTCTTGGGCCAGTCCTGTACGCCAGTCATCTGGTCCCAATGATGTTGGCGTGCTTGTGAAGCTGGTACTGGGGATCATGTAGTCTGTGCTACTGTAGATCTCTCTACCAATCATGCTGTGCCCATAGCTTTGTAGTGCCATGGTGCCTGTCGCACATAGACGTTGTGCAGTCTTTTGTGCAAGCAGGCGTGCTTGGATGTCCAGGGGGTTGACATCTAGGATGAGTTCCAGAGCTTTGGTTGGGGTGGACCTCAGCGCCCCCGTTATGCAGACCATGGCCTGCCGCTGAGTCCTCTCCATTAGTTTCAGGTACGTGGATTTCTCCGTGGCCTGCCACCATACCAGTATACCGTGGAGTAGTATCGGTCTTACGACTGAAATGAAGACCCAGTGCATCAGTTTTGCTGAGAGGCCCCATGTGCTGCTCAGCATCTTCTGGGATGCATATAGTGCAGCGGTTGCCTTTTTTACCCTTTCCTCTACATTGAGTCTCCAGGACAGTTTGCTGTCAATTACTACTCCAAGATATTTGACGTTCTTCTTTGGTGTGAGTGTCGTCCCATTAATCTTGGGTGGAGTCCATCGCGGAACCTTGTATCTCTTAGTGAAGAGAATGAGGTCCGTCTTCTCCGCATTGATACTAAGTCCGGCTTCCGTGGTCCACTGTAGTATTTCTTTGAGTGTGGAGTCCATGATTCCTCAGCTCAATCATGGACTCCACACTCAAAGATGTCGATGGACATTTTCCCGTGATAATTTTGCTTATGTCGTCTGCATATGCGGTTATCTTGGGTGCTTTCCTGCGGAATTTTATTAATAGTTCGTTGACCACGAGGTTTCATAGGAGGGGTGAGAGTACTCCGCCCTGAGTCGTGCCTCCTTAGTTATGGTCGCGGTACCCCACTCAGCTTGGACTTTTCGGCAGCTCAGCAGGTTGTGTATCCAGTAGTCCAATGCTTTGTGTGTTGCTGTGGCTCTTAAGCTTCGCATTATCGCTTCAGTGGTGATGTTGTTGAAAGCACCTGATATGTCGAGAAATGCGCCGAGTGCAAACTCGTGTTGATGAAGTGCTTTCTCGATGGTGGCTACTAGCGAGTGTAGCGCTGTTTCCAACGACTTACCTTTGGTGTATGCGTGTTGATTTGGTTCCAGGTTCAGGTTCATGCCTTCCCTTATGTGGAGGTCCAGTATTTTTTCCATTGTTTTAAGCAGGAATGATGTTAGGCTGATAGGCCTGTAGTCTTTTGGTTGCACGTGACTGCATTTTCCTGCTTTGGGCAGAAAAACAACACGTGCTGTTCTCCAGGCTACAGGTATATATCCCCACATCAGACATGCCGTGTAAATGGTTTGAAGCCATGGGACGATTAGTTGTTTGGTCGTCTTCAGCATGGCCGGAAATATGCCGTCCAGTCCAGGGGACTTAAAGCTCGCAAACGAGTCTATTGCCCATTGTATTTTCTCTGGGGTGACTATGTTGGTTGGGATGTTTGTTTTTTGTACATGCATGTTGTGGATCGAATCTGTCTCCGTTGCCATTGTGCAGCCGGGGAAGTGTGCGTCAAGAAGGGCGCATGTGGCTTCCTGGCTACTCTCCGTCCATTTTCCTTTATTGGTTTTTTAGTTGACTCTGCATAGGGGGCTGCTTTGAAAGCAGTTTCCTGAGTCTTGCCGTTTCTGAGACCTTCTCGATGTTGGAGCAGAAGGTTATCCACGAGTGTTGTTTCGCTCTGCGCACCTCTTTTTTGAAGATGCGAAGTCTTGTTTTATATTCGTCCCAGATAATCGTTTCATCCGCTTGCCTGGCGAGCTTGGAACATTCTTGGACGTCTTTCCTCTGCTCCTTCAGTGCAGGAATCCACCAAGGGGGTCTAGCTCTCCGTTTGCTGACTGTAGGTCTGCATGAGGCTTCGAACGCTTCTGTTAGGTGGGACGTGAGTGTCCTTACGGACTTCTTAATGTCATCCACCGAGCAGATGTCCATTGGCGTGGTTATTTTCCGTTGAGCTGTTGTAAGGAACTTTCTCCAGTCAGTGTTCCGAGGGTTCCTATACACACTGCGCGTTTGGTTGTATTCGAACTGCACCTTAAATCGAATGTACTTGTGGTCTGAGAAGGAGGGTTTTTCTAGAACCCTCCATTCAGATACCCGCGTGTTATTCCCTAAGGTCAATGTTAGGTCTAGGACATTGGTAGATGTTGGTCCCACGAATGTGGGTTCTTTTCCAACGTTTTCTATCTTTAAATCTACTTGTAAAATAAAGTTTAAAAGAGACTCACCCCTGTCGTTGATATCTGGGCTGCCCCAGACTGTATGGTGTGCATTTGCGTCCGTACCTGTCACGAGAGTTTGCTTCTTCGAGCACGCCACCGCCGTTAGTTTTTCGAGTTCGGCTGGTGGTGCCTCTCGCTCGTGTGCCATATAGGAGGATGCCATCAGAATAGGCTCATCCTTGCCACCTTCCACGGCCACCACAGTGAGGTCGTCTGTGCTGTAATTAGTCATAAGATAAGCATAGATACCTTTTCTAACCAGAATGGCTGTCCTTGCTCTACTTACCGCGGTGGGGTAAAAAACGTCATAATTTTGTGACTTTAGTCCCGAAACCTTGTTACCCGCCGCAATCCAAGGCTCCTGAACTAAAGCTACGTCGGCGGACTCTTCTTCGAGGGTTAGAAGCAGCTCCGCCGACGCAAGTTTGCTCTTATGCAAGTTTATTTGGAGGACCTTTAACAGCTTGTCTGTCCACAGCCTCCGTTAGTCTGGATGGGTCGACTTCCATCGTCGGGTCACCATCCTTCTCCCTTACTGCATTTTTTATTTCGAGGCTGGTGGCTTTCTCGACCATTGCGTCAATGCATAACTCCTTTTTCACCTCTCCAGCCTCTAGCGTGTGCTCGTTTCTATTTCGTTTCACTATTTCATCAAATAGATGCAACACAAACTTTGTGTTCAATGCGGTGTCATCAAGCTAAGCAAACAATTTCAAGCGTAACTTTTTACTATATAAAAAAAGTTGATTGCAATATTTGTACAAAACGGTGTAAGCAGCTGTTTTTTTCGGAGTGTACAGTATAGTAAAGTTGGGTTAAAAATTTTAAAACTATCTTCCTCTCAGATTGTGGAAAGATTCGCGGTATTTAGAAACATTTGAAAAAGAACTCGAGAGCAGATTTTAAGACACCTGTCAAGTCAGCTCCAAACGAAAGAGAAGGTTTAAGAAGCTTTAAATTGTGTCAAGCATCGGTTTCCCGAATAACAGGCATAACAAGTAAGAAAGTCGGTGAATCCGGCAGGTCAGAATTATTTGTTTACGTATTTAAATATTAGCTATAATATATTTAGGAACTAAATAATATTAAGACTAATAGTGAATAGGATTTAAGTAGCTAGAACTCAGGCAATAATTATTATTTAAAATAATAAATAAAAATTCATCTTGTGTCGTCTCAAAGATTATAAAATATTTCTGAACTGCCAGAAGAAGCATTTCAATTCGGGACCCTCGGTTTGCACGCGGGAAACACGACACACGCCCAACTTTTGTTTGGACAGAAAGGTTGATGCTGATCAAAAATATATGTACTTTATAGGGTCGGAGATCCTTCATTCTGGCATTTACATACATTTGTACAAACTCAATATACTCTTTGTACCTTTAAAACAGAGTATAAAAATAATAAGATGAGCGGAAAGAAAAAGAAATCTGCAAAAAAATTTAAAAGTCTTCATCATCATCTTTATGGACCATTATTTACATTTAGTTACAAATAATCCCATTTCTATATATAAATTAATGTTGAGAATTTCTTAATTTTCTTTTTAGTTTCAAAAATTTGCATATTTCTTTCATCATGTGTGTTAGATAAAAATGTTTCCATTGAATAACCTCAATCGAGTTGAAGTGGGTTATTACTTAGGTGTATTATTTTAAAGTATTATTAAGGTTGTTAGTCTTGTGGCTAAGTTCATAGAGGCGTCACATTTGTTGCCTTAATTTAATGTGCTTGTTTGCCTTGTTTGTGGTCTTGTGGTTTGTTGTACATTTTCTGTTTTTGGCATTGGAGTTTTGCAAAACTCCCATCCACCCTTCACACTAATGTATATACATTTCCATAAAATTATGTGACAAATCGACCAAAATACTTTTGTCTGGTGACCCAAAGTTCAGTAACCTAATGTTTTTGTTGCCAAAAAAGAAAACGAAAGCCAAGAAAACATTTGGACTGACCTATAAATGAGTTTTGCCAAGTGAGAAACGCCGAGCATCACAAAAAAAATGTGGAAGAAGTCCAAAAGAAGTAGCTGACAAGTAAACACACACACAAAAATTGTGCATATAAAATTAAAACTAAACAAATTTATAATCATTTAAAATTTAGTAAAATTTTGAAAGTAATGTAAACTCTTTAAAAATCGCAAAAACCAATTATTTAAATATTTATGACTCTGTCAAGTTTTTTTTATGATTTTCTTTATTTTATTTTCAACTCTCGTTTTCATTTCACTTGGAGTTATTCTTTGGGTGAAATCAAAATTCAATTAACTTTTTTTTTTAGTAAAAACAAATAAATTTTATTAGCGCATAAATTGGTTAAAAATAGCGGCGAACAAAAAACTTGTTTAGAATTCAAATTCTGACCAAATACAAAAAACAAAGTTTTTGTTAATTTATGCATATGACTCTTAATTTGATGCATTGTTCGATGAAGCCAAACAAAACTTCTACTTTTCATCAGCATCATCTTCATTGCTGATACTCGTTGGTTTGCCTGGAGAAATGTGGTTTTGTGCAATTAATCTTCGACTGCGTCGACAAGGGGCAAAAACCTAAATTAGATAACCATAAGTCTCTTACCTTGTCCCTAGACCAGACAAGTGTGTGGGCAGTGAAAGTTTACGTTGTTCGTTCTAAGCCACTGGGCCAGTTAGTGGTCTGTTGGTCAATGATGATATTGTAAATTTGCATATTTTATAAACTGCATGGGACTGCAGCTTTACTGGAAAAATGTTCATGCGTAGAAATCAGATCAACATTAATTTATATGCCAGGTTTTAATTGTGTTTGAGAGCAACAACAAAAATTTAACACAAGATGGAGTGTTGTGATATGTAATTTCTTAAGAAATCTTTCAAAATATCAGTTGACTTTTAGTTTTAGAGAATTGGAGTAAAGTAAAGACAGCGCAGATACTCAATCTTAATCATTTTTAAAAAATTACTTTAAAATTTGAATAGTATTTTTTTTTAAATGTACACATTTAAATTGAGAAGGCAAAGCTAACTTCGACAGTGCCGAAGCTATAATACACTTGCAAAAGATCTCTTCAACTGACTTAGCCGATAGAATATATATAGGACAAGGACGTCAGTTATTTTTAAATTGAAAATTATTAAGAATCTATTTTTTGACTTCAAAATTTCAATAACAAATAAGTTTTTTCATTAAGATCAATTTTCCGAACGATCGGTTCTATGCCAGCTATAGAACATAGTTTTCCGATTCCGACAAAATTTTAGATCCTTTTGAAAGCATTTAGTTTTCGTTATTGCTGGTTTAAAAAACGCTATCGTAGAAAACCACAAAATTTTCTCACTAAGACCCATTCTTTTCGCGATCAGTTCTATGACAGCTATAGGATATAGCCATCGGATCTTAACCAAATTTGGTACAACTGTTTGAAACCCTATAATATTTAAAATTCCTGAGCTACAGAACGCTATCATGGAAAACAAAAAATTTTTCGTAATAAGACCCATTTTCAGACCAATTGGTCCTATGGCAGATATAGGATATTATCATCAGATTTTGACAAAATGTGGTAGAACTATTTGAAACCCCACAATATTCATAATTTCTGAGCTTAAGATAGCTATCATGAAAAACAAAAAAGTTTTTCTTACTAATAACCATTTTCCGACCTATGACAGCTATAGGACATTATCATCCGACTTTGATCAAATTTGGTAGAACTGTTTAAAAACATTTAATATTCATTGCTAAGATTAAGAACGCTATCATTGAAAACAAAAAAGTTGCTCTCACTAAGAACCATTTTCCGATCGATCGTTCAAATTGAAGTTATAGAATATAGTCATGTAATCCGGGCGTTTCCAACATATTAACAGCGTGCAATAAAAAGAAGACTCTGTCAAAATTACAGCAGATAGCTTTATAACTGAGAGACTAGTTTAAGTAGAAACAGGCGTACAATGTTCAATCGACTCCGCTCATCGTCCTGATCAAGAATATATATAGTTTATGGGGTCGGAAATTAATATTTATATGCGATTGGTAGCGATTGGTAGAACTTACGAGAAAGAGAGAGCGAGAGGGCAATAACTATCTGGTAATTTCCCAATTGGACCTTGGTTGACGGCAGGATCTAATGGGACTGCGCCGCTCTCAGTTATCAGTTACATACAAACAGGTACAGAGTATATTACAGTCGGGCTTGACCGACTTTCTTACTTGTTTTGAATAAATCATAAGTCAGTAAGATCAATAATATGAAACCAAAACAGTACCGGTATAAGCGTGTCGGTATGATTCCGGTTTTTTCGGTTCCTATTAAAAGGGTTAACGATTTTCGGTTCATAAAAATATTTTAACATAGGTTCCGGTTTCGATATTATTTCCTGCTTATTGCATTTTGCTGTCGTTAAAAATGGCTAAAAATGTATTTGAAAGGGAACTCTGCAAGTACACTAATCACTATTTCATCAAGTGTGCGTCAAGAAGGGCGCATGTGGCTTCCTGGCTACTCTCCGTCCATTTTCCTTCATCGGTTTTTAGTTGACTCTGCATAGGGGGCTGCTTTGAAAGCAGTTTCCTGAGTCTTGCCGTTTCTGAGACCTTCTCGATGTTGGAGCAGAAGGTTATCCACGAGTGTTGTTTCGCTCTGCGCACCTCTTTTTTGAAGATGCGAAGTCTTGTTTTATATTCGTCCCAGATAATCGTTTCATCCGCTTGCCTGGCGAGCTTGGAACATTCTTGGACGTCTTTCCTCTGCTCCTTCAGTGCAGGAGTCCACCAAGGGGGTCTAGCTCTCCGTTTGCTGACTGTAGGTCTGCATGAGGCTTCGAACGCTTCTGTTAGGTGGGACGTGAGTGTCCTTACGGACTTCTTAATGTCATCCACCGAGCAGATGTCCATTGGCGTGGTTATTTTCCGTTGAGCTGTTGTAAGGAACTTTCTCCAGTCAGTGTTCCGAGGGTTCCTATACACACTGCGCGTTTGGTTGTATTCGAACTGCACCTTAAATCGAATGTACTTGTGGTCTGAGAAGGAGGGTTTTTCTAGAACCCTCCATTCAGATACCCGCGTGTTATTCCCTAAGGTCAATGTTAGGTCTAGGACATTGGTAGATGTTGGTCCCACGAATGTGGGTTCTTTTCCAACGTTTTCTATCTTTAAATCTACTTGTAAAATAAAGTTTAAAAGAGACTCACCCCTGTCGTTGATATCTGGGCTGCCCCAGACTGTATGGTGTGCATTTGCGTCCGTACCTGTCACGAGAGTTTGCTTCTTCGAGCTCGCCACCGCCGTTAGTTTTTCGAGTTCGGCTGGTGGTGCCTCTCGCTCGTGTGCCATATAGGAGGATGCCATCAGAATAGGCTCATCCTTGCCACCTTCCACGGCCACCACAGTGAGGTCGTCTGTGCTGTAATTAGTCATAAGATAAGCATAGATACCTTTTCTAACCAGAATGGCTGTCCTTGCTCTACTTACCGCGGTGGGGTAAAAAACGTCATAATTTTGTGACTTTAGTCCCGAAACCTTGTTACCCGCCGCAATCCAAGGCTCCTGAACTAAAGCTACGTCGGCGGACTCTTCTTCGAGGGTTAGAAGCAGCTCCGCCGACGCAAGTTTGCTCTTATGCAAGTTTATTTGGAGGACCTTTAACAGCTTGTCTGTCCACAGCCTCCGTTAGTCTGGATGGGTCGACTTCCATCGTCGGGTCACCATCCTTCTCCCTTACTGCATTTTTTATTTCGAGGCTGGTGGCTTTCTCGACCATTGCGTCAATGCCTAAGTCCTTTTTCACCTCTCCAGCCTCTAGCGTGTGCTCGTTTTTATCCTCGTCGTTTTTTTTTCCCTGGCGTTTTTTGAGGCGTAGGTGCACGTTCCCCACTTCCCATGCCATCGTCCCGAATCTTGGGTACAGAATGTCGTCCGCCTCCTTATTGATCTGGATGACCATCTGCTGCCCGTTCTTTTCGGGCTTAGCAATATGGAGGATCTTCCAGTCTCCGGTTGGCACATCTGGGTTCTGATATTGGAGGAGTTTTAGTGCTCGCTCCGGTGGTACAACCCGTGGGAAGAGCACCTTCGCCTTCGGGACGGACGGGATACAAGTCCTGTCAACAACCTCTAGCTGGACGTTCTCCCACAGGTTCCCCATATCAGCCACCGTACTCGTGACCCACTTGAGGGTGAGATCGTCCTTGCACTTGAGGATTTTGACTCCGAATAGCTAACCTGCTCCGTCGAAAGCAACAGCGGGTTGGGCTACGGCGTCGTCCATCCTCTTATAAATTGCCTCGAACAGCTCTCCTTCGACCTTCTTCCACTGCTCGGGCGTCATTTTACCGTTGGGGTCGCTCTTGTCCACGAGGGCTACGGTCAGGTGCCGTTTTGCCACGTCGCTTGCAGACTCCTTTTTCTTGGGGTGGGGGTGAGTCTGGTCATGCGGTCGTGAGCGCAGCCTTTTGCTGGCCGGAGCTTCTGTCGAAGCTACCTTGACCTGCTCAGTCGAGCGCTGACGTTTAGTCGTCAGGCTTTCTTCGACCTTCGCCGCCTTGGCCAGCTCAGCTGATCGCTGACATTTGATGGCCAGACTCTCCTCCACCTTATTTGCAAATTTATCGGAGTTAGCCTGCATGGGCTTCCTCTCCGCAAAGTGCTTGCGACCTTCTTCAATCTTTTGCTCGGCCCATGTCAACTTGCTTTTGTCCTCTGGGGATAAGCTGTCGCTGTTGCCAAGCCGCGCTTTTATTTTAAGAGCTGTCTTGTATTGGGCCTTTGCTCGCATGCCCTCCTTGGTTCGTTTGGGTCCTGCCTTACGCGAGGTACTGGCACCTTCCTGAGTTGGGGAGAACAGCAGCTTTTCTTCGGCCTCTGTCGTTATTGAACCTCCATGTGATTCGCAGTCCGAGTCTATTTCTACTACGGTACCGCGCCACACTTTGGTTGGCGAATCCGTGGCAGTAGGTTTTGCACTGTCTTGGCCTGCTCCAACCTCGACAGAGTTTGTTGTGTGACCGCTGGCGACACGTAGAGGGGATTTCTCCCCACCGTGCCCGCCGGTGGTAGCAGTCACGCTTCCCACCGACGTTTGGGCTGACATCCCAGCCTCTGTTCGATCCTTGTGGACTTCCATTTTGAACATGTTATTTCTGGGGTCCAACCCATAGCGTTTTATGCCTTCCGCCAGTCACCTCTAACCATGGTCCAGTCTCAGTATCTTCGATGTTTCCATCGGAGAATACTGTACCAGAACCTTAGCTAGGTGTAGAACGTGCAATTGACACTAGGTACTACCCATTCTTCTCTGAGGTACATACAGTGCCCATTGCCCGGCCGACACCCTCGGGGAGGGTTCAATTAGAGGATTTTTGTCGACCATACCCGAGATTACAATGTTTTTTACAATTTCATTGTTCATAGCAATTTAATAATTAAATTAAGATTATTCTGCTGCCATCAGCCCTCTCGTGGCTTCGTGTTGTCATCTGCTCTGATCTTGGACCAGGTTCTACCGGTGCTGGGGCACAAACTTTGTTGACATTCGCTTCCTTGAGATTATCTTCCTTCCTTACCGCATGTGTACGCAGGTGCACTCGCACGCCGGAGTGTACAATGCTCCCTCGCAGTCTGCTGGACAAGTTTTCTTGAATTGCGGGATTGATTTTGCTGCTGGTGGCACTTGATTAGACATTTGTGATTGGATTTCTTTTATATATTATGCATAGAGAGAGTTGTTATATGCGCTTATATGTATATATAGCCATAGCCACTGCTGGACAACGCTTACCATGCATTTATGTAGCATGTGGCTAAAGCGAGTGATCATGTTTCACTCACAATTGAACTCGGCTATGTAAGTAATCACTGCGGAATAGTGCCACAGTGTATTTGTATATATTTCTAGTTTGTTTATGATACTGCATTTGAATACAGTAGTCATTCGATATATGCGCATACTACAATATGATTAATTCTCTGCTGTTTTGGTCCTGTAAATCTTGAGGGACCGTTATGCGGTCTCTTTGCATTTAGGCCATACTCTTGGCCCTGATAATGCTGTTGTGGAGTTTGATTGTTTTAGTACTGACCCTGGGGAGGACCATTGTTCTGTGCTTGGTTATTTTGATGTTGGCCATGGGGTGGCCCATTATTATTTAGATTAAATCTAGTTGGCTGCCTGAAAGGTGAAGATTTGTCAACTTCCATCGGTTCAGGTGGCTCCTGTCTTTGAGGAGGTCTATTGCTAAAATTTTGTCGCCTATCAAAATGGGGGATTTTATTCGACTGTGCTCCGCCATCTGCAGCAGAATTCGAAAGTTGGTGTTTCTGCTTAAATTTCTCCTTTTCTTTGTCCACAAGACACTTAGCATAGTTATTAGCAAACGTTCTTGGTTTGCTTCAGCCTCTTGTGCTAGCGCCAAGGTAGTTGGCAGGTCTTTCGGTCTGGCCGAAAAAATTATTTGGTCTAATGCCCTTCGAGTTCCTGATATGAACACACGTAGTGCGTCCATCCTAAATTTTTCGTTCATAGCTATTTCCCCGTCATAGGTCATAATAGTCTTGTTAGTAATTAATGTCAATTTATTCTTTACCTTATCGTAATACTCCAAAATTGACATGTTTCCCTGGCGGAGAGTTGACATTTCTTGTTCTATAAGGTAAATAGGTCGATTGTCAGCATAAGTGAACTCAAGACGGTTATATCTCTAAAATTACAAGGGGTACCGAAAGAAGACTACACCTTATCCGCAGATCTCTTTATTTTATTTCTTATGATGCCGATAGCCTTAAAATACTTTTCGCTGCCCTCGAAAATTTTGATGGACATGAGTGCGAAATGTGAGGCCTGCCGCCATAAAACGTAAGTTTCATGTTTTCCCTCAAAGCAAAATAAAGACTGGATAAGGTCTAGTGATACATTACTTAGCCTTCCTGATAATATTTCTACCTCTTTATATGTTTCGACCTTCAGGGGTCGCGATTGTTACTGTAATGGCGCTTAAGCCCAAAATTATAATAAAGATACTCTGCCCAGCTAAAACGAGAGCGTAAGTTGAAGTCGGCCCTGCTCGACTTCGATATACCCGTTACTCAGGGTAAGGTTGCCCAAATTGTGGGAGATATGAGGTATTTTTCATATTGCGGAGGCGGTAACTCTTCAATCGTTCATCTGATCGAAAAATGATGTATGGCGGATCGATAGGTAATGATGATTAAAATATATGTCTAGAAGGTTCGAACAATCTATTTTCAAAATTGTGGGAGATATGAGGTTTTTTCATATTGCGGGGGCGGGAGGGGGCGTGGCAAAAATTTGAAACAAACTTGATCTGCGTGCAGAAGATACAAGTCTACACTGAAAAAATGGTAGCTTTAGCTCTTATAGTTCCTGAGATCTAGGTGTTCATACAGACGGACAGACAGACGGACAGACAGACAGACAGACAGACAGACAGACAGACAGACGGACAGACGGACATGTCTATATCAACTCGGCTGTTGATGCTGATCAAGAATATATATACTTTATGGGGTCGGAGATGCTTTCTTCTGCCTGTTACATACATTTGCACGAACTTAGTATAACCTTTTTACTCTACGAGTAACGGGTATAAAAATGCTACGAACAAACGTTCTCTCAGATACAATGCAATAAATAGTAACGACCGCAAGTATGCAACTAAGTGTTCTATCTTCCTTCGAATGGGTGTTAGAGAAAGTGCTTGAAAGAAAACTGTAACATAGTTCACCGAGAGCCACGTTTAAGAGGGTGGTAAAGCAATTTGCTGTTAGAAGTTTTCGTTGCTTAGCTTAGACCAACGATCTGTCCTGTGCTCCTGAACAGAAGTATTTTTCCAAGTGCGGTCAAAGTCCAGTGAACGGCAAACAACCCAACTGCTGTCATCCGTACTGTACATAATCAACTGGGTAAGTTGGCCAGTTGGTATAGAGAATTTTCTTGTGTCGTTCATTTTTATACTCTGTACCGAAGGTACACAGAGTATATTGGGTTTGTACAAATGTATGTAACAGCCAGAAGGAGGCATCTCCGACCCTATAAAGTATATTTATTCTTGATCAGCATCAACAGCCGAGTCGATATTGCCATGACCGTCTGTCCGTATGAACGAAGAGATCTCAGAGATGGTAAGAGATAGAGGTTTGAGGTGTATAGAAAATATATTTCTTATACTTGCAGGCAGATCAAGTTTAGTTTTAATTTTTGCCACGCCCCCTGCCTCCCCCGCAAATTAAAAAAAACGAAATAACTCCCACAATTTTTAAGATATATAGTTCGAACATTTTAGACATATATTCTACTACTTATTTTGAATCGACCCGCCATACATCGTTTTTCGATCAGATGAACGATATTAGAGCCATATGTAAAAGAAAATAAAAACCAACGACAACAACACCATTGTGATTGGTAGAACTTACGAGAAAGAGAGAGCGAGAAGGCAAAAGCTAACTGGAAATTTCCCAATTGGACCTTGCTATGAGAGGAGCGATGTAATTGAGATGGCCTGCGGTCAGAAATCACGCGTTATTCCCGCGTGACTAATATAGATACGTTTATGTTAAAAGGAAATTATATACAATTTTTATAATTTTACGAGTTATGTACCAGGGTAATTCTACTCATCATTACTTATCAAGCCCCCATACATCGTTTTTCAACCAGATGAACGATAGTCGAAAGAGTTGCCACCCCCAGATTTTGAAAAAACCTCACACTTTAAAGTTATTAGTTTCGTACAAACAGGTACAGAGTATATTACAGTCGGGCTTGACCGGCTTTCTTACTTGTTTTTTTTCGTGGCTGAAAGATTCTTTTTATACACTTTTCAAGTGTATATTAATTTTGCCCAGAAGTTTGAAACGCATAGAAATATTCATTTCCGACCACATAAACTATATATATTCTTGATCAGGACGACGAGCTGAGTTCATTTCCGTTTGTCCGTCCGTCCGTCTGTCTGTCTGTCTGTCTGTTTCTACGCGAACTAGTCCCTCAGTTTTAAAGTTATCTTGCTGAAATTTTGCACAGAGTCTTCTTTTTATACACTTGAAAAGTGTATATTAATTTTGCCCAGAAGTTTGTAACGCATAGAAATATTCATTTCCGACCCCATAAACTATATATATTCTTGATCAGGACGACGAGCTGAGTTCATTTCCGTTTGTCCGTCCGTCCGTCTGTCCGTCTGTCTGTCCGTCTGTCTGTTTCTACGCGAACTAGTCTCTCAGTTTTAAAGCTATCGAGCTGAAATTTTGCACAGAGTCTTCTTTTTATACACTTGAAAAGTGTATATTAATTTTGCCCAGAAGTTTGTAACGCATAGAAATATTCATTTCCGACCCCATAAACTATATATATTCTTGATCAGGACGACGAGCTGAGTTCA
The DNA here is from genome assembly GCA_018904225.1 of Lordiphosa mommai. Classification (NCBI taxonomy): domain Eukaryota; kingdom Metazoa; phylum Arthropoda; class Insecta; order Diptera; family Drosophilidae; genus Lordiphosa; species Lordiphosa mommai. Next base: position 63,228 of record JAEIFT010000002.1, on the reverse strand, counting down.
TTTCCGCTTGTCCGTCCGTCCGTCTGTCTGTTTCTACGCGAAGTAGTCTCTCAGTTTTAAAGCTATCGAGCTGAAATTTTGCACAGAGTCTTCTTTTTAGTGCACGCAACTAATATGTCGGAACCGGCCGGATCGGATGACTAAATCATATAGCTGCCATAGGAACGATCGGTCAAAGAACTAGTTCTAGTTAGAAAAACTTTTTTGTTTTCCATTGTAGCGTCACTAATCTTGGTATATATTAGTTTTATAGGCTTCCACATAATTCTGGAAAAATGTATCAAAATCGGATCACTATAGCATATAGCTGCCATAGGAACGATTGAAAAATAAGTCTTTGTGAGAAAAACTTTTTTGATTTCCATCGTAGCGTCTCCAATCGTATTATATATATGTATTATATGTTTCCACACAATTCTGAAAAAATTTATCAAAATCGAATGACTATATCATATAGCTGCCATATAAACGGTCGGTCAAAAAACTACTTCTAGTGAGAAAAACTTTTTTGTTTTTTATCGTAGCGTCCCCAATCTTGGTATATATTAGTTTTATTTGCTTTCACATAATTTGGAAAAAAAAATTATCAAAATCGGATGACTATAGCATATAGCTTCCATAGGACCGATCGGTCGGAAAATGTGTTTTACTAAGAAAAGTTTTTTTTATGGTATCAATTTTATTATCAATGATTTAAAAATTTTAAATATCTGATATCTATATCCTATATATATTTTTCCAGTTAAATCAGCTGGAGTAAAGTTTTTCAAGTGTATTAAAACTTCGGCACAGTCGAAGTTAGCTTTGCCTTCTCGTTACTGCATATGTTGGAACCGTCCGGATCGGATGACTATATCATATAGCTGCCATAGGAACGATCGGTGCAAAAACTAGTTCTATTGAGAAAAACTTTTTTGTTTTCCATCGTAGCTTCACTAATCTTAGTATATGTTAGTTTAATATGCTTCGACACAATTCTGGAAAAAAAAATATCAAAATATAGCATATAGCTGCCATAGAAACGGTCGGTCAAAAAAACTAGTTCTAGTAAGACAAACTTTTTTGTTTTCTATCGTAGCGTCCCCAATCTTCGTATATATTAGTTTTATATGCTTTCACATAAGTTTGAAAATAATGATCAAATACGGATGACTATAGGACATAGCTGCCATAGGACCGATCGGTCGGAAAATGTGATTTACTAAGAAAAATTTTTTATGGTATCAAATTTTTATTATCAATGATTTAAAAATTTTAAATATCTGATATCTATATACTTAGGGTATTCACGACAACTTGCTTAATAGATAACCTGTTAAAAAATGAAATCTCCAACAACAAAGTGTACTACCGAATTGTGTGGAAGCATATAACACTAATATATACTACGATTGGTGATGCTTCGATAAAAAACAAAAAAGTTTTTTTCATTAGAACTAGTTTTTAAAAGATAGCTTTAAAACTGAGGGAGGAAACATAGAAACAGACGGACGGACGGACAGACGGAAATGAACTCAGCTCGTCATGCTGATCAAGAATATATAAAGTTTATGGGGTCGGAGATGCTTCCTTCTATGCGTTACAAACATCGTGACAATTTTAATATACCCTCTGCAAGGGTATAAAAACTTGTTTGATATCAATGGTAGCGCCTTTAAAAAACTGCAAGGGTATTATATTTTTTTTTGTTCTTTAAGAACCTTTTAACGATTGCAATTACATAAAATGCAATCACATATTATTGTAAGCCATTATCTTTAAGTATATTTTAAATTTACGTAACATAAATTTTTTCAATATAGTTGGCTCTGATTTATTGAGTTTTAATAATCAAGAAATTTACTCAAAAGTGTGTTCACGACAGATGAAGATTAAATATTATTTTTCAATAGGTTATCAAATAAGCAAGTTGTCGTGAATATCCTGTTGATATGGCAATCCTTATATGTAATCAACATAGAACATTAAGCCTAAGTGGCAACGCTGTACTTTAGCTATTAACCGTATGTTAAGCTCATGAATAAATTAGTCTCTATTGATCATCCAAACGATGTGGTTCGGCTTGCTCTTTACTCTCACTGCCAGAATATAACCGGGTAAAACAGACAAACCTCCCAACAGGTTATTGGCCCAGCCATAACAAAGAGTAAAAGAAAGTTGAAAGTTAAGCATAAAAGTTTATGCAGAGATTCTCAGAGGGAAAGGTTCCCGTGTTTCAAGTGGTTGAAAAGTACGTCAAAAAGACGAAAGAGAACTGATAAACAGAAAGTTGCAAAAAGTGACAAATACGCGTGTGTGGCGAGAACAGAAATCAACATGAGTGCGCTGTATAATATTGAGAAATTGGACGATTCCAATTATGACACGTGGTGTGTGTTGATGCGTAGTGTATTGGTGCATCAAGATTTGTGGACAGTGGTGTCAGGAGTTCTGGTAAAACCAGAAGATGAAACAAGCGTTTCATACAGTTTGTGGAAAAGTCAAAACGACAAGGCAATGACAGTTCTATTTCTGACAATTAATGCGTCCCAAATAACTGGAATTAAAAAGTGCGCAAGTGCGAGTGAAATGTGGAGTGAATTGGAGAAACTCCATCGGCCTACAGGGCCTGTGCGCAAAGAATGAAAGAGAATGATAATGTGCAAAAACATGTATCTGAGTTTTCAAATATAGTTGAAAAGTTGTCTGAAATTGGTATAACACTTCAGGAAGAGTTGTTTGTGATCATGCTTTTGGCCAGCTTGCCAGCTTCATTCGAAAATTTTGTGGTTGCTTTAGAGTCGCGCGACGAGTTGCCGCCATTCAGCGTAATAAAATGTAAGCTGGGAGAGGAGTACGAGAGACGCAAAGGCAATGAAAAAGACGAGAGCGTGCAAGCGTTTGTGGCACGTTCATCTGGGAGAGCGCCGGAGAGACGGCAAAACAACAACAATGGAAATTCAGAATTTGAAATGCTTTAAGTGCGGAAGACAAGGGCAAAGCAGCGAGAAAGACGATGGCGCCAGTTGCAGAGGTAGCGGCGGCGATGGAAAGTCCGAGTAGAAGGCGAAATGCAATCGTTCGTTTGCAGGAATTGCTACCAACTGTACTTTGAGTAACGAGGTCTGGTGCATCGACAGTGGGGCAACATCACACATGTGTGCTCGACGTGATATGTTCGATGTGTTCGAATCATATGAAGAAAAAATTGAGTTGGCTGGAAAAAAGCATACGGTGGCATGTAGCCGCGGCACAGTGGTTGTGAATAGTGAATAGTTCATGTGGGTTTAAAATTACTTTGAGAGAAGTTTTGTTTGTGCCAGATTTGCAATGTAATTTTGTTTCAGTGGGCAAAGCCGTAAAAAATGGTTGTTCAGTTGAATTTTGCAATGAGTATGCGAAGATAAGAGATAGTGATGGGATTTTTATAATGAAAGCCAAGAAAATCGAGGGGTTGTTTCTGTGTTAGACAAATGTAAAAGAAAAGTTGTGTTTGAGTAAAGCTAGCAGTGAACTAGTGAAATGGCATGAGCGATATGGCCATTTGAATATACAAAGTCTGCGTGAGTTGAAAAATAAGGAAATGGTGCGTGGGTTGACATTTGAGTCTGGATCTGAAAGTGTAGACTGTATTTCGTGTTTGAAAAATAAATGTCACGTGAGACCATTTGAGAAGTCTGACACTAGGGCCAAAAAGGTGCTAGAGTTAGTGCACAGTGATGTGTGCGGGCCCATGAATAAAGTTTCAAATGGTGGGGCCAAGTATTTTCTCAAAATGATTGATGATTTTAGCCGATATGTGCACGTTTACTTTATTAAACATAAGTCAGAAGTTATCGAGGTTTTTAAGAAACATGTGATTATGATGGAGTCTCTCCAGGTATGAAAGTAAAAGCCATCAGAAGTGATAACGGTACTGAGTTTGTGAATAAAGAGTTTAATGAGTATTTGCAAGAAAAAGGAATCAGAAGACAGTTAACGGTGCCTTATACACCGCAACAGAACGGGGTAGCAGAACGCTTTAATAGAACGCTAGTTGAAATGGCAAGGGCCATGATGAATAGGGCAGGTGTATATGAGAGTTTTTGGGCAGAGGCCATAGCGTGCGCGGCATATTTAAGAAACAGATCACCCACAAAGGCATTGGAGGCTATAACTCCATATGAAACGTTGATCGGGCACAAACCGGTCGTAAAGCATTTGAGGATCTTTGGGTCAATAGCAGTTGCCTTGGACAAAACTCCAAAGAAAAAATTCCAAGAGAAAGGCAAGGAGTACATGATGATTTGCTATTGCGATACCTCAAAGCATATCGTTTATTTGACAAAGATACTGGCAACATCAAAATTAGCCGAGATGTATACTTTGTTGAGAGTTGTGTTCAGAAGAACGTGGGAAACGTTGACATCAAAAGTCTGCTCGATGAGACTGAGCAAAATATCGAAAATCCGATGGATGTCGAACAGAGCGATCTGAGAGGGGAAAGCGATTCTGATGATGATCATGCTGATGATCAAAATGCTATGAGTGACGACTCTGAAGCTGACGAGGTTGGTGATACCTCAAGAATTGGGCCAGGCCGGCCAAAGATAATCAGAACAGGCTTACCAGGAAGGCCACGAAAACAATATAATGTGCTTAATATGATGTGCAGCAAAATTGAAGTTCCAGTGACAGTGCAGCAGCGAGCCCTCAAGCGCATGAGTGGGAGGCCGCTATGCAGGAGGATTACAACGCTTTACTAAAAAATCAATCTTGGGAACTGGTAAAGCTACCGGCAGGTAAAAAACCTATTGGCTGCAAGTGGGTATTTTCTCTGAAGAGGAATCCAGAAGGCGAAGTTGAACGCTTTAAGGCGCGATTGGTAGCTAAGGGATGTAGTCAAATATGTGGAATTGACTATGACGAGACCTATTCACCTGTGGTCCGCTATGCTACAATTCGCATGGTTTTGGCGATGGCAGCAGAATATGAACTGTACGTTCATCAACTAGACGTGTCAACAGCATATTTGAACGGAGATCTTGAGGAAGAGGTCTACATGAGGCAACCAGAGCTGTTTGGCAACGAGAAGGGGCATGTACGGAAGCTGAAAAAATCGCTATATGGGCTGAAACAAACAGGCCGTGTGTGGAACGCTAAACTGGACAGCGTTTTAAAGAAGCTTGGATATAGGGCATGCGAAAGTGAGTCATGCCTATATACGAAGACCACCAAGAAGAAAACTATCAACGTGATTGCTGTCTACGTTGATGACTTGCTGATAGCGTGTTCAGACAAGGGTGAGATGGTGGCAACTAAAAAGGCAATCTCTTCTGAATTACAGGTTGTCGATAAAGGTGCTGTTGCGAACTTTCTTGGCTTGGAAGTTCAACGAGAAGGCGAGACAGGTGCTATTCAAATTTGTCAAACGAAGCATATATTGGGTCTGCTCAACGAGATGGGCATGAATAGCTGTCGCACAACATCAACGCCATTGGAAGCCAATTTCCAAGTTAACTGCCAGAGCGAGACGTGTAAAGCTGTGGATGAGACGGAATATCAATCCGTAATTGTGTCCTTAATGTACATTGCATTGTCAACACGTCCAGATATATTGCACTCGGTGTGCAAGTTGTCTCAGAGGAATACAAATCCTCATGGTGAGCACTTGGCTGCGGCTAAGCAGGTGCTACGGTATCTACATACAACTGTAGATTTAAAGCTGAAGTATGAGAAGACCGACAAGGCGATCACTGGCTATACAGATGCAGATTGGGCAGGTGACGCTACAGACCGCAAGTCCTTCACTGGGTACACATTCATTTGGGGAGGTTCTGCTTTTTCTTGGTCGACCCAAAAGCAGAAATCCGTTGCATTAAGCAGCACAGAGGCGGAGTATATGGCGCTTTCAGAGGCCACTAAGGAAGCCATTTACCTTCGTAAATTAATTAATGAATTGAGAATGTTTTTTGGACTGAATTGTGTAACCATACATGGCGATAATATAAGTGCGATAAATCTTGTTAAGAATCCAGTTTATCACGCCAGAAGTAAACATATTGATATAAGATATCACCATGTACGAAATTGTTTTGAGGAAAATTTGATTAATTTACAGTATTGTCCAACAAAAGAAATGGTAGCCGATATACTTACGAAGAATTTGTCTAAGATAAATCATATGAAATATACTGCTTTGCTTGGACTTAAATAGATTGTTTGTTTATAAGTATTGAGGAGGAGTGTTGATATGGCAATCCTTATATGTAATCAACATAGAACATTAAGCCTAAGTAGCAACGCTGTACTTTAGCTATTAACCGTATGTTAAGCTCATGAATAAATTAGACTCTATTGATCATCCAAACGATGTGGTTCGGCTTGCTCTTTACTCTCACTGCCAGAATATAACCGGGTAAAACAGACACACCTCCCAACATACCCTAACTATATAAATTTTACCGGTTAAATCAGTTGGAGTAAAGTTTTTCAAGTGTATTAAAACTTCGGCACAGTCGAAGTTAGCTTTGCCTTCTCGATTTTTCTTTCTTCACCCTGATCTCTTTCAGGTGTGGCACAAGTTATACTCATAAAAATAAGTGGACGCTTCATCATTCTAGCTAAAGCACCAATGCCGCCCATTTTCGTTATTTGGCCCGAGGAAATTTAAATAAATAAAAAGCCCACAAAAGTTCATGAATAAGAGCCACTGATCCCTATGCCAGTTTTGCGCATGACCACACACAGAAATTCTGTTAGTGACCAAAACTATGGTCTATACTATGGTACTATGGTAAGCTATAAGTTGAAGTATTTCAACTCTCCCGCCGTCACCCTTCGATATCTACAAACTTCGAATCCAATCAGCTGAGTTGTTGCCTTAGTTGCTTCCTCCGCCTATTTGGATCTGGCAGCAAGAGAACCGAAGAGAGCAGTTGCTTTTAGTTCCCAATCCAACTGCAGCCATGCCGGCCGATGTGCTGCCATTTTAAGCCGCGAAAATTAATTAAAAGTCTTGTCGGAAGTTATATACGAATAATATTAATTAAGTTAAATCAGGCGGAGAAAAAGTTAAACGAAATTTTAGTGATACAATTATCATAATTCTGATGGAGGTATAATAATTTTTTTTGCTAATCATTGAAATCTATTTTTTTTTTGTCTGTTGGAAATGCAGTGCAATAAGTGCAGAATTTTTTTATTTGTTCAAAATTCGTGAAAAAGAATGGTTGAGTTATTCGTTTAACAAACTTTTAATAGTTGTTCTCTGTTCCACCTTCGTATCGCCATATTCGCCATGAGCGAAAAGAAGAAAAATTCAAGAAAAGAAAGAAAACGAAATTGGTGCAGTGAGTGAGAAGAAGACAGAGCATAGCTCTTGAGTAGCTTCCATTTCGGCTCCACTTGCAATTAGTTTCTTTGGTTCCGTTTTCTTTTGGCTAAGCCATTTAAAGCTGATCGTCATCTCAACTTGAAAGCGCTTTCAACGTGGGATTTAAACAAGTAAGTTAGCAAACGTACCTACTTTATTATACCCTTGCAGAGAATATATATAAAAATTGTCACGATGTCTGTAACGCAGTGAAGGAAGCATTTCCGACCACATAAAGTATATATATTCTTGATCAGCATGACGAGCTGAGTTCATTTCCGTTTGTCCGTCTGTCCGTCCGACCGTCTGTCCGTCTGTTTCTATGCTATCTCCTCCCTCACTTTTGAAGCTATCTTGACCAAACTTTGCAAAAACTCTTTAAATTCAAATACGCTGCACATTTGTCGGAATCGGCCGGATCGGTTGACTATATCATATAGTTCTAATGAAAAAAACTTTTTTGTTTTCCATCGTAGCGTCACCAATCGTGGTATACATTAGTTTTATATACTTCCACACAATTCTGGAAAAATCTATCGAAATCGGATGACTATAGCATATAGCTGCCATATAAACGGCCGGTGCAAAAACTAGTTCTAGTGAGAAAAACTTTTTTGTTTTTCATCGTAGCATCACCAATCGTAGTATATATTAGTTTCATATACTTCCACACAATTTTGGAAAAATTTATCAAAATCGGATAACTATAGCATATAGCTGCCATATAAACGGTCGGTCCAAAAACTAGTTCTAGTGAGAAAAACTTTTTTGTTTTCCACGGTAGCGTCGCCAATCGCAATATATATTAGTTTTATATGATTCTACACAATTCTGGAAAAAGTTATTAAAATCGGTGGACTATAGCACTTAGCTGCCATATAAACGGTCGGTCAAAAAAACAAACTCCAATGAGAAAAACTTTTTATACCCGTTACTCGTAGAGTAAAAAGATATTAAAAATTTTTAAATCATTGATAATAAAAATAGGATACCATAAAAAAACTTTTCTAAGTAAAACACATTTTCCGACCGATCGGTCCTATGGCAGCTATATGCTATAGTCATCCGATTTTTATAAATTTTTTAAAAAGTTTGTAAAATCATATAAAACAAATATCTACCAAGATTGGTGACGATACGATGGAAAACAAAAAAGTTTTTCTCACTAGAACTAGTTTTTGCACCGGCCGTTTATATGGCAGCTATATGCTATAGTCATCCGATTTCTATAGATTTTTCCAGAATTGTGTGGAAGTATATAAAACTAATGTATACCACGATTGGTGACGCTACGATGGAAAACAAAAAAGTTTTTTTCATTAGAACTAGTTTTTGCACCGGCCGTTTATATGGCAGCTATATGCTATAGTGATCCGATTTTGATACATTTTTCCAGAATTATGTGAAATCATATAAAACTATCATATACCAAGATTAGTGACGCTACGATGGAAAACAAAAAAGTTTTTCTCATTAAAACTTATTTTCCGACCGATCGTTCCTATGGCAGCTATATGATATAGTCCTCCGATTTTGATAAATTTTTTCGAAATTGTGTAGAAGCATATAAAACTAATATATACTACGATTGGTGACGCTACAATGAAAAACAAAAAAGTTTTTCCCACTAGAACTAGTTTTTTGACCGTCCCTTTATATGGCAGCTATATGATATAGTCATCCGATTTTGATAAATTTTTTCACAATTATGTGGAAGCATATAAAACTAACATACACTAAGATTTGTCCAGCTACGATGGAAAACAAAAATGTTTTTCTAACTAGAACTAGTTCTTAGACCGATCGTTCCTATGGCAGCTATATGATATAGTCATCCGATCCGGCCGGTTCCGACATATTAGTTGCTTGCAGTAAAAAGAAGACTCTGTGCAAAATTTCAGCCCGATAGCTTTAAAACTGAGAGACTAGTTCGCGTAGAAACAGACAGACGGACAGACAGACGGACTGACGGACGGACGGACAAGCGGAAATGAGCTCAGCTCGTCGTCCTGATCAAGAATATATATAGTTTATGGGGTCGGAAATGAATATTTCTATGCGTTACAAACTTCTGGGCAAAATTAATATACACTTTTCAAGTGTATAAAAATACCTGATATCTCCCACAATTTTGAAGATGGATTATTTGAACCTTCTACACATATATTTTAATCATCATTACCTATCGATCCGCCATACATAATTTCCCGATGAGATGAACGATAGTAGAGTTGCCGCCCCCGCAATTTGGAAAAGACCTCATATCTCCCACAATTTTGAAGATAGATTATTCGATCGCTCTAGACATATATTATGATCATCATCACTTATCGATCCGCTATACACCATTTTCCGATCAGATGAACGATAGCAGAGTTGCCACCCCCGCAATTTGAAAAATACCTGATATCTCCCACAATTTTGAAGATGGATTATTTGAACCTTCTAGACATATATTTTAATCATCATTACCTATCGATCCGCCATACTTCCTTTTTCCGATCAGATGAGCCATAGTAAGGTTGCCGCCCCCGCAATTTGGAAAAATCCTCATATCGTCCACAATTTGGGCATGTAGTCATCTAATTAAATATTCTAAAATAAACCCTGAGTAACGGGTATATCGAAGTCGTGCAGGGCCGACTTCAACTTACGCTCTCGTTTATTATCAAAAACTGCAAGGGTATTTAAAACATCGGTGTAGCCGATGTTAGCCTTCTATTTTTTATATTATAATCTATATATTACTCTTTTTATATTTATTACATTTATATATATTTTCATATCTGTTTTATATTATGTTTAACCTGAATACTTTTACAATCTATCTTGCAAACCAAATCGTATATTAAGAACCTTTTTATTCGAATATTGTGCTAGGTCAATCACGAAAACTATTACTTTTTTTGGGTGTAGATTGTTTAGTTTGTGAGGTTCCTCTATCATTTTGATCGTGGTTTGTCTGTTGCCTGTAGTTATCTTGTGCATGGTTATTTCGTGGTGTATAATTATTATTATTCCCCTGTCTGTTTCCTTGTTGCTGGAAACGTCCCCAATTTTCATCACTATTATTGTTAACTCGTTGTTGCTGTCTGAAATTTGTCCTATTTTGTTGGAAATATGGAGTATTCCTGTTCTGGTTATTTTTACCATTTTGTCTATAATTCTGACTCATCTGTTTTCCTTTTAAGAATATTTCCTTTTCCTTTACCGCCATTTCAAATGCTGAATGTATGTCTGTTGGGTCCCTACTTCTTATAGCGAGTCCTAATGGGCCTTTTATACCTACTAGGAAAGTATCTATACATATGGTTGTATAAAACCTTGTCTTTGCGTCTATTGCGACTTGTTCCACTTCTTTCATGCCGACCAAATTTGCCAGAGTTCTCTGAATGTCCAATATTTCTTCATATAGTTTTTCCAATGGGATATACTCTTGTTCTAACTGGTTTAACTCCCTAATTAGCTGTTGTTCAGTTCTCTTATCCGCAAAATGGAACACGAATCTTTCCTTTATTTCATCCCAATTTAACCTTGTGTTTGTCCGTATTAATGTCTCATTTGCTCTTCCTAAAATTGTATTCCGAATTGTTCTCAATATCATTAACCCTGTTGGTGTCTGATCTGCACTCTGTATTAATAACAAGATTTCTTCCACGTTTGCAATAAATTCTGATAGTTCATGTGCTTTTCCATCAAAGGTGGGCATCGACCTAATTAAATCGGATATCTTAAACTTCCCTACCACCTTCTGTAGCCCTAAACTATTATTAGGCTGAGCTTACCGGCGACGGAGTCGGCGTCATGATATCGCTATGGCCTATTCCCTGTTGTTCTTCAAAAACAGTGGTTAGCACTTTTCCTGATCTCGTTTTGCTTAGTGAAATTAGTCTTTGCGTATTCCTGCCTGTCTCTGACGTCTATTTGTTTTAATTCGTTAGGTTGTGTTATATTTCTTCCCGCTTGTTTGTGTACTTAATCAGTTGTGTGTTTACTTAAGCTAGTGTTTGTGTACTTAATACAATTTTTTCTGGTGTTCGTGTTGTGAAGTGGAATTGGGGATCGTCAATTTCTATAGAAAAATATTTTAGTAATTGATTCAACTTTATAACTTGAAGTGAGTAAGCGTCAAGTGTGTGAAATGTGTGATGTAACTTGTTGGCAAATATTATTATAATTGTTTTGTATTGTTTTTATTTTTATTTTGTTTTCTCTGGCACCATGTCATGACACTAAACGAAGGTTTGCTCGATGCAGCCATTCCGCCTAATATGTCTGATAACACTTATGTACCTTTTTATTTGTTCACCCTGCCCACTGTGCCAGCACTAAACGAAGGTATGCCCAATGCAGCCATTTCGCTTATACTATCCGACACAATGTCTGGTAGCTTCTATAAAATGTTGATTTGATTTTTCTTTCTTTCCTTTCTTGGTTCGACATGCTGTTACTAATTTAAGGTTTGCCCAATGCATCCCTTTAAATTAATTGTATACACGCAATATCGTTCCCACTGTTCACAATTTATGCAGGGCTTGTTCCACTTTTGCAAAATAAAAATTTATTTTAATTATTTGTAATGTATTTGTTTTTGTTGGTCAGTCCGTGCACTTGGTGATTCCCGACCGTTTTGTTACCAAAAGTCCTTGCACAATGCAGTGATCATTTGGAATTCGAAGAAGGATTTATCTCTAATATCTTGTTCACATCTTTTATTTTCCCTTTGTCACTTTTTCCCGCATTTATCCCACTGTCTGCTCATTCTAAGTGTTTTAATATTCATTTGAATTTTCTTTTCTTTTTTGTTGATACCAATGTTCCATACTTTGTTCATTATATGACTTTATTATTTCAGCATTTCCACTTCGCTTTACACTCTCTCTCACTTAATTTAACTTACATAATTATTGTTACAATTCCAACGACTCCCATGGTTCTTTTCACCTGGTGGACCAGAATATAGTACTTCCTAGTCAATAGTCTTCTAGAATTATCGGCTGCGCCAGTTACCTAAGTTGTAGGGAACGTTTTTAGGAATCTTCTTTTCCTGGTCAGGTCGTCTTGGAATCGTCTTCTCAGTCAGCCAATTTTTTGGTTTTGGTTTTGAATTAAATAACCTAACAATACGTCTGGTGTGTTTCGGTTTCAAATCTTGAGTAATTCTTTATTAACAGAGTTGGCCTGACTTAAGCTAAATGTTTACAAAGAATGTTTGGGTACATGCATATATGTTCCTAAGCGACTCGGGTGACACTTGAGTGTATGGGTAAGTATGTTTATACGTTTATGCTTACGCGTCGGATATTGGTGTGAACGGATTTATGCTTATGCATCAAATCTCTAAGTGGAATACAATATCCGCTTGCTGAGTCTACAATGCAACAAAGTGCCACAATGTGCAGTTTGTTGTACGATGGGTGAAAACAGTCTATTAGTTAATAAATTTAGGAGTTGCTAGTCTTGATGGTTTTGCCGGTGGTATGAGTGTAGGTGGGACCGGTACGGTAACTCGTGCTCCGCTAGCCTCCACCAACATCCGCTCGTCCATCAATTTTATCAAACGTTTCATGTTACATTACACTGTCGAAGCGTGCATTTAGAGCACTCAATTGTCTCTCAAAATGTTCTTGTTGAGTCATAAGCGCGGAGTTGACGGCAGTGTTAACCAATGCCTGCACCTGATCTGCGCTCATTGCATTTTAGAAAAAATTAATTACCGAAATATTATTTGACTGGTTACTGGTAACCCATGCAAAGATTCACAAATAGGGTAAAAAGAAAAATTATTTTTATACCAAGAGTTGTTTGGGTTTGTGCAAATGTATGTAACAGCCAGAATGAAGCATCTCCGATGTTATAAAGTATATATATTCTTGATCAGCAGCAACAGCCGAGTCGATATAGCCATGTCCGTCTGTCTGTCTGTCCGTATGAACAAACAGATCTCAGAGATGGTAAGAGTTAGAGGTTTGTGTTGAAGATACATCTGTCAACTCACTGCCTACCCGCCCTTCTGGCAACCAAGTAACCTATCGAGCAACCTATCGAGTAATCAGTCGTTCAACAAGAGCCGTCGATCAAAGATGTCCGCTGCCTTTCTCTCTCTATACTCTGTGCACATTAATTAACTTTGTATTACTATTCACATTAAACTCTATAATTTAACCTAAAGTCCAACAGGTTATGGGACCAACACGCTCCCGCTGCGCAAGTGAATAAGTAAATATGGAAAGTTATGAAAAGTGTAGTGCACGATGCTAAATAAGGCATCGTTGTGAAATTGTGTTCTGCAAGAACAACAACAATAAAGAAAGAGACAAGAAAAGTCGCGAAACAAAACAGTAGTCGCCTATGTTGTGAAATAACTTTCGCAAAAGACCAGTACAGTGGTACCGCGCTCGTTCGTAAATGTCGCGGTAGTTGACGCTTATGTAGCCCCTTCTCAATGGTGCTTGTGTAGCCCACGTTGTTGCTTGTGTAGCTGTATGTTGTTTGTGCTTGTGTAGCCCTACAACAAAAACAACGAAATTCGGAGAAAAACTGTTCTTTGATCCCGCGCTCGTCAGTCGATGCCGCGGTTGTAGGCTTGTGTAGCCCTCGTCATTGCTTGTGTAGCACGTTCTTGTTCGTGCGCGAGTAGCGAAATAACAAGAAGAAAGAACGAAGTGACCGAAAGTTAAAAAAACATTATTGCGTAATTTGTATTGAATATACTACACCAAAATGAGTGTCGCGAGTGTACGTATAGAGCCTTTGTGCAAAGACAATTTTGATACTTGGAAAATACAAATGCAAGCGTTGTTAATAAAAAACGATTCGTGGAAATATGTGAACGGTGCATGTGTAAAACCGGAAGAAAATGCAGCACAGTGGTGCAACGCAGACGAAAAGGCAAAATCGGACTTAATTTTAGCCATGTCAACCACGGAATTAAAACAAATAAAAAATTGCGAAACCTCAAACGAAGTGTTTCAAAAATTGCATAACATTTACCAGCCCACAGGGCCAGCTCGGAAAGCTGCTTTGCTAAAATCATTAATTCTATTGAAATTAAGTCCAGGTGGTGATATGAGAATTGTGGACAAAATTAATGAAGTGGAACTTGTAAACATAAACGATTTGTTAGTGATCCTGCTGTTATATAGTGTGCCTAAGGAATACGAGCCGTTTCGTATTGCCATCGAAACATAGGATAATTTAATATCACCCGACGCGCTCAAAACAAAGTTGCTGGACGAATATGAGGCTCGAAACAGAAACAAAAGTGAATCGACGCCTGTGGCATTATTGGCACACAAGAAGAGCCAAAATTACAAGCCAAAAAACAAACAGAAACATCAGAAATTTAATTTCAAGTGCTTCAATTTTGGAAAGGTCGGTCACAAAGCAGCGGATTGTAGATCGAAGAACCAGAGAAATGACAAAAACGACAGTAACCCAAATAGCAGTATGCATGTTGAAGCAGTAAGTTCGATCAGCTATGAGTACAAACGTTGGTGTTTGGATTCTGGAGCGACATCTCACATGTGCGCACAGAAAGAGAAATTCAACAACGTAGGTGCAGCAAAATGTCCCCAAGTAAAGCTTGCAAATGGTGAGTCAACAGAAATAGGGGGATGCGGTTTGGTGCCAATTAAACCAAACAACAAGTTCACTGGAAACCTAAAGAACACCTTGTATGTACCAGATTTGAGGCAAAATCTCCTGTCAGTTTCAAAGATATGTGATAATGGCTTCAACATATTGTTTGAAAAGGATGGTGCTAAAGTATTCAGAGCATCAAATGGCCAAACTGTTTTCACGGCCCGTCGAAAATTGGATCTGTATTACGTAGAAGAAGTAAGCGAAAGCAGCCAGGTGGCTGTCAGTAAGCAAGCAGTATTAAGGTGTGGCATGAACGTCTCGGACACCTTAATGAAAAGGATCTAAAAGAAGTCATACATAAGGGCAGAATTCAGGGAATAGGTGCAAATCTTAAAGAAGACCTACCAATATGCGAAGTATGCATCAAGGGGAAGCAGTCCCAAAAGCCGTTCCAGTCATAAAATTCCAGATCAAAGGAGTTACTGAATTTGGTACACAATGACGTATGTTGTCCAATGCGTTTTAGTAGCAATGGACAGAGCAGATACTTTTTGACGTTCATAGACGATCATTCGAGATGGTGTGAAAAGCAAGTCCGAGGTTTTTCAAAAATTCAAAGAGTACAAAAATTATGTAGAACGGCTAACTGGAAAGAAACTTAAAACGCTCAGATCGGATAACGGTACTGAGTACACAAGTAGCGAGTTCAAAAATTATCTGGTTGAAGGATGTTTTCATGAATAAAATACAAATACAAGCAGGTATTAAGCATGAGTATTCAGTGGAATACACCCCACAGCAAAACGGTACGGCCGAAAGAAAAAACAAAACTCTAGTAGAAATGGATCGGTGTATGATGTTACAAGCAGCTATACCCCCGAGTTACTGGGCAGAAGCGGCCAACACAGCAAATTACAAAGGAAACGGATGCCCATCTAAAAGCCTGTGTGGCGAAACGCCATTTAAGTTGTGGAATAATCGTATTCCAACGGTCAAGCATTTACGTACATTTGGTCAAATTGTGTATTCCCTTAATAAGCGGTCAAAGAGTAAGTTTAGCCAAAAGTCCATAAGATGCGTATTTATTGGATACTGCAGCGACGCCAAAGCCTACAGGCTATATGACCCCGATGCTAAAACTGTACTGAAGAGCCGTGACGTCGTGTTATACAAATATGTTTGGGAATGAACACAAATTTGAAGAGTTCGCTGATCAAGAAGACTTTATCGATGCCTGTGGAACAGCAAAGCGACGTGAATGAAAGCTTATGCGCCAGTATCCTTAAGACGTGGTCCAGGAAGACCAAGAAAGCAGCACACAGGTAAACCAGGGCGACCAAAATTAATTTACAACCAAATAGTTGAAGTGCCCACCGAACATGGAAGCACAGAAGTCGAATCTGAATCTGATACTGAAGATGAATTTTACGAGACCACGTCACTTGCACTGACCAGCAGCGAGCTCACTGCAAATGAGGCTCTAAAAGGTCCAAATGCTTTGGAATGGAAGGAAGCTCTGATAAGCGAATACAGAGCATTACAAAGAAACAAAACTTGGGAAATTGTGAATCGCCATGGAAAGCAGAAAGTAATTGAAACCAAATGGGTCCTACGTACGAAGTACAGAGCAAACGGCGAAGTGGATTACGTAAAGCGCGTCTGGTAGCAAAAGGTTTCACGCTAAGAGAGGGGACTGATTACAGCGAAACATTTTCCCCAGTGGCTCGAATTGGGTCGATTCGAGCCCTTATTGCAATTGCTGTTGAATTGGGCTTAGAAGTATATCAGCTGGATTTTAACAGTGCTTACTCGAACGGAGACATCGAGGAAGAACTTTATATCAGCTTACCACCAGAATTGCAGAATATATTAGTTGGCAAAGAAAAGCAGAAGTACAGCCAAGATAAAGTTTGCAGACCAAAGAGGGCACTTTATGGCTTAAAGCAGAGTGGCCGCCAATGGTACAAAAAGCTCGATCATAAACTGAAAGAAATTGATCTAAATCCGCTCTCAGCTGACCCCTGTGTGTACGTCAAAAGGCAAGGAAACGGGATAATCATTGTATCACTGTATGTAGACGACCTTATTGTGGCATCAAATGACGACCAAATGCTAAACCAACTAAAATCAGAATTATTTAGTAATTTTGAAATTAAAGATTTGGGTAAATTAGCGTACTGTTTAGGAATAGAATTTCATCAAAATAAAGCAAAGAATGAGTTCTCAAAGGGTCAGCCAAAGTATATAAAAGACGTCCTAAAGCAATTTAACATGGAAGATTGCAAACCAGTCAGCACGCCAATAAATACGAGTGAGAAGCTATCAATCGACATGTGTCCTTAAACCGAGGAGGAAAAAGAAGAAGCTTCCAAAATCAGATATCAAAGTTTGGTCGGTGCGTTAATGTGGCTGGCAGTATTAACACGTCCCGATATTGCACATGCAGCAGAGTTGGCATGTTTTTATTCGTATACGGATAACGAATAATTTTCAAAAAAATTATTTTTATTCGAATAAAGTAAAAATAATGCTTTATTCGAGAAATTGTATTCGAATAAAACTAAATGAAATTTATTTGTTTAAAAATTAGTCGTATCAGAATAAATTATCTTCGAA
This sequence comes from Lordiphosa mommai, assembly GCA_018904225.1. Lineage (NCBI taxonomy): Eukaryota > Metazoa > Arthropoda > Insecta > Diptera > Drosophilidae > Lordiphosa > Lordiphosa mommai. The sequence goes on along the minus strand of JAEIFT010000002.1, from coordinate 45,695 downwards.
TAACTATTATCACAGATAAGCAAATTGTTTCGCTGAATAAATCCATAAAAGTTATCCGTACCATTATTCGCATAGTTAGGCATGTCTAAAAAGTATTACCTACTCCTTAGGAGAGTCTTTATTTCAAGTGTTGATAACAACCGTCTGCTTCATTTGTATTTGCTTTGCATTTGATGGAAAATAACTCAAAATAAAGATTTAAGCAATTCATCTTCCTAATTAGTATAAAACAAAGGAGAATTTTATTTCAGTTGGTGAGCTTAAAGGTCCTGCCCTGTAACACCAAGTTTGATTGTTCCAGCTCTTGCACTCTTCTAAATCTACGCTGTCAAAGACTTTTCTTTGTTACGTTCAGTCGCACAAAATTAATACACCGTTTTCCCATATCATAGGAACGGAATATCCCGTAAAGTAAAAATACAAAACAATTAATTCTTTTATGTCTTATTTTATGTCTTTTATTATATTTGCTTTCATTATAACTCCTTTTTCAAACATTTCATCCGATAATTTGTTACATTTTGGTGTGTTTGTCATGCTTGCGTTTTAGGTGGCTTAAAAAATTAGAGCTCGAGCTCAAGCTTCCTTTGATTTGCACGTTGCTGGGCAAGCACTTTATGCTCTAGATTTTTGTCCAAACTCAGAAGCTTAAAAAACGTAACATCTAATATTGTTAAACGTCCTTCCATTTCCTTTAAGAATGTAGGTCTATAATTATATGTAAATGGCATAAAATATTAATTTTATACTTACAAACGTGCTTTTTATTAAGAATATACTCTTGTTTTCAGTAGTCTCAATTTAGTAAAAACAAAACTCAACAAAACAATGTAAAACACACAATGACAACAATGACAAATACATACTTCTACAAAAACATTTTTTATTCGAAAAAATTTTTAATTTTGTAGACGAATAGTTTATTCGATCAGTTATTTGTAGAATAATTTTATCTAGATAACAAATAATTTTATTCGGATAATTATTCGAATGATCGTTATTTATAAAAAATTATTTACAAATAAAAATTTATGAATAACGATTTATTTAAAATAATTATCTAGATAATTCGTTATTCGAATAATGCCAACTCTGACATGCAGTAAGTCTACTGAGCCAATACAAAGCAAATTATGGTAAGCAACACTGGATTGCCGCTAATGTACAGTCGCAGTGGTTTGGACATGGTTGGCTATGCCGATGCCGACTGGGCTGCAAATATAGACGATCGTAGATCTTTTACAGGCTTCGCATTCAAAATGGCAAATGCTGCAATATCCTGGGAATGCCGGAAGCAGCGAACTGTAACATTATCCAGCACAGAAGCAGAATATATGGCCCTGTCTGAATCCTCGAAGGAATGTGTCCATCTAAGAAGTTTTTTGCATGAGATTCTTGGTCCACTCCATACTACCGTAATTTACAATGACATTCAAGGAGCTGGACAACTCAAAATGAACCCGGTGTTCCATAAGCGAACAAAATACGTCGACATCCGTCCCCATTTTGTAAGAGATCTCGTACAAAATAGTGATGTCTGTGTAAAATATATGCCGACAACTGAGATGCCGTCAGATGCCTTAACCAAAGGACTATCAACATCGAAGCTCGAATCCTGCAAAGAGGCTTTGGGCATGCGAAAAATCAACTAGTAAGGTGCCATCTGAGGGGAAGTGTTGGAGATACATCTGGCAACTCACTGCCTACCCGCCCTTCTGGCAACCAAGTAACCTATCGAGCAACCTATCGAGTAATCAGACGTTCAACGAGAGACGTCGATCAAAGATGTCCGCTGCCTTTCTCTCTCTATACTCTGTGCACATTAATTAACTTTGTATTACTATTCACATTAAACTCTATAATTTAACCTAAAGTCCACCAGTTTGAAGTGTATAGAACTTATAATTCTTATACATGCAGGCAAATTGATAAAAACTGATATCTTCCACAATTTTGGGGTTAGGTTGATCGGACCTTTTAGACATATATTCTACTCATCATTAATTATCGAGCCCCTATACATCGTTTTCCGATCAGATAGACGATAGTGGAGTTGCCACCCCCGCAATTCGAGTTAGTTTGTACGAACCTTCTAGACATGTATTCTACTCATTATTACTTATCGTACATTGTTTTCCGAACAGATGAACGATGGTAGAGATGCCTCCCCCACAATTTGAAAAAAATGTAATATCTTGCACAACTTTAAAGACAGATTGTTTGAATCTTTTAGGAATTTATTTTAATCGTCATTACTTATCGATCCGCCTTACACCGTTTCCAGATCAAATATACGATATTCGAGTTATAAGCAAATCAAATAATTACGCTGGGTAGCACTGCCCGTAATCATAATGGGCAGCACTTGCACAGTTTGTATGACCCAACACTTTAAAGTTTTTAGTTCTATACAAACAGGTACACAGTATATTACAGTCGGGCTTGACCGACTTTCTTACTTGTTTGTTTTACATTTCTGGTTCCACTTTTCTAGAATTTTTTTACAATAATTTTGTTGTAAATTTGCAAATTTATTTGGACAGAAAAATATATTTTCTTTACTCTACTTACTGATTTTTCATTGTATTGTAGTATTATAATTAATTTAATTAATTAATTCTTTTTATTTCTATATAAATTTAACTTTATTTGTTTTTTCACCTTCTGAGCGATGATTTGATGTGTTTTTATACACTTGAAAAGTGTATATTAATTTTGCCCAGAAGTTTGTAACGCATAGAAATATTAATTTCCGACCCCATAAACTATATATATTCTTGATCAGGACGACAAGCCGAGTTCATTTCCGTCTGTCCGTCCGTCCGTCTGTCCGTCTGTCTGTTTCTACGCGAACTAGTCTCTCAGTTTTAAAGCTATCGAGCTGAAATTTTGCACATAGTCTTCTTTTTACTGCACGCAACTAATATGTCGGAACCGGCCGGATCGGATGACTATATCATATAGCTGCCATAGGAACGATCGGTCGGAAAATATGTTTTAGTGAGAAAAACTTTTTTGTTTTTCCATCGTAGCGTCACTTATCTTGGTATATGTTAGTTTTATATGTATCCACATAATTCTGGAAAAATTTATCAAAATCGGATGACTATATCATATAGCTGCCATAAGAATGATCGGTCTAAGAACTAGTTCTAGTTAGAAAAACTTTTTTGTTTTCCATCGTAGCGTCACTAATCTTGGTATATGTTTGTTTTATTTGCTTAGACATAATTCTGGAAAAATGTATCAAAATCGGATGACTATATCATATAGCTGTCATATAAAGGGTCGGTCGAAAAACTAGTTTTAGTGAGAAAAACTTTTTAGTTTTCCATCGTAGTTTCACCAATCATGGTTTGTATTAGTTTTATATGCTTCCGCGTAATTCTGGAAAAATTTATCAAAATCGGATGACTATAGCATATAGCTGCCATATAAACGGTCGGTCTAAAAACTAGTTCTAGTGAGGAAAACTTTTTTGTTTTCTATCGTAACGTCCTTAATCTTGGTGTATATTAGTTTTATATGCTTTTACGCAATTTGGAAAAAATTTATCAAAATCGGATGACTATAGCATATAGCTGCCATAGGACCGATCGGTCGGAAAATGTGGTTTACTAAGAAAAGTTTTTTTATGGTATCAAATCTTTCTTATCAATGATTTAAATTTTTTTAAATATTTCATATCTATATCCTTTATATATTTTACCGGTCAAATTAGTTGGATTAAACGTTTTCAAGTGTATTAAAACTTCGGCACAGTCGAAGTTAGCTTTGCCTTCTCGTTTTTTTATGTGTTTCACTGACAACTACAAATAGTTTGAGAGATTTAAGTTAGATTTTCTCCCTCTGGACGTTGTTGTTTTGAGTTCTTTTTGCACTTAAAATATTTGTTGCTGGTTTTGAGTGTTTTTAGTTTTCCACTTTTTATTTTGGATTTGGGTTTTTTTCTTTGTTTATATTGTTGTTAATTTTATTTTGAGGATTCGTCTTTCACTTTTATTGGGCGCCAATTAATTTTTGTTCATTTATTGCAGTCAGAATCAGACTAATCAATCAAGTTTTGAATAATTTGCAGCAAAAATGTTGCATGCGATAATTTAGTTGCATAGTGCTTGAAATAGAAATGTCGATGAAAGCTGCGCTTTGCTAGAAGCGATCTAAATCATCTTCGGCTCTTAACCGATTTTACCCGATTTCCAAGCTTTTCCGTGAGCCTATAAAAACCCTTTGTCGACTGCACATGGCCTCTTTTCGCTATCCCACATTTTATTGCAAGCATCTTGCTGCCGAAAAAGCGAAAGAGACACGTGTAATTTTAACCTAACCATATTTAATATATATATTATATTTTTCAAATATAAGAAAAAATTAAAATTACACGTTGGCCAGCCAGAACAAAAAGCTGGAATCAGTTTTTGTTTGTGTTAAAAAACCTGCTGGTAAGTGTAATTCCACCCTTTTGCCTCTTACTAGGCCCATTAGTTACTCCAGTTGCCTTCCACAGTGCAGAAGCCACATCTTGGCCTATCGTCGGTCCACCACCCACCGCCCACATTCTGCTCTCCGCCCATATACATTCAGCTCATGGGATCCCATTGGATCAGAGCACTGGATGAGGCTGGAATGTGGGCATTCAAATTGGTGAGCGCCTAAATTCCCCTCAACTGAGAGAGAACCTGGATTGACCACGGATTCTAAGTTCCCGTGGCCGTGGAAAAAAGCACCTTCAGAAGCTCCCCTGGCCCAGTTTTCATTTCGCGCCGGTAGACTCCACAGCGACCTGCCGTTCGTCCAGCTGTTGTGTGACCTTAAAATAGCCAAAATTGGCTGGAAATTGACTACAAGCAGTGTGTGTGTGTAATTCAAAAAAAAAAAAAAAAAAACAATCAGTGAAAATTCAGTTAAATTTATTACTTAGCCCCCCACCCCGCTAAATCATCAGTGTGTGTTTTTTTTTTCTACAAAAGAGCTTTTCATTTTTTTTACACGCGGTCCCCCGCATTACTCTTTGCCATCGAATTCACCTCGGCGCTTGCGTGCATCTGAGAAGAAAAAGCTCGAAGATTAGCGCAGTCGCAGAGGCGAATTTCTGGAAAGATCAAAGCAATCAGCTTTAGTCTGCCCCAAAACAAATAAAACAAAAGAAAAGAAAACCCACACGCATAATTAAAAATAAAAGTGAGTAAAACAAATCAATAAAGTCAATTTAACAAACAAAATATATACACCCACATCTACCTAAACCACCCTTATACCCACGAACAACAACACACACCCATCGTTGGAAGGCCTTTCATCGCTGGAAGCTGCTGTATGTAAGTCACAATAAAACCTTTTCATACCACAAAACAAAAATATTGCCCCAAAACCCTTTTACTTTCAATTATGCTAAAATTCTAAAAAAATGCTAAAAAAAATTCTAAAATCATTCTAAAATTCTAAAATCATTCTAAAATCATTCTAAAAGTCATAAAAATTTGAGAAAATCATACAAAATTAAAATCCCATACAAACTACAGACAGACACAAAACAAATTAAAATAAATTAGAAAAAAAGCCTTTTGAAAACGAACACACCTGATCGACAATTTATGGAGATACAATGTTGGCCATATTAATAATGTTCCAATTTTCTTGTCGTTATTAATTTTCACACACCTTTAAATTCTAAGCCTATATAAATAAGAAACATGAATTTTTGAATTACCTACTTACTACACTTATACAAATTACCACTATCGTTATATATATATCACAGTGCGAATAATTTTGAATTGATTTTGCCAATTGGCGTTTATATCGTAGGTTCCTAATTAATCATGCACCTACGCTTACTAATAGAAATCTTTTATGAATAAATTATTGTTTATAATGTTGTGCTAAAACTCAGAATTTTTCCTGTTGACATGGTGACATAAAGGTGCAGTTGTGATGTGTTTCGAGGGGTCCTTCAGTGAAATTAAATGAAGGCCATGGTAGGGAGGGTAAAGACGCGGTTGTCAAATACCAGCTACGACACCGCCCGTGCTGGGTTAAAAAGTGAAGTCCCCAAATTAGTTTTGTTTTACCTTATATCGGACCTTTAGGGTACAGCTCTTTAGCTGGCCCTCCTGTTGTGCCTGATCGATAGAACTTTAGAGAGTTTAGCTCTCAGTTTAGCTTAGTCGTTTCTGTAGGGATCCTTAAAATAAATTTTGTCAACCAGAACCAAGGATATAGCAACAACCCCCCCACTACCGAAAGAGCTACGGTTATATAGGGTCCCGCTCCGCTATACACTCTTGGCTTCATATGGAAAGTGTACTGGACCTGCCTGAGCGCACCGGCGTTAGCAGCACAACTTTATCCACTACAACGACTGAAGGTTACATAAATTTTGGCGCCCAACGTGGGGCAACTAACTCAATAAAAAAAAAAATAAAATAAACGTCCGTATAGTTATATAGCATGTGTTGCAGTTGAGTACAATTTAGTACACAAGGCAGCATACTATATATCTTAATAATTATGCTATGCATATTTAGGATTATTTTGAAAGTTAGTAGTCACACATACCCAGGTTATATAAGCAATGTGTATGTTTTAACAATTTCAGTTTTAGTTTGATTTCTGTGAAAACTTAGTAGTTTGTGCTATAAGTGCCAGAAAAAAAATAATGGTGATCTTTGTCGATACTGGATTAAAACCTATGGATTCGGGATATTTAACACAGTTGAATCACCTGCCGAGTGTTATGAAATCTAGACATCGCCGTCGATATCACAATTAAACTGAAAAAAATTAAAATTACAATAGCCAGCGGTAACATCTGCTAGCAACAATGCTTGTACAATCAATGCTCGTTTTGTTTTCGTGTGTTTGAATAAACTCTTTACACAGGTAGCGGTCACTGAGAAATACTTTTATAAACTTTTAGGAATCTTGTATATTTGTCTCCGAATAAAAATCTTGCCAATTGTCACTTTAAAATATTTTTCTTAGTCCAGTTTACTTTGTGCGAAGAGTTAAAACAAATTACATATTTTTGGAATTAAAGAATTCAGGTTTGGAAACTTATTAAAGCTTGTTTTAGACACTTCTGGATTTTACAAAGGTTGCCACTTAGCATATTTGTACCGAAGGTCGCAAGCAAGGTTGATTAGCAACATACCTTTAAATAATTTAGTTCCCGTAGTTTGTCAATAGCCCCATATATTTATACTTCACGATGTTAAACCCAGCCTGTTCATAACTGCACTTTTATGTCACTAATTAATGTCAATAAACAGGAAAAATTATTATATGATAGAATGTCTCTTCAACATACACCAATTCAAGCCCCAGCAGCAAATATTAATGCTGTTAATGATTGCTTAGTTTGCTGTGAAATTATTACAGATACCCAGACTTGTTATATGACATCATGTCATCATGTTTTTCATAAAGAATGTCTTGAAACTTGGTTAAAATCGCATAAAGAATGCCCAAACTGTATTAATGCCGTAAATATTTCACTTTTAAAAGAGAGTGTAGGCAATTGTTCACCTGCACGCGCTCATGCAAGGCCTCGCAGCTTGGTCCCAGTTTTATTAGATGCACCGGTTGTAACTGAAAATGTTGCTTTGTCAACTTTTGACAATACCAATACTAATACTGCCAATAGTACCAATAATACGGTTCGAAATACCAACAATCCTGCTGCTAGTTCTCATAATCCGCAAGCAAGAACTAGTAGTCGTGTCGTCACTCGCAGTGTAGCTAGATCTATGCCTGATCCGCAAGCCAATGCCCAACCTTTGCCAACGCTGGACAACAGCAACAGCACAAATCAGACTGATCATGCTACTGGAACAAGAAGAAGAGGTCGCCCTGCCCAAAATCGGACAGGTAACTCACGTCGTCAAGCCCCTATAGACTCGGCAATGGTGCAGACCATGATCGAGCAAACAGTATCTCGTCTCTTGGCTGGTCTACAAGTAAATCAGACAAACATGCCAGTCCAGTCGTATTCCCAAATCCCTCACTCCGAGCCAATTGCTTCGCCTAGTTTTTCGTCAGTGCAACCAGGCAAAGTTGCTAACATTATGCAAAAATGGAACTTAACGTTCGATGGATCTGAGCATGGCTTAAGTGTAGAGGAGTTTATTTATCGGGTGAAAGCATTAACTGATACAACTTTAGAAAGCGATTTTACAGGCCTGTGCAAGCACATGCACATTTTGTTTAGTGGTAAAGCCAGAGATTGGTTCTGGAGATACCACAAGGGAGTAGATAGAATCATCTGGTCAGATTTTTGCACTGCTTTAAAGCAGCAGTATAAGGGTTACAGTTCAGACTTTTTAAGCAAAGAACGAATTCGCTCTCGTAAACAAAAGAATGGAGAATCGTTTGCTGCATTCTTTGATGCAATCTCATCTTTGATGGACTCTACATCCGTTAGAATGGATGAAAATGAGGTGCTTGAGATTCTTAAAAATAATCTCTTGCCAGAAACTCGACAGCACCTTTTGTATCAACCTGTTCATTCAATTAGCCAATTGCGTACGCTTGTACAAATGAAAAAAAAACCTTTCTCGGGAGATTAGTATGGGTCTGGAAGGACAGTTTAAAGCCAAACCACCGGTAGGTCGTCGTATTCATGCCGTTGAGATGTCGGATTTAGAGAGTGAAGCTATCGATGATCAAGATTCGGAAGAAATGGAAATTGAGGCGATTGCCGCTTCAAATGCTCAGCTTGTCTGCTGGAATTGTGAAGAGAAAGGCCATATTTTTTCAAACTGCTTTGCAAAGCGCCGCTTATTCTGCTACGGCTGCGGAACTGTTACTGTATACAAGCCAGATTGTGAAAAATGCAAACGTCGCAGGTCGGAAAACCGATCAAAGGGAGCACCCAATGTCACCAGGATGCCCCCAAAACAATAGAAACCCAGATAGTCAATAAGGAAATCGAAGCTGTGCCTCAGACACAGATTTTGCCGCGTTCGTCAACTATCGTTGCGCGGCCTATGACCACTCTTAGCTTTTTGCCATATCACGAACGCCTTCAAAAGTACATGAAAGTAAGAAATCGAATTTTTAATGAAGTATCCTCTTATGAAAAGTGCCCAGTGAAAAGAAGCACATTGAGAATTAGAAATTATTTTAAGAATATAAGAAAAAACTATAAACTGTTAGTTTCGGCTATATTTAGCAATAAGAACGACCTTAGAAGTTATGCTGAAGTCTCCTTTTTAAATCGAACTGAATTTGGATTGCTAGATAACGGAGCAAACGTTAGTTGTTTAGTAAATGGAACTGCTATTGAAGATTTTGCAAACGTTCCAGAGTTTAAGCCTATTAAATCGCATGTCAAAACTGCAGATGGCAATGCGCATGACGTCATTGGAGTCTTACATGTTTTACTGACTTATAAAGGCATACAGAAGCCGATGCAATTATTTGTCATCCCCTCGATCAAACAAAAATTGATCCTTGGAGTCGATTTTTGGAAAATTTTTGAACTTGCACCCAATATAATCAGCACTATTGAGGCTGAGCATTCTATGGTTTCTGATTGTGCATCTTCATATTACCCACTAACTGTATTGCAGCAGCAGCAGTTAGAAGTTGTCAAAAAACTTTTCCCTAATTGTGTCACAGGATTAGGTCGAACAAGTCTTATTCAGCATTCGATTGATATCGGCGATGCTAAGCCAATAAAACAGCGGTTTTATCCGGTTAGTCCCGCTGTTGAGAAGCTGCTGTTTGCAGAAATTGATCGTATGCTGGAACTAGATGTTATAGAGCCCTCTACGAGCGCTTGGAGCTCGCCAATGCGGCTCGTGCTCAAACCCAACAAAGTCAGACTCTGTCTCGATGCTCGTAAGGTAAATGAAAACACAAAGAAAGATGCGTATCCCTTGCCAAGCATCGAAGGCATTTTTTCGAGATTGCCCAAGGCAAACATTATTTCAAAATTAGACTTGAAAGATGCCTATTGGCAAATCGAGCTTAGCAAAGAGTCAAAACCTTTAACCGCTTTTACAGTGCCGGGCAGGCCCTTATATCAATTTAAGGTAATGCCATTCGGCCTGTGTAATGCGCCATCCACAATGTGTAGACTAATGGATGAGATTATACCCCCTGATTTAAGATATTGCGTGTTCGGGTACCTGGACGATCTCTGTATTGTTTCAGAGGACTTTGAATCGCATTTGGCAGTGTTAATTCGCCTAGCCGACCAGTTCCGAAAAGCGAATCTCACTCTGAATATTGACAAAAGTAGCTTTTGCGTTACGAGTGTCAACTATTTGGGATATGTTATTGGCAGTGGAGGCATTTCCACAGACCCAAGTAAGATATCTTGTATTCTCAATTGGCCCACACCCAAGAACCTTAAGCAAGTTCGCGGTTTCCTTGGTGTGTGTGGCTGGTATCGGAGGTTTATCCACAACTATTCTGAACTTACTTGCCCAATAACTGACACGCTATCGAGCAAAAAGAAATTTTCATGGTCGTTGGAAGCTCAAAAGGCCATGGAGCAGCTGAAAACTGTTTTGACCTCAGCTCCAGTTTTGAAAAACCCAAATTTTTCAAAAAATTCTTTTTGCATTGTGATGCAAGTGATATAGGAGTTGGAGCCGTGTTAGTTCAACTTTCTGAGGATGAGCATGAACAGCCAATAGCGTTCATGTCAAAAAAACTTAGTCGAGCTCAAAAAAATTATAGTGTGACGGAGCGCGAATGTCTCGCAGTTATTTTGGCCATCGAAAAATATAAATGTTATTTGGAGATGCAGGAATTTGAAGTGGTTACAGACCACTCCAGCTTATTATGGCTTATGCGCCAGCAAAACGTAACTGGTAGGTTAGCACGTTGGATTTTTAAGCTACAGCAGTTTAAATTTACGATCTCGCATCGTAAAGGCAGAGACCATGTGGTACCAGACGCACTCTCTCGCCTAGAAGGAGATGAAATCGCTGATTTAGAGGTAGGTCCAATCATTAATTTGGAATCTGAAGCTTTTAAAGATGCCGAATATGAAGCTCTTAAGGAGAAGTTTACAGCTAAATCGGAAACGTTCCCAGATATAAAGATTATCGACAAATTTTTGTATATTCGTACTGAACATGCATCTGGAGAGGTTGATCAGGAGAACCACTCGTGGAAACTGTGGGTTCCAGAGAGTCTGCGATCTGCAGTACTTAAGCAAGCGCACGATAGTGTCGTCTCTTCGCATGGAGGCATGCAAAAAACAATTGAGAAGATACGTAGGAATCTCTTTTGGCCAGGCCTAGCTAAAGAAGTACGTGAGTACATACGTTCGTGTGATACATGCAAAGAAACCAAGGCACCCAATTATACACTTCGTCCTCCTATGGGTTCGCAGATTTCAACCGAAAGACCATTTCAGCGCTTATATATAGATCTCCTCGGTCCTTATCCGCGCAGCAAAAGTGGCCATATTGGCTTACTGATAGTGCTGGATCATTTCAGCAAATACCATTGGTTGCATCCCTTAAAGAAATTCACTTCTTCAGCCATTCAAGAATTCTTGCTCACTAAGATTTTCCATGCTTTTGGGGTACCGGAGACTGTTGTCAGTGACAATGGAACCCAATTTAAAGCGAACGACTTTAACGCCTTTCTTACAACCCTCGGCATCAGACATGTCTATACTGCACTATATTCTCCGCAAAGTAACGCCGCAGAACGCGTTAATCGTTCATTGCTAGCTGCAGTCAGATCATACCTCAAGGAAGACCAAAGAGAATGGGATCAACATCTCTCAAGCATATCCTGCTCATTGAGAAGTGCTGTTCATCAAAGTTTGCAATGTTCTCCCTATAGAGTCCTTTTTGGGTTTGATATGATCACTCATGGATCTGACTATCGTCTGCTAAAAGATTTGTCCCTGCTTCAAGAGCCAATAGTTCCCTTAGCCCGTCCAGATTCGCTTGCCCTTATTCGCAAAGATATACAAGCCAACATTAAGAATGCACACGAACGCAACGCAAGGCAGTACAACCTTCGATCCAACCCGGTTTCCTTTAAAGAAGGACAGGAAGTTTTCCGACGTAATTTTGCACTTAGCAAGTTCACACAGAACTTTAATGCAAAATTAGCGCCGCAATTCATAAAGTGTCGGGTTCGGAAAAAACTAGGCAACAGCTTCTACCTTTTAGAAAATTTGCAAGGTAAGGAAATAGGTACTTTTCATGCAAAAGACATTCGAGTCTGATTCTAGCTAATCTTCCGTCTAGCGAGGTCAGATTATCTTGTGGTGTAATGGTCGCAGTTGCATTTTGTTTAAATAAATAGGTTAAAATTATCTCAGTTCGGTTGCAGCAAAAATGTTGCATGCGATAATTTCGTGCATAGTTGCTTGAGTGAGAAATGTTGATGAAAGCTGCGCTTTGCCAGAAGCGATCTAAATCATCTTCGGCTCTTAACCGATTTTACCCGATTTTTAAGCTTTTCCGTGAGCCTATATAAACCCTTTGTCGACTGCACATGGCCTCTTTTCGCTATCCCACATTTTATTGCAAGCATCTTGCTGCCGAAAAAGCGAAAGAGACACGTTCTATTTTAACCTAACCATATTTAATATATATATTATATTTTTCAAATATAAGAAAAATAAAATTACACGTTGGCCAGCCAGAATCAGTGAGTGTTTGCTTCAAAAACACTGCTGGTAAGTGTAATTCCACCCTTTTGCCTTTTACTAGGCCCATTAGTTACTCCAGTTGCCTTCCACAGTTCAGCAGCCACATCTTGGCCTATCTCGGTCTACCACCCACCGCCCACATTCTGCTCTCCGCTCATATACATTCAGCTCATGGGATCCCATTGGATCAGAGCACCATTAGGCTGGAATGTGGGCATTCAAATTGGTGAGCGCCTAAATTCCCCTCAACTGAGAGAGAACCTGGATTGACCACGGATTCTAAGTTCCCGTGGCCGTGGAAAAAAGCACCTTCAGAAGCTCCCCTGGCCCAGTTTTCATTTTGCGCCGGTAGACTCCACAGCGACCTGCCGTTCGTCCAGCTGTTGTGTGACCTTAAAATATCCAAAATTGGCTGGAAATTGACTACAAGCAGTGTGTGTGTAATTCAAAAAAAAAAAAAAAAAAAAAAAAACTATCAGTGAAAATTCAGTTAAATTTATTACTTAGCCCCCACCCCGCTAAATCATCAGTGTGTGTTTTTTTTTCTACAAAAGAGCTTTTAATTTTTTTACACGCGGTCCCCCGCGCTTGCGTGCATCTGAGAAGAAAAAGCTCGAAGATTAGCGCAGTCGCAGAGCCGAATTTCTGGAAAGATCAAAGCAATCAGCTTTAGTCTGCCCCAAAACAAATAAAACAAAAGAAAAGAAAACCCACACGCATAATTAAAAACGAGAGCGTAAGTTGAAGTCGGCCCTGCTCGACTTCGATATACCCGTTACTCAGGTTAAGGTTGCCCAAATTGTGGGAGATATGAGGAATTTTTATACCCGTTACTCGTAGAGTAAAAAGGGTATACTAAGTTCGTGCAAATGTATGTAACAGGCAGAAGGAAGCATCTCCGACCCCATAAAGTATATATATTCTTGATCAGCATCAATAGCCGAGTCGATATAGACATGTCTGTCTGTCCGTCTGTCCGTCTGTCTGTCTGTCTGTATGAACACCTAGATCTCAGGAACTATAAGAGCTAGAGCTACCATTTTTTCAGTGTAGACTTGTATCTTCTGCACGCAGATCAAGTTTGTTTCAAATTTTTGCCACGCCCCCTCCCGCCCCCGCAATATGAAAAAACCTCATATCTCCCACAATTTTTAAAATAGATTGTTCAAACCTTCTAGACATATATTTTAATCATCATTACCTATCGATCCGCCATATATCATTTTTCGATCAGATGAACGATTGAAGAGTTACCGCCCCCGCAATATGAAAAATTCCTCATATCTCCCACAATTTGGGCAACCTTACCCTGAGTAACGGGTATATCGAAGTCGAGCAGGGCCGACTTCAACTTACGCTCTCGTTCATATTGCGGGGGCGGTAACTCTTCAATCGTTCATCTGATCGAAAAATGATGTATGGCGGATCGATAGGTAATGATGATTAAAATATATGTCTAGAAGGTTCGAACAATCAATTTTCAAAATTGTGGGAGATATGAGTTTTTTTCATATTGCGGGGGCGGGAGGGGGCGTGGCAAAAATTTGAAACAAACTTGATCTGCGTGCAGAAGATACAAGTCTACACTGAAAAAATGGTAGCTCTAGCTCTTATAGTTCCTGAGATCTAGGTGTTCATACAGACAGACAGACAGACGGACAGACAGACAGACAGACAGACAGACGGACAGACGGACATGTCTATATCGACTCGGCTATTGATGCTGATCAAGAATATATATACTTTATGGGGTCGGAGATGCTTCCTTCTGCCTGTTACATACATTTGCACGAACTTAGTATACCCTTTTTACTCTACGAGTAACGGGTATAATAAAAGTGAGTAAAACAAATCAATAAAGTCAATTTAACAAACAAAATATATACACCCACATCTACCTAAACCACCCTTATACCCACGAACAACAACACACACCCATCGTTGGAAGGCCTTTCATCGCTGGAAGCTGCTGTATGTAAGTCACAATAAAACCTTTTCATACCACAAAACAAAAATATTGCCCCAAAACCCTTTTACTTTCAATTATGCTAAAATTCTAAAAAAATGCTAAAAAAATTCTAAAATCATTCTAAAATTCTAAAATCATTCTAAAATCATTCTAAAAGTCATAAAAATTTGAGAAAATCATACAAAATTAAAATCCCATACAAACTACAGACAGACACAAAACAAATTAAAATAAATTAGAAAAAAAGCCTTTTGAAAACGAACACACCTGATCGACAATTTATGGAGATACAATGTTGGCCATATTAATAATGTTCCAATTTTCTTGTCGTTATTAATTTTCACACACCTTTAAATTCTAAGCCTATATAAATAAGAAACATGAATTTTTGAATTACCTACTTACTACACTTATACAAATTACCACTATCGTTATATATATATCACAGTGCGAATAATTTTGAATTGATTTTGCCAATTGGCGTTTATATCGTAGGTTCCTAATTAATCATGCACCTACGCTTACTAATAGAAATCTTTTATGAATAAATTATTGTTTATACAGCTGTGCTCCCATTTTCACCTTACTTTTGCGATTTGTCCATGTGAACAGATGATTTTACAAATCAAATTGTGTTAGTTTATATATGAAATGACATTAAGATCTGAGGTAACTAGATAGAGTCCAAAAATATTTTTCGATTTGAAATCACTTTGTCTTTGCTTACCGATTTTAATTCGTAAAATTTGTTTAAATTGTTCGGACTTGATCTAGTAGTCACAGATATGAGTGTTACTTTTCATATAAAAAAAAGAAATGTAAGAATGGAATTCAATTGTTCACATGCTGAAATCGCAAAAGTAATGTGAAAATGGGAGCACGGCTGATAATGTTGTGCTAAAACTCAGAATTTTTCCTGTTGACATGGTGACATAAAGGTGCAGTTGTGATGTGTTTCGAGGGGTCCTTCAGTGAAATTAAATGAAGGCCATGGTAGGGAGGGTAAAGACGCGGTTGTCAAATACCAGCTACGACACCGCCCGTGCTGGGTTAAAAAGTGAAGTCCCCAAATTAGTTTTGTTTTACCTTATATCGGACCTTTAGGGTACAGCTCTTTAGCTGGCCCTCCTGTTGTGCCTGATCGATAGAACTTTAGAGAGTTTAGCTCTCAGTTTAGCTTAGTCGTTTCTGTAGGGATCCTTAAAATAAATTTTGTCAACCAGAACCAAGGATATAGCAACAACCCCCCCACTACCGAAAGAGCTACGGTTATATAGGGTCCCGCTCCGCTATACACTCTTGGCTTCCTATGGAAAGTGTACTGGACATGCCTGAGCGCACCGGCGCTAGCAGCAAAACTTTATCCACTACAACGACTGAAGGTTACAGTTTACGAGATAAGCCATGCCCTAAAAGTGCTGATCTTGCGCCTCATGTAGGATATTGGGTTTCAGTTGCCCAACGTTGTAGTGGAACTTCTGGAACTGACCCAGCGGAGTTGGTTGGTTGACAACCGCCGGTGGTTAGGCGGAGGTATCCCGTTGAGCTTGCGCTGCGTTTTGTCGATTGTTTTTGCTGAGGATCGAACTAGGTTTAATTATATTTAACTATTTTTATAATTATTTACAGCAGATTGATTTGCAATCAGTGCACAAAACACGACTAATGTTATCGATACCAAGCCTATCGATATACAATAACAGCTGGTGGTAGCAGTATCACTTCAAAGGAGCGTACTATTTCTTTGATACATGCTCCTCTATCATGATACCTCAAATTAGCTATCATGATACTGGATCAGTCGCGGTCAGCAGAAAGATCAATGAAAATGAAATCGAAATAATGAAAATGAAAAATGAAAAATAATTGATCAGGGAGCATGTTCTTCTGCTGAACACGGCCAATGATTGCTTTTTCCTTTTAAGTACGTATGAAAAGAAGTTAAAACGAGAGCGTAAGTTGAAGTCGGCCCTGCTCGACTTCAATAAACCAGTTACTCAGTGTAAGGTTTATTTAAGAATATTTTACTAGATCACAACATGCCCAAATTGTGGGAGATATGAGGTTTTTTCCAAATTACGGGGGTGTCAACTCTACTATAGCTCATCTGATCGGGAAATGAAGCATTGCGGATCGATTAGTAATGATGATTAAAATATATGTCTAGAAGGTTCGAACAATCTATTTTCAAAATTGTGGGAGATATGAGGTATTTTTATACACTTGAAAAGTGTATATTAATTTTGCCCAGAAGTTTGTAACGCATAGAAATATTCATTTCCGACCCCATAAACTATATATATTCTTGATCAGGACGACGAGCTGAGTTCATTTCCGCTTGTCCGTCCGTCCGTCCGTCCGTCTGTCCGTCTGTCTGCCCGTCTGTCTGCCCGTCTGTCTGTTTCTACGCGAACTAGTCTCTCAGTTTTAAAGCTATCGAGCTGAAATTTTGCACAGAGTCTTCTTTTTACTGCACGCAACTAATATGTCGGAACCGGCCAGATCGGATGACTATATCATATAGCTGCCATAGGAACGATCGGTCTAAGAACTAGTTCTAGTTAGAAAAACATTTTTGTTTTTCATCGTAGCGTCAATAATCTTGGTATATATTAGTTTTATATGCTTCCACATAATTCTGAAAAAATGTATCAAAATCAGATCACTATAGCATATAGCTGCCATAGGAACGATCGGTCGAAAAATAAGTCATTGTGAGAAAAACTTTTTTGATTTCCATCGTAGCGTCTTCAAACGAAGTATATATTAGTTTTATATGTTTCCACACAATTCTGATCAAATTTATCAAAATCGGATGACTATAGCATATAGCTGCCATATAAATGGCCGGTCAAAAAACTACTTCTAGTGGGAAAAACTTTTTTGTTATACACTTGATAATATGTCGGAACCGGCCGGGTCGGATGACTATATCATATAGCTGCCATAGGAACGATCGGTCTAAGAACAAGTTCTAGTGAGAAAAACTTTTTTGTTGTCTATCGTAGCGTCACTAAACTTGGTATTTGTTAGTTTTAAATGCTTTCACATAAAACTGGAAAAATTTATCAAAATCGGATGACTATATTATATAGCTCCCATAGAAACGGTCGGTCAAAAAACTACTTCTAGTAAAAAAAACTTCTTTGTTTTCTGTCGTAGCGTCCCCAATCTTGGTATAAATTAGTTTTATATGCTTCCACATAATTTTGAAAAAATTTATTAAAATCGGATGACTATAGCATATAGCTGCCATAGGACCGATCGGTCGGAAAATGTGTTTTACTAAGAAAAGTTTTTTTATGGTATTATATTTTTATTAGCAATGATTTAAAAATGTTAAATACCTGATATCTATATTCTATATATTTTTTGCATTTAAATCAGATGGAGTAAAGTTTTTCAAGTGTATTAAAACTTCGGCACAGTCGAAGTTAGCTTTGCCTTCTCGTTTAAATTGCGGGGGCGTGAACTTTTCTATCGTTCATCTGATCAGGAAATGATGTACGACGGATCGATAGGTAATTATTATTAAAATATATGTCTAGAGGGTTCGAATTATCCATCTTCAAAAATGTGGGAGATATGAGGACTTGTCCAAATTGCGGGGGTGGCAACTCTACTATCGTACATCTGATCGGGAATTGAAGTATGGCGGATCGATAGGTAATGATGATTAAAATAAATGTCTAGAAGGTTTAAACAATCTATTTTCAAAATTGTGGGAGATATGAGGTTTTTTTCAAATTGCGGGGCGGCAACTGTACTATCGTTCATCTGCTCGGGAATTGATGTATGGCGGATCGATAGGTAATGATTATTAAAATATATGTCTTGAAGGTTCGAACAATCTATTTTTAAAATTGTGGGAGATATGAGGTATTATACCCGTTACTCGTAGAGTAAAAAGGGTATACTAAGTTCGTGCAAATGTATGTAACAGGCAGAAGGAAGCATCTCCGACCCCATGAAGAATATATATTCTTGATCAGCATTAATATCCGAGTCGATATAGACATAGGAGAGAGAGAGAGAGTCTTGTAAGTGATTGACGTGTGTTATTTGTGCTCCGCAATTAAAAATTATTTTGTGTCGTTTAACTTGCCTTTTGTGTTGCAAAGTTTTATTTAAATCATTTCGATAATTCACCCCTTTACCGTGTTGTGCTTCGCGCTTCGGTTGTGTGCTTATAAACAATCAATTTCACAAATTAAATAATCGCGGCGTCAGCTTTGTTTATATTTGTTTGTGTAATTGTTTTGCTTATCTGTTTTTGGCGGTCCCAAATTGGTTGTGCGATCACTCTTTGCATATTAAATGTGCAGGATTAAGTGGACGTGACCTTGACAAGGTTTATTCCCTTAAAAAGGGTTGTGGTGCCTTGAAATGGTCTTGCCAGGCATGCACTGACATTCAATTCAATTTTTCGCGAATGTATAACATCGTGAAAAATAGTTTTGATAAATTGCACAAAGTGTCCAAGCAACTTTCAAGCGAGTTTAGCTCCAGTTCTGAGTTGCTTAGTCAATTCAAATTCGAGTCGGCATCGATGCGTCGGTTGGAGCCGCAATTTTTAGTTGTGCCACCGCCTGATTCCGGTGAATCGCCCCAACCTTCTCCATCATTGCCAAGCACTCCCTTGAATTTTGACTTGTCGCCAACAATTTCTCTGTCTGCTCTGCAGGAAACTTGCTGGATGTTTCACCATTACCCTCCCTGATTCAACCTACTAACGACTTGTCCAATGCACCATAAGATAGGTCTGTTAATTCGCTAATAGTGCTTTCCGAACCTCAAGACAATGTTTTGGTTTCTGCTCCTATTTTTCCTCAGCCTCCCATTCTTACAGTTGTAGCTCCTCGTAGCCAAGTTTTTGTGTCTAGGTTGTCTTCCGAAACTACTAGCGAGTCAATTGCAACATACATTGCTCACAAATCCTCAGCAAGAGTTTATATTTCGAAGTTCAGTTTTGCTGAGCCTCGGGATATAGCTTTGTTTAAAATTAGTGTCTCTTCCGAAGAATTTCCTATTATATGTGACCCAAAATTTTGGCCGCCACTACTTATTGTTAACGAGTACAGGCAAAGAAATCGCAGGATAATGCCTGTCAGCTTGCCCTCTAAAAGTTTTTGGGGCACAAGTTGCCTCTAATAGTGCTCCAAAAAACTAGTCCAGTCCTCCGTTCTTAGTATCGTCTATCAAAATGTTAGGGGTCTTTTGTCCAAACTTACCTCTTTATTTTTGAATAGCGCATCATTTGATTTTGACATTATTTCATTTTCAGAGACCTGGTTAAATCCCTCCGTTTCTGATTGTGAAATATTGCCAAATGATTATATTGTTTACCGTCGTGATCGACAGGCTCGCCGAGGTGGAGGTGTTATGATAGCAGTAAAATCTAACCTTCGGTCGGAATGCATTTCTGTAATTGTGCCTGATGATGTTGAATTTGTTGCCGTTAAGGTAACTTTTAATTCCTTTTCTGTATTCATTTCTTGTTCTTATATCCCTCCTTCTTCCGATATTCAAGTATATATGCACCATATAAACTGCATAAAATATGTTTTTACTCAATTGCGAGACATTGATTATATGGTTGTTGTTGGTGATTTTAACTTGCCAAACATCGCATGGTCAAATCTTAATGGGTCAACTTATCTTGTACCATCTGCACAGCATGATTTTTTAGATTGTTTGCTTGATCTGTCTTTGTTTCAAATAAATTCAGTTCCAAATCATTTAAACAAATTGTTAGATCTTGTTTTTGTCACTGACAGTTCTAATGCTGTTGTCTCTAGGTCTTCCCCCTAACACTACCCGAGGATTCTTACCATCCTACATTAGAAATATCTCTAACAAACCCTGGATTCATCTTCATCTTCAATGACTTTAGTAAAACCTCGTCGTTGCTTCCGTAAAGCTAATTTTACCCTGCTTAATCAACTTATTTGTTCAAAAGATTGGTCTCCTTTATACAATGCAGTTGACATTGAAGTCGCTGTTACCTTTTTTTATGACTCTATTAACTCTCTCTTTGATATTTCTGTTCCAAATAGTGTTGCTTCTTCTGAGTCTCTTCAACCCCCTTGGTACTGTCCTAAGCTTTCTAATTTAAAAAATATTAAGTCTAGATGTTTTAAAAGTATAAAAAAACTTGTTCTAATCTTGACTTTTCTAAATACTTGATAGCCAAGTCAAACTTTACCCTTCTTAATTCTCAATGCTATAATAATTATCTTGCTCGCTGTAAAATTCAATTCGCACAAGACCCTAAACAATTTTACAAATTTGTTAACTCTAAGCGTAAAACTTCGACTTTACCGTCTTCATTTTTTTCACATAACCAAAAGGCTAGCAACGATTCCGCTGCCGTGGACTTATTCGCTGACTTTTTTCAATCAACTTACTCCTCTGTCCCTTTTAATAACAAATCTTATCCTTATGACGTTTCTTCTTCAAACTCTTTTAATGCTCCCATAATTACTGAATCTTCTCTACTTTCATATTTGAAATCTCTAAAGTCTTCATACTCTCCTGGACCTGACAACATCCTAGTTGTGTCCTCAGAGAGTGTTGTAATTCCATATGCAAACCTTTACTAAAGCTTTTTAATCTATCGCTTGACTCCACTATTTTCCAAATCTTTGGAAAGAATCCTTCATTATTCCTCTTCACAAAAAGGGTGGAAAATCAGATATCTCCAATTATAGAGGTATCGCCAAATTATCTGCTATTCCTAAGTTGTTTGAAGAAATTATAATCTCTACTTGCAGCATTACTGCAAATCGGTTTTGTCACCTTTTCAGCATGGATTTGTAAAGAGTCGGTCAACTACGACCAATTTGCTTGAATTCACATCATTAGTTAACGATGGATTCCTTATGAAATGCCAAACTGATGTCATCTACACTGACTTAAGTAAGGCTTTTGACTCCGTGAACCATGATCTCCTCCTCCTTAAGCTTGATCGTATTGGATTTCCCTCCCCTTTTCTTTTTTGGATCTCTTCATATTTAAAACTAAACTAAAACTAAACTAATTTATTATTAATATTAAAACTAAACTAATTATCGAATATTACCTGAATATCCCCATATCTCGGACAATTATCGACCTAGATTGATCAAAATGGCCATTTTGGATTCGTTTTAACATGTATTACTTAGCAAGAAGTCGAATTTTTTCAATATCAGTCCGCTAGGAACCTTTTCCCGCCTTTAAATGGGAGTCTTATCCAAAAACACACTATTATGACTAATTCTGGAATATTACCTGAATATCCCCATATCTCGGACAATTATCGACCTAGATTGATCAAAACGGCCATTTTGGATTCGTTTTAACATGTATTACCCAGCTAGAAGTCGAATTTTTTCAATATCAGTCCGCTAGGAACCTTTTCCCGCCTTTAAATGGGAGTCTTATCCAAAAACACACTATTATGACTAATTCTGGAATATTACCTGAATATCCCCATATCTCGGACAATTATCGACCTAGATTGATCAAAACGGCCATTTTGGATTCGTTTTAACATGTATTACCCAGCTAGAAGTCGAATTTTTTCAATATCAGTCCGCTAGGAACCTTTTCCCGCCTTTAAATGGGAGTCTTATCCAAAAACACACTATTATGACTAATTCTGGAATATTACCTGAATATCCCCATATCTCGGACAATTATCGACCTAGATTGATCAAAACGGCCATTTTGGATTCGTTTTAACATGTATTACCCAGCTAGAAGTCGAATTTTTTCAATATCAGTCCGCTAGGAACCTTTTCCCGCCTTTAAATGGGAGTCTTATCCAAAAACACACTATTATGACTAATTCTGGAATATTACCTGAATATCCCCATATCTCGGACAATTATCGACCTAGATTGATCAAAACGGCCATTTTGGATTCGTTTTAACATGTATTACTTAGCTAGAAGTCGAATTTTTTCAATATCAGTCCGCTAGGAACCTTTTCCCGCCTTTAAATGGGAGTCTTATCCAAAAACACACTATTATGACTAATTCTGGAATATTACCTGAATATCCCCATATCTCGGACAATTATCGACCTAGATTGATCAAAATGGCCATTTTGGATTCGTTTTAACATGTATTACCCAGCTAGAAGTCCAATTTTTTCAATATCAGTCCGCTAGGAACCTTTTCCCGCCTTTAAATGGGAGTCTTATCCAAAAACACACTATTATGACTAATTCTGGAATATTACCTGAATATCCCCATATCTCGGACAATTATCGACCTAGATTGATCAAAATGGCCATTTTGGATTCGTTTTAACATGTATTACTTAGCTAGAAGTCGAATTTTTTCAATATCAGTCCGCTAGGAACCTTTTCCCGCCTTTAAATGGGAGTCTTATCCAAAAACACACTATTATGACTAATTCTGGAATATTACCTGAATATCCCCATATCTCGGACAATTATCGACCTAGATTGATCAAAACGGCCATTTTGGATTCGTTTTAACATGTATTACCCAGCTAGAAGTCGAATTTTTTCAATATCAGTCCGCTAGGAACCTTTTCCCGCCTTTAAATGGGAGTCTTATCCAAAAACACACTATTATGACTAATTCTCGAATATTACCTGAATATCCCCATATCTCGGACAATTATCGACCTAGATTGATCAAAACGGCCATTTTGGATTCGTTTTAACATGTATTACCCAGCTAGAAGTCGAATTTTTTCAATATCAGTCCGCTAGGAACCTTTTCCCGCCTTTAAATGGGAGTCTTATCCAAAAACACACTATTATGACTAATTCTGGAATATTACCTGAATATCCCCATATCTCGGACAATTATCGACCTAGATTGATCAAAACGGCCATTTTGGATTCGTTTTAACATGTATTACTTAGCTAGAAGTCGAATTTTTTCAATATCAGTCCGCTAGGAACCTTTTCCCGCCTTTAAATGGGAGTCTTATCCAAAAACACACTATTATGACTAATTCTGGAATATTACCTGAATATCCCCATATCTCGGACAATTATCGACCTAGATTGATCAAAACGGCCATTTTGGATTCGTTTTAACATGTATTACTTAGCTAGAAGTCGAATTTTTTCAATATCAGTCCGCTAGGAACCTTTTCCCGCCTTTAAATGGGAGTCTTATCCAAAAACACACTATTATGACTAATTCTGGAATATTACCTGAATATCCCCATATCTCGGACAATTATCGACCTAGATTGATCAAAATGGCCATTTTGGATTCGTTTTAACATGTATTACTTAGCTAGAAGTCGATTTTTTTCAATATCAGTCCGCTAGGAACCTTTTCCCGCCTTTAAATGGGAGTCTTATCCAAAAACACACTATTATGACTAATTCTGGAATATTACCTGAATATCCCCATATCTCGGACAATTATCGACCTAGATTGATCAAAACGGCCATTTTGGATTCGTTTTAACATGTATTACCCAGCTAGAAGTCGAATTTTTTCAATATCAGTCCGCTAGGAACCTTTTCCCGCCTTTAAATGGGAGTCTTATCCAAAAACACACTATTATGACTAATTCTGGAATATTACCTGAATATCCCCATATCTCGGACAATTATCGACCTAGATTGATCAAAACGGCCATTTTGGATTCGTTTTAACATGTATTACTTAGCTAGAAGTCGAATTTTTTTCAATATCAGTCCGCTAGGAACCTTTTCCCGCCTTTAAATGGGAGTCTTATCCAAAAACACACTATTATGACTAATTCTGGAATATTACCTGAATATCCCCATATCTCGGACAATTATCGACCTAGATTGATCAAAACGGCCATTTTGGATTCGTTTTAACATGTATTACT
Organism: Lordiphosa mommai; assembly: GCA_018904225.1. Taxonomy (NCBI): domain Eukaryota; kingdom Metazoa; phylum Arthropoda; class Insecta; order Diptera; family Drosophilidae; genus Lordiphosa; species Lordiphosa mommai. Next base: position 21,257 of record JAEIFT010000002.1, on the reverse strand, counting down.
TAGCTAGAAGTCGAATTTTTTCAATATCAGTCCGCTAGGAACCTTTTCCCGCCTTTAAATGGGAGTCTTATCCAAAAACACACTATTATGACTAATTCTGGAATATTACCTGAATATCCCCATATCTCGGACAATTATCGACCTAGGTTGATCAAAACGGCCATTTTGGATTCGTTTTAACATGTATTACTTAGCTAGAAGTCGATTTTTTTCAATATCAGTCCGCTAGGAACCTTTTCCCGCCTTTAAATGGGAGTCTTATCCAAAAACACACTATTATGACTAATTCTGGAATATTACCTGAATATCCCCATATCTCGGACAATTATCGACCTAGATTGATCAAAACGGCCATTTTGGATTCGTTTTAACATGTATTACTTAGCTAGAAGTCGAATTTTTTCAATATCAGTCCGCTAGGAACCTTTTCCCGCCTTTAAATGGGAGTCTTATCCAAAAACACACTATTATGACTAATTCTGGAATATTACCTGAATATCCCCATATCTCGGACAATTATCGACCTAGATTGATCAAAATGGCCATTTTGGATTCGTTTTAACATGTATTACTTAGCTAGAAGTCGATTTTTTTCAATATCAGTCCGCTAGGAACCTTTTCCCGCCTTTAAATGGGAGTCTTATCCAAAAACACACTATTATGACTAATTCTGGAATATTACCTGAATATCCCCATATCTCGGACAATTATCGACCTAGATTGATCAAAATGGCCATTTTGGATTCGTTTTAACATGTATTACTTAGCTAGAAGTCGAATTTTTTCAATATCAGTCCGCTAGGAACCTTTTCCCGCCTTTAAATGGGAGTCTTATCCAAAAACACACTATTATGACTAATTCTGGAATATTACCTGAATATCCCCATATCTCGGACAATTATCGACCTAGATTGATCAAAACGGCCATTTTGGATTCGTTTTAACATGTATTACTTAGCTAGAAGTCGATTTTTTTCAATATCAGTCCGCTAGGAACCTTTTTCCCGCCTTTAAATGGGAGTCTTATCCAAAAACACACTATTATGACTAATTCTGGAATATTACCTGAATATCCCCATATCTCGGACAATTATCGACCTAGATTGATCAAAACGGCCATTTTGGATTCGTTTTAACATGTATTACTTAGCAAGAAGTCGAATTTTTTCAATATCAGTCCGCTAGGAACCTTTTCCCGCCTTTAAATGGGAGTCTTATCCAAAAACACACTATTATGACTAATTCTGGAATATTACCTGAATATCCCCATATCTCGGACAATTATCGACCTAGATTGATCAAAATGGCCATTTTGGATTCGTTTTAACATGTATTACTTAGCTAGAAGTCGAATTTTTTCAATATCAGTCCGCTAGGAACCTTTTCCCGCCTTTAAATGGGAGTCTTATCCCAAAAACACACTATTATGACTAATTCTGGAATATTACCTGAATATCCCCATATCTCGGACAATTATCGACCTAGATTGATCAAAACGGCCATTTTGGATTCGTTTTAACATGTATTACTTAGCAAGAAGTCGAATTTTTTCAATATCAGTCCGCTAGGAACCTTTTCCCGCCTTTAAATGGGAGTCTTATCCAAAAACACACTATTATGACTAATTCTGGAATATTACCTGAATATCCCCATATCTCGGACAATTATCGACCTAGATTGATCAAAACGGCCATTTTGGATTCGTTTTAACATGTATTACCCAGCTAGAAGTCGAATTTTTTCAATATCAGTCCGCTAGGAACCTTTTCCCGCCTTTAAATGGGAGTCTTATCCAAAAACACACTATTATGACTAATTCTGGAATATTACCTGAATATCCCCATATCTCGGACAATTATCGACCTAGATTGATCAAAATGGCCATTTTGGATTCGTTTTAACATGTATTACCCAGCTAGAAGTCGAATTTTTTCAATATCAGTCCGCTAGGAACCTTTTCCCGCCTTTAAATGGGAGTCTTATCCAAAAACACACTATTATGACTAATTCTGGAATATTACCTGAATATCCCCATATCTCGGACAATTATCGACCTAGATTGATCAAAATGGCCATTTTGGATTCGTTTTAACATGTATTACTTAGCTAGAAGTCGAATTTTTTTCAATATCAGTCCGCTAGGAACCTTTTCCCGCCTTTAAATGGGAGTCTTATCCAAAAACACACTATTATGACTAATTCTGGAATATTACCTGAATATCCCCATATCTCGGACAATTATCGACCTAGATTGATCAAAACGGCCATTTTGGATTCGTTTTAACATGTATTACCCAGCTAGAAGTCGAATTTTTTCAATATCAGTCCGCTAGGAACCTTTTCCCGCCTTTAAATGGGAGTCTTATCCAAAAACACACTATTATGACTAATTCTCGAATATTACCTGAATATCCCCATATCTCGGACAATTATCGACCTAGATTGATCAAAACGGCCATTTTGGATTCGTTTTAACATGTATTACCCAGCTAGAAGTCGAATTTTTTCAATATCAGTCCGCTAGGAACCTTTTCCCGCCTTTAAATGGGAGTCTTATCCAAAAACACACTATTATGACTAATTCTGGAATATTACCTGAATATCCCCATATCTCGGACAATTATCGACCTAGATTGATCAAAACGGCCATTTTGGATTCGTTTTAACATGTATTACTTAGCTAGAAGTCGAATTTTTTCAATATCAGTCCGCTAGGAACCTTTTCCCGCCTTTAAATGGGAGTCTTATCCAAAAACACACTATTATGACTAATTCTGGAATATTACCTGAATATCCCCATATCTCGGACAATTATCGACCTAGATTGATCAAAACGGCCATTTTGGATTCGTTTTAACATGTATTACCCAGCTAGAAGTCGAATTTTTTCAATATCAGTCCGCTAGGAACCTTTTCCCGCCTTTAAATGGGAGTCTTATCCAAAAACACACTATTATGACTAATTCTGGAATATTACCTGAATATCCCCATATCTCGGACAATTATCGACCTAGATTGATCAAAATGGCCATTTTGGATTCGTTTTAACATGTATTACTTAGCTAGAAGTCGATTTTTTTCAATATCAGTCCGCTAGGAACCTTTTCCCGCCTTTAAATGGGAGTCTTATCCAAAAACACACTATTATGACTAATTCTGGAATATTACCTGAATATCCCCATATCTCGGACAATTATCGACCTAGATTGATCAAAACGGCCATTTTGGATTCGTTTTAACATGTATTACCCAGCTAGAAGTCGAATTTTTTCAATATCAGTCCGCTAGGAACCTTTTCCCGCCTTTAAATGGGAGTCTTATCCAAAAACACACTATTATGACTAATTCTGGAATATTACCTGAATATCCCCATATCTCGGACAATTATCGACCTAGATTGATCAAAACGGCCATTTTGGATTCGTTTTAACATGTATTACTTAGCTAGAAGTCGAATTTTTTCAATATCAGTCCGCTAGGAACCTTTTCCCGCCTTTAAATGGGAGTCTTATCCAAAAACACACTATTATGACTAATTCTGGAATATTACCTGAATATCCCCATATCTCGGACAATTATCGACCTAGATTGATCAAAACGGCCATTTTGGATTCGTTTTAACATGTATTACCCAGCTAGAAGTCGAATTTTTTCAATATCAGTCCGCTAGGAACCTTTTCCCGCCTTTAAATGGGAGTCTTATCCAAAAACACACTATTATGACTAATTCTGGAATATTACCTGAATATCCCCATATCTCGGACAATTATCGACCTAGATTGATCAAAACGGCCATTTTGGATTCGTTTTAACATGTATTACCCAGCTAGAAGTCGAATTTTTTCAATATCAGTCCGCTAGGAACCTTTTCCCGCCTTTAAATGGGAGTCTTATCCAAAAACACACTATTATGACTAATTCTGGAATATTACCTGAATATCCCCATATCTCGGACAATTATCGACCTAGATTGATCAAAACGGCCATTTTGGATTCGTTTTAACATGTATTACTTAGCAAGAAGTCGAATTTTTTCAATATCAGTCCGCTAGGAACCTTTTCCCGCCTTTAAATGGGAGTCTTATCCAAAAACACACTATTATGACTAATTCTGGAATATTACCTGAATATCCCCATATCTCGGACAATTATCGACCTAGATTGATCAAAACGGCCATTTTGGATTCGTTTTAACATGTATTACCCAGCTAGAAGTCGAATTTTTTCAATATCAGTCCGCTAGGAACCTTTTCCCGCCTTTAAATGGGAGTCTTATCCAAAAACACACTATTATGACTAATTCTGGAATATTACCTGAATATCCCCATATCTCGGACAATTATCGACCTAGATTGATCAAAACGGCCATTTTGGATTCGTTTTAACATGTATTACTTAGCTAGAAGTCGAATTTTTTCAATATCAGTCCGCTAGGAACCTTTTCCCGCCTTTAAATGGGAGTCTTATCCAAAAACACACTATTATGACTAATTCTGGAATATTACCTGAATATCCCCATATCTCGGACAATTATCGACCTAGATTGATCAAAACGGCCATTTTGGATTCGTTTTAACATGTATTACCCAGCTAGAAGTCGAATTTTTTTCAATATCAGTCCGCTAGGAACCTTTTCCCGCCTTTAAATGGGAGTCTTATCCAAAAACACACTATTATGACTAATTCTGGAATATTACCTGAATATCCCCATATCTCGGACAATTATCGACCTAGATTGATCAAAACGGCCATTTTGGATTCGTTTTAACATGTATTACCCAGCTAGAAGTCGAATTTTTTCAATATCAGTCCGCTAGGAACCTTTTCCCGCCTTTAAATGGGAGTCTTATCCAAAAACACACTATTATGACTAATTCTGGAATATTACCTGAATATCCCCATATCTCGGACAATTATCGACCTAGATTGATCAAAACGGCCATTTTGGATTCGTTTTAACATGTATTACTCAGCTAGAAGTCGAATTTTTTCAATATCAGTCCGCTAGGAACCTTTTCCCGCCTTTAAATGGGAGTCTTATCCAAAAACACACTATTATGACTAATTCTGGAATATTACCTGAATATCCCCATATCTCGGACAATTATCGACCTAGATTGATCAAAATGGCCATTTTGGATTCGTTTTAACATGTATTACTCAGCAAGAAGTCGAATTTTTTCAATATCAGTCCGCTAGGAACCTTTTCCCGCCTTTAAATGGGAGTCTTATCCAAAAACACACTATTATGACTAATTCTGGAATATTACCTGAATATCCCCATATCTCGGACAATTATCGACCTAGATTGATCAAAACGGCCATTTTGGATTCGTTTTAACATGTATTACCCAGCTAGAAGTCAAATTTTTTCAATATCAGTCCGCTAGGAACCTTTTCCCGCCTTTAAATGGGAGTCTTATCCAAAAACACACTATTATGACTAATTCTGGAATATTACCTGAATATCCCCATATCTCGGACAATTATCGACCTAGATTGATCAAAACGGCCATTTTGGATTCGTTTTAACATGTATTACCCAGCTAGAAGTCGAATTTTTTCAATATCAGTCCGCTAGGAACCTTTTCCCGCCTTTAAATGGGAGTCTTATCCAAAAACACACTATTATGACTAATTCTGGAATATTACCTGAATATCCCCATATCTCGGACAATTATCGACCTAGATTGATCAAAACGGCCATTTTGGATTCGTTTTAACATGTATTACCCAGCTAGAAGTCGAATTTTTTTCAATATCAGTCCGCTAGGAACCTTTTCCCGCCTTTAAATGGGAGTCTTATCCAAAAACACACTATTATGACTAATTCTGGAATATTACCTGAATATCCCCATATCTCGGACAATTATCGACCTAGATTGATCAAAACGGCCATTTTGGATTCGTTTTAACATGTATTACCCAGCTAGAAGTCGAATTTTTTCAATATCAGTCCGCTAGGAACCTTTTCCCGCCTTTAAATGGGAGTCTTATCCAAAAACACACTATTATGACTAATTCTGGAATATTACCTGAATATCCCCATATCTCGGACAATTATCGACCTAGATTGATCAAAACGGCCATTTTGGATTCGTTTTAACATGTATTACTTAGCTAGAAGTCGAATTTTTTCAATATCAGTCCGCTAGGAACCTTTTCCCGCCTTTAAATGGGAGTCTTATCCAAAAACACACTATTATGACTAATTCTGGAATATTACCTGAATATCCCCATATCTCGGACAATTATCGACCTAGATTGATCAAAACGGCCATTTTGGATTCGTTTTAACATGTATTACCCAGCTAGAAGTCGAATTTTTTCAATATCAGTCCGCTAGGAACCTTTTCCCGCCTTTAAATGGGAGTCTTATCCAAAAACACACTATTATGACTAATTCTGGAATATTACCTGAATATCCCCATATCTCGGACAATTATCGACCTAGATTGATCAAAACGGCCATTTTGGATTCGTTTTAACATGTATTACCCAGCTAGAAGTCGAATTTTTTCAATATCAGTCCGCTAGGAACCTTTTCCCGCCTTTAAATGGGAGTCTTATCCAAAAACACACTATTATGACTAATTCTGGAATATTACCTGAATATCCCCATATCTCGGACAATTATCGACCTAGATTGATCAAAACGGCCATTTTGGATTCGTTTTAACATGTATTACCCAGCTAGAAGTCGAATTTTTTCAATATCAGTCCGCTAGGAACCTTTTCCCGCCTTTAAATGGGAGTCTTATCCAAAAACACACTATTATGACTAATTCTGGAATATTACCTGAATATCCCCATATCTCGGACAATTATCGACCTAGATTGATCAAAACGGCCATTTTGGATTCGTTTTAACATGTATTACCTAGCTAGAAGTCGAATTTTTTCAATATCAGTCCGCTAGGAACCTTTTCCCGCCTTTAAATGGGAGTCTTATCCAAAAACACACTATTATGACTAATTCTGGAATATTACCTGAATATCCCCATATCTCGGACAATTATCGACCTAGATTGATCAAAACGGCCATTTTGGATTCGTTTTAACATGTATTACCCAGCTAGAAGTCGAATTTTTTCAATATCAGTCCGCTAGGAACCTTTTCCCGCCTTTAAATGGGAGTCTTATCCAAAAACACACTATTATGACTAATTCTGGAATATTACCTGAATATCCCCATATCTCGGACAATTATCGACCTAGATTGATCAAAACGGCCATTTTGGATTCGTTTTAACATGTATTACCCAGCTAGAAGTCGAATTTTTTCAATATCAGTCCGCTAGGAACCTTTTCCCGCCTTTAAATGGGAGTCTTATCCAAAAACACACTATTATGACTAATTCTGGAATATTACCTGAATATCCCCATATCTCGGACAATTATCGACCTAGATTGATCAAAACGGCCATTTTGGATTCGTTTTAACATGTATTACTTAGCTAGAAGTCGAATTTTTTCAATATCAGTCCGCTAGGAACCTTTTCCCGCCTTTAAATGGGAGTCTTATCCAAAAACACACTATTATGACTAATTCTGGAATATTACCTGAATATCCCCATATCTCGGACAATTATCGACCTAGATTGATCAAAACGGCCATTTTGGATTCGTTTTAACATGTATTACCTAGCTAGAAGTCGAATTTTTTCAATATCAGTCCGCTAGGAACCTTTTCCCGCCTTTAAATGGGAGTCTTATCCAAAAACACACTATTATGACTAATTCTGGAATATTACCTGAATATCCCCATATCTCGGACAATTATCGACCTAGATTGATCAAAACGGCCATTTTGGATTCGTTTTAACATGTATTACCCAGCTAGAAGTCGAATTTTTTCAATATCAGTCCGCTAGGAACCTTTTCCCGCCTTTAAATGGGAGTCTTATCCAAAAACACACTATTATGACTAATTCTGGAATATTACCTGAATATCCCCATATCTCGGACAATTATCGACCTAGATTGATCAAAACGGCCATTTTGGATTCGTTTTAACATGTATTACTTAGCTAGAAGTCGAATTTTTTCAATATCAGTCCGCTAGGAACCTTTTCCCGCCTTTAAATGGGAGTCTTATCCAAAAACACACTATTATGACTAATTCTCGAATATTACCTGAATATCCCCATATCTCGGACAATTATCGACCTAGATTGATCAAAACGGCCATTTTGGATTCGTTTTAACATGTATTACTTAGCAAGAAGTCGAATTTTTTCAATATCAGTCCGCTATTAACCTTTTCCCGCCTTTAAATGGGAGTCTTATCCAAAAACACACTATTATGACTAATTCTGGAATATTACCTGAATATCCCCATATCTCGGACAATTATCGACCTAGATTGATCAAAACGGCCATTTTGGATTCGTTTTAACATGTATTACCCAGCTAGAAGTCGAATTTTTTCAATATCAGTCCGCTAGGAACCTTTTCCCGCCTTTAAATGGGAGTCTTATCCAAAAACACACTATTATGACTAATTCTGGAATATTACCTGAATATCCCCATATCTCGGACAATTATCGACCTAGATTGATCAAAACGGCCATTTTGGATTCGTTTTAACATGTATTACCCAGCTAGAAGTCGAATTTTTTCAATATCAGTCCGCTAGGAACCTTTTCCCGCCTTTAAATGGGAGTCTTATCCAAAAACACACTATTATGACTAATTCTGGAATATTACCTGAATATCCCCATATCTCGGACAATTATCGACCTAGATTGATCAAAACGGCCATTTTGGATTCGTTTTAACATGTATTACTTAGCAAGAAGTCGAATTTTTTTCAATATCAGTCCGCTAGGAACCTTTTCCCGCCTTTAAATGGGAGTCTTATCCAAAAACACACTATTATGACTAATTCTGGAATATTACCTGAATATCCCCATATCTCGGACAATTATCGACCTAGATTGATCAAAATGGCCATTTTGGATTCGTTTTAACATGTATTACCCAGCTAGAAGTCGAATTTTTTTAATATCAGTCCGCTAGGAACCTTTTCCCGCCTTTAAATGGGAGTCTTATCCAAAAACACACTATTATGACTAATTCTGGAATATTACCTGAATATCCCCATATCTCGGACAATTATCGACCTAGATTGATCAAAACGGCCATTTTGGATTCGTTTTAACATGTATTACCCAGCTAGAAGTCGAATTTTTTTAATATCAGTCCGCTAGGAACCTTTTCCCGCCTTTAAATGGGAGTCTTATCCAAAAACACACTATTATGACTAATTCTGGAATATTACCTGAATATCCCCATATCTCGGACAATTATCGACCTAGATTGATCAAAACGGCCATTTTGGATTCGTTTTAACATGTATTACTTAGCTAGAAGTCGAATTTTTTTCAATATCAGTCCGCTAGGAACCTTTTCCCGCCTTTAAATGGGAGTCTTATCCAAAAACACACTATTATGACTAATTCTGGAATATTACCTGAATATCCCCATATCTCGGACAATTATCGACCTAGATTGATCAAAACGGCCATTTTGGATTCGTTTTAACATGTATTACTTAGCAAGAAGTCGAATTTTTTCAATATCAGTCCGCTAGGAACCTTTTCCCGCCTTTAAATGGGAGTCTTATCCAAAAACACACTATTATGACTAATTCTGGAATATTACCTGAATATCCCCATATCTCGGACAATTATCGACCTAGATTGATCAAAACGGCCATTTTGGATTCGTTTTAACATGTATTACCCAGCTAGAAGTCGAATTTTTTCAATATCAGTCCGCTAGGAACCTTTTCCCGCCTTTAAATGGGAGTCTTATCCAAAAACACACTATTATGACTAATTCTGGAATATTACCTGAATATCCCCATATCTCGGACAATTATCGACCTAGATTGATCAAAACGGCCATTTTGGATTCGTTTTAACATGTATTACTTAGCAAGAAGTCGAATTTTTTCAATATCAGTCCGCTAGGAACCTTTTCCCGCCTTTAAATGGGAGTCTTATCCAAAAACACACTATTATGACTAATTCTGGAATATTACCTGAATATCCCCATATCTCGGACAATTATCGACCTAGATTAAAACACACTATTATGACTAATTATCGAATATTACCTGAATATCCCCATATCTCGGACAATTATCGACCTAGATTAATCAAAACGGCCATTTTGGATTCGTTTTAACATGTATTACCCAGCTAGAAGTCGAATTTTTTCAATATCAGTCCGCTAGGAACCTTTTCCCGCCTTTAAATGGGAGTCTTATCCAAAAACACACTATTATGACTAATTCTGGAATATTACCTGAATATCCCCATATCTCGGACAATTATCGACCTAGATTGATCAAAACGGCCATTTTGGATTCGTTTTAACATGTATTACCCAGCAAGAAGTCGAATTTTTTCAATATCAGTCCGCTAGGAACCTTTTCCCGCCTTTAAATGGGAGTCTTATCCAAAAACACACTATTATGACTAATTCTGGAATATTACCTGAATATCCCCATATCTCGGACAATTATCGACCTAGATTGATCAAAACGGCCATTTTGGATTCGTTTTAACATGTATTACTTAGCAAGAAGTCGAATTTTTTCAATATCAGTCCGCTAGGAACCTTTTCCCGCCTTTAAATGGGAGTCTTATCCAAAAACACACTATTATGACTAATTATCGAATATTACCTGAATATCCCCATATCTCGGACAATTATCGACCTAGATTGATCAAAACGGCCATTTTGGATTCGTTTTAACATGTATTACCTAGCTAGAAGTCGAATTTTTTCAATATCAGTCCGCTAGGAACCTTTTCCCGCCTTTAAATGGGAGTCTTATCCAAAAACACACTATTATGACTAATTCTGGAATATTACCTGAATATCCCCATATCTCGGACAATTATCGACCTAGATTGATCAAAATGGCCATTTTGGATTCGTTTTAACATGTATTACTTAGCAAGAAGTCGAATTTTTTCAATATCAGTCCGCTAGGAACCTTTTCCCGCCTTTAAATGGGAGTCTTATCCAAAAACACACTATTATGACTAATTCTGGAATATTACCTGAATATCCCCATATCTCGGACAATTATCGACCTCGATTGATCAAAACGGCCATTTTGGATTCGTTTTAACATGTATTACTTAGCTAGACGTCGAATTTTTTCAATATCAGTCCGCTAGGAATCTTTTCCCGCCTTTAAATGGGAGTCTTATCCAAAAACACACTATTATGACTAATTCTGGAATATTACCTGAATATCCCCATATTTCGGACAATTATCGACCTAGATTGATCAAAATGGCCATTTTGGATTCGTTTTAACATGTATTACTTAGCTAGAAGTCGAATTTTTTCAATATCAGTCCGCTAGGAACCTTTTCCCGTCTTTAAATAGGCGTTCAAAGATAATTGAACAGTGCATTTGAGTCCAGGTACCTGCAATGCGGGAGGGGCTCATGTGCGCTGGGCGACTAAAAATAACTACAACCCTAAAAAAAGGGACACATATGTTTAGCATTAAGTAAACCCATGCAACGCACAGCTATGTGAGGCGTTGCATGGGACCAACAAAAATGTATAAAAAGAGACCTATTTTCAAATAAAAATCATTCAGCTTCGTCATTTGGAGCGGGTCACTCACAAAAAGTTACTTGTGTTTTACTCATTGGTCCTTCGTCCCTGAAAAGGCAAACTTGCTAAAATGAACGGCATTTGCTCAGGTCGAAAAAAAGGCATTCCAGATCAACGGCAGCGTATTGCCTGCGAGGAAAGCCTAAGGAAGTGACTCGGGAGAAAATCTCCAGTCGCATTGGCCTGCCGAGCGTTAGGGTTGCCCTGCTGCGTGAGGAGGTATTGAGCGAGAAAAAAATCGCTAAAACTAGCCAATCGATAGGGAATGCCCTACGTGCGGAGAAAAAAAAAGAGGAAGCTGCAAATCGGGACTGAGGCTTACAACCGCCCGAAAGTAAGTGCAGCAGCAAAGAAGGAAGCTACAACTACCGGGGCTGAGGCTTACAACCGCCCGAAAGTGTAGCAGAGAAGGAAGGAAGACAAAAGGAGGAGACGAAGGATTGCCTACAACAAGAGAGATCAGAACTCCTGGAGTTAATCAACTGTCACCACCACCAGAGACGCCAGAGTCTTTCTCCACCACCAGAGACGCCAGAGTCCTTTCGGAAGTATGGAAATGTCCTACAATTGAGTACGAATCTATAAAAAAAAAAAAATCAAACTAAATAATAAAAGTAGAGTGCCCACGTGGCACCGCTGCAACAATGGGCGGTTTTGCGCCGTTGCAATATCATAAAAAAAAATAAAAAATTTCATATTATACACTAACGTTAAAAAAACGAGAAGGCAAAGCTAACTTCGACTGTGCCGAAGTTCTAATACACTTGAAAAAGATTACTCCAAACGATTTAACCGGTAAATTATATATAGGATATAGATATCAAATATATAATACAATTTTTAAATCATTGATAATAAAAATTTGATACCATAAAAAAAACTTTTCTTAGTAAAACACATTTTCCGTCCGATCGGTCCAATGGCAGCTATATGCTATAGTCCTCCGATTTTGAAAAAATTTTTCGAAATTATGTGAAAGAATATAAAACTAATATACACCAAGATTGGAGACGCTACGATAGAAAACAAAAAAGTTTTTCTCACTAGAAGTATTTTTTTGACCGACCGTTTATATGGCAGCTATATGCTAAAGTCATCCGATTTTGATAAATTTTTTCCGAATTGTGTCAAAGCATATAAAACTAATATATATTAAGATTGGAGACGCTACGATGGAAAACAAAAAAGTTTTTCTCACTAGAAGTAGTTTTTTGACCGTCCGTTTCTATGGCAGCTATATGCTATAGTCATCCGATTTTGATCAATTTTTTCCGAATTGTGGGGAAACATATAAAACTAATATATACTACGATTGGTGACGCTACGATGGAAATCAAAAAGTTTTTCACAAAAGACTTATTTTTCGACCGATCGTTCCTATGACAGCTATATGATATAGTCTTCCGATCCGGCCGGATCCGACATATTAGTTGCGTGCAGTAAAAAAAAGATTCTGTGCAAAATTTCAGCTCGATAGCTTTAAAACTGAGGGACTAGTTTGCGTAGAAACAGACAGACAGACAGACAGACAGACAGACAGACGGACAGACGGACAGACGGAAAGACGGACGGACGGACAAGCGGAAACGAACTCAGCTCGTCGTCCTGATCAAGAATATATATAGTTTATGGGGTCGGAAATTAATATTTCTATGCGTTACAAACTTCTGGGCAAAATTAATATACACTTTTCAAGTGTATAAAAAACACTCATTTTTTGCCGGCGCAAGATGTTTTAATAACATGGCATTATTTAAGTCAAACAAAACAATTGTATAATGATAAAATATAATGAAAATCAAAACTATAAATCATATGTTAAAATCAGAAAACAGACTTGAGCAAAAAACAATACAAATTCAAAAATATACAGTCCACTATCGAAAAGAAAAATAATAAAATTAAAAGGCAATTTGTCGCCCTGGGCAATATGTTCAAAGATAATTGAACAGTGCATTTGAGTCCAGGTACCTGCAATGCGGGAGGGGCTCATGTGCGCTGGGCGACTAAAAATAACTACAACCCTAAAAAAAGGGACACATATGTTTAGCATTAAGTTAACCCATGCAACGCACAGCTATGTGAGGCGTTGCATGGGACCAACAAAAAATGTATAAAAAGAGACCTATTTTCAAATAAAAATCATTCAGCTTCGTCATTTGGAGCGGGTCACTCACAAAAAGTACTTTGTGTTTTACTCAATGGGAGTCTTATCCAAAAACACACTATTATGACTAATTCTGGAATATTACCTGAATATCCCCATATCTCGGACAATTATCGACCTAGATTGATCAAAACGGTCATTTTGGATTCGTTTTAACATGTATTACCCAGCTAGAAGTCGAATTTTTTCAATATCAGTCCGCTAGGAACCTTTTCCCGCCTTTAAATGGGAGTCTTATCCAAAAACACACTATTATTACTAATTATCGAATATTACCTGAATATCCCCATATCTCGGACAATTATCGACCTAGATTGATCAAAACGGCCATTTTGGATTCGTTTTAACATGTATTACTTAGCAAGAAGTCGAATTTTTTCAATATCAGTCCGCTAGGAACCTTTTCCCGCCTTTAAATGGGAGTCTTATCCAAAAACACACTATTATGACTAATTCTGGAATATTACCTGAATATCCCCATATCTCGGACAATTATCGACCTAGATTGATCAAAACGGCCATTTTGTATTCGTTTTAACATGTTTTACCCAGCTAGAAGTCGAATTTTTTCAATATCAGTCCGCTAGGAACCTTTTCCCGCCTTTAAATGGGAGTCTTATCCAAAAACACACTATTATGACTTATTCTGGAATATTACCTGAATATCCCCATATCTCGGACAATTATCGACCTAGATTGATCAAAACGGCCATTTTGGATTTGTTTTAACATGTATTACCCAGCTAGAAGTCGAATTTTTTCAATATCAGTCCGCTAGGAACCTTTTCCCGCCTTTAAATGGGAGTCTTATCCAAAAACACACTATTATGACTAATTCTGGAATATTACCTGAATATCCCCATATCTCGGACAATTATCGACCTAGATTGATCAAAATGGCCATTTTGGATTCGTTTTAACATGTATTACTTAGCTAGAAGTCGAATTTTTTCAATATCAGTCCGCTAGGAACCTTTTCCCGCCTTTAAATGGGAGTCTTATCCAAAAACACACTATTATGACCAATTATCGAATATTACCTGAATATCCCCATATCTCGGACAATTATCGACCTAGATTGATCAAAACGGCCATTTTGGATTCGTTTTAACATGTATTACTTAGCAAGAAGTCGAATTTTTTCAATATCAGTCCGCTAGGAACCTTTTCCCGCCTTTAAATGGGAGTCTTATCCAAAAACACACTATTATGACTAATTCTGGAATATTATCTGAATATCCCCATATCTCGGACAATTATCGACCTAGATTGATCAAAATGGCCATTTTGGATTCGTTTTAACATGTATTACTTAGCGAGAAGTCGAATTTTTTCAATATCAGTCCGCTAGGAACCTTTTCCCGCCTTTAAATGGGAGTCTTATCCAAAAACACACTATTATGACTAATTCTGGAATATTACCTGAATATCCCCATATCTCGGACAATTATCGACCTAGATTGATCAAAACGGCCATTTTGGATTCGTTTTAACATGTATTACTTAGCTAGATGTCGAATTTTTTCAATATCAGTCCGCTAGGAACCTTTTCCCGCCTTTAAATGGGAGTCTTATCCAAAAACACACCATTATGACTAATTCTGGAATATTACCTGAATATCCCCATATCTCGGACAATTATCGACCTAGATTGATCAAAATGGCCATTTTGGATTCGTTTTAACATGTATTACTTAGCAAGAAGTCGAATTTTTTCAATATCAGTCCGCTAGGAACCTTTTCCCGCCTTTAAATGGGAGTCTTATCCAAAAACACACTATTATGACTAATTCTGGAATATTACCTGAATATCCCCATATCTCGGACAATTATCGACCTAGATTGATCAAAACGGCCATTTTGGATTCGTTTTAACATGTATTACCCAGCTAGAAGCCGAATTTTTTCAATATCAGTCCGCTAGGAACCTTTTCCCGCCTTTAAATGGGAGTCTTATCCAAAAACACACTATTATGACTAATTCTGGAATATTACCTGAATATCCCCATATCTCGGACAATTATCGACCTAGATTGATCAAAATGGCCATTTTGGATTCGTTTTAACATGTATTACCCAGCTAGAAGTCGAATTTTTTCAATATCAGTCCGCTAGGAACCTTTTCCCGCCTTTAAATGGGAGTCTTATCCAAAAACACACTATTATGACTAATTATCGAATATTACCTGAATATCCCCATATCTCGGACAATTATCGACCTAGATTGATCAAAACGGCCATTTTGGATTCGTTTTAACATGTATTACTTAGCAAGAAGTCGATTTTTTTCAATATCAGTCCGCTAGGAACCTTTTCCCGCCTTTAAATGGGAGTCTTATCCAAAAACACACTATTATGACTAATTCTGGAATATTACCTGAATATCCCCATATCTCGGACAATTATCGACCTAGATTGATCAAAACGGCCATTTTGGATTCGTTTTAACATGTATTACTTAGCAAGAAGTCGAATTTTTTCAATATCAGTCCGCTAGGAACCTTTTCCCGCCTTTAAATGGGAGTCTTATCCAAAAACACACTATTATGACTAATTCTGGAATATTACCTGAATATCCCCATATCTCGGACAATTATCGACCTAGATTGATCAAAATGGCCATTTTGGATTCGTTTTAACATGTATTACCCAGCTAGAATTCGAATTTTTTCAATATCAGTCCGCTAGGAACCTTTTCCCGCCTTTAAATGGGAGTCTTATCCAAAAACACACTATTATGACTAATTCTGGAATATTACCTGAATATCCCCATATCTCGGACAATTATCGACCTAGATTGATCAAAATGGCCATTTTGGATTCGTTTTAACATGTATTACTTAGCAAGAAGTCGAATTTTTTCAATTTCAGTCCGCTAGGAACCTTTTCCCGCCTTTAAATGGGAGTCTTATCCAAAAACACACTATTATGACTAATTCTGGAATATTACCTGAATATCCCCATATCTCGGACAATTATCGACCTAGATTGCTCAAAATGGCCATTTTGGATTCGTTTTAACATGTATTACCCAGCTAGAAGTCGAATTTTTTCAATATCAGTCCGCTAGGAACCTTTTCCCGCCTTTAAATGGGAGTCTTATCCAAAAACACACTATTATGACTAATTCTGGAATATTACCTGAATATCCCCATATCTCGGACAATTATCGACCTAGATTGATCAAAACGGCCATTTTGGATTCGTTTTAACATGTATTACTTAGCAAGAAGTCGAATTTTTTCAATATCAGTCCGCTAGGAACCTTTTCCCGCCTTTAAATGGGAGTCTTATCCAAAAACACACCATTATGACTAATTCTGGAATATTACCTGAATATCCCCATATCTCGGACAATTATCGACCTAGATTGATCAAAATGGCCATTTTGGATTCGTTTTAACATGTATTACTTAGCTAGAAGTCGAATTTTTTCAATATCAGTCCGCTAGGAACCTTTTCCCGCCTTTAAATGGGAGTCTTATCCAAAAACACACTATTATGACTAATTCTGGAATATTACCTGAATATCCCCATATCTCGGACAATTATCGACCTAGATTGATCAAAACGGCCATTTTGGATTCGTTTTAACATGTATTACCCAGCTAGAAGTCGAATTTTTTCAATATCAGTCCGCTAGGAACCTTTTCCCGCCTTTAAATGGGAGTCTTATCCAAAAACACACTATTATGACTAATTCTGGAATATTACCTGAATATCCCCATATCTCGGACAATTATCGACCTAGATTGATCAAAATGGCCATTTTGGATTCGTTTTAACATGTATTACCCAGCTAGAAGTCGAATTTTTTCAATATCAGTCCGCTAGGAACCTTTTCCCGCCTTTAAATGGGAGTCTTATCCAAAAACACACTATTATGACTAATTCTGGAATATTACCTGAATATCCCCATATCTCGGACAATTATCGACCTAGATTGATCAAAATGGCCATTTTGGATTCGTTTTAACATGTATTACCCAGCTAGAAGTCGAATTTTTTCAATATCAGTCCGCTAGGAACCTTTTCCCGCCTTTAAATGGGAGTCTTATCCAAAAACACACTATTATGACTAATTATCGAATATTACCTGAATATCCCCATATCTCGGACAATTATCGACCTAGATTGATCAAAACGGCCATTTTGGATTCGTTTTAACATGTATTACTTAGCAAGAAGTCGAATTTTTTCAATATCAGTCCGCTAGGAACCTTTTCCCGCCTTTAAATGGGAGTCTTATCCAAAAACACACTATTATGACTAATTCTGGAATATTACATAAATATCCCCATATCTCGGACAATTATCGACCTAGATTGATCAAAACGGCCATTTTGGATTCGTTTTAACATGTATTACTTAGCAAGAAGTCCAATTTTTTCAATATCAGTCCGCTAGGAACCTTTTCCCGCCTTTAAATGGGAGTCTTATCCAAAAACACACTATTATGACTAATTCTGGAATATTACCTGAATATCCCCATATCTCGGACAATTATCGACCTAGATTGATCAAAATGGCCATTTTGGATTCGTTTTAACATGTATTACCCAGCTAGAATTCGAATTTTTTCAATATCAGTCCGCTAGGAACCTTTTCCCGCCTTTAAATGGGAGTCTTATCCAAAAACACACTATTATGACTAATTCTGGAATATTACCTGAATATCCCCATATCTCAGACAATTATCGACCTAGATTGATCAAAATGGCCATTTTGGATTCGTTTTAACATGTATTACTTAGCAAGAAGTCGAATTTTTTCAATATCAGTCCGCTAGGAACCTTTTCCCGCCTTTAAATGGGAGTCTTATCCAAAAACACACTATTATGACTAATTCTGGAATATTACCTGAATATCCCCATATCTCGGACAATTATCGACCTAGATTGCTCAAAGCGGCCATTTTGGATTCGTTTTAACATGTATTACCCAGCTAGAAGTCGAATTTTTTCAATATCAGTCCGCTAGGAACCTTTTCCCGCCTTTAAATGGGAGTCTTATCCAAAAACACACTATTATGACTAATTCTGGAATATTACCTGAATATCCCCATATCTCGGACAATTATCGACCTAGATTGATCAAAATGGCCATTTTGGATTCGTTTTAACATGTATTACTTAGCAAGAAGTCGAATTTTTTCAATATCAGTCCGCTAGGAACCTTTTCCCGCCTTTAAATGGGAGTCTTATCCAAAAACACACCATTATGACTAATTCTGGAATATTACCTGAATATCCCCATATCTCGGACAATTATCGACCTAGATTGATCAAAATGGCCATTTTGGATTCGTTTTAACATGTATTACTTAGCTAGAAGTCGAATTTTTTCAATATCAGTCCGCTAGGAACCTTTTCCCGCCTTTAAATGGGAGTCTTATCCAAAAACACACTATTATGACTAATTCTGGAATATTACCTGAATATCCCCATATCTCGGACAATTATCGACCTAGATTGATCAAAACGGCCATTTTGGATTCGTTTTAACATGTATTACCCAGCTAGAAGTCGAATTTTTTCAATATCAGTCCGCTAGGAACATTTTCCCGCCTTTAAATGGGAGTCTTATCCAAAAACACACTATTATGACTAATTCTGGAATATTACCTGAATATCCCCATATCTCGGACAATTATCGACCTAGATTGATCAAAATGGCCATTTTGGATTCGTTTTAACATGTATTACCCAGCTAGAAGTCGAATTTTTTCAATATCAGTCCGCTAGGAACCTTTTCCCGTCTTTAAATGGGAGTCTTATCCAAAAACACACTATTATGACTAATTCTGGAATATTACCTGAATATCCCCATATCTCGGACAATTATCGACCTAGATTGATTAAAACGGCCATTTTGGATTCGTTTTAACATGTATTACTTAGCAAGAAGTCGAATTTTTTCAATATCAGTCCGCTAGGAACCTTTTCCCGCCTTTAAATGGGAGTCTTATCCAAAAACACACTATTATGACTAATTCTGGAATATTACCTGAATATCCCCATATCTCGGACAATTATCGACCTAGATTGATCAAAACGGCCATTTTGGATTCGTTTTAACATGTATTACTTAGCAAGAAGTCGAATTTTTTCAATATCAGTCCGCTAGGAACCTTTTCCCGCCTTTAAATGGGAGTCTTATCCAAAAACACACTATTATGACTAATTCTGGAATATTACCTGAATATCCCCATATCTCGGACAATTATCGACCTAGATTGCTCAAAATGGCCATTTTGGATTCGTTTTAACATGTATTACTTAGCAAGAAGTCGAATTTTTTCAATATCAGTCCGCTAGGAACCTTTTCCCGCCTTTAAATGGGAGTCTTATCCAAAAACACACTATTATGACTAATTCTGGAATATTACCTGAATATCCCCATATCTCGGACAATTATCGACCTAGATTGATCAAAATGGCCATTTTGGATTCGTTTTAACATGTATTACTTAGCAATAAGTCGAATTTTTTCAATATCAGTCCGCTAGGAACCTTTTCCCGCCTTTAAATGGGAGTCTTATCCAAAAACACACTATTATGACTAATTCTGGAATATTACCTGAATATCCCCATATCTCGGACAATTATCGACCTAGATTGATCAAACAAACCATTTGGATTCGTTTTAACATGTATTACCCAGCTAGAAGTCGAATTTTTTCAATATCAGTCCGCTAGGAACCTTTTCCCGCCTTTAAATGGGAGTCTTATCCAAAAACACACTATTGTGACTAATTCTGGAATATTACCTGAATATCCCCATATCTCGGACAATTATCGACCTAGATTGATCAAAATGGCCATTTTGGATTCGTTTTAACATGTATTACCCAGCTAGAAATCGAATTTTTTCCATATCAGTCCGCTAGGAACCTTTTCCCGCCTTTAAATGGGAGTCTTATCCAAAAACACACTATTATGACTAATTCTGGAATATTACCTGAATATCCCCATATCTCGGACAATTATCGACCTAGATTAAGTCAAAACGACCATTTTAGTTCGTTTAACATGTGTGGGAGCAAGAAATCGAACTTTTTCCATATCAGTCCGCTAGGAACCTTTTCCCGCCTTTAAATGGGAGTCTTATCCAAAAACACACTATTATGACTAATTCTGGAATATTACCTGAATATCCCCATATCTCGGACAATTATCGACCTAGATTGATCAAAATGGCCATTTCGGATTCGTTTTAACATTTATTACCCAGCTAGAGGTCGAATTTTTTCAATATCAGTCTGCTAGGAACCTTTTCCCGCCTTTAAATGGGAGTCTTATCCAAAAACACACTATTATGACTAATTCTGGAATATTACCTGAATATCCCCATATCTCGGACAATTATCGACCTAGATTGATCAAAATGGCCATTTTGGATTCGTTTTAACATGTATTACCTTTTTAGAAGTCAAATTTTT